>OZ025189.1:12169429-12914429 GCA_964019065.1 Catostylus mosaicus
ATATCAAAAGTTATGCATTAGATAGATAGCTCCAGAATTTGATTGCCCTCCAAGCCTAGAATTATTTCTCGTTGCTAAGGTAATTGCTCAAATTTCAGTGAAGATATTGGTTCGATAAGAGTAACTGGTGGTAATGTATTAACCGGAGCTTCTCAAAGCTAATGGCGATTGATAAATTGCTTTTAATGCATAAAGTTATATTTCAGGTAGTGAGTAGGTTTTGTAAGGTATGCTGTTAATAGTTGTCGTTTCTGTTCAGATGCATTGCGACGTTAAGTGGGCATTACAGTCATGTGACATCTTTGTCATTTTTGGAGGAAAACCAAAAGATGATAAGGTAATGTCATTTACAGTATTTTTTCTCCAATCGATCTTCTTTCTTAAGTCGTATTTCTGTCTATTTAGATTTTTTACCTATTTGTTATCTTTTCATTTTTGCACTGCTGGTAATGAAGCTTTCATGATCTACGGAAGGAACCATATAACTCAAAGACATTTACAAGCACCGATAGTTTCACGGGGGAGCAAATGCTTTTAATTTCTTGATATCTGGACACACTTGCAACTCAATACTTACGCGGTTTCTTTATCCCAATAGTCTGATACTCTCTTGCATTCTAACAAGGTGTATTTAGATGTAGATGTGTAACAGCATCAGCAACGGGAGTGGAATGGCTAATATGGGGAGGCTATAGGCCGATGAAATAGCAACGAGTTTTCCATGTTTATGTCTGGATTTGAAGGAATGGCTCTCCTTTATTTCATTTAAGGTTATTCTAACCTATTCCATCACGTTACGAGTAATCTGTTTAAACGTTTTTATGAAATCGTTTTAGAGTCTGAAACATCTTTTCTTTATCAATCAGTCTGACTCGTGTTTAATTTTATTCCGATAATAATACTGTACACTGCTTTCCGTTTCAATCTAGTGCTGGTCGCGACAAAGTAGTCATTTTCTGGGACCTTGCAACACGAAAATCGATCAAAACTGTTCCGGTCTATGAGGTAAATTATTACAGATCATAGAAAATTGAAGACTTCATCGAGTTTATCAGCTAATATTAGCAGCAAGATTATAACATTGATTCTTCGTTGATACCCATAATTTTCAATCTTTATTTGTTTATTGTTTTATAGTCGATTGAATCCGTTATTACTCTACCAACTCGAGAAAGTTTTCAGTGGTGCAAAAATAAAAGTGAGACTATTTTTGTCACAGCTGGTGAGAAAGGTAATGATGATGTTTATGTCAAATATGTAATTTTGCATAGAATTTATCATGTGTAATATGAAATATTTGTAAAAAATCTGTCATTGTAAAATTGGAGTGTGTTTACAGTCCTTATATTTGCTTTCTCGTAAAGGTTTAAACTTAGTAATTTACTTGGTAGTTTTAATTTATTGCAAGTCGTTGAGCTTCACTTTTGCGAGGAATTTTTGGAATCTTCTTTTTGATCAGCGCTCGACACTTTCGTTTTTTTCGTGAATGCGAATGGAATACAAAAATCACAGCAAATGACACCCCTAATCTATATGCTTTTTTGTGAGTAGTTGCTGTGGAATATGGTTCCGTTACATATGTAGATTGTATTGACTACTGGAATGATAGAAAAATTATCATTTCTATTGCCTGAGTAGCACGGGTTGACATTTAAAGTCACTTGATCAGCATGAATTTAAATCTGCATGTCAATGACATGTCAGTGACAACTATTGCTAGTGTTTTTGTGGAAATGTAGAAACTGTGTCTTGTAGGAACAATTCGTGCGTGGAATTTCCCAAGTGGTAAATGCATTTTCACGGAAGAGGCATCGCCCCTTTTCATTGAAGATGATGCAGATGCCAGCCAAATTGCAGCCATGCCTGGTTTAGTTCAATGCTTTCTGAACCAAGCAATTGGCTATCTAATCACAGTTACTGATGAACGCAACATCATAATGCATGACCTTGATACTCTTAAGGTTGCAAAACAGGTAATCTTGCCAAACTATTGGTTTGCTTTTCTTCTCAAATTATATAGATGTGTTGCCCAGAAAGCAATAGACCTTAGCTCAATTTCAGGTAGAGGTGAAGTTTTAGTTTGCCGCGATTTTTGGAAATTTAAAATGTGGTTGTTCGCACAAATAGAGGACATTCCTTACTGACACTGCTGAGTTATGTATAAGCGCTGATTGAGAATGGCAAGAAGTGAAATAAATATGTAAAATTATAATATTGGATCCTGGGGAAAGCGATACAGGTTGTTACAGATAAAAGGATTTCGGCCGATATCTCTGTTAGAATTTCGTACCTTTTCAGAACCAATCTAGGAATTCTTGGTACTTTTTCCTAATTTAAGTGGGGTGTTTTATAAAAATTTGATATCTTACAATGATGTGAGATGGTCTATAAAAGCTTGATTTCGTAATTACTACTTTTAGTTTGTTGGGCATTATGATGAAATATTGGACTTGAAATTTATTGGTGAAAATGATTCGATGTTGTCAGTTGCATCAAACAGCGCCGAAATCAAAGTCATCGATATAGAATCATTGGACTGTAGGATTTTAAGTGGACATACCGGTAAGGATTTTAACTTCCATGATGTTTACTATTTGTGCAGCTGTTAGTTTGCTTTTACCAATTTAAATCTAAAGGGGTTGCAGCAGAGGTGAAGATTTATAGTCTTTGTTTCGTCAGCGGATTATGTTTTTTCGTTGCAATTATGCAGTCGCTCTTCATATACACTAAATTAGTCTTCATTACTTCAATAATTAAAACGTGTTTTCTGTCATGTGAATTATCTTACAGTCTTATCGGTTCACATTGATTCATTCTCCATTGAATTCTTTTTATTTGCTGAAGTAGTTAAGCCAAAGCTGCAATATTGACCTGTAAACAATGCGGAACCCAGTCAGTGGTACTTATTTATTCTACTCTCCCTGTTAGTCTTAGCGATTTTCCTTATACGTCAAACAAAGCTCCTATGCTTTAAGAGATCCGTAGGATAGATACATCAACATAAGCGCCATAAGTGCGGAATATCTGTCTACAAAAATACTATTAATGTTTTTTGGTTTTTTTGCAGATACTGTTATGTCTCTTGACGCTAGCTTTGATGGAAAATACATTGCATCTTGCTCAAAAGTAAGTTTATCTATTTAGTGATCACGTTAACATTCAATGCACCTATGCTTATTGGTTTTCTACAAGGTATATGGCTCTTAGGTAAAGGGATGGTTCCACAACATCTTTTGCAAAACATCTGTACAGCTAACCTCCCTCGGTCTCCGCTAAGTGTGTTGCATGTTTACATAAGCCTAAAAATAGTGAGAGTTCTTGCTTGTGCAGCAAGCATTTCATTGAATGGCCTTAGCTTACTCCCCTTTAGATTCTCTGGGATGTTACATTTCTGCTTTTTTTTTGCTTTGAATTTTCTAAACATTCAACTAAGTGTGTGTAAATAGTTCAGCGTTTAAATTATTCCATGCTCACTCCTTCTAGCCTACAAGTTTTTTTATTAATACTTAGTTTTCTTTTGTATTACTTGTTTTGTTTCTCTTAGTATTTACCAATGCTGATTAAACCTACTAAAATGTCGTGATATGTAAAGGGGGACTTAATATTCTTTGTCCGTCGCCACTCCTGTTAGTAACCTTTCGAATAGAAACTCATCCTATCAAATTAGTACTTAGACTGGCATTTATTTTCCTTCTTCATTAAATTCTGAAATTTTGTTTTACAGTTTGTTTCATGTGTTTACATGATCCCAGATTCAGCCAACCCTCCTGCTCAAACAAACGAACCTGAACGGGCAACCCTATCCAGCAAATTTGGTTGACCCATATTGGCTGATGCTATAATTTTGAAGTTTAAAGTGGCTTGACTGCAACGGATTGACCCTCTAAGGTGGATTAGAGCCGACTGGGTACGTGTAACTACTATATTTGTCTTAGAAAAGCTAATTAGAAGTTTTTATTTCTTTGCAGGATAACAGTGTTCGTGTTTGGAGGTTTGGTGAGGACAAAACATTCACATGCGTAGCTGTTGCTGTTGGACATACTCACGCCGTAGGCGCAGTTTCCTGGGCAAAGTAGGCCATGCTTTATTTTCCTAGTTTCGGATCTTATTACAGTTTCTCTATAAGTTAAAATTGTATGATATTAATTTTTATTCGAAGTTTTCCCTTACTGGTAGTCAGGACTGCCGAGAGGGAGGGGCAGGGGGGGCAGAGGGGGCAGTTTGCCCCAGGGCCTCTGGATCAAGGGGGCCTCATCGACTCATATAAAAATTTCTATTTATAGTCTCTTTTGATGTATTCCAGGAAACTCCCAATAGGAGCAGCCTACAAGGTTGTAAGAGTGCCTTCAGATTCAGTTTTCTCAGACTTCCTTGCTTTCAGTTCCTTTTGCTAGCTTCGATCACAGACAAGGGGGCCTCATTTTACAGTTTTGTCCCTGGGCCTCGAAAGCACTAAGCTTGATAACACACAACAGACATAACACCGCGCCATTTGAATTAGAGTAGCATTCTATTGTTTATTCGTTGCAAGTCACATTTGTTGGGTAATTTTTCACATGAATGTTTCAATACTGTTGAAAGAAATGCCAGCAGGTCGATATTGAGCTATCCCGTTAAAGCTCATTGAATATTTTATACATGATACTCATTTTAAGTCAAAAGCATTTGAGTTGGGGATACGTCCAAATTTCAACCCGGGAATGCGCAGAGGCCTTTCTGATATTTATAACGAAATTCATCTTAATTTCTTTTATAAATAAAGTCATTAGCATAATCGTAATCAAGAATAAACTTTGATTTAAGACTTTGTCATGATTAATTAGTTCCATGTTTCTGTAAGACGGAGGAACTTTGTATATAAACAATACGAATAAAAATGGGTTCTGCTTTGATTTCTTACAACTCACGTAAATACTATTTTTTCGGATATTGGAACCTGTGTACTTTGCAGACAGTTGTTCGCTAGAAGATTCGTAGCAAACGACTTTATTGCATGATAAAATGACAAATGCATTTTCTGATTACAAAAAATGCTTTTACGCTTTGAAGTTTTGAAGTTTTGCATCAGCAGTGGGTTGCACGAATTGTTTCACAATTTTCACACATAGGGAAGTGGAATATAAAAATTTAATTGGCAATTTTTTTTCATAGAAACTCCACGGATTATCTTGTTACCGGTAGCCAAGATTTAACTCTAAAAAGCTGGAGAGTGCCGCAAATGTTTGAGGTATCTCCAAAAACTCGATATTTCCTGTATCAGAGGCATTTATTCATTGCACAACATTGTTATGATGGATGATATTGTAACACTGAATTGATTTGTTACATAATTGACCACATTATTTCTTTTCAAATACTTCAGGCAGGCTCTGTTTGCGTTAGTTTAATTAATGTACTGTGGGGATAAATGCTTTTTCTCATTCGTTGAGTGTGACCAGATGTTAATATCACTTCTCCCTTCTATTGCACAATGCAGAATCTGCTTCTGCAAGTTTTTAGTTTCATGCACCAAGCCTTAATCCCAATATTGAGGAAGGAGTGAGGGAAATTGATAAAAGTTATCAAAGAGTAATTAGAAAAAAAGTGTTTGTTAACAGCCTTCTCGCCTCAGTCTGTAGGAGAAATGCGTTGGCTAGTTCGTTGCATTGCGAGATGCATAAAACAGTGCATCATGTATAGGGGGCTTTAGAGGAGTGAGCATCTTTAAGGCAGGCGTTTATTAGAATAAGGAATATATTATATGCATGAGGCGAAAATTGATGACCTAAATAAGTTTTTGACTCATTGATAATAATTATTGATAATATAATTTTTTTCTTGCTTCTCAAGGAAGGAAAACTAGCAAGAATTTCAGCCATGTGGACAGCTTTAGCACATGACAAGGTACGATTGTTTTCTTACAATTTCTCTCAGGATTTTATTGATGTTTTAATGACATCAGCGGTTTTTTAAATTGTACAAAAAAGTTGTATCATAATCAAGTATGATATATGTCAACAACTGTTTTTGCCTTTCATGCCGGTCTTAATATTCTGCAGTACAAAGCAATTACTTAGTAATATTTTTTACCTAGGTTCTAGCGTATTTCGTGTAATTTTGATGATTTCCTTATGAAGGTTTTGATAGAAACAACCATGATAAAATAGCGTTTACTAAACTAAGACACTTGCTTCCTTCATAAGCTCATCATCAATGGCGTAAGTACCACATTGTTGTTATGAAAAATCATATGCGTTTTTTGCAACGTTTCTTTTGAAAAATAAGTACAAATCATTCTATCTATGCCATGCGCTTGCTTTACTCAACGTGCCTGCAACACGGTATTGCCATTCATTTTGTTTGTCTTCTGCCTCGTTTTAAATTTTATATCTCCTTTACGTCAAAGGACATCAACTCTGTTGTGTTTTCGCCAAATGACAAACTGATTGCATCTGGTTCTCAGGACAAAACTGCAAAGGTAAGCCGCGAGGGCAATATGTAATTTTTTGAGACTGTGAGATGCTTACTCTAGGGTTATTCAAAAGAAAGCAAAAACTACATGGAGGTATGGAGAAATACTACTACAAAAGAAGAAATAAGCAAAAGTAGCTTGCATCAGAAATAAGTAGGAGCTGCCCGTGGAAGCTAACAGGCTAGAACTAAACTTACAACTTTTACAATTACAATTTTGCTTATTTGGTTGCAAGCTACCTGTCGACGTATAGTTGCAACCGCTTTATTCTTATGCAATGTGTTGCAAATCGAAGACTAATTATATTGATAAACCTTATAATATTTATAAAAGACAGTTAATTATCAATTTAGATAATGCATCAATCATATCCAGATCAAAATATCGCGGAACTTTTTTTTTGATTATTTTTAGCTTAGGTGGTATTTTCCTTGTCACTCTATGGCGATTTAGTTACTCAATTTCTTTTAGCTATGGCTGGCCTCAGACGGAAGCCTATTTGGGACATTGCGAGGCCACAAAAGAGGAATATGGTGTGTTGTATTCTCTCCTGTCGACAAATGTTTGGCTACTGCATCTGCAGATTCAACTATTAAAATATGGGCCATTCAAGATCTCACTTGTGTTAAGGTAAAAAGTTTAGAGTAATAGGCCTTTCAAGTCTTTTGTTCTTCGTTTTAGCATTTTTTTGTAGCCCCTTTAGGTGGTAAAGTTTGTTGAAACAGGCTATGATAAAGGCTTGGATTTCTAATGCAAGTACGATATTTACTGTTAAATGTTTATTTGCCTTCTTTGTATCTTCAGTGCACTACTGCATTATTCTAAATTTAGTTCTCTCATTCTTTTTTTAGACACTAGAAGGCCATACAAATTCTGTTTTGAAGCTTTCTTTTATGACCAGAGGCATGCAGATTGTGTCCAGGTAAACGTTTGTGGCCTTGGTTTTATTTTATCTAAAATTGCATTTTGTGTTGACCACATCCTCCCAACACTTGTGAAACATAGAAAGTTAATATCTAATTACTCCCATTTTCTCTGTTTGCTTTGTAAGATATCCTCAAATTTTTGTTGTCTTTATGACTTAGTTATGCTTTAACATACCTGACATGAGCAACCATTGCAAGAAATGCTGCAATGAGTTATTGCTGATATTCTATAGATTGAAAGACACGGACAGACAGGGTTGAAATGCAATAGCTCCTTCACAAAATATGTTAACAGGATACGGACAAAGTGTTTATCTAAAACATATCAAAAGGCATACCTTTCTTGTTCACGCGTTTACAAGTAACGTTTAAGCCATGTTGAACTTTCAGATTGTCAAAAAGTAATTGCCGTAAAGGATGGTGTGTGTTTTTAAAACAAAGCATGCAGACATTGCTTTCTAATTCATGTTTTGAATGCATTCCCACGTAAACATTCTTCGAAAACATTAGCCAACCTCACATTTATTTTGGACGCCCCTGTCGCTAGTTTGAAATAGGAATGGATACATGATTAAATGTTGATATTTCTTTCGCTATTCTAGCTAAATCAACTATCTTGTTATCTTCTACAACCGCTGTATATTAAAGAGAGTTATAAACTGAAACAGAAATTGTCTTTTTCCATAATTAAAGAGCTTTCTTGATTCTAAAAAGCAGTACATGGTTGTTATTAATCAGTATTGTTTCCTTTGCTTGAGTACATTTACATTTACATTTTCGTAGTGGCTCTGACGGACTGATAAAAATTTGGAATGTTAAGTCAAATGAATGTGTCAAAACCCTCGATGAACATGTCGACAAAGTAGGTTGCCTTTTACTTGTTCTTGTGAAGTATCTTCTCTATACCAAAATTGCTGGCAATGTAATCTACTTTTTTTCAAAGCAACTAGCCTGATTTTGCATTTATTGCAGCCCGTTAGGCCCCATTTACCCGTATTGATGACTGCCGATATCATGTTTCAAACGATTAGCATCCACACGAAGATGATGCAATTGGAAGAATAAGGGAAATCATAGCACGAGTCACGTTTTTTAAGAGTTACGTTTTATACACATCTACACCCGGTATCACCAAAGAGATCCATGTTGCTACAAGCAATCACCAAACTAATCGGGCCTGGACAATCACACTTGGAGACCATCCTTGAAGCATCTCTTTGGTATTTTCGTTAAATTAAACATAAGATTGTCACGCCCCCTTGAAAAGCAGTCGAAGTGCCCAAACGGGGCTACCGTGCCTAACATGTTATTTTTATCCCGCCACATAAATATATTATTTTTATCATTATTAGCAATAAGTCTTTACTTTGAAGTTGGTGCCATTTTCCTTTTGTTTCGTATAGGTATGGTCTTTAGCTGTAAGCAAGTCTGAGATTAGTCTTGTGACTGGCGGTGGTGATTCAGTTCTTAATATCTGGAAGGTAATTTGTCACATATTTCAACATATTTCAACATGTTATGGTTTTAAGACAATAGGAAAACTGTCTTCAATATTAGTCAATTTCACTAAACCTTACCATTGCAAAATGAAAATGCACTCACAGGAACATTGCAAAATTGACGATATATGGTTCAAAGTTAATATGATTTGGCTCAAAAATGTATCAATTTCCAATCGTGTTTTTCCTTTTTTTTTCAACTTTGCATAAGCCCATAAGCATAAACAAATACACAATTTCTGCTGTTCAAATTTTACACGTGGATAACATTCAAAAATGCCTCAGAGATGTTTCGGCAGAATAATATTAGCAAATTGTTGTGATTTTTCGTATCTAAATTTCAATTTAGAGAATTTTTGTACTATTTGGAAATTTTTGAAAAACCAAGATTATCATACTGATAGGATGTAACAGAGGAAGAACTTTTACTGGAAGAGTCAAAACAGGAAAAATTGATCCTCAAGTAAGTTTCTTTTCTGCATTTTTTGCCGTCTCTCTCTATATATTTCCACTTTTCAGCTACAAAAATAGCACCTACGTAGTGATTCTGACTGTTTTTCACTTGCAAGAGTCTTTTAGCGGCCTTTTGTAAAGCTCTTGCAGTTTCATAGTGTTCCCAATTCATAAAGGATCTCCCATATCTGTGATGACACCTATTAGCAGCAAGAAGAACATTTGAATTTAAGTTGAAGAAGAACGTGTAAACCATGGCAGACCTTGGCAGGCTAAATGAAGCAGGTTTAAGCAGTTAACTCGCGTGCATTTCAGAAAGGTGCCCAGGTTATGATGTTTACATCTTCTTCATCTTCAACGTAATTGTCAACCTGTAACTTTGCACCTTTTTATTCATTGCTGCATTTTTAATCGCTTTTTGCGCTAAAGATTTTTCTATCTATCTTACTATGAAAGCTGCTCATTCGAAATATACCCTTTTCCTTATCAAGTATTTTTCAGCTGCATTTTTCACACCGAAGCTTGTAACAGAGACCAAATTATGTTACCAAATTATAGATTATAAAAACCATCATTTTTTTCAAAGAATGGTGATTTTGTACTAAAGGAGTTTGCAAATTACTTGCTATTCCCTCTAAATATTAAGCATCTTCTAAGCAACTTTTTAGAAAGAATGCTTAGCTTACTTGTTTGGGAGCTCAAATTCATAGCATTCCAATGAACTTAGAGAACTCTGAAAATTGCATTATACGGTTTTTGGGAAGCACCTTATCACCGCCATTTAGTTTGTGTAACTCGTTTGATGACTAAGAACGCTGGATGTTTTGTGGTTCATCTTTGATACAATTTTGATGATCTTGCTTTATCTTGGTCTATGTCGGTGGTTGCTGGTTACGTAACTTTTTACGGTGCTCTGATCTCGTTGCCTTGAGGTGACGTAATTCATGTGTCATAGTTGTGTGTCTGGTATGTTATCAAATGATCTCTATCTAATTCGAAGAACTTTTTTTTATTGTATCATATTTCATTATTTGTTCATTGGAAATGGTGTGTTTACACGAGACTTGGATCCATAGAAAAGATCAGTAATATTTTAGTAGTTGGAGAAATTTTTCAACAAGCTTTGGTATTTTATGTGTGGTTTATAAGAACCTTTTTCTGGATTCATTTGATTATGATCCAGAAAATCTTTTATAAAAATCCTTTATACAAGTGTCACTTAATTCCTTCATCTCATATAACCCTTTGATTTTCAGCGAAATTTGGTTACCTTTTAAGAGAAGGGGCCAATGTTTCAATAGCTTTATCCATTCTCATATCACTATTTGATTCAACATCATCAAAGATAGTACCCCCTTGCAATCTGACTAACAAATTCTTTGCTTCTATACAACTGTATTGTCACCGGGGGTGAAAAGGTTGAGAATAAATATTTTCAGTAATCTGGTCCCAACTGTATATGGTGCCTGCAATTTAACAAATTGACATCAATGTAAAGTTCATCTCACCTCAGATGTCTCATGATTTGGTTAAAGAGGAATGTTAAATGAGGATAATTTTCGACTAGAATAGAGTAGGCAGATGTGAAACTCTTATTATGCGCTTATTTTTAGGCCTTCTTTGGAAGGTTCATGGAATTGACGTGCTTAGTATTCCATGACTAAAGCATGTGTGTAAAATTGTATTTAGCCTGCATTGAAGAATAAACCGAATTGTGATACCGTTGCAATTTGCTAAATATCGAGTTTAAACCGCCCGACTGGACAGAAATTGTTAAATTACCCTCTCACTCACATTCCTCAGTGGCCAGTATTCTGGGTTTTTGATTGCACCAGTGGCCCTAAAAAACAAAGGAAGGTTACGGCATAGAGCACTGCGAAGGAGCACTGGCTTTTAGTAGTGATGCGCTTTACAATAACATTAAACAACGTGAACATCAATAAAGATATTGTGTCAATGATGATAGTATGATTAAATGCAGGAACTTAGCACAATAACAATGAAAATACAAAATCAACTATTAAAAACAATCTATGTGATCATATGTTCTCTGCCATACAGGGTTTATTTGGCCCTCTTTGATAGTTCAAGACAACGTCTTGTTTGTATTGAATTGCAGAAAATATTTGTTGTTAAATTTTATACTATCTTCTGTAATAGCTAATTGTTGATACAGTTTACAACCTGTGCCGGTCGTCGTTGATGTGAAAACGATGCAGTTTCTGTCTTCACGGCATTTCTCTTCGCATGCAGTCACATTATATTTATCATGTGCCGCTCTGGCTTGGCCGGCTAGTTCGGCATTATTAATCGTCAATTTGCCTTCGTTTACATTCAGTCGATCGATAAAGAGCACCAAAACACTATTTGTTGCTTTCAGTAACGAATGCTCGCCATCTTGAAAGAGATCACATTTGTTATCATCTCGATTCACGGCAGCAATACATTTCTTTTCTTGTACACATGATTTGATGCAAGAGCGTTGATCAGCGTTTATCGTGTTGAATTGCGTGCTACCCAGCTTCAAATCTTTAAACTTCGTGTAACTCTCGATCGTTTTGCACGAATCAACAATTCCTTTGTTTTTCAAATGCTTGCAGTATTTCCCTTTAGCTGAATTAATCAGCTTACCAACCATTTCAAAATCCAATCCGCTATGTTCCATAAAACTCTTTGTAAATAGCTCTTCAATCTCTGCCATTTTGTATTTGGTTGGCACAGGGTTCTCTTTCACTTCAGATGCCCATAGATTTGTACTTCCATTTGGAGGTGGCGGTGCACCAACACTAATTGTTGATGTTTCTACTAGTTCTCTAAATTCATTTGCGGCTGCTTTTTCTTTTTTACTTAGACTTGCTTCTCCTTCAACTTTTATGAAACTTGATGCACTTGCTTTCGCCGTTATGCTCATGCTGCCTTTACTGAGCGTTTCATAGCTGCTTTTTGACATTTTATTCTCGTAGACAAATCTTGCTCCAAACGTAACCTCTTTGAGATAATGTGTACCATAATAATCGAACAATTTGAAGACATCTGATTCTGTTTTTATTGTTCTTGCCATCATCAGAAAGGACTTTGACAGAGCTGGAGGTTGCAAATCGTCAATCATTGACAAATAATAATCACATTTTGCTTCGGAATTGATGTATACTGATTCTTTGGAGCCAACTTCTGATGATTTTTTCTTATACTGAGCACTGGCAGAAAACTTCACTCCCCATCCGCCACCACTTACCTTTGCAGATGAAGATAGCGACCTGCTTAGCTGGTACTGGTCTTGAATTGTCGTTGATGTGAAAGAAGTTACACAGGAAATATCTGGTACGATAATCATGCCCTTTGGCAGAAAATAACGACAGTCTGCTGTGAGTTTCTTATCTGTATAATCGCTTTTGAAGATAGGCCTAGTTAGTCCCGGGTCGTGGCCGATAGCTAATGGGTATCCATAAAAAATATTGTATCCAAACAAAGCAAAGTCTATGTCTGGGAATGTTTTGGTTTTGGAGTTTCCTTTGCAAGCTTGTGTGCTTGAAGCCATGTTGGCTGACGCAATCCTTGCACTTGAAGCAGCATTCTGTGAAGCTAATGCACTGACGCTGGACGATGACATATTGTAATTTCCCACCATCAAATAGACTAGAAAGGCTATGAGTATGAGGACCATTAAAACAAGGACTGTCATAGGCCGTACTTTGCAGTTTTTCAGCTTCCACCACCATCTTTGTTGTCTGTTTCCCGTATGCAAATCATCCATGGTGGCAACAGAGCCTGTTCTTTTCATGTCTTCTATCGTCTGTTTCAACCGTACATTCTCTTCAAACAGCGCTGTTTGTCGCTGATCGGGATGCTTTCCTTGAGGAGCTTTTTGTGCAGACATTTTGTCCTTGTTGTGCTAAATTTGACCGAGTGTTTAATTTGAACAAGGAAGTCAAAAACGCCCTGGTTATACAATCAAATTGGTGTAATTTGATATGAGACTGATCAAAGTCCACCTAACGATGTTTTGGGCAAATCAGCGATTCTAGTAAAAGCATGCAATATGAGATAATTCAGTATCTAATTCCAAACCCATAAAACCTGAGCTTTTAACACTGTGTACGAATCATGAGTACACTGTTGTGATTTGTTTTTGCAGCCCACGCTTTCTAGCCTCTCTCGTGTGCGAGGTATGCTCATTTTCCTGTAATAAACTCCCGCTCTTTATTGCTTGCGGCTATGGAAGTGTTTTTGACTCAGCATCATCAACATGGAATCGATGCTTAGAACTATTGTTTCATTGTAGCTGCGATGCGCCCTCTGTAGCTGCGTGACGCCCCCACCCTTGCGACCAGAAGGAAGATAGAAACAAGTTAGGGTAAAAATTAAGAGATTAAACAAGCCCATTAAGCACCTCCCAACCTAAATGTAGTAAGGGTACCTCAACCCCAAACACGGCCGTTCTTCGATGTCTTGTTCTAGGATTGGGAGAGATTGGTTAAAAGAGCAAAGTTGCTGATAAAATGGGCGCACTATCAATTCTTTGCAGACAAGTTAGCAAAATTTTCCGATGAAATTCCCCAATCGTGGTCAATACCATTGGATTTCTATGCCTGGGGGGGGGGTGGCTCACACCAGCATTATATCCCTAAAACTAAATTACGTAAAGCTTTTTGAGCAGCTGACTTTGCCCCATACACTGCACATAGTGAAAATTGTATAAATGATTAGACTTTAACAAACTCTATAAGCTTGAAACAGCAAAATTCATGTTTCATGTATAGAGATTAACACGGTTCTAGGACAAGAGTTTGAAAAAACAAAGAATTTTCATTCATTCAATACAACATAGTCTTTTCTCAGACTCCCTTGGCTTTTCTCTTCAATGGGTATCTATTACAACCTCCTTAGCCTTACTCTAGGACTTATTGCCGCTAGATTTGAAAGCACTAAACAAAGAATTTTAAAAGAGACACGAAACAATGTACCTATTAGAGTTCTCATGGAACTTGATGAGAAAACCGGTTTAATTCGTTTTTCATCAGTCTATTTTGGCTATTTGCTGCATTTGCTGCTTTTATAACCATTTAATGTTTTAATTATTTAAATTTTGGGGTGTAAAATGGCGGTAAATTTCCACCAGCAACTTTTGTGTTTATGAGGCTCTTATATTACATGCAAATAAAAGAATAAAGAAACATTTGACGATTGAATTGCTCATATTGAATAAGATTGAACATATTTGCGAACTAAGACATCAGAATACATACGATTTTACGGTTTATCGAATAATGTTTCACTGGAACAGCAATTTGATACCAGGAATGGGAGAGTGAAGAGACAAGATCTTAATTGTAGAAAGGTATCTGTCTTTATAACCATTTCCCCCACGTTCAAGGACAAGGTCCTTCGCTGCAGTGGGTTAAGGAGTGTGCGGCACACAATTTTGTTACTAAAAATAAACGATTGTTGGCAATAAATGTGTATTTCGTTGGCAGCTTTTGCTAGCTTGCTTGCTAATGAAGGATTGTGCGCTCTTGGATCAAGACATCTAGATACAGCTCTGACAAGAATACGCTATGTCATTGAGACTAAGGCCGGTGTCATGCCTAATTTTTTTGGTATGAGTTTTTTATTCCGCGTTGAACAAGGCGGTGGTCAGTATGTCATTTATGGTATCAACGTGGCATCTTTTTGCTTTATATTCGCGTGATTTTCTCACTATTGTCATGCCTGCTTGCGTTTGTCGCATTTCCGCATACGATGCTTAAATAAACCACAACATAGTAAACTTTGGTGTTAAGCAGAACCCTTCCTTTCTATTCAGTATGACGTCTTTCGCCTGTAGATTGTATTGTAAGACGCTGAGCATTTTTCATGATATTGCTACAGGGGAAACTTTGCGAAATAAGATGCAGACGTCTAAGTTACTACAAATTACTTTTGAAAATGCTTAAATTATTTGTTAAGATGAAAAAATAATAAGATGAAAAGATTATAAGGGAATTTTAAAGATTACATTGCATGCTCAAACGTAACAAAAATCTGTTTGTCCAGATTAATTTAAATATGTTTAGTTGTGACAGTGCTACAAATAGGTCCTGACTTGTTTAGTACTTAAAAAAAAAAGTGTACTAAAAAAGTTCTAGAATGGTTTAAGCACTGAATACTTATAAGGTTGCTTAAAACATTAAACTACTTAAGTCATCCCGGACCTTGTTGTAAAGAATGTTGTGATTTAGGCCACTGCTTTGAAATGTTTATTATAAAGGGTGTCTAAGATGGATATTCTTTTGAAATTCCTATATTCTACCCAATGTATTAAAAGGCACTATTTTCTTTGATTTTGGTTTTTGTTAGACTTCTGAAACACATAAGGGGAAGGGGGGGGGGGCAAATGCATAGAAAGTAATATGGGGGTAAAACAATGGCAAAATGTAATAAGAAAGCTTTTTTCGAAGTACAGGGGGGGGGGAGAATTCCCTCAGGCTTACTACTCTATTAAATTAAGAACAACCTGCATAAGAGCACCAGCCAAGAAGAAATTGTGATTTGGCCAGAAGTAAGACAGCATAAGAAGGAAAGCAGGATGAAATTCAATAGATTTTAAGGAATGGAATACAAACAACAATTAATACATAGCAACCGAACAACAGAATGGAAACAAAATACTGCATTAATAGAATCATACAATCCATTGTAATAGAATTAGTTCAACACCATCAACATCATTATTTGTTGTGGAAATTGCAGGATGAAATAAGGAGCAGAATAAGAAAAACCTTGGACGGAAATTATTTTGAAAGATAAGAAACTCGCTTAAACTGGAGTATAGTGTTCTTATCAAAAAGTGTAGGTTGCTACTAAAAATTCTGATTAATTGTAAGAATATCGTGTAGAACAAATGCTCAGGACTCTCGACGAGATTTAAAAAGTGAGGGGGGGCAATCTTTGATGGTAAGCGTTTTCAACCGCATAGCATGTTCAGCTGAATTTCAGGACTAGAAATAGAGGGAAGGTCCCACGGCCCCCCGTCTTCGGAGGCCATTATGCAATGCCGATAACATTTAAAGCAAATTGCCAGAGATTTCCCCGAGGAACCTCTATTTCCTCATATCAAATCATTAGAATATATGACGTCATGGGAGGCATCGTGTCTTAGGAGATGATGTCATAAACGCCAGAAGATTATGCAAATTGCAAGATGCAGAAAAATATCCGAAAGTCCACAATCAGAGAAAGTAAGATTCTAAATTTTTGTGGCGCTGTTAGACCAATCTGAGATTTATGAAATATGAAGCCCTTCTTAGTTACCGTTAATTACACACCCATTTTTATAAGAAACTCAGCACAGAGGCTGTTGAGCAGGTACACACTTTTTGATTTGAATTTCTAAGCATATTGCGGTTTGAAAATAAGAATTGTTTAAGAATTCTAATCTTATCTAATGTAATCATAGCTAAACTTATCTAATCTAGGTTGATTGAATCTAAATATATAGTATCGTCCCTTGAGTATTTTATTTTTCCCGCATTTTGAATTCTTTAAGTTGCAACAGAACATATTCCCTTTGATGATTAAAGGCCTAATAAATGGTATTTTTTTAAAATCCCTTTCTTCCCAATTCGTACCTAGCCTTTTTCTGATGAGGCTCTTCACCCATTAAATATATTTATACTGTATGTATGTACAAGCTTGTATTTCAAATGTACCATACACGTTTCCTAATGATTTGAAACAACCCCACCCCTCCAAAAGACATTTTTAGGATGTATTCTATTGCCCTATACCCCGGATGGTATGCTGAGAATCTGGGTTTTTCCTTTATTTTTTATAACTATAACGTTCTCTTCTTTATAGAGGTTAAGTTGGCGGTTTGCATTCATTTCTTAGGAGCATTGTCTCTTGCGTCTCTACTAAGTACTCCTTTTTTGCATTGATTGATAACAAACTATAGGCCTTGATGGTAACCTCGCATCAGTGGTTCGAGTACCTACTAAAGAGGAACACTTTTTTTCATTCTTTGAAAGCTCCTTTTTTTCGAGGCGCCCTTACCTAACGTGCCAATTCATTGACCCTTTTGAAAAGAGAGAGAAAGAGGTAAATTTTAAAGCAAAATGGTGGTCATTGCTGGTGACTTTACAGGCGGCTGCAGCGCACGTGAGTGCAAGAGTTTGATAGAAAGCGATGTTTTTCGATCTAAAGCGAGGTTTCTTGATCTCTGACGTCATAGAAAATCTTGCTTTTGTCGCTTATACGAGTGTCCAAAGAGGACATCCGCCAAATCAGCCCCGATATTTTTTTTCATGCGTTTCTCGTCAAATTTGGGCATCTCCTTTAATCTGGTGACTATCACTGTTGGCTTTATAAGTGTGGTTGCATCTAACCCCATCAATTATCGAATATACACAGCCAAGACAAGAGCAGCATTGAAAAAAGACTAAGGCAAGGGAGTTCCACCATCAAAGAACATCAAAGAAAAATCAAAACTGTCAAGCCTAGAACGGTAAGTTTCTATCAATTCCTTTTCTATTCTAAAAGTCTAATGCAGCCTGCATTCTAATATGTAACAGTTTACACTGATCTTTGTCAGAAAGCTTCGTATGGCGCCGGTACTAAACATTTTGTTCCAGGATTTCTGTAATGAACCAATCTGTTTTACCCTTGCAATCTTTAGCATGTAGAGTGATCCACAGGTTTTTCAAGAATAACATTTTCGATTGAATTGATGTTTAATGCCTTATGTCTACAGTTTAGGAGTAAAATTGTCCAAATACAACCGGTTTTCTAATAAATAAGTAATTTTTGAAACATACCCTAATTGAATATTTTGTTAGTTTGGAGAAACTCAGTACTGAACACTCATATCCTTTGAAGGCGTGGAGCAGTAATTTGTCATAAACTACTTTTTTCTAAAAAAACTTCTATTACAGCCAGACCTTTCTACACCATGAATTTGTCATTGTCACCACTGTCGAGTGTTTGAAATGATCTTGGTTTTTGAAAACTTATCGATACCCTGCCTCCCCCCTAGAAAAAATCAGGTTCTTGTCGGAAGATTCAAGCGCCAGAAATCGATTTCATTCTTAATTTCTATTCTACTTTCCTCCAACTCAAAAGCCTTGTACAGTCTACCTTAGAACGGTATTTCTAAAGGCAACTTTTTTGAACGGAGAAAGGAAGAATATACACCCTTTGTTTCTCAAGTATATTCTTGTCGGAAATTAGAGGGATCGCGCCTCTCCAAGTACAACCCTTAATTTCCGCCACTGCAAATTGTTTGACAAGTGTGTGTGTGTTTTAAGGAGCTGTCCTGTGCAGAAGAGATTGCGAATCGAAGAGTGGGGTTAGAAGGGGCTCAACAGGTTCAAGATGAATTTATGGAAAAAGATATTACGCTTTCAAATTGCTTCAGACTATTTAGCCCAGGCCACAAAACTATATGCAAATAAACTTGGGGCAAATAAACTGGCACTGTCAGTGTCAAATTTTAGGTAGCACCGTTTGAAATTTTTATCCCTCTTTCCTTAAGATTGTTTCTAATACTTTTCCGTTACCCTTTTCCATTACCCTTGTTCAATCATAAAGCCTGTAACATATAGTCTTTTACAATGTTTTCACGCGCTACCAAAGTATTATAGGAAAGTTCGAATAGGCTGCATAGATATTCTGTCAGATTCCAATATTCCGAGCGACCCTAATTGGCAACCTACTTTGACACTCTTAAGCTTTTTATTTCAACGCTCATTGCCTTATTTCTCTTGAAGTGTAATAACACTCCACCAATTTTTCATAATAAGAGTCTAGGCTTTAAGGAAGGCCTAAGTTTTTATGGCAGCCTGGCACCTTTCTTTAAAAAAAAATTCGCTTCGTTAGCAATCTTTAGGTTTAAAAAGATTAAGCAAAGGAACTTCTGTTAAGGGTAACATGTAATCACTATCGCTGTTTTATTTTGCTAATGGAGATTTGATGTTTCAATATAAAAAATGATTCGGCAAGTATCAGTTTTTAGTACCACAAGTACCATTAGTACAATTTTGCTCCCAATAAGGTTATCTTCAATAACATAATTTACCAAGGGTTGAGCAACTTTTGACACTAACATTTATCTTATTTTAATATTATACGAAATGCGTAAGTGTTCAATCCTTTCATAATTTCCATTGTCATAGTCATAGTCATGAATGTATAAAAATGCTTGATAGAAGTGACTACAACCGATCTAGAGGCGTGGCTGGGAAAGATATGGAGGGGGGCTGACCCTCCTGGGAAGTGATAATAACCTCTTTTGCGGAAGGAATTGACTGCAGTTTAGATTCTCTAAATGGTTCTATTGCCCAAGTTGGCATCTTGAAAATTGATTTTTTGTAAGACCATATACGTTCAAAACCCATTTCGCCACAGTGAGGGAAAAGAAGGAAAAAGCAAGTTACAAGATGGAAAGGGCGGCAAAATATTTTTTAAAGGGTTTGTGTTACAAGTAAGATTTAAGATTTCAAGCTACAAGGAAGTCTGCTTGTGATCAAATTGCCAGGGAGTAGAGAACTAATGATAAGCATAACTTGGTTTCCTTGTTCTGTGAGCACTCTGTTCATAGATTGACAATGTCAGGAGTGGGTGTCTCTGGTGTTCAATCTACCGACTATTTAATGCCAATACTCCTGCGTTTACCATAGTAATCCCGCGGGTCATGCCGCCACTGACTAACAATTCACGGCTAATTGAATTTTTCGAGTAGGAATGCCCATGTTCCCACACTGTTAGCGGATAATTTCCCAGTTTCCCGTAGGCCATGACGCCCCTGTATGTAGTTATTCTCGTCTGTTTTGGATTTTATAACTTCAAATTTCTGCGTTCAATCAAGGCGATTTGTAGCTAGCCTTTAATGGGACAATAACTAGAATGTTTTTAACATTTTACAGAAACAAGCATGACCACGCTTCAGAATTCCAACCTGGATAAAGGAAGGCTTTTTGAAGAAAACATAGTTCTGAAACAAACCGTAGACAAGATGAAAAAGTCATTGGATGATATATCGGTTGTGACAGTGGAAGATCTGAAGGATTTTAACAACACATCCAGATTCCCATGCTTCAACTCGAGGCGCTGCAAAGTTATACCTACATTGTTATGTATCATTATATTGTTGATACTGGCTTGGACTGTTGCCTACTTGGCGGTTGGAAAAAATACCTTGTCTGCGAAGAATATCAGTGACATTGTCACTGCTAGCAGCCAGAAGAGCGCAAAAAGCGGTGATACGTCTTGCTCTGGCAGCACCAAACCAAAAACATTCCCAGACATAGACTATGCGTTATTTGGATACAACGTGATTAAAGGATATCCTCTGGCTGTTGGCCATGATCCAGGTCTCACTAGGCCTATCTTCAAGAGTGACTATACAGACAAGAAACTCACAGCTGATTGCCGCTACTTTCTCCCAAAAGGTCTGATCATTGTACCTGACATTTCTTGTGTAACATCTTTTACATCGACTACAATTCAAGACCAATATCAACTCACCAAGTCACTTTCTGGATCTGCTCAAATCAGTGGTGGTGGATGGGGTGCAGAGTTTTCTGCTAGTGCTGAATACAGAAAGCAATCATCCGAAGTTGGCTCCAAAGAGTCTGTGTACATTAATTCAGAAGCGAAATGTGATTATTACTTGTCAATGTTTGATGAACTGCAACCACCAATGTTGTCAAAATCATTCCTAATGATGGCAAAAACTATTAAGAACGAATCAGATGTGTTCATGTTATTCGACTATTACGGCACACATTACCTGAAGGAAGTTACATTTGGCGCAAGGTTAGTGTATGAGAATAAAATGAGCAAAAGCAGTTTTAAATCGCTCAGTGAAAGCTCAGGGAGTGTGTCAGTTAGTGCTAGTTATTCTGGTATTGTCAGAGTGGAGGGATCTCTCAGTCTGAGTAAAAGCGAGCAGAAACAAGCATCTGAGTTTAGAAGCAAGGCAGAAACAAGGACAATCAGTGTTGGTGCACCACCTCCTCCGAATGGAAGTACAAATCAATGGGCATCTGCAGTGAAAGAGAACCCTGTGCCGACCAAATACAAAATGGCAGGCATTGAAGAGCTTTTTACAAAGAATTTTATGGAACACAGCGGATTGGAATATGAAGTAGTTAGCAAGCTGATCAATTCATCTAAAGGGAAATATTGCGAGCATTTGAAAAACAAAGGAGTGGTTGATTCGTGCAAAACGATCGAAAGTTACACGAAATTCCACGGTGTCAAGTTGGACAGCACGCAATTCAGCACGATAAATGCAGACGAAAGATCGTGTATTAAGTCTTGTGTGGGGGATGATAAATGCGTTGCTGTAAACTATGCTAAAAGTGCTTGTAGCATGTACAGAGACGGTGAGCATTCTCTGGTCAAAGCCGATGGGAGCATCCTTGTACTATTAATTGATCGACTCAACGTCAACGATGGAAGCTTGAAGATAAACAATGCTGAACTTAGTGTTCCAGCAAGAGCAGAACATCGCAATTTGAAAGCAAAGGAGTGCGAAAAAAAATGCCGTGAAGATAGAAATTGTATCGTGTTTGCCTCGCCCAAACTTGGAAATAACTGCAAGCTGTACCAGCAACTGGCTATAAGCGAAGACAGTATTAAGGTTAAGGGGTCTGAGGGTGAGTACTTTGTGAAGTTTCAAACTAATAAAACATTAACCTGAACTGGTAGCGATTGAATAGATTGTAATTGTAATTAGAAACTCTCAGTGAGGCCACTCCTGGTCTATTTGAAGACAAAGCTTTGAAGATGCTTATCTAACTTTCACTGATTTTTAAACAATTTCTGCATTTTGTTTTTGGTCCCCTCCAATAAAACAAGCAGTTTCTAAGAGATCGCAGCTCCTAAATTTTTGCCTTCTGAAATTGCCCGCTTCAGGATGAAATGTCTTGGGCTCTTGAGTTTGAAGAAAGTGAATTAGAAATTAAAGAAATGAAACATGTTCCTGATTTTTCTGACAAAAAGAATTAACTATATAAATGATAATGACTACGTGTTAGCGATAAGAATATTATTATTGGCCCTATTACATTAGAATATCATTATCGGTCCCATCACGTTTTAGGGTTAGGGTTAAGGTTGGGGAAATTTGTTCACCTCAAATTTTATATCTGTTGTTAAGATAGTTTACAGACCATGCATAATGATCAGGAACTCGGTAAAGGGCCATAGGCTTTTACTTTGAAATTTTTTTATCAAAAACAAGCCTCCTATATACTATATATATTAGAAGTTTGGAAGTCGTTCCTTACGACAGTTTTTTACAGACCTACTATTTACGGTCTGTTTATGTCAGACCAAATAATATAGGACCATCTTGATGTTAAATAGGATTTTTATTATTGTTACATATTTATTCAACATCAGTTATAATATATAATCTTTGCATTTATGTAAGTCTTCAATATTTAACGAAAAAAACAAATTCCGTATTTAATATCAGATGTGAACCAAAATGCTTTAAATTTCATTTATAATGTTTGAAATTAGATGTATTGTTAAAGGACGCCTACAGCAGAGAGTTAGAGGGGCAGTTGCCGTGTTGCCCTCAGAACTTATCCTAGAATTTGTAAGTTTGCTATTGTTTTGCCCATACTTTTCGCGGTTTTGCCCTTGCCCTAGTGGGGCCCGTGGCGTTATTCTTTATATACGTTTGATGGTTTTCAAATTATATCTTACAATTATCTTCATGTTAGAAGTTAATTAATCTGTATAAATCATATATTTTTGAATTGTATAGAATCTAAATCTTAAAGTTTGGTGACCTCAGATATTGTTTGTCTCTTCGCTCTTCTTGCTTTAAAAGGAATACGTATTGATTTTTGTATTGAATATTTCATTCAAACCTGCAAATGCCCCCCCTCTATATACGTCCTGAATTGTAGGCAAACCCCCCTGAATTCTAGGCAAACACTTTATGAAAGGCTGGTTAAATGATTATCGTCATTATCATCATCATCATCATCATCATTATCATCATCATCATCATCACCATCATCATCATCACCATCATCATCATCATCATCATCATCATCATCATCATCATCATCATCATCATCATCATCATCACCATCATCATCATTATCATTATCATCATCATCATCATCATCATCATCATCATTATCATAATCATAATCATCATCATTATCATCATCATCATCATCATCATCATCATCATCAACAGCATCATCATCAACAACATTCTCCTTGAAAGGCACACTTCTGTTGTAAGATATGTGGTCTGTTGCAAAAAATGTGATACCATTTCGTTCATCGGCCTGATGTTGCGGGGCGAATTACTGGCCGCCCATATAAAAAGCGGAATTTCTATCGCCCTTCCTCAATCTTGCATTTCCTGACGTCACAACCTGTTAGTGTTTTGCAACGTGCATGTGATATGACGCAGTCAAGCGCCTGAAGACAAGTATGTGTTGCAATTCAACAACGTAGGCATCTCTGATGACAAGATTATGGTATATTCTTTGTTATCTTGACAAGCAGTTCATTGCTGATACGAAGTCTTGTGATAATTAAAACTGCATCTCGCTCGTTTGAAAAGCTTTTCTAGTAGCCAGGTGGGTTTCTCTATCTTTCTTACCTAATTTTTTTATTATCTAATTCAAATCAATTCCTTGGTTCTTTCGAGCTTTTAACTTGCCTTACAAAACATTAAAATTAGGCCACTACGAAACTCATGAATGGGTAGCACTGATTAGGCCTAATGAGAAAAATGGCCGATTTTGTAAGGAAATTGCAAACATTTCCTTGCCTGGTCCAAAAGGATAACTTGAGAAGAATTTAGATGGTGGGCTGGTACCCTCTTCCAACTGAGAAAATATTGACTTCGAACAGAGCAAAAATGCCAGTTACAGGAACAAGGACACATGTAGCAGGGGGCTCGGGGAATTGCTCCGTCTGCCCTCAGAAAATAAGGCTTATCCTTCTATTTACTATTCTTTTCTTTTATTTTTACTATCTTGCCCTTGAGTACAGAAGGACTACTCTATGACGGAAACTTTTCCCTGATTTTATTCAACAGATATTAGAAGGGCAAGGCTGAGTTGTTTTAAAGTTTTAAAGTTCTTTTCAAAATTTATGGTGCAACCACCCCTAGTACTCCTTAATCATGTTCCTGTGCCGAAAATCAGATCAAGAAATACCCAAATGAATCCAAATGAAGTACTAAATGAATCCTTTTGGAAGCTTATCAGTTTGAGGCCCATTCTTAGGGTGTATTGAGGGTAGAGGGCATGTGCAAAGGTAGGATAAGGGGGTTTCGCAGTGCAATTATTTTGAAAAAAGGCTAGTTTTATTTGCAAGAAAGTCAGAATGATCCCAATTGTTTAAAAGACTTGGAGAGAATCTTAAAGATATTTATGAAATTGATGACAAAATGAAATTTAAAGATTTTTTCGATGTTGCTGATTTTATCGATGATTATATGCTCTTTTTTCATAGAAAAGGCATGTCTTCGCCACAGAATTCGAAAGCAGATAAAGGAAAGCTATTCGAAGAAAACATAATTCTTAAGAAAACTGTGGATAAGATGAGAAGATCAATGGATGATGTATCAGTTGTAACAATGGACGATTTGAAGGATGTTAGCAACACATCAAAATCTTTTTGGTCTAGTGTAAGAGAGAAACGGTATAAACTGAGGCCTGCCTTGCTTTGTGTTGTTGTAGCACTGCTGTTGGCTTTCATCGCTATTTACATGCTTATTGGAAGAAATACATTATCAACTGCAAACGTTCGAAATATATTATCTGCAAACAGCCAAAAAAGTGCTTTCACTGGAGGCCAGTTTCATGACGAGATGAACTGCGCAGGAGACAACGAGCCCAGATCTTTCCCAGACATCGATTATGCTTTGTTCGGTTATAATATCATAAGAGGATACCCATTAGCTGTTGGACATGATCCTGGCCTAACTAGGCCTATCTTCAACAGCGACTACACGGATAAGAAACTCACAGCAGATTGCAGATACTTTTTACCAAAAGGCTTGGTTATCGTGCCAGATATTTCATGTGTTACGTCATTTACATCAAGTGCAATCCAGGACCAGTACCAACTCACAAAATCGCTTTCTGCATCAGCAAAGATCGGCGGTGGTGGCTGGGGTGCAAAGTTTTCCGCAAGTGCCGAATACAAGAAAACGTCTGCTGAAGTTGGCTCCAAAGAAACTGTGTACATCAATTCTCAAGCAAAGTGTGATTACTACTTGTCCATGATTGACGATTTACAACCTCCTGCTTTGACAACGTCCTTCCTGATGATGGCAAGAGCTCTCAACACAGAATCAGATGTGTTCAAATTGTTCGATTATTATGGCACACATTATCTCAAGGAAGTAACTTTTGGCGCAAGGCTGGTTTATGAAAATAAAATGTCCAAGAACAGTTTCAAAACATTAAGTGAGAGTTCATTTAGTGTGACTGCCAGTGCCAGCTACTCTGGGTTGGCAAGAGTGGAAGGATCTGCTGGCCTTAGTGCAGGTGAGCAAAGGCAAGCTGAATTGTTTAGAACCAAGGTAGAAACGTCGACAATTAGTCTCGGTGCACCACCGCCTCCAAATGGAAGTACAAATCAATGGGCTTCTGAAGTGAAAGAGAACCCTGTGCCAACCAAATATGAAATGGCAGGCATTGAAGAACTATTTACAAAGAAATTTATGGACAACATTATACTGGACTATGAAAGAATTTATAGATTAATCAACGGATCAAAGGATAAATATTGTGAGCATTTGAAGGAAATTGGGGTTGTTGATACATGCAAATCTATTGAAAGTTACACGAAGTTCCACGATTTGAAGTTGGGCAACACGCAGTTTAACACGATAAACGCTGATCAACGTTCGTGCATAAAATCGTGTGTTCAAGAGAAGAAATGCATTGCCGCCGTGAATCGTGATGACAACAAATGTGATCTATTTCAAGATGGCGAGCATTCGTTACTAGAAGCAACAAAGAGTGTGTTAGTGCTTTTCATCGATCGTCTGAACGTAAACGAGGGTAGCTTGATCATTAAGAATGCCGAACTTACTTCACAAGCAAGAGCAGAACACCAGAATTATAATGTGACTGAATGCGAACAGAAATGCCGTGAAGATAGAAACTGCATCGTTTTTACATCACAGTGGACCGACAGAAGTTGTAAACTGTATCAACAATTAGCTATTACAGAGGACAGTATCAAATATAAGCTAGATAAAGGCCAAAATTTTCTGCAATTCAACACAAACAAAACATTGTCATGAAGTATGTAATTGATTCAACGATGAAATCTAAATTAAACGCTCTCATTGTAGTCAGTTACCTCTTTGCAATATCTCAATCAAATGCATTACTTTCTTAATGAAGACGTTTAATATTGGATGATGATTAAACATGCTAAATTTCTTTCCAATATCCAATTCTTTACAGGGTAGACAGGCAACCTTGCATTCGTGTTTAAATTAGTGTGAAAAAGTGTATTTGCTATTTTAGAAACATCCAGCTAGACTTCTGCTATAACCTAACTTCATTTACTCATACAAGACTAACTTTAGGTATGCTAGCTATAAGGAAGCAAATGCTAAAATGAGTACTTCGATCGGTTGGAATGCTGGTTTGTCTTGCAGCTAGGCAGCAAGGCCTGACCCTTCTTCAATTACCCCGAGAATTGATAACGTGGGGCTTCATATTATGCACTGTGTTATGTGAGCGATTGTTCCTAATATACACAATATATGCTTTTTCCAGAAAATTTACTTTGTGGCCTGCCAAACTTAGGTCTTCCGGAAAAAAGTTACAATGAAGCAGATCTTCCCTGAAAAGTATTAATGAAAAGATCAGCCTATCCACAGAATAGTTGTTCATCTGATCGCTAAAGCAACCTCTGAAAATTATACATAATAGTTTTTTAAAGATCGAAGTATAAACTTTATGACATACTCATTTTTTAAACACAGTTAAATTTCCAAAAGGAAATTTGAATTAAAATTGGGAAAAATGAGAGCTGAGGGCTGATGTTTTAATAGTAGGTGGGTAAACTAGCCTAGTAGCCTTCCTTGATTTACGCTACTATGGACTACTAGAGTGATAGTTGAACAGGTTGATAAGAAACTTGAGGCTTGTAGCTTAAGCCTAAAACTTGCAATGCTTCGCCAGTTAAAGGTAGACTGCCTGTTTGTCATGTTTTAAGGACCTTAGAAGTAGTCAGGGAATACGAATTGAAGGCTTTTTGATTAATGAATCTCATTCTTTTCAGGGACCAAGAGTTGTCAAATCTGTTAGAGCAAAAGAAGTATACTATAGCGATTGGACTGGCATTGACGTTAGATAGACCATTCAGAGTTCTTTCAATTCTTAAGGGTATGTGTCAATTCAATTCAACTCGCTCTTGGTTAGCAAGACTGCTTGTTCTTTCAACTATATGGCTCAGGCGCTTCTATACAATGTGAAGAGAACAACTAATATTGAATTTTATCCAGTCCATTTTGAATTTATTGTGAATAATACTTTCCAAATGGATACGCACTTGATATACTCTTGCTTTCCTCACCATCTCCTAATTAAGTGTACAGTTTCATATGTCAAATTTAATTTATTCCAAAGATATTTTGGTGGAGCGAAATGGAAGACAGCAGATAGAAAAAGTGATTGATGAACTCAGAGACGATCAAATTGGTGAGTAATGTTACATCAGTATATTTGGTTAATTTAATTAATTTCCACTTACTTCTGAGCCATCCACGTGAGTAGAATTTTAACTGAATTTTATTTGTCATGCCATCCAGGTTTGCCCCTCCAGTGATCCATCTGAAGTCACTTGAGCCAACCAAAACAAGGAAATCTATGTTTTATTCGCATCTTTTTTTATTGCTCCCCCGGTGATAAAACAGTTGTACAGTTGCAACTAATGTGTTTGGTCAGATTGCAGGGGGTACTATTATTAATGTTTTAGGGCAACAGAGCCTTCAAAATGTTGAACTAGAAATGAATCAAGCAATTGACAGCATCACTCCTCTCCTAAGAAATAACAAATTGAGAATAAAATGGTCTCTCAAGAGGTGAAAGGGCTCGGCGTTTAAAGTGTGAAAGAATTAGCAAATCTGCAGATGCCCCATTTTAGGCGAGCTTCCAATCTCTCTATAATTCTAAGGAAATTTCGAATATGCCTTTTAACCAAAGCTCTGTGTACGCGAAGTTAAGCTATTAACCCTTACACCCCTGGACGGGCCATATTGCCCAATGACAAACACCGGAAAAGATGATTTTTCAGGGGGTTAAGTAAAAAATATTGTAAATGTTCTGTTGACAGTTTTCTATAATAGTTTACGCTTTCACCTAAGTTATTTAACTATGCTACCCCCTGAAAAGTATAGAATTATATGTCCGAGATGTGTTGCGTCAGTCTTTGAGACATGATTATTTAGTTTGTCATTGCTCTCTGCACATTCTTCCAAGCGAATGATCTTACTTGATTGTTTGAAGTAGTAATATTCAACATGCTTCCGTTTGCCTGAGAGACCTTAAGACAGTAGACTGGAAGGTTGCTTCACATAGAATAACATCTTCATTATCTATGTTTTCAGATTCACTGCTAAATTTCATGCGTGACTGGAATACTAATGCTAAACATTGTCATCCCACACAAACTGGTAACAATTTTTTATTTCATTTTATTTTTCGTAACTTGTTGGATCTACGGAAGTGTCTCTAGCTATGGTTACTCTCCATTGGCACGTGACTACCCTTTTAAACAATGACTTTGAGGCATTGACAAATATATGAAGAAGAAAAGGAAAAGTATCGAGACAAGGGCCACCCAAATCCTTCAGCTTCCTTGTCGCCTATGTCCATTCCTAAAAAATGAGTAAATGTTTATCTTGCAAGACTTTCATACTCCTATACTCCCAACGAATACGGCTAGTACATGGCTCAAATCCTGCGACCGTTGATTTTGCACGCCACTCGTCCTATCCACAGGCCTCCTAGCTCTACTTAATGCCCAATTAAGAAGTAACTAAATCATTTATTGGCTCTGTTTTCCTAAAGCTTACCAACACTAATGTGCCAATACAAAGGCATTTATTTATACTATTATATGAGTATTTTTAACATATTTATGATATATTTAAATGATATTGATATACACATATAGGAACCTATTTTCAGAACATTGGTATTGTAAATATACTTGAACCTAGTTAAAATTGCCGTTGGTCTGTCTCTTTACAGTTCTCAATGTCTTGTAGAGAGAACAGTCTAGATATTGCTAGTGAAACAAGATTTGAATGTTGTTACCCAAGAGTTTAACACTAAATGCGGTCAACTTACATGAGATCATCAGCATTGTCTGATAATCGCATTTAGCCCGAAACTCTGAGTGACAACTTTTGTTCCACTAGCAACAATTAAGAAAGAACCTAGGTTGATTTAAGCATTTCAGTTTCTTATGCACGGATTGCTTCCTTGATTTGTATTGGTTTTTGCAACATATTTCTTCTCCATACAGTTCTTGCAATCATCCTGAAATCGAAGCCTCCAGATGATTTAGCTGACCTTACTGATATGAAAGAAAGCATTGAAGCTCTTCTGCCCTATGCTGGTAAGAAAATAATTATAATCATGCATCTGTCATCAGTTATTTTTATGTATCATACATTATCAATGTTGAGCAATGATTTTACTCCAGTTTTCTAGAAATCTTAACCGTAAAGTTTCTTTTTTGTGTTTCTTGCCGGGTTATGTAAGTTCATCCTAGCCAAAAACAAGACGACACGGATACAATACATATTTATATTTTACGTATATTTTATAAATGTGTTGATATTTAGAGTAGCTACCTCGATCCTCAGTCTTATGGCTATCGCTATGTAGTTATTTGTATTATGATACTATTTGCCATGTAAACATAATATTATCAATTTCTTTCGCACTCAACGTTAAAAGAACTGTCGAAGTTTTTAAAAAGCATCATTCTTTACCAAAAGCCTTATTCTTTACTTGCCTTTGCATTTATATGGGGATTTGCATCGCATAAACACGACTGATTTGGGTTTGATAGGCAGTTTTATATATTGTATAAATACGTTGTAAAAGTATTTCTTAGTTGGCTTGAAGATGACCAGAATTCTTGAAAAGACTAGCACTAATTCGATTTATTATTCTAGAATTCCTTTCTTTAGTTGCTGTTGTATTTTATTGTATTGATGTTACTTACGTTCTCATTATATTAATATCGAGTATGTGACAGGCAGTTTTAAGCTCTGAATTATTTGTACTAACCGAGAATGTACTGGAAATTTATTTCCCATGTTAATTGTAGAAATTTGAGCATTTTTGTAAACAAAGCCTGATCAAAAGTCTGAGAAGCCACTTACAAAAAATGAGGCTGGCAGCTCATCGTTTTACCTCAGAAGCCAAAAAAGTGAGGGATGACATTAAATTTTGTTTGAAACGACTTCTGTATGAATAAGTTGGTATATCATCAAGCTTTGCCGCATTGAGCTTATTTAGGCCTAGAAGTGGCGCAGAAATCACAGTATTAGCCAAGCATCCTCGTGTTTTGTTTTTGTTTTTGTTTTTGTTTTTGTTTTTTGCTGCAAATTGAAAACTAGACAGTTTTTTCCCCGGGGAGCTATTGCATCTGCTTTGGCGTTTTTCTCATTCTGATTTTTTTTTATAGAACGCCATTTCAACCGATTAGATCGACTATTGCAGGTATTGAGCCCTTCCTTTTAAATAAAATATTTCGTGAGTTTTTTTCATTGATTCAGATACATCATTAGCAACATCAAATCATGGTCACTCGTCATTTTGAATGAAGAGTGTTATTTGAGAACCATGAAAAAATTTCTGACAAAATAAAGATCAAATTAAGAGTAGTTTTAAAGGTTGATTACTTGAAAAATAATGTGGAAGGTAGTTAAAATGAATGCTGAAGTAAATGTGGGTGCTGAAATAAAGTTAACCATCACACTCAAGCAGAATAAAGTTGGAATTGAAGTGTTCGCTAGATTTAAAGCCAGTGTTGTTGCAGGCTGAATCACAGTTGGCAGTTTATTGCTAAGTAGTTGCAAAAATTGATGAATATCCAATTATATCAATATTATTCAAATTCTTAAGGAACTAAGAACACCTAACCGAATTCCGCTTAGGTTTCGAAAAAGTAGAACAATGGATTCAATTTGCTCAGATTTTGCAAAAGTCTAGTACTTTGAAGAAAGGATCGTGTTTGGGTGATGTTCCCATCTCCTTAAAAAGACCTTCCAGCAAGAACAATTAATGTAACTACTTGATGATGAAAATTTCTCTTAATCTGCTGTAATAGCTAAAATCATAAGAACGCCCAAAAGTGCACTTATTTGCGAATTAGTTTCGTTACAAGTATAGTTTTTTGTTCTTTTTTAGCAATCGACGTTTCTTGATTACACTTGGGAATCAATGAAACTTTCGACTAAAGATGTTGATGTTGAGATGTAAGTACTGTATTACAAATGATAATTGATGGTGATAATAGCATGTTTTATTTTATGTTTTACGTCTATATTTTTGACGTTTCAGTGCTTACTTTGACGCATTACAATTCTCACTTGATGCCACGATCGTTCTAGATCTGAATGAGATGGTTGACTTTTGATAGGACTTTGGATACATTAATTCCCAACAAAACACACTACTCAAAGTATTCATAACGGTTAAAGATGTGGTAAAGCTCTACGTTGCTGCAATAATTATATAATGACTTCCTTTCTGAAGGTCACCGGAAGATCAGTCTGTACCAGTGTCTTCAAATACTGCATCCTGCAAAGACACTCAAGTGCCATGTACGCCCGACTCACAGTCTGTCCCGACTCCGACAACTAAAACATCAGGACAGTCTTCAAGTGAAGAGACGGTTCTTGACGCTGAAGTAGATATCTCTGGCCAGACAAAAGTATCAGAATCATGTAGTGACCAGCCTCATAGTGAGACAGCTCAAGACGAAAACAAAGAAGTGAGTTTTATCTTGAAATCATGCTTTTTAACCTGCACAAAAAGCCGAGACATAGCTCTAAACAGCGCTTTTTCGTCTGATGCTTCTAAGTGTAGGGAAGGTCGGATGAGGACCAATAGGTGAACCGAATGGGTTAACCAGACGTGGTTCAAAAACAGGATTGAGAAGTGGCGCATATGATTGGCTGTTTATTTTGACAAATCAACAGCAACTCACCCCTTTTTTAAGTCGTCTTCTATACGCAACTGGCTATTTCATTCGCTTTTATTCCCAGAGGTGTGCCGGACGATGAACTACGTTTAGTATACCAAATTATCTTTCTACTTATTCAAATGTATTGAAAGGTTTGCAGTAGAATATACCTAAAAAGGGGATTTAATCATTGTTTATTTATCTCAGTAATGTCGTCTACATTGAATTTCTTTGCATCTATCTTAAAATTGCCTTGTTTCGCACCTGTTATTACCTTAAATACGTATTTATGCTTAAATTAATATTAACTTGCGTTAGAAATAGTTATTGTAAATAAAGTGACAGCGTAAATCACTGAGGTTTGTGGCACTTTGCCAGTATTCAATAAGTCTCCCTACCCTGACTTCAAGGCAATCAAATCGTACTATTCAAAATGGTTTTTTGCAAGTATTTTTATCTACTTTAGGGAGCCTACTTTGTTACTTAAGCCCCTTTTGTTTTGTTTCTGTAGAACGAAACTACGGAGGAGTTAGAAGAAAAGAATACAACTGGAAATACAGCAAAAGAAAAGAAGAAAAAGAGAAAATCCTCAAAAGAAACTTCATTTTCATTAAAACATTCGACAAAAAAAGTAAAACAAGTTTCATCGTAACATAGAGTAGCAAACTTTAAAGAGCAATAATTTCTGTGAGGCTAACGGCAATTTCTGCAAGTTTGCATACTGGTGCGGTTTTAATGAAACGTGAACGGAAAATTGGCTTGTTGTCAGAACAGGAAATAAATCGAGTGTCAACACACTTGATTGTATCATGCATTCACTGTTTGGGACGCAGCTCATAACTGGCTGTCACTAACTTTTTCAAAGAAAACATTCTTGCTTTATGGATTTTTCAGAATAACGTCGTCTACCATATCATATAACAAAATCGATTAATGTAGGACGATCAATTTGAAAATGTTGAAAATTTTACAATTTTTACCTTTGACGATCCTGAAACGCATAAACTGTTTTGGTTTTCTTTTTTATTTTGGTGTGAAAAATTTCATACGAATATCTCCAATAGCTCAGCCTTTGCCTTTGACCTAAAGATATCTGACAGCCTTGGTCACTGAATCAGATTTGGCAATGTAAGCATACTCATGATACCAAGTGTCTCAGTGGATCTTACAGCGAGACTTTGATGAACATGTTAAAAAATGGCAGCAGAGACAGTGCACCCCACGACAAAACTGGAGGGAAGGTGCTTTCAAAAATATTTTGATCCTATTCATGAAATATAGATTCATGAAAAATAGGTCATATTCGTGCTTCCGTGCCAGCAGCTATATCCAAGGCTAAAAGTAAACTACTGGCTGAAACATCCAAAGAAACTGCCTTGGTGAATAGAATGGCGGACAATAACTAGCTGATAAGAAATTCCTCTGTGTAAGCAACCAAGAGTCACAATGCGCCCATTTCTATTTCCTTTTCAAGCAAATTATCACAGCTAGGAAGAATGTTAAAGTATACCTATTTTTGCTGGGAATTGGAAAAGGTTAGGCATTTTCCTCTTAAATTTGCTGCGTTATCATTGTTTTTATATCAACGAGGATAATCTCCCAGTGAAACCAGGCATCATTTGAAATTTTCTTTTTTAAGAATTAGCTGTGTAGCCATTCTGACTTAAAATATTGTTGTCAAAATTTTATACCATCCCTTAATTCCTGTAGCAACAAGTTTCCGTCACACTGAAAGTCAACACATATTAATCTCCACAATCCTCTTTTTAATCTAGATTTTAACTTGGATTTGATATGTCAACTCAAAGATGACAAATCTTTTTAATAAGTTGATGTTTTCCGAGAAATGAGTGGGCCTGCAAAGGAGTGTCCAGGCACATTTACAATACAAATTTCAACAAAGAACTTGCTATTTCACATACATCTCCCGTATGTGATTGCCGTAAGTCTTGATTAGCTAACACGCCATACCTGCTGCGGATTGTGGGGTAATGACACCCCAAGCAATTTGCCTGTCACTAAGTTTCTGAACATTTGGAAAATACCCAAAAAATCTGCCTTTTTTTCCTATCATCCCGCAAAAATCTTATAGAAAATGCCTTGAATATTTCTGAAGTTAAACGCAAATTCTCCGGACAAAAGGAGCATAGTGACTTACATGCTATTAGTAACGGCTTTTCCATGAAAGTGCTTTGAATTTTTGGGTCTACGACATGACAAAATTGGTCATGGATTAAATGGGACTATGGAGCTATGGAAGTGATAATATGACGTTTGGTCCACGTTTGGGCTTCACAGGGACTACCCATGTATAAATTAGTTGTGTCAGCTGCTCTGATGCAAGACAATCCTTGTGTGCCTGATAAACAGTGGCGGACTGGCTTAGAATTGCTCACCGGCCTTGGATAGCTTAGTTGGGCTCTTTTTGGCGTGGCTTGAAGTTAGGGCGTGGTCACAAGAATCACTAAACTTCCTGATATTTCCAATATACCATAGTACGTTAACAGAATGACAAACTAATCTTTCATTTACTTCGCATTTAAGATGCAACTATTTGTCCAAACCTGTCCCTCGATAACCTTTCCAATTTCCTTTACTTGCAAGAATGTTTTATTTATTTTTTCCGAACGTGGAAAGCAAATTCCAGTTGCTCCCCCCCTTAAGCCGCCACTGATAGAAAGTAATTTTTGAAACACAACTTAGTTAAATACTTTCTTAGGTTGAGAAAATTAACTCTTGGAGACGCTCTTGCAACCCATCTGTTATATGACAATTGCATTGGCAGAATATATTTTGTATTAAATTTATGCAATGAATAAAATTTTACTTTTAATAATGTTTAAAGCTTATGAGTTTCTGTTTATACCTCTAACAGATGACATTGAAAAACTGAAACTGTTATCACATTTTGTAGATGAGATCGAGGCTGTCATTCTTCTATTGCCATGTTGTACATTCGTACATTGAGCTCTCTTCTTTGGGTTTCCCTTGTTAGAAGGAAGTCTCCCAACGTCAGGACCTTCTGCCAGACTGCAGCTGCATTCAACTCAACAATGGCTTATTCTGTACAAGAGTGTGGATCACTCTATACTGCTGATTACAGACTGTATATAAGTAAGTTGTGGACTTTTTTGGGATCTAGATAGACGAAATTTGTGTACATTATAGACCTGCCCACATCCTATCAGCATGCTTCGTTGCTCTACATGGAATACTACGTACAAATTTTACAGTCTTCTTTACGTATCTTGCATACTTTCTTCTAAATAGACTAAAAATGAAGATAACCTTCACGAAAAAGGTCCCTGTTAAGTGCAAAACATTTTTTAGGCCATTTACTCTCGCTCTCTACCTACTGACCGAATTTTATCAATTGTAGACCCAACGGATTATAGATAGTTAGAGGAGAACGAATTCAAACCAATGTTGAATCAATATCTTGTCAATCAAAAAATAGCTTGCTCTGACACAGGAAGATTCTAGTTTAGTATGAACTTTGCATGAATTGATCCCAAATTAAATTGATGTTATACCACTGGTGATACAGTATTACAAATATGTAACATACATCTCACAAACATACCACAAAATTACATTTAGGACTTGCAGATCGAAATAGCAAACTTTGTTTGACATGCCTGTAGCCCAGTCTGCAGAGCATGGCAACTGCACACACAAGGAAATTCGTAACAGGTTGATGTGCACTCCAAAAATTAGGCCTTGCACGCGCGTATTGTATGCATATACAATCAATATGGGTACCTAAAGGGGCTTGGTGCACCCAAGAGAATCAGCGCCGTGCACCCCCCATTTTTTACCTTGCACGTGCAAGATCTTGTCGAGTTCTGCCATGCTCTGCAGACTGGCCTGAAGCCACTGTCTGCTAATCTGATATATTTTCTGCTTGCCTTTCAGAGGGTGCCAATGGTCTAGTTTCACCATTCCATGATATTCCACTATTTGCTAATAAAGAGGTATTGTCAAGTCTTTTCTTTGCAGATTCTATACCTAAAATCTTTTAACTATTGTATGAATGGTATTTCATATAAATCAACTTGACATTATCCAAGAACATCATTCCAGTCAGGCACATATACTGGTAAGTACATATTTCATGCTGAAGCAAAGTCAAACTTGTATATGTTTCTCTAAAAGGCTGGGGGTATTTTGGCAAGGCAAGATCATGTAAATAAACCCTTAGTAGGAAATTCAGCTATATACTTATTGCAAATGTATGTTCATGTTTCTGGAAAAAGTTACAGTGCCAACCTGGAAAACACCTGAATTTGAAAATGTATGATTAGTAATTGTTTTTTTTTATTTTAGAAAAACATTTTCAACATGGTAGTAGAAATTCCAAGATGGACAAATGCTAAACTTGAGGTAAGATTTGAGTAAAAAAAGTAATTTAAATTTTGAATAATTTTTGTAGGATGTGTGGCATAAGGTACAGGCCTCCAGGCACTGGTTTTTTTAAAAACTCCTAGGTCCTATGTAATTTAGGATTTTGCAGTCACTGGATCACAAAAAACGACACATTTCTAGCAGCATTGGCAAGAAGATGCCTCTCTGATTCCAAAATTCTAGACCATATAAACATGATTGATATCGCCTTGAATGATAAGCCCATTGGTTAAGTAGATCCCAGGTACTATTTTCTTTCCCATGTAACCCCTATTGTTCAGTAAGAGAACGCTTGTGGGGGGGGGGGGGGTAATTGGTCCAGACATGTAGCCAATTAGATTCATTACTCCTTGTCTTGGATGAATATTTATCCTCAGCTGGATATGATAAGCTTTTTGTCGTTGGTTATTATTTTCCTTTTAAAAAACTTGCAAAATGCATTTCAATCAGTTCTTGATTCTCGCTCCAACAGATAAACAAGAAAGAGAAACTCAACCCCATCAAGCAAGATATCAAAAAAGGCAAAGTTAGATTTGTTAACAATGTCTTTCCATACAATGGATATATATGGAATTATGGTGCACTCCCACAAGTATGTATTTAAAAATTATTGAAACTATTATCAGAAAAAGGTAATATTGAGTTGTAAGGGTACTCAAATTTACAATACAAAGGGGTACTCTAGGAGCAAATGTACATTATTAAGAACTCTTGTGTAGAAATGGGATTTATCAGTTGCTAGCATTGACAAGGTCTTTACTGGATAATTTATCAGTAGTCATAAAAAGACATCTGCTGGTTAAGTGACTAGATGACTTGAGATATTGGCTGCAATTATGTTGATTATGGTTTTAAACCGTAGTTAGCCTATGATGTAGAACCATAAGTCCTTTGCACCCAGCCACACTCGATAGGCAGCACTGCAAAAGCTTATTGCAGTGAGGGAATAACCAGCTTCTCTCCTCATAATGCTACTGGTTTTGGACAAGTTCCCTTCTTAGTAGACATTTCTCCTAGGCACAAAACACGCATTGAGATCTTTCAAAGCTGGTGCCCTCCCCCCATCCCTTAAAATTGTTTGTCCGAAAAATCTTAATGCTTAATCTTTTTATATTGATTTTATATGGATTTTATATGTATTTCACATCTGTTGTTGACTCTGAAATTGTGTACTTTTTGTAGTGATGATAACAATCAATGTAATGATAAATAATTCTTAATGTCTTGCATGTGTTCATGTTTTTGTGTTTATGATTTGTAATAATATATCATTCTCTTTTCAGACCTGGGAAGATCCCAATGAAGTTGATGAAAGTACAAAATGCAAAGGAGACAATGATCCAATAGATGTTTGTGAAATTGGACACAAGGTATGTTATTCATGTTCTGCAGCTCAAGTGTGAATTCATTGGATTTTGTGTGATAATTCTTTTGTGCCTTTCAACAGGACTCCAACTTGCCATTTTAGTCACATATAGGCTCCCAAAGATCTTGCTTTTGATGAAAATCAGTGGGATGTTTCCCAAGCTTAAAAATCTGTTTATCATGGGTGTACTGTGTTTTGTACATGGAATATAAGGCCAGCTAGGACATGCCAGTTTTACATATATTGCCACATTTAGCTGTGATTTTTTGGTGGTTATTTTTTTGCAGGGCATATATTTTCTGGACCCATCAGAAACTACCTCATTGCAGCAAAACTAAAGATACTATTTTTGTAAAATCTATTGGATACTTCAATGGTGTCTCAATCATTTCCTCATTCCCCTACAATGTGTGTACTCTTTTTTTCAAAGGTTGCTCATCGAGGTGAGGTGAAACAAGTGAAATTACTTGGGACACTTGCCTTAATTGATGAAGGAGAAACAGATTGGAAAATTTTAGCAATAGATGTAACAGATCCACTGGCAGATAAAATAGATGGTACATAAAATGTTATTACCAGTTTCAATTATTACCTTTGATAGGCCTCTGTGGTAATGTGTTTATGTGCATTTGATTTACCAATCTGGGAAAAACTGTAATCTCTTATGGATCTTGAAAAAACAAAGGAAAAAGCCGCAAAAACCAACGTTGTTTTGCTAAGGCAAAATATGCTAATTTGGTTTAACTTAAACTGAAAAATTATAAAGACACTGTGTCTTGTTGTCCCCACTGGAGTCTGAAGGCCTGAATATATATTGCTAGATCACAAATTTTGCCTGGTGTTTTCATTATATTTTTGCATTTCCTGTGCTGTAAAGATGTTGCAGAAAGAAAATTTTGTTTACTTCTTCAATAATATATTTGAATAAAATTATTTTGAACTGCTAAATTACTTAAGAGCTGTGTGTTTCATTTGTTCTATCTTTTCCTATATAATTGTCATGTCTGAAAAGTAATTGTCATGTCTGAAAGGAATCAACACCGTCGATTGGAAAAGAGGAAAATTTCAAATCTTTTAAATACCTGGGAATGCAATCTTTCTGTATTAGCATTTACGTCCTTGTACCGCCATTGAATGCTCCATAATGGCAAGAAAGGTGTATGATTTTGTTCTCTGTTCGTCTCTGAAAGAAAGATAGTTGCTAAGGATCTTCCGTTTCTATTGTAGATATCGACGGAATCAGAGAGCATATGCCAGGACTTCTCGAGGTAATGTGTTAATTTTTTAAAAACAGTTCTTTGATTTAAACAACTCTCCATGATCTATAACAAAATGCAGGAACAACGTAAAAGATTGATTTCTAAGCTATAGGCGTTTCAAATTGTTAGGACACTGTGACGTAGCCAGGGGGAGCCATAGGAGCCATCGCTTCCCCCCTTTGAAGGGAAAAAACATTATTGTTGCTTTACCAACAGTTTTGAGCACAAAAAATAGCAAAACGCCACTTCGCCGTTCCCAAAACTATCTAAATTCTTCTATTTTACAGTCTTCACCACGTATTCTTTCGGTCGGTAAGAGACAGACAGAAATTCTTTTTTACGTGAAACTGCAAAAATCGACTCCTCCCCCTTTACAACCCCTGGCTACGTCCCTATTAGCGGGTTGCAATAGTAACAGGAAAGTCCTCTGAGGATGCTGCAATTGGTTTTTAATGAACTGGACTTTCTTATAGAGGGAGCTGCGTCAAGTAAAGGAGCTGTTTATCATGATAATCATATCCCCTAAGAAACCCAGTCCCAGTTGTTTTCCTATCCTTGTGACATCCTAGTATGTTCTACGTGATGGTGCATACGGTTCTTACACATAGTTTGTAGTTTGTAGGTGAATGACAAAATGGTGGATAATGGTGGAGTTTGTTATTGCTTTTTAGGCCACACATGAATGGTTTAAGCTGTATAAAATACCGGCAGGAAAACCTGAAAACCAGTTTGCTTTTAACGGTGATGCAAAGAACAGAGCCTTTGCAACAAAAACAGTTTTAGAAACACACGAGTATTGGAAAAAGCTGATTATTTCAAATTCAAGTGTTGCTGATGACATTTCATGGTATATAGAATCTTTAGTGTTCCTTGTCTTATTTTTTCGTATATTTTCCGACTTCCGAAAGTAAAATCCCTACTTTTGTCCAGGTTGAAAGTTCGACTTGTCATGTCTTGATCCAGACCCTCAGAGACAACAACACTCTCTTCATTTGAGTTGCATCCGTTGTGTGATAAAACTATTAATATCCCTTGTCGTCCTACTCGTCAAGTATTATTTTGATACGTATTGAGTTTGAAAATGTACCTTTTAAAGATAGGAATCTTAAAATCCCTCTGTAGGATCTCAGACCTGTGCGACTTAGTACGGTGTCTTGCCAGTACCATACTGCAATTGTAGTGTAATCCCAAGAGAAACAAAAATCCTCTTAACAATCTGAATTCATTTCGGTCTCAGAGCGATCTAAAGGTTCCTGTCGTATTGAAGTCTCGTGAAAACACACTCATTTTCAGGTCTCCCTGAATGCCAGTGTAAGATGACTTGTGTGTAAACGATCGAAATGTATCCTGTAGACACGACACGATTATTCCGGGTCGGGCCGAATTAGAAGCCTCCATAGCGGCTGTCTTTTTCTCCTTTTCTACTACGTTTTGCATATTTCTACTTTTTGAAGATGACCTGCACCTTCTATATCGATTATTTTTTGCCCCTCTTTACACATTTTTACATATTTTTGACCTAAATATTGACTTAACGGTCTGAAAATTCAATTAGCGTTTGAATAAGCAAAAAATGGTACACCGGGTCTGATGTAACCTGTATTGATTGTAAATTGATATAGAACAGCCGAAGCTGCAAATTTGCCTTCTGGTCTGGAAAATTTTTAAACTAGAATTAGTCTCTTAAGTAAGAGGTCTCTACTGCTTTTTGCCACCTTCGAAATTTAAAGGATCATAAGAAACATCTGCAGAGTTCTTTCTCAAAATTATCTTCAAAGCAGGTGATGATGGTTTTGTAAATACGGTTCCATGTGAATCAAAACGTTTCATTGACTCAGTGTGTAAAATCTAAAGAGCTGGATTATCACCTACTTTCTAACGAGCAAGTGTTCGGTTTAGTTTTAATGCGATTATTTTTTTGCATTTATTCATCTGGTTAGTAGGTACGGCTTGGTCAGACAAGTAGTCAATAAGTTTTTCAAATTCTTTTCAACCCGCATCTGATTAGATATTTTTGCTTATACTTTAAGCTTATAGCAGTTATTCAGCATTTTTTTCTGACACGAAGCGAAACGCTTTTAGTATACGCTAGTATATTTTAGCTGCTTTATACCGTTTGTATTATATTTTTTTATAGTTTTCTGCTCAAAGATAAGTCTATTTTACGATGATTTGGAAGGACGGGGCAGGAGACATTTTAGAAATTAAATATCACACCAAATAAAGAAACAGACAATCTAGAACAGTCAGATTAATAAAACGCTAAAGAAGTGATTCGAAGTTCCAATTGGCTACTTATTTTGGCCAATCAGATTCCAATCAAAGTAAGGATGGGCTAAAAAAATTAGCAGCCACTGAAGGTCTGGCATGAACTTTGATGTGACCACGTTCACCATTCTGCGCTCCTTCATTCTTTTTAGCCTAGCAGTTTAAAATTTATCACACATATTGCCTTTTAGTATCGGGAAAGTATAAACGTATTTTTACATTATATTTGACGTGCATCGTAGGCCCAGGTTAAAGGTTGTGCTTTTGCGTGCCGAACATGATACAATAAAATGTTTTTTTTGCAGTGAAAATGTTGCAGTTGATGGCTCACCTTACAAGATCTCTAGCGATACTGCTAACCAACTGGTGAACGATGTACGTATCACCGGATAAAAGAAGTTGAATTTCTGTATCTATTTGTCAATATCTGTTAAATTTGTTTTCATTTTGTTGTCGTGAAAGAAGCGAGACATGGTAAAAAGCTTTCCTCAGCTGAACCTCATCTGTTCTTGTGATCAACAAGCAAACGATTTGCTCCTGTAAGCTTTGTAGACTCTACATGAAGCAATCTTCAAATGATCAGTCTATCCTCCATTGCCAATATCGCTGCAGACTGTTGCAATTTTTGTAGACCCTCTAATTAATTGCATCCTTGGGCTTTAATAATGTTATTTGTCCACTTAGTGTTTTGATATTCGCTAACTTAACAAAAGTAACATGTTTTTCAGGCTGATACCCAAGGCCCTCCAGCGGCTATCCCAGCAGAAGGTATGAGTTAACACCCATAATGTATTTTTGCATCTGTAGATTGAGTTCGGCCAAATTAAAGAAAATTTCGATTTTTTTGATTTTGTTGCACGGTTATATTCACATTTCCTGAGCTTGGCCATTCCAGTTAATTTTTCAGTTGAACAACATTTTTACACCTCTCACAAATATGCTGGAGATTTTTACTGTATTTTTCCTATTATTTCCGCTATGTTTCCATCCCTAATTATATGAAAAAAATATTTTTTAAAAACTTTGATTTTTTTGAAAAGTCTTCCTCTATGTTCATTATCATCAGCACTTAATTTCCTGCTCATACTATCATTGCATCTTTGTGAAGCATGACATTTCATGAGTGTTTATTATTTTTCTCTTGTTCAGTTCAGTTCAGTTCATTCATTTATTTAAATTTCATAACAACAAAATTCAAATCTTTAAGGTAAACAAATAACGGCAACAAATAACTACATAAGAATTAATGAAACAGTCATACAAATAAAGGGAAAAACATATTACGCTAGATTTGCATGAAGAGAATTTTTAAGGAGAAACTCTCTCAATGTTCAAGGTATTCGAGGAGGGAGCACCCCTTTCGTCATATACATGTTAAGTCACTGATCAAACGGCCGCCAATGGTCAGATTCAGCAGTTAAGTTCAAACAGAGAAATTTTCAGATTCTTTGGAAAAATTTTGACTGATAGTGACTCTATTTAATTTACTACTATCCAATGTTTTATGGTTGACATGCAAACTTTGTGATATTTATGATGAATAAGTTTTAATGTTCTTATGCTTGCTTTTGTTGAGATTCTTGCTATAGAGAATGTTTGGCCCATGCCCAAATGTACTTTTTGCTTTCAAAGTTTCGTTTTTTGTTTTGCAGTTGATCAATGGTATTTTATTGACCAAAGTTCTGCTGTTTCCAATGCTAAGAAAAAGTGAGAGAAAACACGGTTGAATTTTTAAATAGAGGTAATATGATAGAAATTGAATAGTACTGTAATGCTTAGTTCATCAGGTACTGTAATACAAGGTGATATTAATTGGTTTAATTCAAATGAATAAGCAACACACAAGGATCAATCTTGTTTTAGTTTTTGATACGCTAACTGGTCATCTCGTCTTGGGCCTAGTTCCTGCCATCTACCTCAAAATTTATACTCAGTCGTCCCGATAACCAGTCGTCATTCTTAACTTGACATTGTCATTGTTAACAAATCCTAGAATTCTATAGTATCTATATCATGTTTATAATTTTGTTTAAAATATTAACATCATAAATCATTCACATATAAATTTCTTGATTTAGGCAATTTTGTTACGCCTACGGCCTCTATTTTTTGCTAGAAATGATCGGGATCAACTTTTGGCACTTTTTACATTCACTAGCCCTTATTTATCACTAAAATTGGACTTTCTGAATTTTGCCGTTTTTGTATCCCTGAATTTTGGATAGAAGTCAGGATGAGGTTTTTCCAATTTTTGAAGCTGTTAGCCTTTAACCCACTCACTTTTGGCCATTTTTGTAAACCTAAAGCCTTCATCTTTGGTTAACATTGGTTAGGATGAGTTTCTTCCAATTTTTTAAGCCCTTAACCGCAACTTTATACTGACGTTTGGCTCACTCAATTTTGGCCATTTTTGTAACGGTATAGCCTTGATGTTTGGCTAAAATTCATAAGGACCAATTTTAACCAGTTTTCGACCTTTACCCTTCAATTTTTACTGAAAGTTTACCCACTCAATTTTGGCCATTTTCCTAAGCCTATAGCTTTGCTTTTTGGGTAAAATTTGTCAGGACTGACTTTCATAAATTTTTGAAGCTTTAACTCTGCAATTTTTACTGAAAGTTTACCACCTAAATTTTGGCCATTTTCCTAAGCCTATAGCTTTGCTTTTTGGGTAAAATTTGTCAGGACTGACTTTCACAAGATTTTGAAGCTTTTACTTTTCAAATATTACTGAAAGTTTACCCGCTCAATTTGGGCTATTTTTCTTAGCCTATAGCCTTGCTTTTTGGCTGAAATTGGTCAGGACCAATTTTAACCAGTTTTCTAACCCTTTACCCTTCAATTTTTACTGAAAGTTTACCCACTCAATTTTGGCCATTTTCCTAAGCCTATAGCCTTGCTTTTTAGCTGAAATTTGTCAGGACTGACTTTCATAAATTTTTGAAGCTTTAACTCTGCAATTTTTACTGAAAGTTTACCACCTAAATTTTGGCCATTTTCCTAAGCCTATAGCTTTGCTTTTTGGGTAAAATTTGTCAGGACTGACTTTCACAAGATTTTGAAGCTTTTACTTTTCAAATATTACTGAAAGTTTACCCGCTCAATTTGGGCTATTTTTCTTAGCCTATAGCCTTGCTTTTTGGCTGAAATTGGTCAGGACCAATTTTAACCAGTTTTCTAACCCTTTACCCTTCAATTTTTACTGAAAGTTTACCCACTCAATTTTGGCCATTTTCCTAAGCCTATAGCCTTGCTTTTTAGCTGAAATGTAACAGGACTGACTTTCACAAATTTTTGAAGCTGTTACTTTTGCAATTTTACTGAATGTTTACCCGCTCAATTTTGGCCATTTTCCTAAGCCTTTAGCCTTCCTTTTTGGCTTAAATTTTTTAGGACCAATTTTAGCAGGTTTTCTGAGCTTTTCTTCTTCAATTTTTACTGAAATTTTACCCACTCAATTTTGGCCATTGTCCTAAGCCTCTAGCCTTGCTTTTTGGCTAAAATTTGTCAGGACTGACTTTCACAAGATTTTGAAGCTTTCACTTTTCAAATATTACTGAAAGTTTACCCGCTCAATTTGGGCTATTTTTCTTAGCCTATAGCCTTGCTTTTTGGCTGAAATTGGTCAGGACCAATTTTAACCAGTTTTCTAACCCTTTACCCTTCAATTTTTACTCACATTTTAGCCACTCAATTTTGGCCATTTTCCTTAGCCTATAGCCTTGCTATTTGGTTAAAATTTGTCAGGACCAATTTAAACCTGTTTTATTAGCTTTTATCCTTCAATTTTTACAGACATTTTACCCACTCAGGTTTGGGGATTTTCCAAAGCCTTTAGGCTTGATTTTTGGCTGAAATTGGTCAGGACCAAATTTCAACAGTTTTCTAACCCTTTACCCTTCAATTTTTACTGAAAGTTTACCCACTCAATTTTGGCCATTTTCCTAAGCCTATAGCCTTGCTTTTTAGCTGAAATGTAACAGGACTGACTTTCACAAATTTTTGAAGCTGTTACTTTTGCAATTTTACTGAAAGTTTACCCGCTCAATTTTGGCCATTTTCCTAAGCCTTTAGCCTTCCTTTTTGGCTTAAATTTTTTAGGACCAATTTTAGCAGGTTTTCTGAGCTTTTCTTCTTCAATTTTTACTGAAATTTTACCCACTCAATTTTGGCCATTGTCCTAAGCCTCTAGCCTTGCTTTTTGGCTAAAATTTGTCAGGACTGACTTTCACAAGATTTTGAAGCTTTCACTTTTCAAATATTACTGAAAGTTTACCCGCTCAATTTGGGCTATTTTTCTTAGCCTATAGCCTTGCTTTTTGGCTGAAATTGGTCAGGACCAATTTTAACCAGTTTTCTAACCCTTTACCCTTCAATTTTTACTGAAAGTTTACCCACTCAATTTTGGCCATTTTCCTAAGCCTATAGCCTTGCTTTTTAGCTGAAATGTAACAGGACTGACTTTCACAAATTTTTGAAGCTGTTACTTTTGCAATTTTACTGAAAGTTTACCCGCTCAATTTTGGCCATTTTCCTAAGCCTTTAGCCTTCCTTTTTGGCTTAAATTTTTTAGGACCAATTTTAGCAGGTTTTCTGAGCTTTTCTTCTTCAATTTTTACTGAAATTTTACCCACTCAATTTTGGCCATTGTCCTAAGCCTCTAGCCTTGCTTTTTGGCTAAAATTTGTCAGGACTGACTTTCACAAGATTTTGAAGCTTTCACTTTTCAAATATTACTGAAAGTTTACCCGCTCAATTTGGGCTATTTTTCTTAGCCTATAGCCTTGCTTTTTGGCTGAAATTGGTCAGGACCAATTTTAACCAGTTTTCTAACCCTTTACCCTTCAATTTTTACTGAAAGTTTACCCACTCAATTTTGGCCATTTTCCTAAGCCTATAGCCTTGCTTTTTAGCTGAAATGTAACAGGACTGACTTTCACAAATTTTTGAAGCTGTTACTTTTGCAATTTTACTGAAAGTTTACCCGCTCAATTTTGGCCATTTTCCTAAGCCTTTAGCCTTCCTTTTTGGCTTAAATTTTTTAGGACCAATTTTAGCAGGTTTTCTGAGCTTTTCTTCTTCAATTTTTACTGAAATTTTACCCACTCAATTTTGGCCATTGTCCTAAGCCTCTAGCCTTGCTTTTTGGCTAAAATTTGTCAGGACTGACTTTCACAAGATTTTGAAGCTTTCACTTTTCAAATATTACTGAAAGTTTACCCGCTCAATTTGGGCTATTTTTCTTAGCCTATAGCCTTGCTTTTTGGCTGAAATTGGTCAGGACCAATTTTAACCAGTTTTCTAACCCTTTACCCTTCAATTTTTACTCACATTTTAGCCACTCAATTTTGGCCATTTTCCTTAGCCTATAGCCTTGCTATTTGGTTAAAATTTGTCAGGACCAATTTAAACCTGTTTTATTAGCTTTTATCCTTCAATTTTTACAGACATTTTACCCACTCAGGTTTGGGGATTTTCCAAAGCCTTTAGGCTTGATTTTTGGCTGAAATTGGTCAGGACCAAATTTCAACAGTTTTCGAAGATTTATCCTTCAATTTTTACCGACATTTTACTCACTCAATCTTGGCCACTGTCCTAAGCCTATAGCCTTTCTTTTGGCTAAAATTTGTCAGGACTGATATTCACAAGTTTTTGAAGCTTTTGCTCTTCACATTTTACTGATTGTTTACCAACTCAATTTTTGCCATATTCCAAAGCCTATAGCCTTGCTTTTTGGTTGAAATTGGTCAGGACTGATTTTCACAATTCTTGGAACTTTTAGTTTTCAATTTTTACTGAAAGTTTACCAACTCAATTTTGGCCATTTTCCTAAGCCTATAGCTTTGCTTTTTGGGTAAAATTTGTCAGGACTGACTTTCACAAGAGTTTGAAGCTTTCACTTTTCAAATATTACTGAAAGTTTACCCGCTCAATTTGGGCTATTTTTCTTAGCCTATAGCCTTGCTTTTTGGCTGAAATTGGTCAGGACCAATTTTAACCAGTTTTCTGAGCTTTTATCCTTTAATTTTTACTCACATTTTAGCCACTCAATTTTGGCCATTTTCCTTAGCCTATAGCCTTGCTATTTGGTTAAAATTTGTCAGGACCAATTTAAACCTGTTTTATTAGCTTTTATCCTTCAATTTTTACAGACATTTTACCCACTCAGGTTTGGGGATTTTCCAAAGCCTTTAGGCTTGATTTTTGGCTGAAATTGGTCAGGACCAAATTTCAACAGTTTTCGAAGATTTATCCTTCAATTTTTACCGAAATTTTACTCACTCAATCTTGGCCACTGTCCTAAGCCTATAGCCTTCCTTTTGGCTAAAATTTGTCAGGACTGATATTCACAAGTTTTTGAAGCTTTTACTCTTCACATTTTACTGATTGTTTACCAACTCAATTTTTGCCATATTCCAAAGCCTATAGCCTTGCTTTTTGGTTGAAATTGGTCAGGACTGATTTTCACAATTCTTGGAACTTTTAGTTTTCAATTTTTACTGAAAGTTTACCAACTCAATTTTGGCCATTTTCCTAAGCCTATAGCTTTGCTTTTTGGGTAAAATTTGTCAGGACTGACTTTCACAAGAGTTTGAAGCTTTCACTTTTCAAATATTACTGAAAGTTTACCCGCTCAATTTGGGCTATTTTTCTTAGCCTATAGCCTTGCTTTTTGGCTGAAATTGGTCAGGACCAATTTTAACCAGTTTTCTGAGCTTTTATCCTTTAATTTTTACTCACATTTTAGCCACTCAATTTTGGCCATTTTCCTTAGCCTATAGCCTTGCTATTTGGTTAAAATTTGTCAGGACCAATTTAAACCTGTTTTATTAGCTTTTATCCTTCAATTTTTACAGACATTTTACCCACTTAGGTTTGGGGATTTTCCAAAGCCTTTAGGCTTGATTTTTGGCTGAAATTGGTCAGGACCAAATTTCAACAGTTTTCGAAGATTTATCCTTCAATTTTTACCGAAATTTTACTCACTCAATCTTGGCCACTGTCCTAAGCCTATAGCCTTCCTTTTGGCTAAAATTTGTCAGGACTGATATTCACAAGTTTTTGAAGCTTTTACTCTTCACATTTTACTGATTGTTTACCAACTCAATTTTTGCCATATTCCAAAGCCTATAGCCTTGCTTTTTGGTTGAAATTGGTCAGGACTGATTTTCACAATTCTTGGAACTTTTAGTTTTCAATTTTTACTGAAAGTTTACCAACTCAATTTTGGCCATTTTCCTAAGCCTATAGCTTTGCTTTTTGGGTAAAATTTGTCAGGACTGACTTTCACAAGAGTTTGAAGCTTTCACTTTTCAAATATTACTGAAAGTTTACCCGCTCAATTTGGGCTATTTTTCTTAGCCTATAGCCTTGCTTTTTGGCTGAAATTGGTCAGGACCAATTTTAACCAGTTTTCTGAGCTTTTATCCTTCAATTTTTACTCACATTTTACCCACTCAATTTTGGCAATTTTGCTAAGCCTACAGCTTCGCTTTTTGGCTGAAATTTGTTAGGACCAATCTTAGCAGTTTTTGAAGCTTTTACTCTTCAATTTTATTGAAATTTTACCCACTGAATTTTGGCCACTTTCCAAAGCCCTGATTGTTGGTTTAAATTGGTGAGGACCAATTTTAACCTGTTGTTTTGTGCTGCTACCCTTTAATTTTACTGAAATTTTAGTCACTCAATTTTTACCAATTTTGTAAGCTTTTCGCCTTGAATGTTTACTGAAATTTGACCTACTAAACTTTGGCCATCTTTGGTCAGCTTATAACCTTGACTTTTGGCTATAATTAGCGAGGCTCAGTTTTTACTAAATTTTCAAGATGGTAGGCGTAAGTTTTTTTTTAAATTTACCTATTAAATATTGGTCATTTTTGTAAGTCCATAGCCTTGATCTCTGGGTAGAAGATGTCAGAATTAATTTTCCATAATTTTTTAAGCCGTAAGCCATCACTTTTTACTGAAATTTTACCTAATAAATTTTGGCCATTTATACTAAGCCTTGATTTTTGGCTGGAAGTGGTCAGGGATAAAAGATAGGCTTGACTTTTGGATGGAATTGGATGGATCATTTTGTTTCATTTTTTCAAGCCGTTAGCCTTTATTTTTTACTCAAATTTGACTCATTCAATTTTGGTCCCTGCTGATAAGCCTATAGCTATGGTATTTTGGCAAGAAACGGTAAGGATCAATGTTTCCCAACTTTTGAAGCCGTTAGCCTTGAGATTTTACTGAAATTTGACCCACTAAATTTTGGTCATTTTTCTAAGCCTTGATTTGTGGCTGGAATTGATCATGATCAATTTTTATCAATTTTAGAAGCTGTTAGCCTGAAATTTTTACTTAAATTTGACTCTTTTAATTTTGGCTATTTTTAAGACTGTGGCCTTGATTCTGACTAGAAGTAATCAGTATCATCTATTCCAGCTTTATGGCTTTATTTTTCTTTGAATTTAATCTTCTAAATATTGATAGGCTATATCCTTGTCTTTTGGCCAGATTTGGTTTGAATTAGTGGCCATTGTTTACGACTTTAGCCTTCATTTTCTATTGAAACTTGACTCATGAATCGAAGCTGACTTTTTCACTCAGACTTCGAATATGACACAGTTTCCAGTATGCATTCTGGGATGTCTTTATGCTAATGTCCACAAGGTAGTCACTGTAAATTGCACATTGTGATCCCGCCATTGTGGTGTTTTTCAATGCAGTATAAAAGTATTGTATTTTACAATATGTATTCCAAGTGTTTATATTCCATAAACAAAAAAACTTTCTCTTATCATACTGTTTTTTCACAAACTGTATTTCGCGGAGCTGTGCGCATGCTGACTCTCGGGCTAGCTAGTAGGACGTAATTAGATTGCACATTGTTTTTATGTATATAGCTATTTCATACTAGCCTACTGTAAATAATTTGACATTATTAGTATTACTATAGCTTTTTCCAGTATGGCATTTTATAACACTTCATGAGGGGTCCTGATCTTTATTCCGTTATGCTCAAACTTCCCCTCCCGTCACTGTTGTAATGGCAGAACTTTGACAGCTCCTGAATAGCAGAATGCTGGAAATAATAGACACAGATTGTAATATTTAAAAAACATGATGAAGAACACTGATTTTTTTTTAGTATTTACATGACTTACATTTATCCTAAATGTGTTTTAAATCACTACTTCTTGTATATGTATTGCGTAGGATTTTCGTATGACGTCATCCCTTTGCCTCCTATTCCACATGTTCCGATGCCAACCTACGATAACAAGAAATTCGATTACGGGCCTTGAAACATTAAAGTCTTAGATCAAGGGATCGACCTTGAATTCAGCCTTACGTATATTTCAGTTGATAATAGTAGAGGAAAGAAATAGGCTAATACTACTATTGTACCAGAAATACTATTTTAAGGACAATCTCCTCGCATCCAATGTAGCCCACATCAACTACTTTTTGATAAGGTATCGAGCTAGCTAGCTACACTCTTCAAAAACAAACTAAATGCCCCTAAACAACCGTCATTAATCAAATACGTTGTTATACACGTAGTAGTCATATAATACAGCAATAGAATAGTCGGAATTCACTATTTGTTGCAAGCTCTAATCAACAGAAAATTTGTATTAATGGGCACATGTGTCCATACTATAACCTTCCTCAAATGAGTTAAAGGCCATCGTTCACCACTAGAGAGTATTTCTATTCCCTTCACATGATCATATCCCTAGTACACGCTGTTGTCTGCTTCTTTGTATACAATTAATAAGGACCACGGAAAAAAGTGTTTGGCAACTTGGGATTTACATAATTCTTTGTCCAATAAACACAATAAAACAACAAACTTTCCGCGGAAAAATAATGCCTTTTCCATTGCAACCCTATTTACTCGGTGTATTTGCTGTTATGATGCATCTCATATAATCATAAAGTATCATATTAGGGCAATAACGATCGGCACAATACGGGGATGGGTTTGTTGGCAAATCTATAAAGTTTATGTTAGTAAACAGTTTACGTTGGCGGCTATTTAACTGCGGTTGCGGGTTACGCCGTTTTCAACCGACGTTACATTGGTTTAGCGATAATTTGTTTCGACAACTTTAATTGGAATTTAGCAATATTTACAACAACTACTTACGGTTAATCTATTTTTGGATTTAATCTAATATTGGATAAATTAAATCCAAATTCGACCAATTTCTACTTAACAAAGAATCACAAGAAACCTCACGAGAGCATTTATTGCATTCGAATCTTGTTATCAAATATTAAGAATTACAAAATGTTCTCAACCTTCCTCCGTATTATTTCATTATAATTCCCAGTAATTAGAACAAAGCCCGGCATTTTAGTTGTCTCACGTTATAGTTTCTAGTAAATGCAGCATTATTTCCGCATAGGAAAATTGGCAACATGAAAATAAGTCTTGTAGATCATTAGGAAATCGAAGGTGGATTAAAAATCGGAGAGCAAGAATTACGAAACATATCAGTTACCTAGCAGATTCGCAAAATGAAAAAAAGCAGATTATTTGACTAAACCATCTTGAGACAAAAAAATTAAGACACATCGATGTTAACTAATGACGAGGCCATAATATTTAAGAACATTTCGACTCAGTCTAGAAATTGAGTTGTTTTAATTTTTGTTATCGACATGGTTTAGTCAAACAATGTTTTTTTTTCAATTTGTCAATATCCTTTGTAGCTGATATGTCAAAGTGATGTGTGGTTCATTATCATTCTTGCTCTCCGATTTTTAATCAAGCTGCCATTTCCTAATGATTTACAAGACTTATTTTAATGTTGCCAATTTTCATTTGCCTATGCGGAAATAATGCTGCATTTACTAGAAACTATAACGTGAGATAACTAAAATGCCTGGCTTTTTTTTAATTACTGAGAATTATAATGAAATAAGACGGAGTAAGGTTGGGAACATTATGCTATTCTTAATATTTGATAACAAGATTCGAATGCAATAAACGCTCTCGCGAGGTTTCTTGTGGCTCATTGTTCAGAAGAAATTGGTCGAATTTGTAACTGATCTGCAACATGATGTCACAAAGCTTACCTTTCCCGTTGAAGCTTCAGGAGAAGCAAAAATGCTCTTCTTGATGACACCCTTCAGTTTTCCTTTGCCCTGAAAAAGATAAAAATCATGAAGAAAACTTGCATATTTGCGAACAGTCGGCCGCTAATATTTGGTTCCTTGCCCATTGAAATCCTGCTCTAATGATATTCCGTTACAAATAAACATGTAAAATATGTAATGGCACAAGTAAGGGCTTGGGCACATGCTTTAAGCATAAGAACCTCTCAAGTACCTCGTTTAAGCTTGAGGTCTACAATTATGTATTGAGTGCTTATATTGAGGAAACTCAGTCGCAAAATTAACATTCGTTCCTGCAAAGCCTCATTAGCCCATCAAGAAAACAGGTAGTAAATATGACTAAAATAAAAAGCACAGCCTTCGGTAAGAACCTACTCCATTTACTTCTGAATACCATCACAAATATAAGAACATAGACGGTTAGATGTGAAAGTTCTCCATGCAGGCTTTTAATGACGTCATTTGTTAATACGGAGTACAGCAAAAGCAGAGTAGATAGTTTGTGTCCTGGTTTTAAGCAGGAATTAATCATAATTCTTGCAAGACAAAGCAGAGAATTACAATAAAGCGAGTAATAACTATATAGAAGGTGCAGGGAATGAAAGTGCCCGTGACTATCAACACCATTGGAGTTCGGAGGAAGTGAAAAGCCTTCGTGAGGCCTAACTTTTGAAATTTAATCAATCTATTTCAATCAACAAAAGAAATAAGTTATGGCTTGATGTGAAATTGTTTTTTTATTGTTTTAAGGGATCTGCATCACAACTACCAGCGGTGAAACTGTAATGCCTTAGCCTAAGAGTACCAAATCTACATTAGCACCTTTAGGGTTGATAATATTCAGTTCCTGATGCATGACCATCACCAGAGACACGCTTTAGGCATAAACACGAACACCTAAGATGTAAACATTAGAAGCGGCTACAACAACGTAAGGGCGTGAGAATATTTCAATAAAATAGCGCATTCTCAACATCAAGGAGTAAAACCAACAATTATATTGAAAAACGGTTCCTCAGTTTTTACAGAAACAGGAAATTTTGTTTATCTAGCTCAAAAATAAGCAGTTGCTTTGTTGCAAAACTATTTTGTTTACTTCTATCAAAGATGCCTTTATATATTAAACAAATTTTCCAGGTAAATAATAATAGATTAGCAACAAAGAAATATGTATAACAAATGGCGCTTGGCTGTTTCTCACAAAAAAATCAATTTTAATGTGGCAAAATCAAGAGAACGTAAGAACGATCAAAAGAAAGTCTTCACGAGAAAAACAACTTGTTTACATCTCTTTAGTTGCGGCCTTTTACTTCACGATTTTTTCCTGATAAAACACCACAGCTTCCATGCACATAACTAACGCATTCTGTAAGGGCCTTGATTAGATTTTGTTGTATCCAGGCCAAAATATGGATGAAATGAACAACGACTAGGAAAACACCCTAGAGAAAGTCTCCAGGCAAGAGACAAGTTTCTGTTAGTAAAAAAAACCTTTTGAATATTCCCCCATGAATTATGCTGAATTCGAATGTTCATATTTAAAATAAACATTTCACAAAGGTCTGAAATTTGACATTTAGCTTTGCATACAAAAGTGCTGATGTGGGAGCTGATTCTGTATCCGCTTTAAAAAATTTGACCTTTCCAGACTATAGAATCATGTTGAGCATAATTATTGCCTTAAATTGTTTCTAAATCAACTGAAGCTCATTGTTCATTACAAAGCACTTAAATCTGATATTATTCTAACGATTGGATATCCAATCAAATGTAATCATTGCCATCACATTTAAGTGATGCAAATACATTCATAACCACAAGATTTGAAATATGTATAGTGTCCATACACATCGAGGCAGCAGTGGAACAGAGGCTAATTGAATATGTCAACTACGAAAGATGTATCACGATTCACATGCCCAAGTCTTTAGAATAGCAATGAAAAGTCCTGCTTTACAGATTGCTATGTGGTCTCCAGTCTATTAACGCCGGTATCTAGCATATTCTACAATAATATAATATTGGTTTGAAAGCACAATACTTTAACTTCTGTTAACACTTGATTTCGGTCCAGTGGCGGACACTTAGCCACATATTTGGGGGCAAGCCTATTGTTTTGGGATGATGGCATCACATATTTCCATTGTTTTAGAACTCTGAGAGAGCGTAGACTCAGCTACAAATAGGCGACAGTAATTATGGATAGTTTTCAAAGATATCTGGGAGGGATTTAGTAATATCTATAAAACAAGTAATTTAAAAACATCCGGAATAAAATATACATACCTTAACAGGACCCTTCATAAAGTGCTGCCAGTTAGTTTTTTCTCTTTCCCTTTGTTCCTCAATTTCCTAGAACGAATTCAAAATCATTACACAATTTAAGATGCAGATCCGATTGACTGTCGCTGTTTAATCAAGTAAAAACATTAACGGTCAATCATACATGAAAATATACCTTTAAACGTTGCTGTTTTTTAACTAGTTTTTTTCTTCGTTGCTCCCTCCTTTTTTCTTGTTCTTCTCTGCAGGAGCAAAAGAATACATTTAATCAATGGTTGAAATAGGGTCAATTGGGTGCCTTCCATAACGGAAGATATCCAACCATAAAGAATAAGAGCACTACGCTAATTGGCTAGCTATTCGTTCCAGCGATCAAGTGATTCACTATCGATTTGTTGACTAATGGATGAGTTAATTGGCAGTTAATGGCTTGCTGACCCATTCACTAGCGGTGATAAGGAGCATTTCGCAAAGGGATAATTCATTTCGCCAGATTGCAAGGCGGTACGTGAACCGATGGTATTGGTGCAAAGAAAACTAACAAATGTTTAATTGTAGGTGTATATGTTTATTGAAAGAGTTAGCCCCCCCCCCCCCCCACTGGGAAATTAGATATTATTTATGAAAGTCAATGGGCCCTGTTTTCCTTCAGGGTTGACAGGGTTAAGAAACATACAGATTCTCTCAAATATTGCCCTTTGGACTATTCTTCGACGATATTAATTTACGAATTATTCGATTTAAAACTAATTCATTGGTTTACTTATTCATTTACTCGTACATCTTTTCACTAACGTTTTCAGTCGTTTATTCACTTACTTTGACACCTGGCCATAAAATAGCCAATTTCAATGGTTACGTCAATCAATCGATCAACTAATCACTCATTCAATAAATCAATCAACCAACCCATAAATTAATCAATCAATCAAGCAATCACTTACTCACTCACTCAGACACACACACTCACTCACTCAATCAATCAATCAATCAGTCAATCAATCAATCAGTCAATCAATCAATCAATCAATCAGTCAATCAATCAATCAATCACTCACTCAATCGACCAATCAATCAATCAACCAATTAATTAATTGATCGATCGTTCATTTATGCAATCGTCATTTCAGATATCCCTCCTTTCAGCAATTTAATTTCTCATTCATTTAGTCCTTTTCTAATAAAAAGTTTGATAAAAATCTCGTCTGAAGCTATCAAGGCTGTTAATTCAAAACTTGACCGCATATAGTTTATAAAGGATACAAGAAGCTTTAAAACCGACTTCAAAACATCTTCAAAATGCAACGGATAATCGACTAAAAAATTTTTGCAAATTGTTCTGTCTCACAGTTTAAAAACATGTTAGTGTTGTTGGCAAGAAAACGAAAGCTTTTTCAAGGAGGTCAATGATTGAATCTTTTGGCTGAATGCATGGGAACTAAACTTCATAATCATGTTTTCGGCGTTTTTGAATGCTTTATCAAATACAAATGGACTCTAAACAAACAAACATTTTTCTTGTAATTTCTCACTATATCTTTCAGCTAATGTTCGGAATTTTTGAAAACGATTGAGTCACAAGTATTTGACCTGCCCAAAACACATGAACTGGTGAGATACCAGACAAAAAAAGTAAAGGAGACCGAGAGGGCCAGAAGGTAAAATAAATATATAAACAGATTACGTCATTGCCAGAGCATTCCAGTTCGGAATTGCAGTTTCGATTGGAAGCCGCAAGTCAGAGAAAAAATAACAACTAACATGTTAAAGGAGACCTGAAAATCCATTTGGAAAAAAATTACATATTCAAACAATATTTCACCTTTTTTAAAATTCCGTCATATAAGCATGGACTATGAGCTGCAAAGCTGTGAGAGAATGTCTACTGTTTTTCGAAGAAACAAAAACTTTCGATAGGCCATTATTAAAGAAATCGGTGGTACCTCCATAATTACTAAAAGCAAACGAGTGTGCGCCACTTATATAACATAACCAATGAGCAGACATTTACCAAATGATAGAAAATGGGTCGACTCTTTAAAAAATAGAAGAGAAAACATAAACACATGTATCCCAATCATTTTCAAATAGTCTTTTTTATAATCAGATATCCATGTTTGGTATCCTTATCTGCTGTTTTAGTTTCTGGGCCAGAGTTCCTATACTCACATGTATTGTACAATCTCCTGAGAATTCTTATCCATTCAGGAGTCTATTTTAGATCACGTTTCTCTTGCTGGGAAAGAAATCAGAAAAGATCCCAGTGTTTCACCTTCTTTAGCAATCGCAGGATTTCAGTACTAAGACCTTCTTAGAACCTTCCTAACAAGAAATTAACTATATTGATCTTTACAGTCCTTCGCAAATTTTTTATGGAGGACGTTTTTAACAAAATGGTATCTTGAAGGTCATTAGTCACCAGTTAAGCAATGGGGTATTTCAATAAAGCTCTATCCTGCAAAATGGAAATTTATCAACGGAAAGATAATCAGATACACTTTTACGAGTCAAAATTACATTTGAACTTCCTTAACTTTTGAGGATTACTTTCCTATAAACCACATTTTATATAAAAGGGGTGCAAAGATAGTGAAAAGGTCGTAGGATCCCTGCTAGATGCATCCTATTCCTCTTTTCCATTTTTGCGGCAGTTCTTGAATGATTGATTGTTTGTTCGATTGATTGATTGATTGATTGATTGATTGATTGATTGATTGATTGGATTCATTGATTGCTTGGTTAGATTGATTGAGTCAAAATATTTAGAGGGTTGCCCTTCAGCGTTGATGATTTCTCACTATGGACCATCCACTTTAAAACTAACAGTCAATAAACCTTTCATCGGCAGTTATATAGAGTGTAAGATTCGGCACCTTACACATTGCCTATAGCGCTACTCGTGGCCTTGACAACTCAATGCTTTCTGTTTCCATGCATACGAGTCCATAGATGACCACAGCTATATTTACCAATGATGAAGGTACCTTTTGTCAACAATTGCATCATTCACGGCAAAATATTTGTAAACGAACTCAAGGATTTTCAAGACCGTTGTGCGGCACCTTTCCTGGCTTGACCTGGCCTCTCTATATTTTCAAACATTTGCAACAAAATATTGCCAAGTAACCAAATGTATATGTTTACATAAGAATATTATTTGTTTAGAAGATTAAAGCTTAAAGAGATTGATAAAATCGTAGATAATCGTTAGGGAATTAACAAAAGACGTCTTCTGTCTTGCGAAGATAATAACATTCTCTATCAACGATGTACGAATTTCGGTAAAAGCTGCGATCGGAAACGACCATAGAACATAAGCAGACCACCAAGTCAGGAAAGTAAGACCAAATATGAAAGCAGGAAAGACATCTACGAGGCGAGTAGGAAAGCGCCAATCAAAAGCAATAGAATTCTAAACCCCAAGTATTAAAAATGTCTGTCATGAGGGGATAGGTATTTGGTATGTTGCTAAGCGACCATGATAATATTTTTCGAGCAAAGATCAGAAGAAGGTCAACAGTTTTAAGACTGGCAGCTAATTTCAGATTGGATAAATAGATATGTTCTGTTGCAGATCAAAAAGTTAATGGAAAGACAAAAACAAGTCAATTAAGAGAATATGTAAATAGCTTGGAACATTGGAAAATTTGATTGAAAGCATAAAAAGCATGTAGAATAGGTCCAGATGGATGGGTCTATCATGAGAATCTGCGTCTATAAGCAGTCATTTGCCGGATCTTATGAGATATTTATAACAGAGCAATCAAAGTCGCTGTTTTCAACAAATATTCTTAAGCTATAGCCCTATGCTGGACATCCAGTTCACTCTTATCCTCATCAGCAATCTTAATCTTTATCATAACAGAATCACAGCCAACCCAAAACAAAACCTTCCAAAATCGTGATACCATACTTTGTAAACCATAAGATTTTGCTAAGCTTTTAGCTTGCAAATACCCCACCCTTCCTCAACCATTAAGTGATAGCTAAGTGAATGATCATAGTCTGCTGCATTTTGTTTACAGCCAGCATTCCAAGTATGTGATTGCAGCGACAAGATGAAAGGCTGTCTGTTTGCTGCGGCAGCAGTCAAAATCTTTCTTTTTTCGGTTTTTCCATAACTTTTGCCAAAAAATAAATCCACAAATGTTTGAAAAAATCCTCACTGCAGCGTTTTCAGCCAAAAATTTCTCAATGCGATCGAACATAGGGGCGATGAAAGTGGATTAACCAAACACAAATTATCTATATAAAATCTCCATTGATCTATTGGTCCTTCACCCAAAGAACTGTTTTGGCCTGCGACGTATTGCCACGCGCAATGTCCCGCGACAATGCCCCTTTAATGTATAGGAACAAAATTCATACCTTGAAAGTCGATTTTTGTCTTTTGCCTTTGATGACGTTTCACTTGAAGATTCTTTTGGACTATCGTACGGTGATGCTGTCTCGCTAGGTTGGTCTTGTTTTGGTAGATTAAACATCGCTTCGAAATCGATATCGTCCTCATCTACAGTCTTCTTGGACGCTTCATTTGAAACAGGCTGTTTTAAGAGAAATAATAGGAGTCTAATAAATGAGTTAAAAGAAAGATAATAGAAGACACCTCTGGAGGGACCATTATGGAAACAAAGTCCCATTGACCTTTTAATGGTATCCCTTCCATTTTAAACTAGGGGTGTTTTAAATAGATTTTCCGGTATATTGCCTATTTATTTCTGTACACTTGTAACTATTATGATTAGACATTTTATTGCTTAGATTAGATAATTATTTTAAACTTTAACTAAATAGATACATACATAGGCTCGTATTCCCCTGAAATGAGATGAGATTACTCTACATATACAATCTAGTGACTTTCAGATGTAACCATCGGATTTTATTAAATATAGAAACAATAATGTCTCAATGTAGTTTAAAAAGAATATTATTCACCTTGATCTTATGATGGATTTATTTATGGAATCGGTTAGCAATTCCAAGTAAATCTTAGAAGTCTATGCACAGTAGCTTTATTCTGAACATTAATTTCTGCTTTAGTAATTATGTTGTTAAGTGACTATGAGGCCTGTGAATATATAGCGCGTTACAACTGGCTTATTATTATCATTTACAGCGGATCCTTTCTATGCATGCTTCAGCAATGAGTAGATATAAAAAAAACAAATATGTGATAATGTAAAAAAGTAAACAAAGAAAAAAGAGCAGTAAAAGTTAATACTAATATTTTGCATAGGTGCAGAAGTCTTGTTGATAGTAGCAACTCAAATTATCGCGATAATTATCTCAAGTTAGCTTATAAATTAAAACTGCAGATAACTACATATTCGTTTTACAGTTAGACTACTTGTAACTATAACTTTTTATCAGAAAGTTTGAGATGGCCCGCCCAAGATTTTTAGTAATGGCAGGATTTCAATATTGAAACGTTCTTCAAATAATCCTAGTAATTCTAAAAGATAACCTTTTCACTAGAACGACTCGCTGTGTATGAAGTAGCGCTATTAATAATGACAAGGCTTTCTAAGGTGCAATATTCGCATCTCTACACATTGCGTCTAATTTAAAGTGTTTTACAGTGCATTTAAATAATAATCTAGATGCAAAATATCCTCACTTTTGGAGGTTCCAAGTCATCAAATAAGTCTTGTCTGCTTGATGAACTTTCGGATTGTGGAAGCGATCTGCGAAATGCAACGTAAAATGATAAAATATTGCATAAAATGAAGTCTCTTATTAAGGTTGATCTTATAGCATTGTATTTGTTAATTAGTGTACCATTAAACCACTTTCAAAGAATATTGGCCGTTTTGTAATTATAATAGATACCATGATTGTAAAACACTTGCAAATCGATTATTCTAATCTATATGAAATATTGCAGCTTCTCTGACTGCCTCTTCTTGAAAACATTCCCAGATGTTTGCATTTGATACATGTTCTTAAGCCTATGTGCCTTTTCATTTTGTGACTCTACTTTTTTCTGGTCAGTTACACAGACTTTTGGGTCCCATTTTTCAAATAGTGACATGGAATTACGACCCCAAATTTTTTCTCAAAATGGCACGTTCCTATCACTTCACCCCTAAACATATCCCCTGAGCAATAACCATTGACTGGAAAAACATGAATTTGTTCTCTGCAAAAGACTGATAAAGCCATTGAAGCATTCTTTGATCCCAACGGTAAATCAGTAACAGACAGCCATGTTATCTTTAAGTGGGCAAAAATTTGGAAGTGGCACATATGTTTTAAGGGGACCCATAACTTCCAAATCAAAACTATTTTAATGTAGAGACTTACATTTAACAATTAAGCTTTTGCAATAAAAACAATCCTGCAGAGAAACAAAGATTTTTGTAACATCCATAATTTACTTTTGGTAGCTCATAGGTGGTTTGTATGTCTTTGAGTTCTTGTTTTACATATTCAAACCTGTAATTGTCACACATTAAAATCCAGACTTGTTTTGAGCCAATGATGAGCCCTTTGAAAAAACAAACTAAAACTTGATCAATCTGATTAAAACATCAACATATGGAAACACCATTAACCACTTCAAAACACTTCTTATAAACCTTGAAAGAATCAATGAAACCCTAGAAACAGATTGCTTTTTGTGTGTTGTTTCTGGTAAAAGTCCTAAGGTAAGGCCTAAGAGAAATCAATTGTGCAGCAATTGGTAAAGTTGGCTGTTTCATCCTTGGACCAAGTGAAAGAAGACTGGTAAAATTTTTGTCAGATCGTAGTTTACAAGTCTGCCATTAATAAGAAACACCAATAATATGCAAGTCCATGCTTATGGTTTAGTCAAGGGCCTGTTATAGCTATTATTTTATTTTTAAATTAAAGAGGGATTATTCTCAATTCCATGCGATGATTGGCTCCTATTTCATCATAGGTTCATTGCAACGGTATTTTCTTTCCTTCAAAACGGGATTCAAGTCATAATCTCATCAACTCTTTCTACTCATTCTACAATTTGAATTTACATTCTAAAAACTGAAGCAAACTAAAAAAGAGCCCACCTTTCAAGTATTTTCTCTTTTTTTTCTGGTTTCTCCTCATCAAAGAGTTCTGCTTCCTTAAATGATCTTTTTGGGGGCTTGCTTTTTGAATTTGACTTCTGTTGGCAAGAAACATAAACAGCTGATTATCAAAAACAAAAATGATTTGTGAAAACATTAAAAATTTAAAAATTAACAAGACAGGGAAATCCAAAAGGAGTTAAGAGAGTGAATCATGTAAGTCATACATACAATTGACAGCCAATATTTTTCAGTGTGTACAGAGGTATCCAATAAGATAGCCCCCTGATGTACTGCTATTTGACTAAAATCAATGTATATAGAAAGTCCTATGCCAATAAGACAATAATAAGTAAGAAATTCAACTGACCAGCAGAGATTAAGAAAACATTGATAGCAATAGATACACATACCTCATTACTTATTGATAGCAAGTCAGATGTCAATGCGATGACTTCCTGAAAGATTAAATTAAATTCATGTAACAAATAATCAAAAACCTGCCATTTGAGGTGGTACAAAATGTACAAATCATCAAGTGAATTAAATAAGTTCTTTAGGAATGCAAGAGTCTGAAAATCTAAGGTTTGAGGCCATAGTTGGTTAGTAGATCTTGGTTCTTGAAAAGTAAACATATAGCATGCCTTGACAGACTTTCTAATTCAAAACATGTTAATCCTTGTGAATTGCTTTTTGATTAAAAACTTATTTGCTTTCTGTTTTCAAACAACATCTGGATTAGGAAAATTCAAAAACCTCTAGGAGGCCTAGGTTTAAAAGGAGTTAAAAAGCAAATCTTGATTTTTGGATTCTATGATTGCTTTACACAAATATTTGGTTCCTCTCTTGCTAAGGCACAAAATAGACTCCATTTGATTCTACAATATGATAATTGAATCTTAATTCTTTTTCTTCATTTCTTATCAGTTTCTCCATCTAGCATTTCTTTTAATGATCATGATGTCATTAAATAAATAAGCTCAAATACCTCAAGATCCCCCTTTAATTTGATAAGTTCTTCATTATCTTCATCTATCATTAGAGCTGCCTCAACCTAGAAAAAAACATTCTTAAATCATCTGATTCAACAGTGAGTTAAAAAAATTAGTCAAATAAGAATTCTCATCATTTCAAAAAAGTGGGGCAAGAGGGTGGCATTACTCTAGTAAAAAGAATCACATTTAAATAAACTCTTATGTGACTATATCATGCCCATTAGTGACTATATATAAAGCTTAGGATATAAATGAGAACTTTAATTTCCTGATATTTCTGCCCGTCAGCCCACTGTGTATATTAACCCTTTCACCCCTGGATGGGCCATATGGCCCAATGACAAACACCGTAAAAGATCATTTTTCAGGGGGGTTAAGTACAAAATATAGTAAATGTTCTGATGGCAGTTTCTATAATAGTTTACGCTTTCACATTAGTTATTTGACTATGCTACCCCCTGAAAAGCATAGATTTATATGGGTTTTAACAGTAAAATGAAAATAAATCCTTGAGTGAAAGGGTTAACCTGAGGGGTTTAGTCAAAAGAAACCAGTGATGCTGTAATCTCTCTAACTTTTCAGCAATGCACACATAGATCACTGTCTGAAAATAAATTTGAACAATGTGGCCCCATAATTTAACATAGGGGGTTATATTTCCCACATGCACAACAACAATGACAGCACTCCTGCCTTCAATTGGACTGGTAAAAAATTTTATTTTGTACGATAGCTATGAGCAAAAATGAACAATTTTATGATGTCAAAATTGAACATCTTTCAAGGCACCACGGTTAATGCCGACTTCTGCACAGTTCAGTTCAGTTTGTATTTATTTATAATTCCACTACTACATTGGTATAATACAAACAAATAAAAAACAAAAATTACACAAAAATATGGAACATTAATACTAGAATCAATACAATAAATTAATACAAGGATACAAAGTAAAGAGATAAGATAGATTGTATGAAGGGAATTACTTCGAGGAGGAGCTCTCTCAATAGCTAGACTAATCGAGGAGAGAGCACCCTCTATTGTAAATGTACCCAATTAAAATTTGATTTTATTCCTTATAGCCTCATGATAGCAGGGACGATACCAAACTGCCCCCCCCCCCCCCATCACGATAACAAAAATTATGATTATGATTCATTGAAATTATGAACAACAAAATTAGTTGAAGATGGTAACAGTGTATGATATTAACTGTTCCAAACTTTAGTAATTACTTGCAAATAGGAAGGCTTTGAGTATTTGACGAAAACTACTAAACGACGGTGATTGTTTTATAACCACAGGAAGATCATTCTAGCATTTAGCCTAAACATACATGATCAAACCTATTTTCAACAGATCAAAAGGGCACATGGCTTTGATAAATCTTTCAATATTCTTAAAACATGAAATGTAATGTTCGATTAGATTAGTCAGAAATTCCTCATAATAGGGAGAATACCATTACTTGGATAAAACCAAGATCGACCTTTTTGGGCCTAGCGCAAGCACTTCCCCGGATCACTTTGCTGATCATCGGGTAACGTCAATCATACCTGCTTAAGCTGAGCCTGATATGTTTCCAGATTGGTTTGAAGATCTGCCTGGCTTTCCATCTTTATGCTATGATAAAATTTGACTAAATTCTTCAACGTGATAACTGTTTTATGATGATTCTTACTGATAACAGATCTTGCCGCTTTACTGAATTGAATTGAATTCCCATGATGCATATCGAAATATCCGAGAAATTATGTAGTATATTTTCTGCAGGCTGTTGCCACAGAATAGGAAATAGCTATTTCCTATTCTGTGATGTTGCTAAGGTAGCCAAGGGCGAGGGAACGTTTTCAAAGTGGGGACACATCGAAAAAGGGGAATTTTTCGTACTACAGGGCATCGAACTTTGGGTGCTTTCACCATAAAAGTGGGTGTTTTTACGATAAAAAGGAGGACTTTTCCGATGGAATGGGGCATTTCCGCCATTAGATAAGGCACTTTCAGGATGAAAAGAGACATTTGTATTGTGAATACGGGCAACGTTTAGAATAAAAAGGGGCGCTGTTTTATCATAAAAGAGGCATTTTCAGGGGAAATTGGGCACACAGGCTGCTGCTGGAAAAAATGGGGAGGCTCGTTGGCCCCTAGTCCCCCCAGATTTCTTCGCCACTTATTGTAGCTATGTACCCCCATGCAGTGAAATAATGTCCTGAAATAACTGGGGGCACCTATGCTGTTTTTAGGGCAAATATACCCCGTGAATTGGCCGTCTCTTAAGTTTTGGATTGTTTGGTATTGCCGATATAAAATAACCTAAAATTTCCGCATTTAATTCAGACACCCAAAAACAATAATTCTGATAACGATGGGCATCTGTCCCTCTTACCCTGAGAATAAGATTAAATCTGATTTTGCTATTGTTATGCCCTACTTCTAATTTATATTCTCTCTTTGCCCTGGAGTGCGTAAGTGGAGAAAAACCTGCTATTGGACAAATGTAGCATAGTCTTTGAGAGGCAGAGTCAAAATTTGAGGCTAAGCTGGGACCTCTCAGCCAAAAGAAATAAGCCATTCCTGTTCTGTAAAATTACTACATTGCTTCCTTTAAATCCATTGTTCTTAAATCATGGATCGAAAACTACAATACCCAACGATAAGAAAAAGCTAAGCGTATTCTGAAATTACGGTCAAAGAAACGATTCTGATTCTCACAGAAAACCTCTATTTAGCGCTTGATGTTGATACATTCTTGTCCTCTCGTCTATTGTATTCGACTAATATTTTCCATTAACGTCCCCCTCCAGGCAATTTATCAACAACGCTTAGCGAAAAAGACCAAGCAATTTCACCACATATGACATTGACAAAGTCAGGGGCCTCACCTTATGCTCCGCATTGAAGGAGGGTGGTTCTTCATTGATAAATGAAACACAAAATTGTTCGATCTCTAGTCCAGTCTGCAGAACATGGCAGAACTCGACGAGATCTTGCGCATGCAAGGTAAAAGATTGGGGATGCACGGGATGCATACCTGATTCTCTCTGGTGCACCAAACCGCTTTAGGTAGAATGAAACTGCAGGTGAGCCCATATTGTGCCTAGACGTACAATGAGCGCGTGCAAGGCCTAATTTTGGGGTGCACTTCGATCTGCAGCAAATCGTCTTGTGTGTGCAGTTGCCACGCTCTGCAGACTGATTTCTAGTTGAAAATCGAGGAGGTAAAACTTGTCTTGAGTCGCCTATTTTTGCCCTGGAAGAAGACGGCATTTCGATCCTCCAAACCCACTTCAAGTGACATCCTTAGACAGGTTTCGCGTTATACATCTCATCGTCCCTTTGAGTAGACCAATGTGGCATGCAAAAGAACAAAAACTACCAACGAAAACATCTTGTGATATGACATATTCGATTTGTTATTCAAGTGTGTTCATATAGAGGGCTGTTACATTGGATGCTTCATACAAAATTGATTAATATATACTACCAATCCATGTATTCTTGTGCTTTAAGGTATGCAATTGCTCTCTGTCATTTAAGCTGATATGTATTACACACAGCTGCAGAATAATTGATTTTTTTAAAAACGTACTTCCAACAAGACCTTTCCCAAGCCAAGTTCCTTTGGGCATCAAAAAGCATTTGTTTTACGTCACTGGCCTCGTTTTTAGGCTGTACATGGACCAGTCCAGACGCACCAAAGCCACAAACGATTTTAAAATCACACGAAGCTCAAATTTGCACTGCCACAAAGGAACTTTGCTAGTCATGGGTACCTGAAATCTCATGAAGGGTTAAGCAAAACGTCTGAGCAAATATCTCGAAGTCTACTTGTGTGGAGAAAGTTTTTATCTAAACTCATGTGCCTATAACAAAGGTGCAAATAACAATAATTGAACCATTAACAAACTTTTGGGAGAAATCAACATTTTTTTAGGATGAGTTACTAAAAGAATTTTTTCACCGTATTTATCAAATTTTTGAAACCATCTGACTTTTAAATTTAATCTCTCCACCTATCCAACGTAAATAAAGATCTTTGATATGCTGCAATACACTATGCAAGCAGTCCTTGAATTATCTACTTCTCATAAAAAGGATCATACTTGAGATAATTCCTCAGATCTGCACTTAAACCCTTCGTTCACAACAATCTAACAACAAAGAAACAGAATCGACAGGGACTGGGAGAGAGAGCACTATGTGTGTGCCAGCGAGTGGCGCACTCTCCGTCGCAGGGGCTAAGACCGCTGCAACTATAATACCAGAGAAGATAAGCAAACAAATTTGCAGAAGCATACAGTGGTTTACCAAATCAAAAGAGACGGCGCCTCAGGAAACCTCCCTGTTTCCAGCCAGGCCACTCTGCTCCTGCTCATCTGAACGACTGTTCTTACTCTGGCTGTTTCTCTCCCGGTCGCTAACGCAGGACTCTATGCTACTAAGCAATTTTCACAGTCTGTCAACGATAATGTACTTTGAGGACACAGCTCTGCAACTGCACGAAGCTGTACTTTTTACTACGTATATATCGGAGTAATAACTGAACTGAAATCAGTGCACGGAGATGCAACAAAAACTCCAAGGCAAGGGAAGAGTTAGTAATATGGGTTTGGCCAATGAGCTGAAATGGGCAATTTAGGATGACTAGCCCTTCACTCTATTGCTGTCAATGTATTAAGTAGAAGATATTCATATCCTTGCAACATGGTACTATGAATAAAAAGGAAGTTGCACGTTGTAATCAACTGACTGCAATGCTTATACATAACTAGGGTCTTTTAATAGGTACGATCTTGCATCGCCGAAGGGGGAACGGAAACAGATGGAGGGAAAACTGAAAAGGCATATATGCAATGGAATGAACTTTTCAGGCCCCGATGAACCAATTAAAGTGAGACCAATGTCTGATTCAAACCCATTGCCTTGAGTTCCAGAATTTCCAGCACAGGCTTCGTTAAAACCGATATTAAACCATCTATTATAATTCTATATTGATTCTATTTACACTAGAAATATTATACTCTCAATAAATTAAATTTACATGCATCTTACGCATCAAGAAACATAGCGTATTATTCCAAAACATTAATTAAACGTTGAATTGTTTGGCCAGCTGTTCATTCTAGCTTTTGTCGTGGACAATGTGTTGCTCAGATTTAATATTGGTCGTAAATGGGTACATCTAATCGCCTACAAATGGAATCACGAGGTAACAGCACACTTAATGCTTTATCAGTGGAAATCTCCATTTTCATCTTCCATCAGTTTTTAACAGACAAATTGAACTTGGAAGCCCAAAATGATAAAAAAAATTCATGAATTACGAACAAATTAAAGCATTGTCGATTAAAAATGCCTCAAGGGAAAAATACCCCTCGACTTTTACAAAGATGTGTTTTTGGAAAGGTCTTCGTGCTGCATCGTAGCTAACCAAAGAGAATGTTGATTTTTGATTCCAAATGTTATTGTAACCTATACTCAATCGTTTTACCCTTAAAACACAAACTGAGTTGCATAGTTTTTAAAAAAGTCCCTTTGCTACATTAGGCCGTCAAGCTATCTAGCAGTAGTAACATATCAAACCATTGTAATGATTCTCACTTATTTGTCTGTTATTGCAAGCCAGTGCAAATGCTTTTGATACGGGGATTTACATTTGTGAGGCCAATAGTTTCACAGCTTCACAGTTCACAGAAGACTTCTTCCTGATAAGCGAATAAATGAATGCTAACCTTGCAGCAACCGAAATATGCTGCGCTTTCCTATCGGCTATCTACTGCAGACGAAAGATAACAGGCTACGGGATAGGCCATTACCTTTGGGCCTAGTCCCAGCAGGCGTCATAGCCAATCCATTTTATACCTGCTCGAATGGTTAGATTGGCTTATATTGGAATTAATGTGCATACGTTATGTTACCAGTGCACGTAGTGACAAGATTAAAGTAACGAATAATAATGGCATGCTAATAAAGCATCCAAGCGTAGATGAGGACGATCTAGTTCTCTCCTCATTGAGTTCTCTCTCAATTATTTTTCTTGCTTCTGATACTTCATTACTGAGCGTGGTCGAGCTTTGTTCCGAACGTCGGGTTGCTGCAGTTGTTGTTATCGTATTCGTTGTTGGATTCTTCGCTTGCATGACGACAACTTGAACAAGAGCTCTGCTTTGCTGCGACGACTGTCCACCCTGGTCCTTGGCAATGACGACAAAATGGTGCCTAGGGGACTTCGAATAATCTAGCTGCCTCGCTGCAAATATTTCCCCTGTCCGTGAATTGATGCTAAATCTAGAAATGGATATGAAATGATGAATAAGAAATTATCAAACGTAATAGGTTTATTCTAAGTGCAAAATGCCGTTCTATGCTAATACACAAATCGTATTTATATTATCTCTTGAAAGACCTAATTTATACAGTCTCTCCATGAGAAACAGCTGAATATTGTTTTCATAAAGTATATTTTTCTGAATTTTCTGAATTACTATCGGAAAATATAAACTTTAAATATGGACTAAATGAATTGAAACGAAATGAAGCTAAGGGACTCTTAGGGGAATTAAGTTTCTGAGGCCCTCACGTGCGACTGCGACATTTATACTTGCTAAAATGATCTGAAGATTACTCGGGACAAATTCTGATCTTACTATTGAAAAGCAACTTGTTGTTGTGTTCTAATTGTAGAACGGATACTTACAAAGGTGATCCAATTTTATTTGATTTTATTTCATAAGAAACTTCTCCATACGATCCAATATCGTTATCATCTGCCTGAAATTTCAAAAACATCAACATGCTCAAAAATTCGAAAACAAGATTATAAATGAGATTAATTACTAAGTAAGATTAAATGATTAAGATTACAAAATCCGGCAGACATATTGATAAAAATGATAATCTTTGCCTACGTTAATCTTTGTCCCGAGATAAAATGGACAATGGAATGCGGTGCGCGTAACACATATAGCGTAATGAAGTATGCGTGTCACATATTACATGCTGCACAATGTGTAGCACAAACAATAAATTCCAGAACGCGTAAAACATAAAACGTAACGTAGAACGCGGAACAGATACACTGGGTTGCTCGATTCGTAACACGTACAACGTGACGATTTACGCGTACCAGATGCACTGGATTGCAGTACTCGTTATACGTAAAATGGATTGGAGCAAGCGTAACATGCAAACGTTTAATCTATGGTTGATCGGTGGCATTTCTAAGCACTATTTTTTATATAACCAGACCATGAGAGAAATCACCTTTCGCAAGGCCCCCGAATGGTTAGAGACATAAATATAGTTACAAGTAATTGATCGCGCAGCGTTCGGCAAAGATTGGTACAATTAATTCTTATAGCATTATGACAGGAGTACGTAGCTTCCTATCGAAAACAGGCATTACAGCATTGAGCCTCAAGGCAAATTAAGCTAGATTCTTGCAAGAATTCAAATCGTACGTGATATCTTCAGTAGTCTGCCAGCCAGACATTCAATGCTGAAGCCAAACTGCCCCGATAAGCCAAAATTTCAGCCAGCATATAAAATCTATATTGCTTTCCTTCGCAGCGGAAAGGAAATCTTACGCGCAGACTAGCTTTAGCAAGCTGTCCTACTTATCTAACGCATTACCTACAACGTCGAAATATTTACTTTTTAAATCTTACTTAATTTCATTCAACAACAATATTTGCCTCATATGCTTGCATCCATTTCTTCGAAAAACGCAATATTTCTGTTGTTTAGAAACCTTATCCAATTTCGTATACAATTATTTGGCTTCTTTCTACCATGTTTGAGAATTCCAAAGATTCTAGAAGGATTTTACTATCGTTTTCAATAGCTTTTTATGTTAACTACATTCTTATATCATCGCATTACAATTTGTCAATATCAACTGTAGATATCTCTCTTAGAAATCATATTCAGAAGGGACAAACGTTCAAACAATTATAGTGAAATAAATTAGGTTTTATCAATAAAGTCAAACATAAATCAACTTTCTATTCTATAAGTGTTCTTTGTTACATTAGATGCAAAAATATTGACGCATTTTTGAGCCTACAGTTGAGCAATTTTATTAAAAATATATTTATTTTAAAAACATCAAAGCATTAATGCACAAATATTTACCCAACCGAGTTTCATCTTAAATAACAGTTACTTTAAAGTAACTAACAATTTAATTTGACTTTAACCTCGACTTGAAGATGAATGTGAACAATGAGCCTTTAGAGAGATTGTCGAGGTACTATATTCTTCGGCATTATTCTGCGGCTTGAATAATTGTATAAACAAGCGCTAACATAAAGAAAGTAGAACATTGCACAAGAAAGCAAGCAAGCAAGCAAGCAAGCAAGCATTAACACATGGAAGAACATACTATTTAGCTAGCAAGCAAACAAAAAGCCTGCAAGCAAGCAAGCCAGCAAACACGCATGCTCAAGCAAGCCAACTAACAAACCAGGTATCAAGCACGTTAACACACTTGTTACATTAACAGGAGCACAAGCAGGCAAGGAAAAATACATGGAAGCAAGCAAGCCAGCTAAGGAAGAAACCAGCAAGTGATTAGAAAAGCAAGTACATCATGTAGGCACACAAGCAAACAATCAAAGAGCCAACAGCCAAGAAAAAGCCGAGAAAAGTGAGCAAGGCAGCAAACAATGCGAATTGGACATCGGCAGGCAGACAATCAATCAAGGAGGCACGCAAATACTCAAGAATTTGAGCAAGCAAGGAAGCAAAAAACAGGGAAACAAAGAAGCAAACAAGCAAGAAGCTAAATACTATTTGCTTCCCAACCAGGCCGGTGTCTTTGAGGTGACTTTAGCCGGGAGCGCTCAAGGTTGCTTTCTCAGCACTTTCCTAAGGATTTATAGGTTCGGGTGACTATTTTCAAACCAGGATGTCTAGTTCATAGTGCTAATGGTAAACCACACAATGTTACTACAAGCAAACTCCGGCGTAGTTAAAGTGTGGCAAATTTCTAAACGACAATGTATTACCTCTACGAAACGCGGAACGTTAAAAAATGGAGAAAACTGCAAAAACGTACCTTCACACGGCCAACTACTGTCTCAGTAGAAATGCTTTCCATGACAGTGAAGATGTAAACAATTCTTTCAAAAACAGGCGCGTTGTCATTTACATTGATGACATTAACAGTGACATTGGCCTTTCCCTCGTAATGCTCCTCTGTTTCCATCTCCTTTGCAATAACCTGCAATGCATGAATAACATCAGTTCCAATGCGTTGTTTACTATGATCGGTAAAATTCATCCTAGGCTTAAGCACTCGAGGAGGTACACTTTCAGTTGTTTTCGTGTGATAAAACAAAGACAATGATACCAATTCAAACATAGGTATCTCTAATAAGATGATGCTTTTGTGCAGCAAGCCATTCCAGTTTCATTGCAACGACGACTGCAAAAAAAATTGGTTAGGGGGCAATTGTCGCGAGCCTGCTAGGCATGGAGGTGCCGAGCTGCCTCCTGAAGAAGAAAGAGTAGTCTATATGATGGAGAATCAGGTAGCATATTCTCTGGATAAAGTAGATATTTGTGTACATTGTCGTGTTTCCACAAGCTGCTATGAGCTTTAAAATGTACTTGGAAAGCATTTGTTTTAGAAAGTCACTAAGTTCTGCAGATCACTGTAATTAGGATAACCTGCGGTACAGACCAACAAATGCTCTATGGCTGAGTACGAAAGCGATGAATCGAATTGACTACCCTTAGCAATACATATCACAAACTACTGGGTGATTCAGGAAAGATGTGCAGCCCATCTCTGAAGTTGCATCAGAAGAGCCACAAAACCTATTCGCGTCAATTTTAGTGTTTTATCAGTGACAAAGTTATACAAACTTTGGCAAAGTTATACCCAAGCCTCGATCAAGGAATTTATGTTTTTTAAGGATAATTCGATTGGCTTTCGCACCATAACTCAACAAAGTACAAGATAATATGCAAATGAATACAGATGCAAATTGAATACATACACTAAATTCATAAACTCTCTTCTTCTCATAATCAAGTTGACTTGCTACTTTCAATTGTCCAGTAATTGGATGTATTGAAAACAATTCATGTGCTCCTTCCAATGAGTATTCAAATTTCGTATTTACTTTCTGAAGGCGAGAAATATGAATATAACATTAAATAGGATGCATGAGCTAGAGATGAATTTCTTTGGAAATTTGCAATCAGCTGTAAATTAACCCTTTCGCACCCGGATTTATTTTCAGTTAAATGTTAACACACATATGATTCTACGCTTTTCAGGGGGTAGCACAGTCAAATAACTTGGGTGAAAGCGTAAACTATTATAGAGAGCTGCCATCAGAACATTTACAGTATTTTGTATTTAACCCCCTGAAAAATTTTATAATCTGGTGTTTGTCATTGGGCCATATGGCCCGTCCAGGGGTGGAAGGGTTAATGGACTCTGAACATTGAAAAATTTGCGAAGGAAAGCTGTCACGTGCGTACATATTCACTAACTATGCCAAAACCTTTTAAATGGTTACGCAAACAAACGCATTACAACAACTTATAGTACATAATTCTATGAGTTGTTGTATTCGAAAACAATGTATTCATCCCCTAATAATTGGCCGTAAAACAACTCTATCTGAAATTGGCAATACGTTCTCATTTGTCCTTATTTTTTCCTGTACTTCAACTCTGCATGGTCCATGCAACGCATGCTTGCGCAGCGTATTCTGATTTTGTTTCGTGGGTATTTTGTACAATGATCATAAACAAAAACAAACAGTCACAACAAGAGTACTTACATCTATATCAGCATCGCTGGCAATGAATTGATCAGCCAGTACATATCCAAAAGGAGCACTTTCTTCCACTGAAAACGTGTAATGGCTTTTCTGGAATTGTGGTTTGTTGTCATTAACGTCATTGACCAAAATTATCACATAAACATGTGTAAAGGCGCTTTCGTCTTGTTCCTCATACGCCTAAAGAGAAATGACACATTTGGGATTCAATGCAACTGACGTGTAAGCATAAAAAGGTGCTTTGCTGTCTGTTAGGAGATATAAATGCTTATCTGTGGAGTTTTTTATTATAATATTTACGTCTTAAATTGCCTGTACGTATAAGCTTTTTGTGCTGAACTCGAGTTGAATTGAAATTAATTTCTTAGACTTGGGCTTCAGCAGTAAAAGCTACTTGGCAAAGCATTCCATTAATTGTCAGTTTTCCCTTAATTTGGTCGCTGATCCTACGGATAGTAAACAAAAAATCCTGTCTTCACCTGGTTGCTAAACAGATTACGTTCCCCAGGTCGACACTGTAAAAGGGTTGGCCTAAGGTTAGATTTGTCCACAAAACAAAGATCTATTTGTCTGTTACGTTATGTACCATCGTTAGGACTAAAACTGCAGTGACAACATGTGTATTATTTGATAAAATTAACAAGAAAAATAAATATTTATATACCTTCACTCTGATTTTGAATATACTTGTGGTTTCACGATCAACTGTGCCGTTAACTCTGATAATTCCAGTGCTTTTCTCGATGTAGAAAAGTCCATCTTCGTTCCCTAAAACGTATTAACATACCGTAAAACATCTTGCAAGAAGGCTATAGAAATGAGAATGTTCTTATTATCGCCGTATTTGTCAGGGCATATCTCAGCTGCTGTAGATTCTTGGCCAGACAGTTGTCTGACTATACAGCATTGAGTAGTCCATTAGGCGATAGAAACAACGTTTCATCCTGCTACGGGTATGAAATGACTCTCCTGATTTGATAGCCAGCATTGTAAAAGCTTACCTGTAGACCCTGTCTGATTATCAACATTTAAATTAGACAAGAATAGAACGGATTAAAGGTTGATACTTTCAGGTCATTTATGTGGGTGTATAGAACTATAGATTGGACTATCGACGGGAGAACCCTAGAACTATAGAACTATAGCGGGAGAAGAGCATGATTAATTTAACATGAAGAAAAAAACCAGCGGAATTAATTCAATTTATGATCACCATTCTCTTGCTGTGCATATTCCCGGTATCGAGACCCGACAACAAGTTCATCTTTAAACTACAATCAGCGGTTATATAGAGTATCCGAAACGCTTATTATTGCAGATTCTGTAGAGCTTTTCTGTTACTAACATTGGTTGACAAGTCCACTAATCAAGCTAAGCAGTAAGCTACATGTGCACATTAGCAAAGAAGACATATAGACATAATCATTCCTTACCATCTTCAAGACTGTAGCTGATTGGATGATTCACTTCCGTGTCTCCATCAATAGCGGTTACCTTGACAACAAAGGTGCCCTAAAGAGAATTGAAAATTTGACGTCAAAATCTATAGGTATACCTGGGAGAAACATACTGTGGAAGAGAAGAGAGGAATAAAACATTTCATGTTTTACTTTAAATAAATTCATTAACAATCTGGCGTAGTTCAGAAGCCAAGCGGGAAAACTTCTTTTATCTACGAATATACTTGTGAGAAATCTATAATTTCTTGCCATATAGCTGCAGTAGTTTAATTTATGGTGATATTTATTTCAATCATAGTGTAAAAATCTTACAACTGGGAGATTTTCGTTGATTTGCGTTTGGTACGATGAATGCAAAAAGCGTGGATTTGTATCTCTGGTATCTGTAACATCAATCACTACAGTTGTTTGCGATTCAAGGTTTTGTGGTGTTCCTTTGTCCTGTAAATTATTATAAAGTATCAATATCAAGCTGTTGATTGTAGAGGAAACATATCTCATTGCACTGACAGTTATCTAATCGCTGTTATAAAAAGTAAACTATCAAAATTTGTGACTATGTTTTGTGGAGTAGTCTAAAACACACAGAATATCCTTACACCTACCTAAAAGCCAAAGGAAAAATCAAGGGCCATCAAAATTTACAGAAAAATTGCAACATAATTTTAAACAATGTTCGGAAACAGAGGCATGACTTAGAATATTCAAGAGAACACTGTTTGTCAAATAATATTCAGAGTATATATTGACTCATTAGTTAGTTCCATTTTTCCTTTGTCCTTTTAATGATCTTTTATAATCCAAAGGATGATGATGTCGCAGACGAGAAAAGTAATTCTAAATATGCAAAATATTTTCCCACTATTACTGATACAAACTAAGTGATTTTTCGACATATTCCTGACGCATAAATAGATCGTTCAAGTTGAAAACACCAAAAAACCTTGAAAACTGTCGCTAAGAATGAAGTTTGAAATTATTTGATGTAACATCTTAACAGAGGTCCTAACTAACGTCTATGAAAAATTATTGTAGAATAAAAAGGGAAAACGCCATACCCTTGCTATGACCACTAATGTGTGTTTTTTCTCAGTCTCGTAGTCAAGTGCTTTTGCAAGAGTTATAACTCCGGTGTCACTATCAATTTTGAACTGGTCATTCTGTAAATAAATACAAGAATATTGACATTGTAAGATGTGTTAAGCTTCTACAGGTATCTCAGCGCAGAATTAACTCAATACAGTCGGATATAATCAATCTGGCCATGACTGATTCATTCGTATAAGAGTTGATCAGGTTCTAAATAACCATGATATACTTTTCAGAAAACCATCACATTGGAAATCTGCAGCAACATTTGAGCAGAACTTGTGGCCACAATAGTTAAAATCCCTAACTCTTTCCTTTCCAATGATTGCAATTGCACAGTTTTCAATAAATAAAATGGATGGCTCGAAAATGGAAACAGAAATTCAACGGTACTCATGCTGCAGATTTAATATGAGCCTACATGAGACACTGTCGGCAAAATTAGAAAGTAATGAAAATGGAAAAAGTAATTACCATCGTTTTTCCAGGCTTAAGAGAATAGCCAACATCTGCATTTTGTCCATCATCTGCATCAGTTGCTTTTACTTGCAGAATCGTAGTACCAACCGTGGCATTCTATGAGACGAAATGAAAACGATAATTTGGGAAAGAAAAATGAATAGTATTCACACCATTGTACCATCAATGATTGTAATATTGACAGGACAAAGGGGTCACTGGTCTAAACATGGTATCAGAGAAGCGTATCACGATAGATAAACATGGTATCCAAGGTAAACAATGGAACAACGCAAGGTGATATGGGATTAATGGTACCTTTATTCGACAAATAACAATACACTAATAAAATACTGATAATGTAGTTTTTGGGTTTCGATAACTTTTCATAAGATTATTTAAAACATGCTTTTGCTTCGTTTTGATTGGCTATGAATTGACAACCCATTTATAATACCAGAATTCTGGCACAGAGGAAGAACAATAACAGAAAATCTGTAGAGTGCACAAAGACCGTTGATATTGTCACAGCCTGTGACGTAGTCTACACAAATCCCATTTTATAAGAAACGCTACCTATGATCTATGGCCCATGCAAAAACAAATCCTATTGAGTTAGGAACTTATTGTCTAGCCGGATATGACGTCAAGAGAGCTATCCAAGATGCTTTGCCTCGTCAATCTCAAAGTTCTTCAAAATTCAAAAATCTCACCTCTGATACAGTTGCTATGTATGGTGTGTTGACAAAGACGGGTTTGTTGTCATTGCTGTCCAACACATACAGATATACAGGAAGATAGGCCTGGAATTGGGAAGATAAAATTTAAATCAAAATGAAATGCACAAGAAATTATGATTCACGCAGTAACTTTGATAATGATGATTTTGATAAAACTGATAATGGTTTTGATAATCCTAATAGAGGTGTGGGGTAAACTGATGACGATGATTATGAGGATGACTGTGAACATGATGATGATGTGATCATGTTGCTGGCAATGACGGTGATAGTGATGGCGTGTTGACGGTGGTAATGATCGTGAAAATGATGATGATGACAATGATGCCTCTATTATTAATGAGGCTGATGATGACGATGATGAAGATGATGATGAAGATGATGATGAAAATTTGCGTATGGGGCAGACTCTGAGGCTCATGGTGATTATGAATCATTTGCACACCATGAAATAAAAAGCTTGAAGTCTAATAATGCTTCCATGCGTCACGGGCCGTATCAAAGCGAGACAGCTCATTGCTCCATCTCCTTTGAATGCTAGCCTGGACTTCATTCTTTCTGATAAACAACCAGGAAAAAAACCAAGTGGATTAAAGTTTCGCTTATAATTAAGCAGCTTGTGGGCTTAATCAGGAAGTTACGAATAAAACGGCTTTTTTAAATTAGGCTTTCGGTAATCTGTAAGGTTACTTGTGGTTTAAACCTTTTAAACACATGAATAGAAGTATCAATAGATCTTATAATTAACACAATCAGAGATCGAGCTCTGATCTTTTGAGCAAGCTAAATTAAGTATCATTTTAAGCAACTTTGATGGCTGAAAATTCAGACACTTTAAACACTCTGGAGGGATAAACTTAGGGCAATATTACTTAATGAAAGATTGTATTGTCAATCGCCAAAAAGCTCATACAAAACAACTGTTGTATTGTTCAATATCATACCGTTCTGAGCTGGCCACCTCCTTGGTGACTATCTTGAGCTGATACTATTATTTTGAATTGTGCTTGCATCTAGGGTAAACAATGATTTCAAATTGAAACAACGAAGAAACAAAACAGTCCAAAATGGCGGCAGGAAACAGAAAACTAAAGACATTCCCAAGAGATAAGCAACGCGGTTTGCCTGCATATTTAAAGTAGAAAATGTAGGATTCTCAGGCGAAAGACAATGCGTTAAATTGTTTTAAGAAATCCTAAAGCAAAGGAACGCAAATATTTTTTCCATAAATAAATGTTAAAAATAAAGGAAAGCGGCGTTATCACAAAATGCCACAATAACACATGACGTGGTTAGGAAGTTGCTACCCAGCTTTGGAAATGTGCCAACGAAAGGAAACTCCTTTATTTTTTCTTCTTTACTCAAAAAACTATCATGCCACGGGTCACGATCCTCGTCATCTGGTATCACGCAACCATGAAATAATTCGAAAAAGGCACTGCCATGCCCTCTATCTTTTTTTCTCTCTCTATACATATACATATATATATATACAGTCATAGAAAAATATCAACGTATTAAATGTTTTAACTTTTTTCTTCCTCAGTTACAACCATCCAGTTAGTGCTGATGTCATAAACATATATATATATATATATATATATATACTGTGCCTGTGTGGCATAGTTGATTGGTCGCTTGACTCAGGTGACGGTGAACGGAGCTCGAATCCCAGGTAGAGACTTTTTATTTACAATTGCGTAGCACCCTTATGGTTAGTATTTATACTCCGTGTCAGCCATTGCGTATTTGAATTATATACATATATATATTACAAAAGCATAATTTGCAATTCAACCAATAGCTATCACTCACCAATACAGATGGTACAATAGTACAATAGTATAATACAATAGTACAGTAGTATAGTACAGCACAATAGTATAAATTACAGTACACTACATTACAAAACAGTTCAATAAAATGCAGTATATTAAAATACAGTAAAGTACAGTGAAGTACAGGACAGTAAAAACAACGCAGTATAATGCAGTGCAGTATAGTACAGTGCAGTAAAAGAGAGAAGAGAACAGTACAGTACAGTACAGTACAATTCAGCATAATAAGATGCCTTTTGGGCAAAGTTAAAACTCGCCATGTCTACTAGCTTGAAAAGTGTATGCTTTTAGTGGGCATTCAGAAGGATGTCACGGTTTCGATTTGAGGTTGATCCATATCCTAAAGTCAAGGCATAACAATAGCCAAGAGAACTATGTCATTAGTTAAGAGTCTTTGCAAAAATTATTCTCTTGGAAACTTTAGCATTTTAGGGGATTTTAGGTATTTAAAATTTTCTCTAAATCAGTCCCCTTAAAAGATGCAGAGTCTGTAAATCTTGTTTTGGTAAAGACTTCAGTTGCTGCGTATGTCAACCATAAATGGCAAAATGGAGATTGATATACAAAGAGAAGAAGAATTGTTCTTTACCTCTCTATCTAAAGGTTTCTTCAGTGTCAATCGACCAGTTTTGATACCGATTTCACATATTTGTTTTCCAAAAGTATCCAATCCGTATGTTATGATGTCACCTTCATCATCCACAGTGTATACACTGATATCTGCTATGAAGTAACCTGGAGAAAACAAATGAAATGGAATTACATAATTTTAATGGTCAATAATAAGGGTCAAAGATCTAAGGATTAATGTATTTGGTATTGTTAGGGCATCGCATAGTGTCTTCATAGCTGGGTTATTTGTCTGGGTGACAACGCAAGACTACTGTAAATATTAGTCTGTCATACCTGTCTTACCACTCAGCTGTAGTGTGCATTGCCATGCAGCTAATATTAAACATATTGACCAAGTGACCTTACGCCAATACTATTAATCCGATAGTTAGGTAAAGTAGGTGTGTTGTAGTATGAATATCGTGTTTTTCCGTCATAAGCTATGGTTGTTGGAGACTTGTAGATTTGTAGGTAGTTTACAAACTACGCATTACCAGAAAATTTTTTAATGAAAATGACACAATCGTAGTTGTAAAATTAAAACATCGGATTCTACTGGGAAACCCTAACCAATTCACAGTTTCTTCTCTTGAAATCCCCCACCCCCATCCATTTTAGATCCACAGCTTATGCCTACTTTTGAGCCCAAGTTCCATGACCCTCCTTACCAAGGTTTCGAAAGAGCAGAAAAGGGGAATATGACTGACTGCATTCTTTGGCGCCCGTGATTTCATCACTTTACCAGGAAGGGCTAAATTCTTTTCACCCCCCTTCGTTACGCTGGCTAGTTAGATGGGGCTGCATTGGAGGGAAGAATTTGAGAGAGAAGGATTTGAGAAAGAAGTGGATGAAAGAGTGCAATGAGAAAAAAGAAAATAAGATCAGGCGAAGAGAGGATTATCAGAAAATAGTGAAGAGACGAGAGACAGATAAAGGGCTGGCTAAGTCGAAGATTCTTAGTAAACTGGACTAAATGAGATGCATTTGAGACATGTGAACGTTTGGGAGACCACAGTGGACCTTGGTAGAAACTGTTTACTTAACGATTAATGTGAAATTGAGCGTTGTAGTAGCGAAAGAAACCAACAGAAAGAGATCCGGAAATGTAGCAGAGTAGCGATTGTAAGAAAGATTTTTACCACAAAAACACTAAAACGTTCACATTGAATGCTTTTGTGGGAAATAAACAGAACACTTTATCGCACAACTTGGTTTAAAAAGCTTTAACAGCCTGAATTTCAGATCTTCAGGTTTTCACAGTTGTTTGAAGACTCTCGCAAAAATGAATGATTTATAGTGTAAAGAAGATCTAATAATTAGGACTTTAAAAGTCTTTCAAATATGTTTTGATCATTTTTGAAGTGGCGCATTCAGGTCGAGTAGTAAATGTGACCATGGAAACATGTACTGAATGGCTAAGTAAACCTGCCATGAACAGACCATAAACATTCATTTTAAAGCTTAATAAACCAATATGAATTTCACATTGTAGGCAGGATTGATGATTAAATAAACAAGTTTCCTGATTCAAAAATTTCTCTGCTCTCCCTAAGTGAAATGTTTCAAGAGGAAACTGGTCTTGATTGAGGTCTTAGGTTCGCGAAGGAAAAATAGGAGCCCTAAAGGTTTTTATAATATGAAATTGAATCTATTTAAAGCAGACTTCTATGCAATTGGAAGCGAAGATTAAAAACAATTTAAAATTTCATCTTCAAGTTGGCTTTAGTCAGAGGATTTGCAAAAGCTAAAAAACCGGTGAGAATGGTGGCAATATGGTGCTGAACATTCTTAAAGCAGATTTATCTTAGCAGTTGAAAAACAAGGTTTAAAATAACGAAAAAGTTTGATTTCATAAGCAACAAAAAGGTCTAAACATTGTGGCAGTATGAGGTTGAATTTATCTAAAGATGAAGCAAAAAATATCCTTAAAAACGACTGTGCTGTTCAGAGCAGACACAGCAAGACAAATAATCAATTGAACTAGATATGACGGGAATTCAAGGGTATTCAAAGTTGCCCAGTATAAACCAACAAACAAATATATTACAAACATTAGTACCTATCTGCCATCTGAAATAAAGCTAAATGCAGAATCGTGGCACTATAAAAGCTAGTCAACACAGGGAGTAAACATCGGGAAAACAGAACACGAGAAAGTGCCCTCTACCTTGACAGCTTGATCAAACCTCCTCATTATAGGGCGTTATAATGGAGCGGCATTGCCAAACGACATCTGTTTGGCCAAAACCGCATCAAGACGTTTGCCTCAGGCTAAATATCAATCGTTTCTATACAACCAGGCCCTTAGCATTCAAATGCAGTTACTTAGGCTACTTGTGGATCGTATTTAAACTGGATCCAATCTACTTTTGCTTCGTATCAAAACTGGATCTACGTTGAAAGATATCCAGAAGAATCGTATAGCGGACCAGAACTGGATCGGAACTGCGATATCTTGTGTAAAAGCAAGGCGTATCCGTACCAAAAGTTGATCGGATCCAGTTTAAATCCGATCCACTTCTGCTCGTGTCAACGTAGCCTTATTCGTCTTTCTTAATTTGTTGTTGCCGTAACATCTGTTCCTCAGGAAAAAAGGAGAGTTTAAGTTTGCTATTAAGGCACATAAAGAGCTACCTTTAGAATTAGGGGCAGGCTTGGCGAAGATGGAGGGACGAGGTTAGAAAATAGGTAGCAGCACCTGAATACAGAGATCATAAGGTCAAAAGGTGCATTGGAGGTTGTGGAGGCCATCTGCCAGTAGCGACATGATCTGCTTTTGCAGCAAAGACGGGACTTCTTTCTCTTTTCAGTCCCATGACCTACGGCGGCAAGCCTTCTATCCAGAGGACTCTGCGGAGGAGGAGCCAAAAGAAAGGGTATTGATCATCGGTATTGACAACCCATGCACGAAGACTGGGCATGAATTAGACTTAGAGTGCTTAGTACAAGCATGCTATCAATAACCCATCCCATCCGACTGAAGAGTTATCTTGCAAAACAAAAACGCTTCGGTTTTCGACAGACCTTCGTGTGTGACCACATACTACTGTGAACAACGCATAACAATGTACACGAATTAAAACTTCTCCAACTTTTGTTTAAGTTCCACCATAAACTGTATTACTGACATAAAAGGATTCGTAATGGCATTACTACCTCAGTGATGCATATTTGTCCTAATCCAATTAGTTATGCTGTGCATAATCATGAGAAGATTTCGTGTGGTTTTACATGCAGCTGCTGAGTAATATTTGTAAATCTTTAGATAACAATTAATGTCACCTATGCAGCAATACACTTCTCTGCAAGCCGTGAAATGCCATATCAGAAAGAGATGATGACATTAAAATACTGGAGATGCAGGGCTGATGCTAGCTGTCACCACCTGTCCCAACAAGTTGTTCCACCAATTCGTATATCCATCTTTCTAGGGTCAGTTAAAGGCTCTTTCGGTGGAATTCTGAGGGGAAATTTTACTAAACAACTGTTTGCTTGCTTGTTAACCTCATCTTTTCATTGCAAATGCTTTAAGAGTACATAGCACAAACGATTTGATCATCTTTCAAACCCGATTCGTTTTTGACAAAACAAGCATTTCAACTCTTTTCAGTCAAAACCAAGTGCATTTACAGAATACTGATTTGCACGTAGAATAACTAAAGGTCAGACTCTACAGAGATGTATGTTCTTGCACAGGGTTCCCTGACAGCTAATTTATTCGATATGGAGGACTGGTAACTGATTACTAATCATATGTTGTTACAGAATGGAAAGAAGTTCTAAGTTCGCCATTTTGTCGTTATGCAAACAGTTTGAGCCTAAAGACTACAATGGAAATCTTTCTCCACACGCTGTACAGCCAACCCTACTGTCTATTTTTCCGAGGTCGCTGAATGGGTACTCTGTACAAATCCAAAGGGCACAGGCCTTAGTCCCCCAGGCCAACATAAGCTGATTAGCTGGCACAACTGTAGCCTTGATTAACAAATAAAATTGCTTGCCATCCTGCTTGCCAGCTTGCTTGCTTGCTTGCTCCTTTCTTAAGTAAGATAGGAGTACGAGATTTTTTATTCAATTACGAGAAAGCTACGTCCAAAGTAAAAAACAGTTACCCAAAGTCAAAAGACAGTTCGCCTAATATGATCCATTGCAATAAGCACTTTACCTTAGCTGAGAAAGCCCTCTATTTCGCGGAAACGGATTTTAGTAATAGTAAATTGCAATAGCTTCATTGATAGTCGTAAGGACTTCCTCGTCTTCAAAGTGCTATTCGACATATTGTTGATAAAACCATGAAACTTATGCAACATTTTTCATAATTTAGCAGATAATGGTTAAAAAATTTGTTTCCAAAATTTAATTAGCTATGATGTTAGAGAATTTTCGGCAACAATGTTCAAATCTTCCTTTAAAGCTAGAATTACTTATTTGCTGGTGAAGTATTAAGTAAACAGGGCTCGTTGTATCAAACAGATACATTCTAAAGCAGCAAATAAGCGAGATGCAACTCATAAATCTGAAAAGTGTCCAGTGTCAAGCACAAACAACAAAAAGTTCTGTAATTTGCGACATACCACAACAAGCAAAATACAAAAAATTAACGGTTACAGAGACCACCGGGTTTTTCGCGTTTCATCTTTTCGCAACGTTATTTACAAACTTAGGTATTGTATTACTACATTTTCGTCTTTGAATTAACAATGAAACTAAATTGGCTGTCAACAAATCCGCCATGTTTGTTATTCTTCACAAAGGTAAGCAATTGCTAAGGGCATCCTTGCGGCTCACTGTCTTGTGGCTAAGCTGCCCATCTTGCAAACTAAGGTGGTGTCCTCCATCATATCATACATCGATCAATAATCCATTAGGAAATTGGATGTAACTATTTTTCGCTCTGCACTATTCCACAATCCTTAAACGAGATTGGCTACTTTTGATTTGCAGACAAAAGACCGTAGACATTGTATTCTAGAAACGATGGAGGCTTTAGTCGAAAGTGTCTAAAATTTTCAATCATTACTTCATCACTTATTCGCCCTTACCTGGCTATTCAATCTGAAATAAGCACCAGCATTGTAAGCATATTAATATGCACTGCAAATAGCCTTAGCAATAAGTTAGGTTCAACGGCGGTTCTGACATGTCAACACGGCATCAGTTTTGGGCAAAGAACCGCTCCTGCCATCATCCAAGCAATGCCGTATCGTCGAGCAACAGGACTTCTCGCCAAGGGACGCGACTCTACGCTTATCAGCGTCATCATCATAGGCGTAGCCTTAGTTTTCAGCTTTTTGCGAGTTACTTGGTTCCAAGTTTATGTCATTAATAAAAATAGGAATGTAGCACACTCTCCATTTGCCACTTGCTGTCCAGGACATTGGCATTGGTGCTATTTGAAGGGGAATTTGATGAATACCTCATCCCTCAGCTATCATGATATCAACGTCCTCCAAGGCAAAGGTATCAGCTGCAGTCAATTTTCTTACCAAACAGTATGTTTTTAAAAAATTCGGCGGCACGGAAAACTCTCTTTGCGGGGGAAAGTGACGTCATATGCGATCACAAAGCATACAAATGTTAGCGATAGACAAAAGGAGTGCCTCCTTAAAAAAAGGATATCTGAGCAATGATATCTATAAAAACCACAAATGCTGTGGCAGCAAATCTTGGACGCAAGCTAATGCATGGCATAACAGCAGCAATTCTATTTGAAAACTTAGAAATTTTTAAACATTGATTAAAATGGATGGCATGTGAGATTATCCCTTAATACCATTTACATTTCTGTCTGCTTTGCTGCAAGTAACAATACGGGATTTCGTGTGAGAGCGAGTTTACGTTGCAGATCCATCTGAATTGAATTACCACTTTTGTTGATAAGAAAAGGTATTAACGGATCTAGGTTGCGCTCGAGTTTGCTATTCATCAAAATCAAACACACACACAAACGTACAATGAGGGGTATCGTGACATTTCTTAATACGTAAATTACAACGTATTTGCGTCACGTCAAGAGGGAGAAAAACGGGCTAAATCTTCAAAGAAAATGTATTGTGTTCAACAGGAAAACAAGAAGAATATGGTATGGGAAAATTTGGATTATGGCCATTTCAAGGGATGGCAGGTCGCACTAAACATTTAATTAATTGTCTGTTGCAACAGTGCCCTAGCCTTTGCATCTACAAAAAATATGGTACCGAGTGTTGTAAGGAAGGCACAGACATGAAGCATGGACATTGAGGCCCGGAAACAGAAGGAAGGCCACAGAGACACGAGCACTGAGGCTGGATTGTCGCTTTGTCCACTATTTGTGTTCAAAGTAGCCCTCTTTAAAGGGCTGGGTCCACTTTTTGGTAGGATAGAGTGTTGGGCACTAACCTGTAACATGGGCTGGTATCAAGGTAATTGGGGATGAAAATAGCGTTGGTAAATAATTCGCTTTAATTAGGAGTTCAAAAGGATCATCTCCGTTTTATTGGTCTCTTTCCTAGATTTTTGTGGCAGTTAAAAAGCTACGAATGTTGTTACGAATTGGGTTGGTGTCAAGCATAAGATCAAACTAGCTCATTGGAGTGTACATGCACAAGAGATTTCCATTTATACGGGTTTCTAGAACTAGGAATTAAGATGCACGATTAAGCAGAAGTGTAGCTTGGCAGACGACGATACAAAAAAGTACTGGCCAGAGTGAAAATAACCAATCGTAGATCGAAAACCACTTGATAAAATGGAAAAGCGCGTCTAATTGGTCATGTCGTTTGGTCACTTATGTTGGTCATTTGTGCAAAACTATATATCTGTGCGATTTAAAGTTTTGCAATACGAAAAGACATTGACTAAACAATGTCAAATTGCACATACCTTGTCCCACACTCTCTGGGATAGTCTTTACCAAAGAAGGTCGCGTGAAGCGTGGTCTGTAGTTAATAGCTAAAACAAGAAATTAAATGAATTACAACTCTTCCATTTGATGGGTGGGCCTGGGAGTGTCACAACCCCTTGGAAAAGGCTTTGTAGAAATATCATAGCATTTGGTGTAGTCACTTGCAGATCAAACAATCCGATTGCCCTTGGCATTTATCAGTGCCCAGTCTGTCGTATTTTCTATGATCCAACTTTGTCAACTAAGATTTAAAGTGAACTTGGTCAAAACTAGATGCAGTTTGTTAAGCTTTTCCAGCCTCCTACTTAGTCCTACTAAAATCCTACGAGGAACATCCTAGCGTTTGGGAAAACGAATATCGGCACATCAAATGCCAGCTTTGACAGTACTGATTCATTGATCATTTTGAAATGTAGGTTTGATCAATAAACAATCATTATTTGCTTCTTCATGTTACTGCTTGATACAGCTTTCAACAAAAGATTGCTAATGAAGGTTAGATAAATGCCTTGATTTTCAAAACAACATAATCCATGGAAGCAAGCATTTTGTGTCATTCCTACGGTTAAAGAATCAGATAGGAATATTTAATTGAGGTTTTTTCTTCTGACAGAAAAATTATGGCATACAATTATTGCACCTTTAACCGCCATTGATTTTCTATGGACAAGGAACAAAACTGTTTGTACATTCTACTGCAAGGCATCTTGATGAGGGTTACGCCGTAATGCTAAACCTTAACCTATCATTCATGAGAAAACCACAACCAAATTTAGTATAATTGGTATACAGACCACCTATCAGCATAACAAAGAAATGACGATGATTAACGAGAAACTAGCGTATGTAATCTCTATGCAGCGCTTTTATTAAATAGCGATTAGCTAAGCTTTCCAGGGTATGTGATTCTTTTAAAGCACTCACGTTGTGCCAAACTATGGAAATGAACAGTGCTGGCTCATTGCTGACATTCAAGGGTATTAGATGAAGCTAGCTAGAACGGAAACGTATTGTCTCTTAATGAATATAATTGACGGATTGAACCGCAAGATACCTAACTTGCAGCGTTGAAAGAACGTTGTTTATAATGTCAATGATGTATGGGTCCTCAATAAATTGTAAACCATCTCAGTAATACACATTTTAGGCCAAAGTTAAATGTCACTCTTCTTGTGTGCTAAGACAGCAATTAGATTAGGTGGATAGAGGAGAGCGAGGTTTAGCTTAGGCCTTACATCACAGAGGAATCAAAGAATACCCCAATTTTTACTTTAAAACTGTAGCTTACTCCAATTTTTGTAGACTTTGCTGGATTTCTCTTTTAAAAACGGTCTTGAAACTTTTATAGGGTTTTCTTAAAAAGGTAACTATTTTTCTTCTTTCTGCCTTCAACACTTTTAAGCGCTAACCAGCGCTTAAAAGAATGGGCCTTGACAAAATCCACCCTTCAAACATTATCCACCCTCCTAATCTTTTTCTATTTTTTACGTTGTATTACCCCTACTTTTAATTGCCTCTTTCCATGGAGTGCAGTTGGCGGCGTTGTAAAACCAGTAGCATTTTGACTATGAGATAGGAGGCTCGGCTAAATGCAGTTGATAAAATGATTGTCTTACTCAGGCAATTTACGCGGGGCACTCACGATTGTGACTTTTTGGTTATTGGTAAATAGTTGCGGCCACAGATTATGAGGCTGATGACATCACATAAGAAAATTTGCCACAGTCCTTCGCTTGATCAATACAGGCGGCGGGAGGCAAAGCTGATGTCAGCAGTGTTCAAAAACCTCAATCGCAGGATTTCATGGAAGTATTTTTGGAATGTTTTTGACCTAAAATTATAATCTGCTTTCAAAGAATTTATTTCAGTACTGTACGCAAAATCAATTACAAAGAAAGAGCTTGAAAACGTTCCATGTAATAGATATCCAATCCTTTGAGGCATTTCCTTCTCTACATTCAGTCGCGAAGATGCTAACAATAAACCGGAGCTCCAGGCTTTGCGTCTTTTTTTAGCATGCGCTTTCTTTCATTAAGAGCCTCAATGCATTCTTCTTATATAAAAAACTATTATATAAAAGCCGCAAGTCTGCGATGTGAAAAGTACTTAAGATTGTAATACACAGCATTATATAAGGAATGCTGCACTAAAAGGATAAAGACCAAGGAAGATTGTTAAAAGGTAAATATTATCACTACGTCACTACTTGTGCGAGGGCAAAAACGCTTTCAAGATAGACATCCCCGCCTTTAATTTATTATAAGCCCCCCCCATAGTTCATGGAGCCTGCCTTAAAGTAAGTCAAGCCCTAGTTGCTTATTAACAACGTATTCATGCCCCACCTCTGGGAAAGATATTTGGCCGAATGAGGAATTTACCCCAAGTAATTATGCTGTTTACAAAATAGCCCTACATAATGGGATGATTGTGAAAGCTTTGAGGGAAGAGGGTAGTAACGCTGGCCGCGGGCCGATAGACAAGCAAGCAAGCACGAGGAATTGTGGGAGAAAACGTTCACAAATCACTCAAACACTTAAACAGGTTATACTCAGATAAGATTCGCTGTCAAGTTGTCTAATATAAATCAAACGAATTCATTTTGTATGCAATCTAGTAATTCAGGCATCATCTCAGTTGACAAGAAGAATGACCTCGCAACATAGACAACATATTTAGAACGTCCAGGCCGCATTGAAGAAAACACATAAATTTTGTATAAAGTAAATGGTGCTGCATTGTGTCTTGCAACGTTTTGTTGTTATCAAAGACAAAGCTGATTTGAAGCAAAGAAGCCTTTCTCAGTGCTACATTGAAGTATCCTAGTTCTCTTATTTAAGTACCTGAATGCTTCATGAATTTTACATGCTTTCTGTTGCTTGAAGAACAGTAAATTTATCAGCAAGGATCAAGATGTTTTACAAACACCCTTTAGAAGAAAGCCGCCTTTTTAGCACAATAATTGAAGCTTTAAGTGTTTAAGAATCTCCCCGCTAGAGGATTTAAATTCTTTGAATCTGAACAGCAAAGATTAACAGAATTAGCATTTGTCCTCATGCTGTAAGTAGGTATTAAATGGAAAGTGTACAGCGATTCAATGAGCTGTTTTAGTATTCCATATATTACAAGGAAAAACCAGGACGATGAGCCGGTGAAATATTTTCACTAGGTCAAGTAATCGCTCTTTTTTCCATGCACTTGATGCAAGGACATCGTGAGTGGCGGTTTAGGGTAGTTCATCGTATCAAGCAACAATGGAATTGAGCCAGAAATCATCAGATCATCCCTTAAAGCACTTGGTTCGAATCCCAACCTTGACTGAGCCATATCATTAGTCTTTTCCTTCTTAAACAAGAAAAGTTGCAGGTCAGTTGCAAGTCAGTTGCAAGGTTGCAAGGAGGAATGTCTGTTTCACTTCAGAGCAAGGGGGCAATACAGTGAAAGATAGGAGCAAGGCAATAGCAAAATAAAAGAATGAGACTTATGTTCTTAGGGCTTAAGGGGCACTTGTCCCTATAGAACTATAGGGGTAAGACCAGAAAAATTACAAGATCCAGAAACTTGTTTTGGTCAAAGTTCGCATGGGCCTAAACACTCTAGTCCTCAACCCTATTGATTTGCAGACAAGCTCTGTTACTTTCAGATAGTGAAAGTTCTTTAGTGTGTGGGGGCAGATGCTGAACTAAAAGTGGGTCGTGACAGAATCATAAAGGCCATTCCTAATAAATCAATTACATTTTCTTAAAATCCCGTAAACTAATTTTTCAGGAAACGTATTTTTACTAGGTCTATCGCAAAATATCAAGATTGCTTCTTATAAAAATTTTTCTGCAACAAATGCATAATTCACTTATTAGTATGTTCTAGGGGATTTAAATTCCGTTGCGAACACAGAGCTTGAGCGCAGAATGCGTGATAATTACTAAAAAGCGGCCTAAAATATCAGCAAAACACCTGTTTTTGCAAAGTAATTAAAAGTTTACTTGCATGAACTGCTGTTTAATTCTTTTTCAATTGTAAAAAGAAATTAATTAAGAGTGCAGATTGAGGTTTGATTTTTTGACTTTCAAACACGATTACGAAATTTGCAGAAGTAGCCTACGTTCTAATGAATAATAAAAAGAAGAATTGCCTAACTTCAGCATTTAGGTATAATGTACGCTTTAGAAGTCCAGTTACTAAAATTACAGTTACTAGGGGGGAAAGGAGAATAAATTGTAGTGATATTATCGCGTAGTGAATTTATCGATTATCTAAGCAAATTTGGTCGGGCTTCAACCTTTTTGCCTTTAAAGAGGGGTTCGCCCCCTGGCTGCACTGCTGCTTGATTGCGCATAAAATGAGAGTCTCTGGATTTTGGACGCGCTTTACTCCTATTTCCTCTAAAGCATTTACCCTGTGACGATTAAGAATAAATTTAAAACTTACTCACGCAGGAAAATTGAAGGCCTTTGAGACTAATGAGGACCAATAACAAAGGCTATCTGACCAAAATAGTATGATCATTATAAAATACGAATGTACACATATAAATTAGTAAGAATATGTTGAGACGTACCTCTACAGATGTTTACCGAAATCAGCAGCAGGCATAAAATTGCCGCCATAGAAGCATGATCGGCCATGATCACTGTAGAAACTACAAATGAAGAAATAATTTGTAAAATATTTCATGATATAGCGTATTGAGGGAGGGGGGTTGGTATATGAGAAAGTGACGATACAATGAAACGAAACAGGTGGGACAATAGATATAACCAAAGGGAGGGGGTAAATATGCACGTTTGGGGAGACAAAGATCGGATATCGCCAACAGAGAGTGATACCATAATAGCTCCCTGGGGTGATTCAATGCTCTACCTTTCAGAAGGGGCTTATTAGAGTGGAAGGGGTAGTGAGCATAAGTACCACAAACCATTGTCTCACATGTTAAAACATAATGGACCAGATGATAACGGCCAGAATAGGAATGAGCAAGTGATATGTGCAGCATTCCTAACCATCAATCAGGCCATCTATAACTGTTTCGGCCAGTAAAATTGTGTCAGGTTTTAATAGGATGTCCCGGTATTGGGGTGGGAATGGGCGGTGGGAGGGTATCATGGAAACACTTTGCGTGAAATAATCAATGTGTGTACGGCTCAAATTAATCTATGGCATTTGTTTATACAAGATTAGCAAAGAAAACGGATTACAGTATTTGCTTAATCTGGTTATGGACATTGTACTAACTTTAATTCTCACACTTCTAGCCCTTTGAAGTTGAGGCGTGAAACTTAGTTTTGCCATCATGACGCGTTTCACGCATGCTTGAACCCGTTTATAAGAAACTTACTAGAATAAGTGCCAAATGATTAAAGAGTCACAATGCTAGTTGATAGTTTTTATAGCAAAGTTGTAATACATTAAAACGCATTTTCATAATTTTTTGGTGCCCAACGTGGGACTAGTTACTTAACAGTTATAAATTCATTTAGTTGATAGTTGAAACTGCTTTTTTGCAATAAGTCTAGATGCAGCACATGGATAATCATTTTCTCTTTCCTAATTTGGATAACATGACAGAGCTGTAGTACCTAAACCACGATAAATTAAGAAGTTTTTCTACCTGTGTCGTTTAATTGGTTTTTCGAAAAACTTTAGCAAAAGCAGTATATTCCTAACGGCAGCCGCAGTCTTTTAAAACTGGCGAAAACTTTTTAGATAAAGCATCATGTTTACTAAAAGTACATAAACCGTTGATTTTCCTCTTATTTATCCAGCTAAACAAGTAAACAGACTTCAGTGAATTATTCCAACCTCAGCATTTCGCAAAAACTATTCACTGATCGTTTGCTAGACTACTAAATAAAAGAATTCGATGTAAACAAAATAGCAAACAAGCAAATACAACTTCATTGAGCGGTCTCGTTTAAAAAGGTGTACGCCGTTATGCTGTTCAACCGCCCCTTTCAAGGAAATCAGAAAGGGAATACTGGCTTTTCACATTGGAATCAGGGCTAATCCAGATTGGACAAGACTCAGGCCTTGCACTTCCAGGGGCCAGCCGATAAAAGTTGAAAAAATATCGCAAAACCTAAGAATTAGACTCGAACTTTTTAAAGTTAAATACAGCTTTTAAAACGTATAACTTAACGACATGCTGCCATAACGCCTTCCCGCAACGATCGAGAAATTTCGCCACCAGATCTTGGGGAAAACTAGAAGCGGCAACACTTTATGCTATACATTGGGGGGGGGGGGGGTGGGGACGAAGGTCTTTGCCTTGTAAAACTTATCTCTCCAAAAACTTGAGAAGCTTGTGCGAAGGAAAATTGCCTCGTAGTGGTCAATTTGCCGCTGCAAGAAGTGACAATATTTTAATAACTTAGAGGGTGAATTCTTCAAACTTCCGGATGAGTTACGCCTCTGAAAGCTAAAGTTTAGAAGCGTTCAACCTATCGGCAAGATTTGCTAATCGCAAGAAAAGTCGATCCATTCAGATAGCTCGCATTCAAAACTCTTTTACCTAAAGACACCGAAGAAATTTGCTGAAGGTAACAATATTACAATGCCTTATCTAGGCTACCCATTGCCTCTTGTTTATTGGCAAATTTGATATTTGTCGGAGGAGAATGAGGGTATAAGGAGAGCGAGGTGAGAGTAAAATGATCATGAACCCCAATGATCATAACGATTCGGAAGTTTGCTTGTTAAACCGTTTATGAATCACGACAAATCGTAAAGCAGTAACGGTTGAGAAAGGATCCCTTGGCGTATCTGAACCGGACAAGACAGATAAGCCCGCCGAACGTTTAATTGCGCTAATTAGATAGGGGGATGAGAGTTGGGTAAGATGCCAATTTTCACATTAAATCGAAAGCGAACGAGGTTACGAAGCGCAGCAAAAAATTGAAACTGCGTGTATTTGCAATATTTGGCAAATGATGTATCAGTGCTCCTCCAAGACTTCTTTTATCAGACCGCCAAAACAAGGCTAGCATTCGTGGGGAAGAAAATCAACAAAATTCGCAACGAAAAATATCCGAAAGCATTAGCTGTAGAAAAACATGATAGCAGACACAGTTACCAGAAACTCGCAGGGTTAACTGCCTAGCCGGATACCTACATTTAAAGTTACAAACTTATAACCAGTACCCCATTAAGAATTATAGGATTTTATATGCAATTCCTGACAATGTCTTTTCAAGCGCGTCTATTGAAAAGAAAATTCTGCCCAGAACAACGCTTTTTCGAAGGGAATGCCAGTGCTGTAATGTGCTTGCGTATGCAATTTAATTATCAATTCGTTAAATATATAGCTGCTATAGTTAAAATTATAGTTTCATTTGTAGTTTCAGATATAGTTACAGTTAATTGTAGTTATAGTTGTAATTAACTATTTTTCGTTATATTCAAGGCTATAGTAGATGTCTGTTGAAGTTTTTGTCAAGTTGTAACTACAGCTATGGACATACCTACAGCTCTAGGAGCGCAACGGTGGGAAAATGCCTTGCTTGTGTAAGTCGATGCAACACCTAAAGAGCTCTCAATATTTCAATTAATAACAGTTATGGAAAGCTGACTTAATAAATGCATAGGGAGCAGACTATCTTATTATCTTCATTCCCTTCAGTATAGGGTATGGAAGTGTCAGCTGAGCTAGGAGTCTTTCGGATGCCAGACCCGTAGATATACTTATATTTGCAGTTTAAGCTATATCTATAGTTATAGATATATTCAGAAAGGTGAATTAATATAGTCGAGATATATAGTTGCATTTAACGCCAAGGTTTAACTGCAGTTGTAAAAATTCCTTCGATCTTAAATTTAAAGAGGTGGTCAAATGTCTTGCTTACGCAGCTGAATGCAACCCCAAAAGACATTTCGACTTTTCAATTGGCAACAGTATACATAACTAAGACGAACTTGACAATCCTTAGGGCGTAGGCTGGTATACTTGCTTACCGGCCATGGATTTGGTGTATGCAATGGGAGCGTAGAATACAATGATTTCGAAGGACCGGGGCTTGTTAGATTCTAAATCGTTTAATTCTGTCGATCCAGCAAGTTAGATTCTACAAGCAATGTTAATGAGAAAATCCTATCTTTTCAATTCAATCTCTAATTCTATAAACATGCATCTCTTTCATAAATGGTGCACAAGAAATGCAAGCCAATGAAAAAACACAAACATCTCTCCGGCGATGCGGGTTCGTAAAAAGCCAGCCAAACATCGTTGAAGTCGCTTCCTGCTTAACATAGTTAGAGCTGTAGAGCTTTCTCCGAATATTTATCAAAGCTAATGGTCTCATGTTTACTAGATTTGACTGAAAACATTCAAGTTGACATCGATAGTAACTTTATATACCCAACTACAGGACTCGTTCTATTATCATGAATAAACTGAAGTATTGCAACGGCTAACCACTATCTAATCAAATACTGGGCTCGCGCTAATATTTCCCCGGTTGCAAATTAAAACCACAAATCTAGCCTATAACAACAGGTAATTTATAACTGATAATCAACACATTAGCTATTACGATACTTGTATATTCTCTGGAGTATTTGGAGTTAAGGTGTATTGTAAGACGATGTTGGTTTGGTGCGTCAAAGCTAGAGGCTAAATTTGTGTGGTTGAGACATTTTACATATAGGAAACTAAACTGTTTTTAACAACACAAATGTACAGTAAGATACTTACTTCAATCCTGATAAGCAGAGGAAAACTTTTCCCTTGTGTTGAAGATAAGTGAATATGTTCGGCCGAAGTAGTGGCGTACTCTATGCTGAGATGGAACTGCGACTCCAAAACAACGATAAGGGAAACACAAAATGCGACGTTATTTCGCGTAATTAACGTGCAAAAGCCAAACGCTGATACAAAATTAACAAGATCCAATGCTGTACATATTAATAATGGATTGATCGGCTAAATCGTAACTCTGCAGGCTTTTGGCTAATTGTGTTAACATTTAAATCCAAACACTCTGGATCCGTGTCAGCCTGTCCACTGTTTCACCACCATTCGCAAGCAATAACAACAAAATCCTTCTATTTGCTTCAAGTTAGATGAATACGAAATTCCTTGCTCGTCTCCTGAGGACAAGAAAACAAAACCCGCATCAGAAATCGCTTGTTGCTTTAATTATTAATAAGGAAAAAGAGCGGAGAAATAGCCTTTATTTGAAATGCAAAGATTAAAAGAATGAATACAAAAAGAAAACACACTGGATCATTTACAATAACGCTGTGGTCCGCTTTTGATTCAATACAATTGAAGCAAGGGCGCTCAGCGACCTGAACTACAATGTGTGGCATGCCTTAAAACCTTGCTGTAACGGGGCATCAGTCTGATACAAATCTTGTTAGCTATCAAGTAACCATTAAAGGTAATGCGGAGGAGTGTCAGCGACAGCAGATTAGGGTAGTTGCGTGTATTAGCGTCATAAAGTTGCAGTCAAAGATTAGGCTGTACAGTATGGATTTTCTATTTGGGCTACACAGTATTTTTAGCTTCAAATAGTCTGTAGAAAAGTAGAATACGGTTTCTTAAAAATATAAAAAGTTTAAATCTTTAATTATCACTAATGAATCTTTAATTAAAAATTAGCTATTTGATATTTAGTATTGATTATTTTAGATGATACTTTTATTTAGTGGAATTTTAAAATTGAATGAACTGAACATAATTGCTCTCGCGTGGATTTTGTACGACGTAGTCACCCTAATCTATCGGTTTAATGATCTGTCTGCTGCAGTCACGTATCATGGAGGTTTTTATCTTGTTGTTATGGTCGAGGCTCACGGTCAACAAAATGCTGCGACCGCTTTGATAATGCATAACCCACATATAAAAAGCGATTTTTTCAAGTGATAAGCCACAGAAGCGCACAACTCTTAGAAAACTGTGGATTGTCGTGAAAGAATCTACAGTTAGTGACGCCTGCTGCATTCTACAACAAGAGGATCAACACTACAAAGATTAAGGACATAAAAAAATTAGATAAAAAAATTAAACTTCTTCCAAGTGCAGTTGTCTCATTACCCCCCACCCCCTTGAAATTCCCTGTTTCAGCTATACAAATTTAGATACAGATAATTACAGATAAGAGACGTTGAACGGGCAATTATTTCAAAACAATACAAACGCTATAACACTGTTTTTGGTAAAAGGCACGAGCTTTGTTAGGTGCTTCAAATCATGCTACCTATAGAGAGGTTGGTGGCACTTTCCCCCTTGACATTTCTTGCTTGGACAACTGTAGAGATTGCCTTGATTGTCAGGGATGCCTGTTGGACTCGAGGGCAATGAGGCAATACAGTGGAATATGAGGGTAAACAATTAAAAAATAATAAAGCTCAGCTTCTTCCAAGGGCAAGAGAGAGAATTTTCCCTATGCTTTAGGATGAAGTCGTCCCTGCATTTGTTAGAAAGAAGTTGCCATCCAGGGATCACGTTTGCAATGCTTTTTATTCCCTGCAATAAGGCGATCCTCTTTTAACACAAAACGGCCAAAACAGATCATTTGTTATGGATGTTACAATATATTGGACACTTTAAGTATAAGATGCTTTAAAGTTCCCTTGGGTATGTGGCGATCTTGGAACTACAGCCTCAGTTTACGGTAACCTCGCAATGGATTGTTAAGAAAGATCATGGGCAAATTCTCCAAATCCAATAAATCATTCAATGTATTTTTCTTTACACTCACAACGGCGTATTTTTCTGATAGAATTTTGTTATTTTGTCAAATGTATATACAGGAGGTAGAATTGTAAAGAAAGAAAATACTTCAGTCGGTGTAACAAAACGCCAGCATAATTCATACAGTGAAATTTCTAAGCTCCCATGAAAAGAGTAAATAGCAATGCAAAAGGAAAATGGCTGCACAGGAATGCAAGATACTTGAAAAAGCATACGTTATTCAGCGGCAGGGGGCCGATATCGATAGGCAACTAAGTAAACACAAGTAGAAGATAAATCTGACGAGGAAGTTATGATCGGAAACGAACAATTATGAGCGTAAGCAAGCCTGTTAGGGGCACACTAGTGCATTCCTCTCCCCCCTGGGTGGTAAAGCTAGATGAATAATAACGGAAGGAAAAGGATTGGTTGTAAGATGTTGTTTGAGAAATAAGTAAGGAAGAAAGGCGTTTAGAAAACATGGATGAAGTCATGAAAAAACATTAAAAAAGAAGAAAACCTAGACAATAATATTGAAACATGAATCGGAAGCAACTCTCTTCGCTTATTTTTATCATCATGAGGATAATAAATAGAGCAAACAAAGTATACACGGGGATGTATTCAATATTGTAGCAAATAAAGCGAAGGAGAAACAATTTGTTATCTGGATAATTCTGCTATGACGTCACTTTCAAAGGCTTCCAAGAGAATGGAATTTTAGCTGATTCGAAAATACGTTCAAAAGTTTTCATGTGCCATTATTGTATCGGTAAAGAATTTACGCCTACCAACTTCAAAAGCATTTGCCCAGGCCCGAGGCATATAGGGAGCTAGGGGTTTGGTCAACCCCCCCAGCAAAATTATAAGACAAAAGAAATAATATGAAAATAGCACATTTTGTAGTTATTTTGGAATTTAGCCTCCCCCCTCCCAGAAAATTTGATCTCGCCTTGGGCTTGCTTCTGCCGCATGTAGCACAGAGGTACACGTCATATTCAAAGACTGGGGGGTCGTGCTCGTGGAATCTTTGCCGAAGGAGGAAGCGAGCACATTCTTGTAATAACTAAATGGTTAAGATATAAAAAACAGGGGTGGTTCTGCCCGAAAGGATAAGAGGTCACACTTTTTCCAAAATTTTTGCTCTGCCGCTCACAAGCTTAGGTTGCCCTCCTTGTAGACAAAGGTAGTGTTAAGAAATCCGGGACTTGAACGCCCCTGGAGAGTAAAAAGACTAGGGATTTTATTACTTAAGCTAATGGCCTCGCCCAACTCTAGTTACATGACATAATCCAGGTCATATGTGCCTGGTTTAAGAAAAACTTGACCATAACCAGGCTTAGTATGGTTTATTGATTCAAACCACAAATATTTGCTAAACACAGTGCGAAAAATGACCTTTTGAATTCATATGGGTTTGACATACATAGCCCATTGAAGATCTGGCTCTAAACATCCAGCGAAACACTCGCATGAAATGCAAATGATGTGCATTGATGCTCGTTCAGGGACGCCTGCTCAACTAAGGGGGCAGGAAAGTTAAAAAAGGGCAAAACAGTAGAAAAATGAGATAATTAGGTTTATTCACTGACGGCAGAAAGGGTATTTGCTCCCGCTGCCCCCCTGCTACTGGTGTCCTTGGTTACGTTGACTTGAAAAGCGTTATGCAGAAGGCATAGCTATATTTGCTGTTATAAGATAGTGCATTAGTATACTCCAAAGAAGAGAAAGGCAAAATTTAGTGTTATCACCTTGCCCAAGGATGGAATCCTCGTATATAATAAGGGCGAGGATGGAAACCCGCGACGCTAGACAGCTAGTCCTAAACCTTAACCACTTCATCACATAGGCGTCTACAAATGCAAAGGCAATAGTTTAACACCCAATCTCTTAAATCCCATTCTGAATTCGATAGGCAATAGGCACTAAAAATAGTTGTGGGACAATAATAGAAATTTGTGTCTCTTTCTTCTTCAAGAATGCCCCATTCCTATTCTTATTTGGATTTCCGTCGTCAAACCCCAAGAATATCTGACTTGTTGAATGCACTTTGCCCCCTATACCCCAGTCCTGTGGGTGTCTTAGTCTGAAAACTCTACAATATCCCATACCCCTGATGTGGTCCTAACGCATTAATGCTTCTTAAATAGATCGGCTTTTTGCTTTACTTAGCACTGTACATGCGATCACTTTGGGTTCCTTGGGACTGTTTATGGGGTAGAGAAAGGATTTGATAACCTCATCCTATAATTAAGGCGAAAGCCCTTTGAGTATTCACATGGCATGCTCAATGTTTTATCCGACAATTGCAGTTAAAGGCGCCTCTGGAAATCCTTTAACCTTTATCCGACATCAGGAGAAGGAAATCCTTTATCGACTTGAAAGAAGACAATATTTTAAGGCAAACGACAATATGCACCACCTATAGTCTTCGAGGACGCTCAAAACCCGGAAAAGGGTTAGCAGCGTGGCCAGCAACGGCAAAACGAATCATATAGAGAGCTTCGTCCTTGAAAACATAAGCGCTAATCATTTTCATTCAAGTGATCGCCTTCGCAAAACTAACGCGCAACTTTTCCAAAACGTTCTTATCCACTAACTACTGTTGTTATTTATTACCCAACTGCTTGACAACGGAACCTCTTAGATACCGCTTTGCAAAGAGTACACAGTATTACCAAACTAGTTCGTGCGGTCACTTTTCCTTGCGGGCGCTCCATATGTTAATGCAATTTGCTAATTGAAGGGCCGAGCCTAGCTACCAATTGTCCTAAATTGGCACGAAGTTTGCCGCATCTATACACGCTTTCGAAATTGCTTTCCGTTAGGTCACAGGTTCTATTAGCAACACAGGACGTTGAAAATATGCCTTTTTTCAAAGGAAGGAAATTTTCTTGTAAAATATTACCGTAGTTGTAGCTCACGATGGGGGTAAAACTGTATAACTACAGTTGATAAAAACTATTTTTTCATTCATTCTAATTATTTGTACACGTATAACTCTTGAGTTAAATATCGAATACTATGTTTCTATACCTAAATATGTGCATGTAATTCCTATGATAAAAATTGGGTTGCTCTTCCAAAGGCTCGTGTTTTAAGTGCACTTTTATTTTTTTACATATATATTTATTATATGATAATGATTCATATCCTAATTAATTTACTTAACACACTAACCACTGCAGGCAACATCTAGCTGATAGGTTTAAGTACAGCATTATATGTATAGATGGCTGGGGCAGAAAGTAATTTCCGCCTCTTTGCGCAACCCATTGTAAAATTTTAAGCCTTTACCGTGGCACGAACCAGCGTTCCACCATATTCGTAACTTCCAATCTACTTGACTGCAATATGTATACATTGCCGGTATTTATGCTCTGTATTAACCCTTTACATTGAAAAGACACTTAAAATATTCCCCAAAATCAAGAAATTGAGGTATCAAGGAATTCAGTTTCTTATAAAAGCAGGTGTAGTATTAGCACAAACAAATGTTCAAGTACTCACAAAGTGTTTACGTACCTCGCCTGATATGAATCAACAGCTAAACTCAATTCTTTTTTCCAGTCTATGTTGTCCTCCACGATAGAGGCCCCTTAAAATAAGGCATAGAAAATCTTTTTAAAAAATGCAAAAAGCTTCCATGACAGCAAATAACAAACAGTAAAATCAATGAGATTGACTTTATGATTTTCATAATCTATATATTAATTTCAGCCAACAATGCTTGAGTGTTTCCAATATAAGTTAGACAATTGAAACCCTTCCCACGATTGTGCAGTAGTTTTAATAATTAAAAGGCAAACACTAAATTATTCATTATGTCTCAAAATTAGAAAAGTAAACAATTTGGATCAATTAAGGCACTTTCTATGTATATATGGCTGGTATAAATCCAATGCATTTTGCACTGCTTTTTAACAGATGCCGGTTCATGATAACAGACTATTCGTAAAACCCAACCAATTGTACCGTCTAAAATCCTAGTACGCGATTTGTGAGATTAAGTATCGCATCTTCGGGGCATTTGCTGGAAGCCATAAATCTACTTATGCCTACAGCATGTGATGTCATTCAATGTTAAACAAAGCCAAGGGCATCAGAGCAAGGGGCTGTTTGCGTGGGGTAGCCATAACTACCCTCAACAAGCAATGATACAGGGACCGAAATTGAAACATTCAAAATAACCAGGTTCACATTTTGTAAAGGACGCCTGGGGGGGTGGCAGAGGGCTGGAGTAAAGAGCCCGCCTTGAGAGAATAATCTAAATTTGTTGATTTTGCTAGATTTCCCGTTTGTTTCATGCTTTTGCCCTTTGCTCTCGAGTCCAACAGGAGTCCCTGACAATTTCCTTCCTATCTTTCACATTCAGCTCGTGTTGCAAAACAGCTTCATTCAAATTTACTTTCGATAGCATACTTGATAACTAATTGATACATAACAGGGCTAAAGGTTTCACAAAATGGGCAATCAGTTAAAAGCAACCTTTAAGCTGATGAAGACATTAGATAGTGTTCCTTACCTAGTAATTAGTCATCTAAATATCATATCTTTTTTTATCATTTGACCAGTGCAATTTGTGCAACAGCGGCGTTTTCCAGAAATCTAAAGGGCGTGGTCTTAAAAAATTTCAATATCAGCTTCGTTCCAACGGGCCTGGTCAAGTCCTTCGATTTTCAATGTAGTTCCAAGATTTGTGAATCAAGCCGAAACAGTTCTCATCAGTGTGGTACTGAATTGAAAACTAACAAATACTTACCTTAACAGCAATTTTGTCTGACTCCCTACTACGACTTAGAACTGCTGCGTAAACTGTTTTTAGACTCAATTTGAATTACCATTTCGGATAGACCAGTTTTATGTGCCAAGCGTGGGTAGAGTCTAATAACTTTCATTACGGAAAAAATTGATCCACGTTGAAATTGATATCCCCTTAAATAAGCCATTACTATAAGGAAAATTGTTACATCATGACGCAGATATGATGTAGTTTCCAGGGTGTCTCATAAACACGTTTATGAGCAGGGCCTTGGAGGATGTCCTTGTTGAGGGGTTAAAGGGGGATGTAGATGATGAATTTGGCGACAAAAAGGGGCGAATAATCTTTTATTTGGCGACAGGATGGCAAAATTTGTTGATGAAATGCTCCTCTTTGGCCAAAAACACCTTGTATTCGAAACCGAATTCTTTCTTTTGGGGGGGGGGGCGGGGGGTTCATAGACCCGTCACCCCACTGTTTATGAGTCATGACAAAACGAAACGGTATACCCAAGATTCAGTTTCCCATAATCATACCCATAATCATGCTGACACAGTAATCATATATTCAACAAAACTAAGAATTACAAATGCAGAGAGACCTTTACTTGAGAAAAAGCTTTAACAGCTTCTGAGAGGGAAAGTTAACGCTTGGCAAAAACTACGGCCTCTTATCCTGTATGATAGAGTCACAAATGACGGACGCAATAAAAATAGATTGCAATTAATCACAAATGGGTAACCTGACTGGTTAACGCATTTTTGGAATCGCTTCCGGGGAATAACCGGGAATCAGAAGCTACATTCTCCCTTATCTTATACAAAAAAGGAAATGAAGGTTGCTTTAATTGCCTTCTCTTGTTTTGTTAATTTATTATTATATTACGGTTGTTCACTTTCAATCATAAAAAACGGCGTTTAAAACTTCCTCTTGAAGATCGAAAACTGACAATTTTGAAACATGGCAAACATCGTAAGAAGCCACAGTAACGTGAGCTAAATTTAGCTATCTAGGGTTACGAACTACCTTCAAGCTATCATCACAAGAGCTCGTAAAAGTCCTGTAGTCAAAGGCAGAGAGGAGACTTCTCTGTTTTTGAAGAAGTCTCCTTCTTCGCTACAGGATTTTATGACATTTGAAAAGCCGTTGTTTTCGAACGATACTCGTTGAAATGTATTGGTGCCCCAGGGGCCCTTTTGATCGAGACTCCCTAATTCCGTTGTGCCACTGTTACACGTGTTCAAGTCGATTTTTTGCTTTTTACGAGAGATTGTCGTGCCACAAGACTTAAACCTAAGGCCATTTCTATTCAAACATAACAGATTACAAATGAAGATTATTCTAAATAACAGCTGATTGACCTGTTCAAGGTAATTTCACAAGCCGAAACAAATCTGTTTGAGTATAAAATAGCAAAGACCCCGCCAATTTGATTGTAACAAAGGATAGAATTATCGAGAAGCGAATGGGCAATCGGACCTAACACTGTTATACAAATGTTTATGAGTAAACACTTAGGAGATAACAAAAAACACTGCCAAATTGGATCATATGAATTGAATTAAAATCCAAGCAAATTAGTAGTGTCGAAATATCTCAATAAGGAAGAATCTTTTGAGCTCACAAGAAACAAAGCAGTTAAGCATGGAGATTCATAATCAAACCTAATATAGAACATTTTGTAATTAGGTAATCTCATGGCACGAGCTAGAACGAGAGCAGGTAAAGACATGCTTTGGATGTATCTATTACCGAGGAAATGCATAGCCAGTGAGAAGGCACGTTGATTACATCCATAGAGATAGTAATAAAGACTTTTTAACTTTTAACTATCAAATCACTAAGATTTCGCCACAAAACATGGGTAGTTTGCATTGCAGATTTTTGCGTTACGTACAAGTCGGAAACACTTTGTTCACAAGTGACCCTAGTGCCCTGCGGACTCGTCTACAGTCAGAATCCCTGTTGTGCATCCACTTTTCAATTCTCGGTAGCGTGGCTAGGAGGCAAGGGAAATGTTCCTACGGGCAACGCACATCACCATATCAATCTCCTGCTTTGTTGGCTCTTGCCCCCCCCCAGCTAAAGAATTGATCCTGGTTACGGCACTGTTAACTTCATCGTCGTATGTATAATGATGGTCACCCTTCCATTGACCCTTCATCAAGCGACAAATTTTAATTAGGAAGAGAATTGGCCTTGCAATATGGAACTTCTCTACGACGGCTCTCGATTTAAACAGTCAATATGACTTCCGCAAGACTGGTCAAAAATAGTCAACTGCGTCCATTAGGTAGAAATCGTATATCATCTTGCTTGTTGTAATTACAAGCAAAGTAGCAAAGGACAAGCGTAGCTAAGCTTTTTCTGCTTTGCTAATTCAGTAATGCCTTGAAGCTTACAGTTATGACAAATTTATATCCCCGACAGGAGAGGAGGGAGTATCTGACAGAAGAGGGAGTATCTTTCTGAGCAAAAGAACACAACTTTGCATTAAAAACTCCCCGACAAAGATAAAATTCTTCCCCAACGGTAGAACTACAGCTCCCCCTGCCCCCTTTGGCCCAACCCAGAAAAAAGTTGGAAAGTTGAATCGGATTAAGTGCCTTATTCCACCATACCTTTGATCCACATGAAAAGGAAATGGTAGACTTGCTTTGAGGTCAAAGGTACCCAGTTTTCTACAATATTTCCGTATCAGTCATTCTAACCCAGCTACAGGAAGTTTTTCGAACTCTTTCCTGGAGTAGAAACTATACAAATGCAATGCAAACAAACGCAGCGACTTACTTGATATCCCGCCCCAGGCACACACTTGGTGTTCTATAATACCAACATTACTTACGTATAGCTTTGGATGACATTTGCGGACAGTTGGGGCCTGGCTGAAGGGTATATTCGGCAAAAGGGCATGGCATATGTGTCTGTTACAAGCAAGTCTTTCGATAAAAGCAGTGAATATTCTTGGCATTAGAATGGTAATAACAAACGCTGTAATCCGTTCGAAAAAAAACGACACAGTCACAAAAATTCACCATTTGCTGACGAAACCTTCGCTGTTCCGAAAGACACTCAGTTTGCAGAGAATGGTCGATCTTGACAAGATCTTGGGTGCGCCAACAGTCCCGCAACTCAGGTGCGGTTGCGCAAAATCTGTACCGAAATCATAAGATGTGTCACCACACTATGGGTACCACTGCACAAACATCAAAATTTATCAAATCTCAGGGGCGCCCAGGTGCGCCAATTTAAGCATTTAAGAATCATATTTGGTGCGCCATTGGCATACTCTGCATTCTGGACAGACACGCAATTGAAGGGTAAAGTGCACCATTGACTACCCTTTAGACGCCACTTTAGATCTGATGATATGATGTGAATGCCGAGAGAAAATGCTAGGCCAGTTTGAATACTGGTTTGAAGTTTCTTATAAAGAACTGCAGTATATCGTATAAATTACCTGTTCGTGCAATTTGATTGACAAAAACAGCAACAGCCTTTGGAGACCTCTGAGTTGTTGTGGTATGGCTGCAGATGTGTTATGACTAGTTCTTGAAGTGCAGATGTGTTTTATCAGCTATTTTATACACTAGCCAAAAATACCATAATTGCTATCGAATTCATAAGTTAATCCCAACCAAATTTCTGATTTGAGAAGGGTTAAAAATAAATCTCATAGAGAGTGCGAAGAATGGTGCTGTGTTACATTGGCACGAGTGAGACACAGCCAATGTTTGATTGATGAAGCCTGTGGTAAATTACAGTGTTGCATTTGGTTTCCATTTCAATTGCCGACACAGCTTTTGTTCGCCAAAAGATCAAACCTTTGACAAACATTTACAAGACTTTCTTTTCTGTCTTTACCTTCCTCTTACTTTCGTAGGGTTTACTTCCGCAACTTGGGCTCGATCGCATTGAATTGGCAGTCTCAACTAAAAAATATTAGGCTTGGTTCTGTCCTTTATAGGTTAGAGGTCCCAGAAGCTGAACTAGTATTTGCCAAATAACAGGTTCATTTGTATCCCATTTAATGATGATATCTTTAGATGCAAATCCTAAAAATTGCTTTTCTGGTAAAACCTTTATGTTGAGGTATGTCACAAAATCCTGGCTTCTTTGCAAGTTTCTCTTCTGAATAGGTGTCAAGATAATGTTGGTCTGCATGTGCAGTGGGAAAAGATTGGGCCACGAAATGTCTGGCACTTGACCGCCCCTGAAGAAAATGGAACGAATTTCAGCAGCCGTGAATAGGCCAATACTGTGGAGTAAATCTCTGCATTGAAGCCCCTTTCCCTCTTCTCTACTAAAACCGGCTAACTGCCACTAAATACCAAGATTATATCAGTTGTATATTCTGAATATAATATTATAGCAGGCGGCGGTGGTGATCTTATTTGAGACAAAAATTGCTGATAATTGGACCGGTTAGCCATGTAGGCCACCAGTTGGTGACGATAATGGTTACAGTCTGCCTTGGAAATACACAAATTCTTTAAAAACCAATAAAATTGTGTTAAGGTTGGCTAAAGCATTCAAAATTGTGAGGCTGAATTTTTAATCTGTTTTTACAATTGGAAATTATCTCTTCGGAATCCGTGGTTTTCATTCCAAAAGCTAACAAAATTATTCTCGCCAGGGGAAACTATCACGAAATCCAAAGAAGTGAAACCACAATACTGTCAATTCTCCTTCAGCTAACAAAGTGACAGTTCAATATATTATTAGAAATCGTAAACATTTTTTAGCCCCAATTCAACTTCATTACAGTGCTTCAGCCTCGGCTTTCCTTAAACTGTTTTTTAATTTCCGATCAATTTTGAGGCTTGTGTTCTTACAAAACTGTTCCTTCCAAAAAGGATGTATGGGCCTAAAGCAAACTTACAGCGACACGGTTCTTAGCAGGTGAAGCTCACCCGGTCATGCGTGTATCGATTTGGCCCCCCCCCCCTTTCTCCACCCCTTCACTTTTCGAGTTTTCTCGCAAAGAGGATATCTTCACTGCTGTCCGATTTTGGAGAATTCCTCGAATTGTTTGAGGAATTATTCAGGCAGATCCTAGTCTCTGACGAATCTACTGTGAATTGATTTAGAATTTACTGTGAATTGTGATAGGATATCGATTTTCATGTTCTCGTGTTTATATTCTCTGCACCTAATTTATCAATTACTGGCAGATTCAACTTAAAAGCTGCAATAAGCGTCGCGTCTCGCTAATAAGCAAATTAAACTAGTGTCAAACATTCAGCTCGTCGAGGGCTTTTTGAAGCTAAATTTATAGTTTGTTGTTGGTTTACCATAAACTCATTCTAACTATAAGAATCTTGAATTGAAAAGTGGATGCATAACAGTGATTCTGACTGTAGACGAGTCTGCGGGGCACTAGGCTCACTTGTGAACAAAGTGTTTCCGACTTGTACGTAACGCAAACGTCTGCAATGCAAACTACCCATGTTTTGTGGCGAAATCTTAGTGATAGTTAAAACTTAAAAAGTCTTTATTACTATAAGAATACAAAATTCTAACTATAAGAATACAACCGATTCTAACTATAAGAATACAAAATTATTCCTGTCCCTAAATTTATTTAGAAGCCTCTACTAAGAACCTGAAACTATCTTAATGCCATTATTCAACCAAAGTGCGAGTCTGCATCTGGGCCTTCACTTGAGAAGGGGGGGGGGGGTTGGTGGGGTGGCTCATCCATTCAACCGAGAAAATTTTTTATTCTTGCAGGGCAAAGATAGGCATGGCACAGGGACGTAGCCAGGAGGTTTATAGAGGGGAGGGTCAATTTTGGCAGTTTCAAGTTAAAAATTTCTGTGTCTACCGACCGAACGAGGACTGAAATAAAAGAATGAGGTGGTTTTGGGAACGGCGCAGTGGCGGTGAACTATTTTGTTGCAGTTAGTGCTCAAAACTGTTGGCAAGGTAACAATAATATTTATTTTCTCCTTCAAAAGGGGGGCTGATGGCTTCTCCTGGCCCCGTCCCTGGCACGGCAGAACAGGTTTTAGCTGAAAAACTGGTAATTTCTACAGATTTTGAATAGCAAACGTTCCATGACACTCCGAGATTGAAGTGATTGATTGCATCAAAGGATCTCAGTATGTTGCATATTATCAGAATAAAAATACACGTAACACTTCAATACAGCCATTACACATGGTAGCATAGCTATTACACTGACAGGTTGAATAGAAAGAAAAGATTTAAGACTTTGACATATTTCGAAATTATCCAAAATAAAATCTCAACTTTCAGTAATTTGAAATCCAATATCCTTATAAATATATTTCTATAAATTTTGGATTACTCATCGACATTAAACTTCCTGTTCGTCTTTTTATAGTTTTCTTTATTCTTGTATGTATATTCTGTATTCAAGTATTTTGGAATACTCAACTATCTATGCTCACTTATGCTTTAAGGTACCAGGCGCGGGATTTTACAAAGAAAGAGCACATATTTGGGGACGATGTTTCTAATTCCAAAAGAAACGTCGCTGTTTTCCATTGGCACATTTTGATTTTAGTCTACGAAGTATAGTGATAGCTAGACGACAACAGTAGCAGTTTTGAGGAGCACGCAGGGGCAAAACAGCCCTTGTTCTTCTGCTGGGCATTATTTTGATAATTCGATATAATCTGGCAAATTAAGAGAACAGCACTTCCTAATTTTTTAAAACAAGTTGCTATTGGGTAATCTGTTGTCTTGATAAATCGAGGGGCATTTCACTCCAAAAAAATCTCGTACATCTCGTTCATCAAGGCAAAAATCAGTTTGCCTCCGACAAAAATCCATCAAAAAATTCTGTTGTTCAGAAAAAATTTCGTACCCTTTTTGAAGAGGTGAAATGCCCCTTGGATATTATTTTAAGTGATAATTTTTATCAGTTTTTGAATTTGTAGTTATATAGACCGGTATTCTTATATACTTTCGAACTCAAATACTGACCCCATCGATTGCCAAGTACGTAAGTAAGGTGCGGTGAAAGTTTCCTAGGCGAGGCATTTCTCTTGGTTTAGTGTTGACCTTTTATTGTGTTGAAATTGTCATTATGTGCAACATAAATTGAGTAACAGGTAGTAAATGGCAAGCATAAATTACTTACCAAAATTAAGTTCGATGAACGCAAAATGAAGCCACTTGAGCACCAAGCTAGGCCCTCTTAACACACATTCTCAATTCAGCATCAACTGGAAGCTCTCTATATAACAGTTCGTTTGCAGTGCTTTCAAAGGTGCTCCTAGACGAAAGATCCAAAATGCTTATAATCCACAATATGTTATAACAAGTATGCTATAATTCGTATCTAGTCAGACAAATATCGTTTGGCGATTCACTTCACTCAACCCAATGTACTTTAATTTCTGGCGTTACTTTCTGGAGAAAAGAATGACAATTTTTCATTTGTTCCTGCATTTGTCTTTTAGAATAAAAATGTATTGCTAGACAATTAACAAAGCGATTCTCCATAACACAAAAGACAGGAATCTGCAGGCTGGTAGCATTGTACTTTTAATGAGTTCATTGTACATCAGACAAACCCAGAGTTGCGTCAGAGGGCAAATATTAGATTGAGCCTCTGATACAACATGTTGAAATAAAAAGCAAATCCAAAACAGAAGCGTTTGATAGAAGCGTGGGGAGACGTGCAAAGTTCTTGACAAGCTAGGTCGGTTCATCCGCTAGGTTGGGAAATTACAAAAAGCACATTAGTTCACAGGTCCACATCTACAGTATTGTAGCTCTTATTAAGCTGCATTAACAAATGAAAATTCAAGTATATATGACATGTATAATTGGTAATTTTATTAGGCGGCGGCGGCGGTGATGGTGATGGTGATGATGGTGATGATGATGATGATGATGATGATGATGATGATGATGATGATGATGATGATGATAATGATAATTATAGAAGCCTATTAGCAAAATGTCAAGACTTAGTGCACCCCTTATGTTAACTTTAGTAAATTCACAAGATATTTTGAAAGGCTTGCTGGGTAAATTTGTGCTGTATAATCCTATTCCCATCGAGTACGGCTTATAGTAACGTTGAGGAAATAGTTTAATTGCATGATACGTTGATCACGAGTTCATTGGAATAAATTCCCATTGACAAAGCTTTAATGAACTCATTTCAATGAGTGCCAGCAAGATGCCTATAATCTTCAAGTATATTAATGACTATGCAAGTTAAGGTCATGACATTCACCATTCATTTTATCGATTTTGCGACAGGTTTGTTTCTTGATTGAGACCAACTGTGAACATTTTTTCTTCTTGCAGGGCAAAGATAGGCATGGCACAGGGACGGCATGGCACAGGGCTTCTTGAAATAAAACCTTTGAGCCTAGGCCCCCTGGTATTGACAAGATGACTAATGCTTATTTCAACCTCCTAGCCGTTATGGTGATACCTTTCGCGAGAGTCCCTTGTCCCATTATTGATTCACAGCACTGCAAACCCACTCTCTACCTTATTCACATACTCTTCTTTACATATATACGAACCAGCAGGGGGTTAGAAGTGACCAAAAAGATGGGAGCAGCAAAACGTACGAAAATATTACTACATTCCAACATGATAAGCTGCCTGGCTGGACTTATGTATAAATCTTTGTTCCATTTAAAAAGATGATTATTCTATGGCCACATAAAGCGTTCCAAAAACATGCTCAATATTTGAAAAGTAGGTTAACGCCCCCCGGTCCCCCACCTTACGAACCCCTGACCAGTAAAGTGTTCCCAGGTTTGAATTTTCATTCCTTTTACGGTTTGCTATGGATATCATTGCAAATGTTCAACTTTTGGAGTGGTCATTTTTAAATCCGGGGTACAACGGTGGAAGATGATGTCACACAATTAAAAAAGTATTATTTCCCATCTTGAATCCTGAAAAAGTTTCATACACCCACCATCTTTCAGTGAAATGGTTTGATACACCACCCCAATCTATACATACATTTGTACACATACCAGTTGTCCCAAGTGATCATACCGTAAAAGTGATGTACTTGTAAAGTAATGAAAACTGGTTTTGGATGTATGCCATGTACCAAGTCTTCAATGCTCTAACTTCCTATTTTAGATGCTGATTAATGATTTTACATAGATTTTTGAAAAACAAAATAGTTTTGTACCCCATTAAAAATTTTTTGAGAGTTACCCCCACCAACTGATAGCAAAATGTTTCATATCCCTGTCAAAAATCCTTCGTCCAGGTACCAAGATTAAAAATGGCCACTTCCTTATCAGCCTCAAAGTTTCTCATTTTGTTCTAAATTTATCACAGTGTCAGCTTGAAGTTCTTATATAGAGTGTTATTAACATTCTACACATTTGAGTGTTGTATAAGAAAGGTTGCGAATGATGGTCCCAGTACTCAAAGTTGCTTTGCAATTCTACTACAATTTCAGTACTTTTTAAAAACCTTCTTAGACCAAGAAATTAACTACTTTTACTTTTACTGGCTTTGCCATATTACAGTGTAGTGCGATTCCCAAATGAAACATAGGAAGAAACTCACCTCGAGATTTGGACCGTTGATATATACCACGTTGCCCGTGAACCTGAACTGTCCGTAACTCGTCTGGGAATTGTCTGACCTGCTGGCGAAATGATAAAGTAAGTCACAAAAAGAGAGGAAGATGCTGTGTAAAGTCACAAGTGTCGATTGAATAATTGTGTTTATCTTTCTAACGAAATATTACACAGTATCTAGACATGGAATTGTCATCAATGTAGGGGTTGATGGCTTAAAAGAAGGTAGCAGATGACATGTTTGTAAATAATGTATGTCTCGCTTAGGCAACGTCCTATAAATATTTGCTGATCAAGTCACAAGGAGTCAAACTTTGACTATTAATATAACGATGAAATGCATTTACAATCTGACATTACTTGATGTAGGAGGAGAAAGTGACAAATGTCAATGGAACGTGTATGCTTTGCTTACTGTATGCTAAAATAGGGCCAGAAGCGTCTGTTGGGGGGCATGCTAGATGGCATGGGAGGGAGAGGAGCATGTGAGGGGGTGGTTCACTACATGTATAGAAACTGTGCCACGGCACAAAATGATGAGCTGCGCGATGAGCTGCCTTTCAGAACTACAGAATGGAGGTGGCAGGGCTGTCGTCGAAGCCTGTTTTACACGAGGGCCATAGTGTAACACAATTTCTGGAAACATTCTGGTCAAGCCGCTTACAGATTACAGAATAAAGGTCTTTGTTTTTAGATCGAACTTTCGAAATCACATTTTATTTGATTGGCTTTGAATCTAATGGCTCAAAAGGCTTTAAGCATGCTCTGCAACAACATGCTTTGCTATGCACCTTTTCAGGGGTACTGGGATGGGCGAAAACAACAGCACTTTGTCCAAACTTTCAAGTGCCAGCTCAAGAGCTTTGTTTACAGATGTTGGCCGGTAGTGCAGTGTTAATTATTGTTTTAGATGCAAGGATAAAATACACTTTCAAAATTACCCCAGCTACCCCCCTTCTCCACGTTTCTGGGTACAACCCCTGCCAAAATCGTTGGAGCATCTAAGACAAGGCATGCTTTGAAGATTCAGGCCTTAAGGCGTTAGTATCACCCGCCTCTTTCCTCAATAAAACAATGTTAGTTGCAAAGGGTAATAATGTGGTTGAAGCAACATTCTTTGAAAGGGTCAGGGGGGCGGTGCAGTTAGAGGACAAGAAGTGTGGTTTATTGTTCCAAGACTTTAGCTAGGGATTCTTGGGTACGAAAGCATTATAGTGCTTGCGTGCAAACGTGAACAGAATTCTGCACAGACCACCCTTATTTATACAATGCAACCATGGTAGGCCAACCCACTCTCAAAATATGGACAGACAATGCTAACATCAGGATCTAGGTAGTACTGTTAACATCCGCTAGTGCTGAGAAGTTTTACAAACATTCTATATTTTAGCCATATCACCATAAAGTTAAGTATCCGTTTAAAAGTTTGCCATTTAGAAAGGAAGTTGAAGGGACAAACATTACAAATAAGCTTGGTATCAAATTGTGCGAGATTTGAGTTGATTCTGCACAGATGTCTTGTCCAAGAATAGATAAATCAAATGCATTGAAAGTTTTAGTTTGAAATAGGGAAGCTAGTAACATAAATTGACACACATAAAGCCAAAATTCAAATAATTTATTGCAAAAAGGATTTCGAGTCAAGCGTGTAACTAGGTCCCCTTGCTGTTTAAAGTGTTACACCTCCTCCCTCCCCTCCCCTTAGGAAGGCTGGCGACAATTGAACATTTGGCGACATTATTTACAAGATAAAATTTAAGACTTTCAGTTCAATCAGTCGATACAAGATTTTTGATGGATCAAAGGTTTGAAATGAAAGTGATCGGTGTTAGCAATCGCAGGGCTTTAGCAACTTTTAAAACTTTCTAACATAAATTAACTGCCTTTACCCCTGCCACTTTAAGCATTTTAAAGTACCATGTAGGTATAAAAAGGATGCTCCATTTTTCACTACAGCTACTTATGTAAGCAATCGTACGTAGCTTTCAATCAGAACAAATTTACATACTCCTTGCGGTTGGAGGAACGCAGTAATGACGTAATGAACTTTCTAAACCTTTTTGAGGAATCGAGCAAGACAGCTAAAACCATTTTAAAACATTACCTTTGTACCAGAGTTTCCTAACTATTTATAAAGTTCTGGTACGAAAAGTAGCTTAAAAGGGTTGCTTTGGGAGAATCGAAACCTCACTTCTCTTCATAACCACCTCCCATATTAGATCTTTGAATCAAAGGGCTCTAGCCTTGTGCGACTCTTCAAACTATACAAATAATATTTATGAACAACTTTGACCTTTTGGCCAGATCAAAACAGGCACCAAGTGAATCAAGAGTTCTAACAGGACATCATACTTTTCGTCATTTCTTCAACCTAAATGATTTTTCTTAAACTTTGGAATTGCACGGTTTCTATTAGATGGTTTCTTATAAAAAACCAAGTATAATAGTAGACGCCCAGTAAAAGAAATGCACTCATTCTTTATGGGCCACAGAAATTTGGTTCAGACAGGCTTGTTTTCTTAATTTTGCTCTTCATATGTTCTCGAATTATTAATGTGTAGGCGATTTAGATATTAAAGAGTGTACAAGAGGACATTGTAACATATAACATGGAAACAGGTGTTTCTTTCAAATTCATGAAACTCAAACAGGAGAAATCACAAAGCTGGCGATTCTCCTTAAGCTTACAAGAAATGGCAGTTCTTGCTAACAAAATAATACACTTCTTTTTTTTTAAGAACACACTTTATAAGAACAGTGAGGCTCGATTTTCCAAAATAATAACAACAAGTTTAGAACATGCTCAGCCTCGGATAAGAAAGTAAGAAAGAAAAAAGAAAAAACAAAGTGATTTTTAAATTTCTCACTTCAACAAAATAAAACTAAGCAATTCCTAAACAAAATTCATTCATAAGACAACATTTTATGCCGTAGGAAAGTAGCATATGTATAGCATGTAATGTAAATGTAAATGTAAATGCATTAAGCTAATCTGTACTGTACTATATATTGTACTGCATGTAGTTTCCAATAAATTTTAGGAAAAAAATCTCTCCTAAAATAAGAACACTTTTAAGAACGTTCGATTCTCAAATTATGAAAAAATTAAGAACATCCAGCCTAGGCAAAAATTATCTGGTTCTTATAAAAAAAAGAGTGTAGAAAGCATTTTGACCAAAATTAAATTTTACGACTAGCTTCAGCCTCGGCTTGTTCTTAATTAGTTCTTGTTTTTCGATCAATTTTGACTCTTGTCATCTTACCAAATTGTGCATATAGAAATGAATGTAATGTAAAAACTGCACTTACTCTAAACTCCTATGCCATATCGTCTTTCCAAAGTTCTGCACAAAGCACTGTTCAAGAACAGCTTTCGTTGCGAAAATGGGAGCAGCTTTGAAATGTCCCACGCTTCCATTACGCAATTGATCGTTTCTGATTGACGCAACTGAAATCAACTTTAATGATAAAAAGCGCTGCACTTAGACGTTCTTGTGTTTATAGAAACTGCTAGCCTCGATACAGAGACTCAATGCTCTACGAATGGTAAAAAATCGAATTAAAAGGATCATAAAAAAATGCAACGAGGATGTTTTAGCTCATCGACATTTGGGATTTTTCAGGGGTGGCGATTCCTAGTTCGATCCTTCAGATTCCGAGTATACTTACAATATACAAATCCAAGCAACTGTCTAAAACTCTTTGGAAAAACTTCAAGTTAGCGCTTGAGTTTTCCGACGAATACGATAAATACCCGACTGGGAAGGGAGACCTCAACGATAGAATTTTCCCCTTATATCATTGGTCGAGGATTCGAGTCAAAACCATCGTTCTAACGTCCTTGTGTAAAGGAAATAAAACTACATAGCATCTTTCGGGCTCCTCAATCTTGTTGGCCCTTTGGACTGGATAACTCTTATCAGTCCACGGCAGATGTTTGAATCTGCAAATATGTGACAAGATTTGCTTGAAAAGAGCTGAGGACTACCCTCAACTCGTGTCGTGAGTCAAACGTTTGTGATAAAAGCGGAGGTTAACTTTTGCAGTCCAACCTCAATAGATACGTTAATATCATGAGCATTTTCCAATTGGTCAACACGGTCAAAGCTAATGGCACCTAAGGCATATAGGTTACTTTGGTGTGCCACAAGTCTATTCTTGCAGCCCCTTCTTTTTGAAATTCACATCTATGATATGTTTCTTGCATTCTTGCATTAATAGCGACTTGGGAACCAGCAAAACAGTTACCTAATAGGGCAAATCAATTTCTTGACTGCCTTTTCCGAACATCTGGCAATCTTTAAAGCTCCCTTCCCTTACGGAATCAGTATATTACCTTGAACATTAGCAACAAGCGTAGCCATTGGCGTTACCCCAACCAACCTTCATCTTTGACAACATAATACGCGAACGTTCACTTAGACAAAAATCAGCGCCCCTAGAACACCAAAATACAGCGGAAACACTCCCAGTTTTTAGGCGACATAGGCGTACCGCATAATACGGAGCGAAAATCTGGCATTATAGAAACCAGGGAGATCTGGCAATATAGGGGCAATGGGAATCTTGTATATAATAGGAGCTTCGTTTCGTTGTAAACTAGAAGATGCTTTCGAAAAAAGGAACCCGAAACGCAACATATCAACGCAAAAACACATGCTCCACGTTGAGATCAGTTGAATTTAATTATTCACGAGCGTGGGATTTACGTCGTTAAAGAACAGCACTTGATAAGAGTGCAGTTAATCGCCACGTCCAAAATTGATCCATTTTTGGAGCGAAAATTTTAAAATGCAGATGAACAAACGTGGGAGCCCAGTGTCGAAGCAAACGGCGGCTTCAGACAAAACAGCCGATGCTATTGAGTTTTCTGCGATTTTTGCCGATAAAACGAGTGTTTACGTACAGAAAAGCAACTAAAATATGCGAAAAACTGGTCTGAAAGTCTAATTACTCCAAAATGTTTCTCAAATGATCGCTCGAATAGAAAGGAACGCTCCGCACTAAAAGCCCATTTAACTCGATCGAATGAATTAGGAATTTTCAGGGACTATTCTGAGTGGTAGACCATTCTTGCAAAGCCAGTCCGCCCCTCTCAGGAATTAATGAAACACCCTACACATTCCCTTAAAATTCTTTAAAGAACATTTCACGAATGAAGTAAGACATTTTTTAGCCCTGAGTGGTAGGCAGGAATAATGGGATACAGAGATGTGGATAAACTCCCTTTCCGAGGCGAAACATAAACATAAAGATCGATCATCTAACTTCACACAAATACCTTATGATGCGTCGATGATCTATTTACGCGCTCAATCCTTAGCTCCCCGTATAACATCCATGTAATCCCGTTACGGTAGTGTTTTATAAAGTATTATATGTCTAAAGTAGCTTTTAATGTGTATTGTAAGCTTATATATGGATTGAAAAAAGCAGATTTTGGCGGATAAACTTTTCTCTTTCATGCACCTATCCAGGAAAAGGCTCACACGCTTTTTTATAAGGAACCTACCTCAAGGCCTAGGTCAAAAAGTTCCTTATTCGTAGATCTCAAATCAACTTGTAGTACCAAGAGTTCCTTAAAAAGTTCCTTAATTTTCATTGCACATCAAGTGTCATAAGGGGCGAGACAGCATACAGCATATGCGGAAACTACCCAATAAAGCACTTGACACACAAATGGCAAACAATCTATGCGAGTATTGGCTGTAAATGAATGGAACCGGCTGTTTAGTTCTAAATTTTTTTCAAGTGGCCGCGCTAGCGCGGGCCACTTGAAAAAAAACGCTAGTCTTCGCCATTATTGGATTAAGTGGTTTCTTATAAAAAAGGTGTGTACGCTATCAACGGGCAAAGAAATCTCTTGCTTGAGAGACACACAGAGACCTGGCAAACAAAAACAATCCTAATAGCAGCATTTTAAGAATCAAACAATTAAATGATAACACCCTTTACGTAAAAGCAGATCTTTCTCAATGATTAATTATTTGGAGAATAAAATTAATGACAAGAAAATAATTTACATAAAACGACACTACAGATTCAACATATTCTCATAGTCATCAAGCTAAGTAAATAACGTTCCAAAACTTCAATTTTTTTTATAATTCGTCGAATAAATTATCGTGGCGTCAACAGAGGTTACCGTGTGGCTGGTGTGGCTGTAGTAGCCGGGATAGAGACAGAGGTGAGCTGACAAAGCAACGAATGAAGGGAAGGTAGAATTAACAACAGACATTAAGAAATTGACTTCAAGAAGACAAGCATGGTACACAAACGCAACCTCTGGTTTAAGCCAAGTGTCACACGAGTCAGCCAAGAGAACGGCACTTTTGCAATAAAAAGACGGCTTGTCGCATTTTTAATAACAAATTTCATACCGGGTGCTGTAAGAGACAGTATATGTAGACGTTGCATTTCTGGTTGAAATAGCGCACACAACCACGCATTTATGTGCCAGGAAATCTGTTCAAATCATTAGCAAAGTGCGTGAAAAATACCTCTTATAATTGGCCTTATTCCCATATCCTTTTTTCTTTTTGGTATGGAATATTCAATGGACCTGCCACACTCTTAATTCGTTGTCTCCAATTCATCCTTGCGTCACTATTTCCTCTAATTGCTTACATGATCGCATTTCCAAATTCTCAGCTTTTTGCAGAAGTTCGCGATTACCCCATACTCTAGCTTGATATAACATTTCTTGCTCTGTAAAAAAGGGGTGAAATTCTTAATAGTACAGTGATAAAAGCAAATCCAATTAAATAGAATTCAATTTTCAGTATAGAAAGGTGAGGTAGGCGGTGATAATTTTGCTGGAAAGCACAGATGCAAGAACATTGGAACTGAAAGACGGTCGAAATGACGAATATCTGCGTCACGAATGCTAATTTGTGAACGATTGAACCATACGTGCAATTTTAGTCAATTTCAAGAACTCTAGATAAGAGATAACGTAAATTAACACCAAAAGACAAAAAAATAACCAAGAAACAAGTGCCGGCTTGATTTTCCATTGAAAAAAGAAGCCAGGCTTACGCTCTAGCATGAATGACATCATAAGTCCCTATAGCAAGCCAAAGGGATAGATATATCCTATGTGACCTTCCAGATAAATACAATCTTTACTAATTTTTCGGCAGTTCTGTATAGCTTTGGTCGGAAATCTTGTAAAATACCACTTCAACACTGTGCTCCAAATCAACAAAATCCGAGCAACCTTATGAGTTCAGGTTGATAATGCAAAATTCAGCAAATTTACAAAAAATTTCAAGTTTTTCATTATTTTCACTTTTTTAAACTTTTGAAGATAATTATTATGGTACAGAAATGAGGATAGTCACTTTGTAACTGGATATACTTTAAGTGACAACAATGTTTGCCAAGATTTTTTGCCACAATTATTTTAAAAGGCAACGCCCACTGAGTAGAGGCTCAACAGAAAACTGCGTTGGGCCGAAAACTAATAGGTTACGGAGTGTGTTTGGGGAGGGGGGATCCAGAAATTTTGGACCACTTTCGCTTAAGAAGAGATGTTCTTGACATAGAAAGAAATTAGGACTGCAAAGCTTGTCATGAGGTCCAGCTTCTAAAATGTCGTAAACATTGTATTTTCAAGACATTATCATACTTACTATATTGCCTTTCTTTATAACAATTAATTTGAACTTTTTCGATATAATCTCTTTCAATTCTTCTCTCAAGCTGTTTGAGGCTTTCTCCCTCGTATGATTTCGAAAATGACCGCTGAAAAGAAAAGAGCGTTTGACAACAAAGACGATAAACATAGATATAGTCAGAATTGGCTTTTATTTTATCAACATTGGACTTAAACTTGAGGCATAAACCATTTTTTAAAGGACTTGAACATAAGACTTAAACTTCAGACATAAGCATTAGACTTCAACGGTGACGGCATTTCGACTTTGACCAGAGTAACTAAGATGTGAATAATTCATGGATAAATCAAGTCTTTTTAACTTCAAGGAAAAATATCAAAGGAAAGGCGAAGGAAAATTACAGTATTATTCGGTAAATCTGATTAAATAGATCAGTAACAATTCCAGGAAAATTTACTGTCTTTTACTGATATGGGGATTTACGACCATTTTTTGTTGACTCGGTGACTAATTGGTGAGGTTTGGACATTTTGGCCTCAGTCTGTCCTTTAAGAGGTTTCCAGTGGAAGTGAAAATCCAATACTAGAATCTTACGAAGGACAAGGAAGATGATAAAACCATCTTCATTTCGAGGAGTCCATGGTGATCTCAGATTTAATCGTTATAAGTTTTCATTAGACATGATTGATAGTCGATATAAACGTATAGAGCAATATAAACATGAACAGTTCGTTTCGACTCATCCTCAGGTCATCATCGGCAAATGATTGGAAATTTGAACAGGACGAGATCATCAAAACTGGAAAATGTGAATTTATGTCTGAATCTTTAAGTTCATGTCGTTTTATACGTTTATGTCGACTATCAATTTTTCCAAACAATATATAACGATCTAATATGACATTTGTCATCAACATGAACTCGACAAAATCAAGATGTTTTCTGGTCTTGGTTCTTCGGTTTCTAATCATACTGTGATTCCCACAGGAGACTCCTATTAAAATCTTGCAAATTGAACAAGATCAAGATGCTCAATGTAACGCATGTTTCTGAAGAAAGCATGCTCTCATGGTCATTCAGTAAAAGTGTAACATAGATAGGTTTTGTTAATCTTTTTTACAGTAAATAACACAGGTTAATCTAAATGTCAATCTTCCCTTGGGTCCTATTTAATGCGAAAAGTTGTTATCATTAAAGCAACTATCATGAAATTTGACATGAATCTTCTTATCATGTTTGTCTATGAGCCCGTTTTAAATCATGATAGGTCCATTGGTTTTGCGAAATGCTTGAACACCTTGCTCACAGTATATTTCAAATTCAAGGTCTGTTAATAAAATAGTGATAATAAAATAGTCACCTGTACGAAATATTGCACGCTATATCTCTCTGTTACCCTTGGGTGTATGTAATTTCTACAAAAAATGCCAACTCATTAAAATATTGAATTAAATTTTACCACTCAGGTTTGAAGTACATAGGTTGACACAGGAGATTTTTAACGTAACATAGGTTTAATACCTTTCACAGTATTGCTACGATGTACAGGAATTCGACATAGAGGCGCATTTAAAGGAAATTATGAGCAGGCTAACGCATTTTCTTGACGGAAGGAACTTAACCCTTTCATCTCTTGAGGGACCTTATGGCTCCAAGTCTTTCAACTGATAATTCCTCTGGATGGAGGCCTTGTCATTTAGACACAAAAAACAACTAAATATTTACACGGCTTTTTTGCCAAAATATCATCCATTCTGATACACCTTGCAGTCGTACAAAGCTTATTAGTTATAGGTGCAAATCATATGATTACAAAGCGATGCCTATTTGTAAATGTTTTGAAACTCATCCGAAATATTCTAGCTTTATCCTAGGCCAGTAAATCACAAGTCATCAAACATTCATTTTGGAGCAAATTTGAACAATTACGATCATGCTGCTTGTGTAGAAAGCTCGCATCGCGTGAATAGAGGTATTTAAAGGAAATCAGGAATCCAAAACAACCCTCAGCGTCTCAGCTCAGTAGATAGTGTTACGTGGGAACTATACAGTAAGAGATAGAGAGAGAGATACAGATTCAGATACAGGTACAGACACAGATACAGATACAGATACAGATATAGATAGGTGTACAACAGTATTGGCGACAGAAATGAAATAATAATAATAATAATAATAATAATAATAATAATAATAATAATAATAATAATAATAATAATAAAAATAATAATACATATTTATACAGAATAAGCCTTTTCAGCCCAAGTTCAGTACTGCTATCAATGGTCCTGTTTATGTGACTTACCTTTAGTAGTAGACTATTCAATATGACTTCCTTACTGTAACTTTGTTACAAAAATCATGAATTTGATATGTGATGTTTTTGCTACTTGATTGTTCTTGTAGATGCCTTAAATGCGGTCTAGTCGGTCTATGCATGGTTACTTTTGCAACTCATCTTTACATAAGGTCAAATGTACCAGGAACAAATGAGAAATAATCAATATATAACATACCCACTCTGATGGAAGCTATATGGAGGGTCTTGAACTAAAAGACTGCTAAGTAATGAAAATGCGACTAGAATAAATATCGGCAGAAGCTGCATGATTGGATAATATGCTGGTACATTCTGCAATGGAAATGAAAATTTAGATAATAAAGACACATGATGCAGATAAACGTTGCGTAAGCTAGGGTAGGACAAAGGGGCAGCCAATGATGCTCTGTTATATATTTATCATGTGATCAGCTCCTTGTCGCTGCTACCCAATCTTAACATTAAGGTGACAGTTTCACGTGAGAAGTCACGCCAAAGTGTGATTAAGAATGCCTTAATAATGACCTCTTTTTAAACGATTTTCAGCAATTGAAAACTATACAGTCCAGGGAAGCATAATGTTTCGCGAAAACTATGGCAAACATGGAGCGTCCTTTCTGGAGGGATTTGGGAGGTGCCTTGCACAAATTCTTCAAAATTATGGAAGGGCAAAGAGTGACTTTTGCAGGGAAAAAAGTCCATCATCCCCCAAACACGAAGAATCAAGTGACGTCTCTGGTTGAAATTGATTGAATTTGATTGAAATATAATAATCGCGAGAATTTATTTACCTCAAAGTAAGATTTCAACATTCAACGTGACAAAAGCTATACATCATGATAAAGGTTCATTCAACTAACAACCTTATGATGTTAGCCTGATCACATGGTGCTCACGTGATCAACTAGTAAACAGTTCTTGTAAAAGGCCACTCCAGATTCGCAGAAAACTTTACAAGCGCAACAGGAGGCCGTTTTGACGTCATTATCTCATTAAAAAATAAAAATACTACTATAATTTACAAATCCCTAAACAATCTCGTTCAAGAGAACCTCTCTAGCCTGTTTGTTAAAAACCAAACTCGAACCAAATCTTTACAAACATTTATAATGGGCAGAAGGTTATATCTTTTCGTGTTGGCAGGTTTTGGAGCAACCTTGAAGTTGGTGTCATACGAACACCCTACCTTGCCACTTATCAGAAAAATTAAATATTAGACAATCCCCCTAAAAAGCAATCTTAATAATTTGAAGGGGTTCCCGTTCCTAAATAATAGCAAATGAATTGAATGAAATTGATGTAGGCTCTATCAACGGTAGAGGACTCAATAGTTATTTGGGAATACATTTTGTTTTACCATTGTGAAATGCCTTCAATTGAAGACAAGTTACCACAATTTTCTATCGAATACTCACTTGTTCTTCTCTTTCAAAATTCGCATGGTGGTGATGATGTGTGGGTCGATTTCGACGATGCACATAGACTCGACCTTAAAACAAAACAAATAAATGAATGTGAACGATGTTATACGTAGGGTATAAATACAAGTGGTTTTCCTAACGTCTTTCTTCTATGGGCTACACATGAAGCAGAGCTGATCTAACAAACTTTGGCGTTAATAGAGAACTGAATGGTCAGTTGTGCCATAACTGTTCAAAGCTTTCTTGGAATAGCTCTTGTTAAGGCAGTACTAGCAACATAAATGCTAGGCAGAAAGTCAGTAGCAGAATGATGATGAAGGAAAGAAAAAGGCACAATACTTTGTATACAATAATGTAACATGCGTTAATATCTCACTCCCCTTGCACACGTGTTTTTTTGGAACTAAGAAGAAGCTCATACATGCTATGAAGAAACTCACACTCACATTATAGAAGCAAAAACGCACTGCTGCTAAAAAGAACTATGTAGTAATATACCTGTAGGATAGCCGCCACCGAAAAACATGTTGAAAATATCTTCTGGCGATATGTCTAGAAAAATAATTGACAGGTTTTTAAAATAATTGGATGAAATCGTGTAATATATAGACAGTGGCGGAAATTGAGCTGGTATTTCCCGAACCCGAACCGTTTAATGACCACGCCCGTTTTGTGACCAGCCCCCTTTTAATATACAGAAAAACAGCCTTTTGTGCAACATTTGGATGCTACAAACCTTAAACGGAAATATTTACAATTAGCCTACGTCCAAAAGTTAAACGCTAAGGAAATCCTAGGAAATTGATGGGCCTGCCCGAACCAATAGTTTTTTGCTCATTATAGAAGAGACTATCTCCCTTGATTGAGGTCTATTGTTGCGAAACGTAACATAAATAGAAACCGTATCAGAAACTGAATCAGATCTCTTTTTCCATATCCAAGACCAAACAATCCGACTGTTAAGAAAATTGTCCGAGTCATATGAAATTGCCCCCCCTCCCCCCATAAGCATACTTGATAAACAATTTCAACGTTTGTTTTATATTGATTTCCATTTAACAATATAAAAATTCTTATATCCAATTGAGCTGCCCGTGATAACCGTAATCCCTGAATGTCATAAGCAACAAATAAAACCCACTGGCTGCGTACAGCTGATGGCCGTAAAAGGCAATAAGGCAGCTTTGCTGAAAAAAATGACAGATTCTAACCTTCTTAAAAACAAAAAATGAAGGAAATAAGCAAAGGAAACACATTATGTGAATTAGCAATATTTAACGTAGTTGTGTCATTGTTTGATATTTTTCCATTTAGAGATGAAAATCGACGGTATTCCAAGAAAATTCAGATGAATCCATAACAGATTAAACTGGCGGAAAATCATGAAAATGGCTTGAAGTGACCAAATTCAGTTGGTATTTTTTTAGGTAGTCAGATATATTGAGATGGATCGGGAAAGGCATAACGTAGAAAATCGAAGGGAGTTCATCAAGACAAGTTCCTGTCACAATTGTTAGCACGTTGTGGATCAGTTTAATGGTACACAATCAGCATGAGATAGTATGGGGTGGATCAATAACAATACAAGGAACCATGGCACTCCTTTTGAACATGAAGTGCACCAAATAAGAAAATACGTGCAGTTCATAACATAAATTTATCAAAGAGACCTGTACCTCTCACATTTTAAGGTCACTCAATAACAAAACCAGTAGCACAATGACAACACAAAAAGTGATTGTTTATTTGTATATTTACAGATTATGCTACATGTCTTAGTCTCATTGCATGCACGTTATATTGAAAAGAGTCCCAAGCACTCGCTGGATAATCACTCTCCGTAGAGTATATGAAATTGAAATGAAATGGAAAATGTAGGCACCGAGTAGAGAAGAAAGTTAAAAATAATAAATATAAGGAAAAATGCAAAACGGCAGGATTGCAAAGCACGTTTGGAAGAATTATTAATGATAATAAGATTTCAATTTTATATTTAAGTAAATCAGCTAGCAGATAAAAGTTATGATATACTTCGAAATTTTTGATGAAACACAAGTTTAGAATTTTTTGACTACAAAAAAAAAATTTGAAAAGATAACCAACCTTCAAATTCTCTTTCAAAGTCAGCGTATTGCCTTCCTCGCCTCCTTGCCGGTTCAAGTGTTTCACCATGCTCATCATAGCGTGCCTTCTTGTCCGGGTCACTTAAAACGGCAAATGCTGTTCCAATTCCTGTTCAAATGAAAAGAGATTATTAGATTGGCAAGCATATGCAAGGCATTTTCTATTTACCATGTTCAAGGGTACGTCCGTATCTTTAGAATGGCAAGCATTGTAGACACTCGCTTTCCATAATATTGTATCAAGGGCATCATTTCCAAAATATTGTAGCGCAGCTTGTAGATATTTGAAGCATTCTTGTGTAATTTTCATTCAAACACAAAAGATGTAATTTCCAATGAAAGGTTTGCAGTTAATGGATAATACCTTGTTTAAACCCTTTCATCCCTTGATAGGCCATACAGCCAAATCATACGTCACCAGAATCGGTGATTTCGGACAGTGACAAACGCTTTCAATATCCAAACTGAAATATTCTTAAGGCTTCTCAGCATCAATATCATCAGTTTCTGTACCCCCTAACAAACTAGCGAAACGCATTAGAGGTTACTGTATAGTTGCATTAACACAGGGGGGAGAGGGTTCATATATGAGAGGCTTTTAGCCGTAGCTCCAATTGATTTATCAGTTCAATTAACGTTTCTATTCAAAGTAATATTGATGAAAGCGATGTCTAATATTTGCAGTTTTAATATGTAGTTTCTAGATTTAATTTATTTCACGTACTTTTGAAGGCATCTGTAGCACCAGGAGCTTTGTTTTTATCTGGATGGAACTGGAGAGCTAATTTGCGATAACTCTTCTTCAGTTCAGCTTCACTTGGATTTCTTGAAACATTTAGAATTTCGTAGAAATCTTTGCTGTTTTTTATCCTGTTAAATCAATAAGCATATTTTTTTTATATATAAAAGATAAAGAGGAATTACTAGTAGCATAAGAGTTCATTATGATATAAATCCCCGGCTTTTGCAACCAAGACTTGGAAACATCATCGCCCAGCATTAAATCATAACATGATGGTTTTCATCCAAAACAGTTGTTAGCGATTCTCTCTACAAAATCAGTATCACTCGATTGAGGATAGGGAATAGGTTGACCCTCAAAAAACAAAAATACTGGCTTTGTGTAGGGTAAAACTGGCCACTCCTGCCAAATATATACTTTTCAAGGTTTTGTAAGGTAAGAAGTGATTTTTGTGAGGTAAAGTGACATCAACAACCAATACAAAGCATGACTACAGAAAGTCATCTTAAAAAGCAAGCCAGTGGGTTCTAGGATAATCAGGACAAGAGATTAACAAAGAAGCTTATTACTGCAGTATTCCCTTCATTGATCCTATATTTGGTACACCAACATATTTATACTGATAAATTTTTTGAGCGAACCAGGCAAAATTTCCTTGAAATGTAGGAGATAAATCTCAAGGTAAGAAAGATGGGCTTACATTATCTGCAGGACAGGGTAGTTTTACTTCTATAGCTTTCTGTAAAGGCTAATAACTAATAGCTGATTTTCATCATGATAGATAACTGATTTTCTGAAGACACATGAAAACACCATACTAACCACTTGAAATCATTCTAACACTGAGAAAATTAACTTTTCGACTCAATACAAAGAGCATAACTTTTTTGGAACTTGAAACTGGCAAGATGGTCCTTAAATTATTGAATTTAATGTTTTTGGTCCAAAGGCAACATTCTGTTGCCATCTGCAAGAAGCCATGGATAGCCTAGTGTCAAAGGACTGTTATTCAGAGCTGTTCACCATTAGACTACGACAGGGGTGGTGCCAGAGGGGGAGCAAGGGGGCTGTAGCTTCCCTATCAGGGAGTGTCAGCCCCAATTGGTGAAAACGTTTACACCTGTTGGGGAATTTGTAACAGAAAATTGAGATCTTATGCTCAGAAAGATACCATTTTTTCTTTTATATAGCCCCCCTTGATGGGGAACCTAGCCCCCCTTCCAGCAAATCCTGGCAACACCCCTGGACTACAAGGTAAAAGTCTGTTACAACAGTGCAAAGAAACTTATTAATAAAATCACAAAAACATCTTGCATCATGTTGTCTGCATCTTCTACAAAATTCAAAAATGCACCATCATACCAACATCGTAACATAAAAACTAATACATTCAATGACATTGTTTATAAGCACATATATTTGAATATATCTTGCTTACTTTTCCACTGCATCAGTTTGTTCTTTAGTGTATTCAGGATTCTCTGCACCCCCTGAAGCTGATTTCCCTTCTGATCTTGTCCTTTTTCTAGTGTGGTTATCTTCTGTGTTACCAGCTGCATAAGAACCATTCTTCTCCATTGCTTCTAACAAACCTTTAAAAAAGCATTAAATAAGAAGCAAATTCAGATTGGATCTATTTTTAGTAAAGCAATTTCTTCTGTGTTAACAACTGCATAAGAACCATTTTTCTCAATTGCTTCTCACAAACCTTTAAAAAAGCATAACATAAGAACCAAAATTCAGATTGGATCAATTTACAGTGATGAATCCACCAACCTTTTTTGAAAGAAAGGTTATTTTGTCAATGACCTTTCAAAGCATGAGGGAAATTGCTAACATTTTGGCTTTTGATCATAAACTTTTACCAACAAAACAATGGTTTTTTCTTTGATATTTCTCTGATGTTACATAATGTTACATGTTACATGTTTTTCACTTGTTATATTTTGTATCAAAAAAGGGTGATTCAAATATATCAATAAAGTATATATTTCTTTGAACTACAAATAACATCAGTGCAGAGCTACACAAAAGATTGTATCAGGGCCATCCATAAAGTTCATGTACTCATATATGATATGATGAAATCTAATTTGCATCACATAAATTTTGCACTACTTTTATGTGATTCTTATAAAAATTTAACATGATGCTAGCGAATGCTTATTTTACATACAACACTAAACAAATGCCAGCTGTGGCAAATCTTGGTCTGAAAATATTTTCAAGTTGCATATCTTTCCAGCTTCAATAATTCCTTGTAAATATGTTTATTGATATTTGGTTTTAATCAAAATGGCCCTTATTGACAAGAGCACCTCTACAAATGTAGATTATCATCATTATTATCATTTTTAACTTGGTGGTAAATCTGTTTGATTTTTCTCAATTCAATCTTCCATTTTTTAATAATGTCACATTTAATAATCTGATGTAGGAAAATAACTTTAAATCAGATTGGAAACTTTGCCATACACAGGGCAAGTTGTGAAAAATTACTCGAACCGCACACCTCCACCATGATTTTTTGCATTTTTTAGTAAAATGTACTTAAACTATATTGAACTGTAAAACAAAAGTTCAGTAAAAGTGAAAAACATGTGGATACTTGAATAGGAAAGAAATTAATATTTGCTTTTCCATGGAAAAATTATCCTCCCCACCTATTTTTGTAGATAGAAGGTTTTTCTTTGAAGGATTTTGACTTGGGGTACAAATTGGGGGGGGGGGGAGGGGGTTGCAAGAAGTTTGAAGCTCCCCGATAATTTTACTGTACATGTCATCACCTTTCAGCAGCAATTTGACAACAATAAAAAAGATCTTGATCTGGCCCTGACCTGGAAATGATTTCTATTTTTACAGTCAAAAAAAGAGTTGCAGCATCATGCTGCAGTGGGCCAAGTCGATCCTTCTTCATAGAAAATGTTATTTCTCTTTTATTATCAAGAACGACCATATTGCAAATACGGTTCCTTGTGGCAAAATTTCAGACCTTTGCAGGCACCCCCCCCCCCCTTAAAAAGATATGCACTTACACCTCTGGTTTTGATAGTATCTGTTGGTAATTTTTCGCATCAGTCATCCATGAAATTAACAGCAAATTCATTTCGTTATAGTTATTTTGGGTCTATTGCTTAAGACTTTCAGTTACAGGATTATCAACTCTACAAAAGAGAAGCAAGTATTCACCCCAAGGTCATTATAGTTTCAAGGTTGGCTCTGGTTTGAAATGTAACAATTTTAGGGCAAATTGGGCTCAAGATTTGAAAGTAACGGTCTTCAGTTACTGATAACATCATTTAACATGCAAGGCCTAATTTAACATTACAGTGACCCGGCCTAGCATCTTGTGTCATCCTATTTTAACTAGTTTTTAAGGCAGTTCACACTTACTACTCGCATCTTTAAGAGGAAAGAGACGTAGAGACTTCTCCAGCAGCTTTTTCGCTTTGTCTCTCTGTCCAGACCTGAGATATTTCTTTGCAATTTCCAGACATTTCTCGGCATCATCTCGGTTGCCCTCCATTTTCAAGTCACTGAATCACCTGAACAACCTCAACAATACCCAGGCTCCTTCGCAGCGTGCGTTTTCAAAAAGTGCACGATCACGTTGGTTGCGTCATTACTGCAGAGCGGGGCCAATTCAAGGACTTTTTTGGGAGGGGGTTAATTGCACTGCCTTTGGAACATTCCACCCCAAATAATGAGTTTGCAAAGATCAAGTTATCTTAATGTAGCAATATTGCTTTGTTCATAATATAAAGTTATGAAAATTCTAAAAATCTAGGAACAGTTATTTCATGCGCCATCCTGGCCCTGGTGTATTCTACACCCCTTAGGTAGAATGCCTAGGACTAATTATCTCTTATCGATGAATATGTTTGAAGCAAATACACATTTAATTTACTCATTTTGATAACAAAGACCGATGAAATTAATAAAGACATTCCACCTTTAAAAAGTTTTCGCACAACATCTGCTGTCCTATGTTTAAACATAATAAAAGCGTACATATTGCATTTTGTACTAATACAGCAAATGATGTAAATAATTTACAAAAAAACAGGTGATGGAACTTGAATAATTGACTGACGTTCTAAGGAGCTGATGTTGCCCTCGGCATGCTTTGGAAAATTAAATTATGTCACTATTTGAAAATTTGTAAATTAAGCATGGTATGCAGCTGGTGGGGCCACTGTGAGGTGCATAACCGTGACTGTCTTGGTCTCATGAAAAGGTCACTTTCTCTTAAGCCGCATTTACACGAGCAAGTTTTCCTTGACAAGTATATTTTGCTCGTGTAGATTAGGTATTTTGAGAAAAAATGACAATATTTTCCTTGTCAAGCGTACTTGTGCAAAAGCTGGCGTGCCAGTATTTTAACAAGTCCACTTGTCAAGGAAAAAATTGTCAAGGACAACTTGCTCGTGTAGATGCGGCTTAATTTATTCAACCTTTAAAAACCTTACTTTTTACTTTCTCTGATCGAAAAATCTACAGCATTTCAACCCCTTTATCCACGAAAGCTAGGGGGGGGGCTATCGTGTTATCATTGATCTTGCTTACGAGTTTCTTTTATACCTTTATGTGCCGATCCTTTTTGAAGAAAATCTAGGAGCTGTTTTGAAAATGCACCCTTTTTAGAACATCTCCACAAGATTGAAATAATATACCTTTTTCTAGGTTTTCTAGACAGTTATGGCTATAGTAAGGTAAATTAAATGGTCCTGCCGGGGTACAAACTTGATGATTATCACCATAACCACGATAATCTTTAGATTCAATCGTGGTGATCAACAACTGAGTACCAGGCTTTAGAGATTAGATAAAAAAACTACAGTTAACTCACCGATGTTAGAATCTATGAAAGCTGAGCAAATAAATAGCATTTTCATGAATAGAAATCGGTGGTTAAATAACTTCGTATGATCAGGCAAAAATGCAGACGTAAGACACAAGTATAATGAATAAAGTAGCATAATATGCTTACGAGGCGTAATAACAACAATACATCTGCCTGCAAAATCTAAACAACTAGCAATGACGGAAGTTTGCAATGAACTGTTGAAGGAAAAGGGGGCGGGCAGTAATCGCTTCTAAAAATACACCGATTGATTTTTAGGCAAAATTGATAAATCTTTGCCTGCAAATTTGGGGATCTGCACCCCCTTACAATATTCTGCAGCTTTGCTCCTGAACATTTGCTACGACAGCGCCCCCTCCTCCCCCCAGGCCAAATGAAGGGTCCGTCATTGACACCATAGATTTCATTTTAATCAGTATTCGAAGACCAGTTGCATTAAAATGACTTTCCTGCATCTAAATTCAAATTTAAAGGAGCTTTTCTTCAGATGAAGAAAATCATTTACACGACCATCGAAGCAGGGTGTGAAGAGATAAAAACATCTCCCCATATAATTTTGTAGAACAATAGGATGTAATCAGTAAGTAAAGCCTTTCCTGAGCCAAAGCAAATAAAATCCCTCTCAAGGGCTCCTTAAATTTCATATTTTCATATCTGGGAAGTTAGTTCCACGATTCTGAAATATTTGTTAGCTCTGGGATATTTTCGAATAAAAACTAGCACTTTCAATAGACTTAAGAAGTTAGAAGGGGCATTCGCTTAAGATTGCCCCGTTCTGCGGTTACCATTAACAAGATGACTATGGCATAAAAAAGATTGCAGAGAAATATTAAGTCTCTTAAATCGAGCAAAGAAGAATAATTTTAATGTAAAGAGGGCACTAATATTGTAACGTTCTTCTGCATCAGTACTTTATGTCCTTTTTGACATACACCACAGGAAGATGCCTAGTGTTGTAGGCAATACACAATAGCAAATTTACAAATTGAAACGTATCTTTGGCAGCAAGACAGTGAATCAGACCCTTGGACAACACCTGAAATGGAGAAGACAAAAGCTAATACTGACATTCATCAGCGTCTATTAGAACTAGAAGAAAAATTATCTGATGAATGAAGAGGCAAGACCTATGAAACGAAAAAAGATTAACGTTGTAAACCATTTCGCCCGTTAACTACTCAGCTGTACAGCAGCATCAAAAGTATCAGCTTATATGGCAAGGGGGTACATGAATTTAAAACGTTGAAGGGAAGAATCTTTATAAATGCTTAGAAGCAGGTGTATGCAAGTACTGAAAGGATCGGTCATCCCTTTCTAAGAAATGACCAATTTCAGCTGAAAGTCATTGAGCCAAATGGTCCCCCTGTACATGAAAGCAGAGTCCCCTGAAAACTCAAATCACAACTCTTACCTTCAATTCATTCATCTTTATCTGCACCCATAGTCGATTTCGTGAATCCACTTTGCACTAGGCTGACAAGCGCTTTGGCGGCAGCATCTTCACGAGCCGCCTCAACAGACTTGCCAATGCCTTGAAAAACTGCAGGCGGCACGGTAAACACAGCAAGGTGGCTTGTATAAGGATCCGTACCTGACCTCTGCAATGAAATAATAGACCCATCTTAAGAATGCAAATTAGAAGAAGTGCGTGTGAAATCCAAAACTGTTTTAATTCAAATTAAAATATTATATTCCAAAAGAGGAAGTGAACTGCAGGAACTGCATCCTCCTAAATTTCATTAGAGATCCTTGTAACCACGGGAATATTAACCAGCAAAATTTTCAGTTCAAATCAAAGCAGATCCTAAGGCACTAAATTTAGATCTCATCAGTAATATTTCAATTCATAATTGATCAATCAAGTTAATTCTCTAAGAGATGGCCTGATTACATTAAGAGGGCTGACCCCATCAAAAGGGCAGGTCCTGGTACCCGTGATGGATTCTTATTGCGATTACATGAGAGTTTTACTCTTGCAATACAAAATAGTTAGTCAGTGCTGTTGTTATCAGCGGTCTTCCGTACACTTACCAGAACTATAATGTATTCACAATGCTTCACTCATTTCTTATCATTAGTATTGACTATAATCTGATAACTTAAACACTTCTTAGCTCATCATACACTTGCTCAATGAAGGCAGCAAAGTGCGGGTTCGTCTTTCACTTACCCTTCCATAATCATTGAAAAGTATCTGTAACCCCTCACGATCAGCAATATACTGTAGCTTCTCAGTATTAGTCAGCTGAGCTAGCTCCCCGTTCTGCAAATTAATGCGTGGTTTAACGGGAGCACCTGGCGCCCTGTTAAGCATTTGTATAGAAGGCTTCTCCTCCAGTATTTTGTTTACTGGATTCGATGCACTTTTTGGCATTCCAATTGCAGCACTCATGTATGCCTGAAAAAAAATAAAGCAATCAACATATCATATAAGAACTAAAATGAGACTGCCGGTAACAGAAAAGAGGTTCCCAGTAAGTTTCAGGGTCCTAAATAGAAGATCAAGTGGCCACGTCATATTTACTAATTAGGTACAAGAATTAATAAACTCTCTTTAATCTAGCACAAAAATCAGTAATCGCAACCAGCTTTTCGGATGTAAAGCGGCAGAGTATTGCCTAATTTCGAGCCAAAATATAAAAAAATTCACCTCTGAGGCAAGCAGAATTAGATGACAATGTAAAGCGATCGGCGAAGCATGCAGAACATCTGACCTGCCGCTCGGTGCAATACTTCTTAATATTGCTTAATATTGCATTGTCAACATTCAAGCGCCTTTGTTCGATGATCAAGATATCACTTAGTTTTGTTATGAATACCTTTTTCACTTCATTTTCTGATTCTCTAATCTTTTCTTGGTCAATACCACATATCTTCAAAAGAGCATCTGCAGCGTTGCGCTTGGCTTCTTTTTTAGTCGACCCGACACTTTTGGCAACAAGCTCCTTGCTGTCCCCAACAGAAACCTGCCAAATAGAGCAACATTAGGTGATTAGGTGAAGGCAAATGATGTAATGCAGGACACTGTGTAGCATCATGCAGACGCAGAATGCAGATTATGCAGCCAAATTTTATAAATATAATCCAAAAATTAAATAAAACTCCCTTGAAGAACAGCGATACATGGATTTTACTTTTTAGGCTTTTTATCAATGCAATTTGGTTGCTTCATTTTAACTTAGTAGTTTACTTGTTTTTATGTGTGTAAATTCAGTTGTATATTTCTTGAAAAAAGAGTAGCGACTGTAAATCCAAGTGCAATCATGGTGAAAAATTTATGACTACGGGTCTTATTGAATTATGAATGGTACCAAAAAGGAAATATGACGCTGATATGATTTTGTGCTAAACAAAGATAAGGGTTTGTGGAAAGCAACAAGAGAAAAGTCTTGAAAATATCAAGGGCATTATCAAATGTATTAAGATCACGAGGAATATTGCACATTACCTATTAATAATCGCTACACACGCTAATCCTGTTCCATTTGTTCCATTGCAATTTTCCATATCAACACATAAGTGCAAACTTACTGAGGATCTTTGCGAAATAGCAGTAAAATGGACACATGAACAGACAAGATTGAAGGAGCTAATGAATATCAGATCTTATGCCTTTATGTAATCGAAAGTATTACCTGGATCTCGAATTTCTTCTCATTTTTATTTCCCAATTCTTGAACAATTGTGTATGATGGAGCTGGCTCCTTCCTCATTTGCATCAGTTGAGTCAAATATGTGACTGGGTCCAGAAATATATCAATGGTGCGTTCAACTCTGCTGGTTCTTTTCTTGTTCGGTTTCCTGTGGTTCCGGCTTTTAGCCTTTTTATCTTAAAAACAAGCATAAATAGGCCTACATTAAAAAATCCTTGCTTTCAGTAAATTTCAGTCCTAAATTGCCATGAAACCTAACAAATTCCTAGAAAGCGTCCTGTTAGGATACCTGATAAAAATAGTTTAGTAGTTGCGATTATTATCATCTTACTGTATTACGTCAAGCGCCTGCAGGTGAGATTTGAGGAGCTCTCATGATACTCAATCACCGATACAGACATGTTCAGTGGCGGATCTAGAAATTTAGAAGGGGGGTGGTTTCAAGATTTAGATATTCTTTGATAGTGTGGTGAAGAGTTTGGGGAAAGATCGTAGGTTGTGCACTGGGGGTCTAGAAGGTCAGGTCCAATGCTGGTCCCTGGTGAGTCCAGGAAGCAAAACCCCCGGAATTTTCTTTCCGTGTTCCAATTAAACACGAGAAATAAAATAACTTTTCTCTCTGAGTCTTAAACTACTATCCAAAATAATATTAAAATGGCGAAGGGGGGTTCTTGAAACCAAGAACCCCCCATAAATCCACCCCTGATGTTTACCTCTGCTCACGAGCTCTAAAGGAAATGAATTGTCGATTTACTACGATCTTTTAGACAAATTAGCAACCTTCGAAATTATTCACTGGCGCATTTTTTACCTTATTATGATCAAGGCATTCTAGAAGACTTGAACAGAAATGCACTAGAATTAACTTGACGCTTTATTCGTGAGAATGATCAGTTTAATAAAGAACTGAGCCTTCAGTTATTATACTAAGTCCATTACCGTTGCTTTCAACAAACCATTATCATTTTAAAGGCTCTTGTTCTTTCTTTCTCTGAAGCACACCAGATATCTCGCATTCTAATCATTCTAATTCCTCCTGTAACGAGTTTGCGTATTTTTTTGCACCTATCAATTTCTAACTAAGCCTGGCCTGATGTGGGACAGAATCTAAGATAATGTAGTATCAGTTGTTCCATCGTTCAGAGCGTGTAACTAGCGGTGTAGAGATGGGAAGGGGGTCTAAGTCAGAGGGTCTGAACTCCCGTAAGTATTTGACAAAAAGGTAGATTTTTAAGCCATTGTATTTTTCTTTACTTAATCTTTCAGGGTTCGGTGTAATATAGCAGTCCCGTTCCTTGTGCCACACTAATTATCTTGTAGCTCTACACCATTGAGTGTGGCTTTACGTCGTTTAATGTTGTTCGTCGTTTAACATTGGACAAAACATCGTCATTGCCTTTGGCTTCTAGTGGTATCGTCTCTGCTACGTTATATTGCAATTAGGGTAGTGTATCAATACGAAACTTTCGTGACATTTTAAATAATATAAAAGGAGAGATCGTCATTATGGTAAACATATTTCTTATCTGGTTCAAATTTGCACCTTTGCGTTAATTTTCATAGTTATTTAAACGCAATTCCTTTTCGTAAGGATAGTCCAATTACACAAATAAATGCCTAGAACTATGCATTCTTACTTTCCTCAGGTAGAGGCTTGATATCCTCGGAATTCGAAAGTAACGCCAGCATCTTCCTGGCGGCAATTTTTCTTGCGAGTTTCTTTCCAATCCCTTCTCCAATAGTTTCTTTATTTCCAATCGTGCATTTTACAGAGAACTTCATAAGATGTGATGGACCAGTAACAGTTACAACGTCATATGTTGGCTTCAACTGGTTTCTCACAGCAAGTTCATAGAGTTTTGCGATTTCATTCCTAGATGACAAAAATAATAGCTACTTTATCCACCATATTAATGTCACTAAAATACTTGCCTTTAAGAAGCAAATACTACATTCTTGTCACTACGTTGATCTTTCAGACATTCTCTGGATTCGGCGGGAGAAACTATTAATTCATAGAATATAAATAGATCCTGTTGTTCTTCTTCATAATTTTTTGCCATTAAGATATCCGTTTTGTTTTGAATGCCACACAGAGTGGATAATGGAAGATCTTGTATCTTGCACTATCATGTGCAAGAGGTGTTAAAGCAGTCGTATTGTTGTTGTTATTTAATTATTTAGTTTTTTTGTTTCTAAATTAGGTAAAAAAAATTATAAGGTTCCAGATTTGGCATGAAAATGGAAATAGGGAAGAAAACATCTAATGCAGAAGCTTATAAGTGGTATGTCTTTACATTGGAGCTGTGGAGATCTACTTCAGTCAACAAACTCTTGTAGTAGTTCCCCAGCAAGAGGATTTTAGATTGAACTGACTTGTGTCTAAACACCCAACTCACAGATCATATCAATATCAACTCATACATGAAGTCTAGAGACGCCTGATCTCCTCAAACTAAAACAATGTCATGTAATCAATCAATTAATGAGTTGCAGATTGAAAACTTTGTGAGAAGAGGAAAAAACAAGAGAGGGGTGATTGGGTGCCATTTGTTCAAAACAAATAGCCAATCATGCAATACTTTTGCCTCTTCTCACCTCCTCTTTGATCCACATGTTGGCTTTGAATTTCTGTTTGCTATATGGTCCTTTAACAATTGTTTTCATACACTGAGAAGTGCAAAACAGGCTCTAAGTATGCCACATTGTGCTTTGTTTTTGCCAAGTTTTCAAATCTTATTGTATGGAACAGTTAAAAGATTTCTAGCTCAAAAGGAGAGAGTCTCAAGTGGATTTTCCCTGGATGTTGCAAAAAGCTACAGGACTTTACAGTTGTCAAATTTCATACATAAAAGGGCAAATCTGTGTTTTCAGAGAGGTCCAATTTAGAGTGACTTGTGCGGCTAACTTAACAACAATCCTAAATTACTCACCGCTCATCATTTTCCCCATTGCTATTCATATCATCATTCTGTGATGCTTTTAACATCAACTGATCTCTAGTTGCAATAAGTGCCATTCTTGCTGCATCATTTCTTGCCTCCTGTTTTACTTTGCCTTCTCCTACAAAAGTCTGTCCTAGGACATAAATTGCAACCCTAAAAATCTTGATGAACTGCCTATAAATTGGCAAGCTACTACCAGGTTTGCCACCACTAATGATCAGCTTATCGTACTGTTGCATGGGGTTTGGATTGTGAATATGTCCAGGATCAAGCTCTTTGTATTCAACAGCCTCTCCTGATCTCATTGATAAGATATTCAACTCCACTGTTGGACTTATCTGCATCGCAGTATTTAAAGAACCCATTCCAGAGAGAGTACAGCTTTGCAAGCCAGCAACTGCTGCCTTGTTCTTTGCCTCCTTAATGCTGAGCCCAGTGCCTTCATAAGTGCCAAAACCAGGCAGATGGAGGCTGACTCTGAACTTCTTCTTATGTGGTGGCCCCTTTTCCTCAGAGGTGCTATAAATAGGTGTTATCTTGTTGTTCTTGGCAAGTTCATTTAAAATGCCACATGCAGTCTGTGTTGACATTGTTGTTTATAACCTACCAAAGAGAAACACATGGAAAAGATCAGTAAAACAGCTTGTGTCTAATGTCAATTTGAAAAGCAAATCATAGCACCAACGTCAAATAACAGTTTCTAGTGAAGAGCACTTTGTTTTATTGCCTGTTCTCAAATGGGTGTGTTATCCTATACTTATTTATCATAACAACCCCAACTTCATTTATTTGTATCATTAACTTTGCATTTGCAAAGATATCAAACCAAGTGAACTGTTTGTTACAATCAAAATAATTTCAGATTCATTGTGTAGGGTTTCATTGAGGATTTCTACAATATTGGACCATTTTCATAAACTCTTATTCAATCTGGAGAGGTCCCTCGTCTTTGAAATGCCATTTTTGAATCATATTATGCATGCACTGTTTTCAAAGGTATTCTTAATCTGGAGCATCATTTGGAAAACACAGCCTTACCAGAAATCAGAGGAGAAGAACAACGGTAAACCATATCAAGTTGACATATGGAGAAGAATAATAACAAAATAAAAAAAGGCAGTGTTTGAGTGTTTGACTACACCATGTTGAAAAAATGAAAATATTATTCAAGTTAATTTATGCATAAGACGTAAACTAAAGACCTAGCCTAGGCCTGGTCAATATTTAAGGTAATTTTAGATTTTCATCTTAAATGCATAGATTAATCTGAATAATGCTTTCGTTTAATTCAACATGCTATAGTCAAACGCTCAAACACTGCCTGTTATAATTTTATTGTTTGATATGTCAACATTATGTGGTTTATTGTCGTTCTTGTCCAGGACCGTCGAGAGGGGGGTAGGCAGGGCCGGAGGGGTCCATGGCCCGCAAAAGTTTTATTCAATGCAAAAATTGATTGCTAGCTGGACCTGGTGCAATGAAATAACCTGGGGCCCGCACTGGCTCTTGACGGCCCTGTTCCTGTCCTCCATACACTTTGTCTCTGAATCAAAAATGATGCACATTTGACAAGGTTACTAAGATTGTTTGGTTCAAAAGTGGCATCCTTATTGAAAATATCACCCAATGTCATGGAAATTGGAGCAGGTTCACTTTGAAAAGTAAAAAAGGAAACCTGGTCCAAACTAAAAGGGACAATGGCTCAAATCCAAGTAGAATGTTTACAACTCTGCCCCCCCCTAGAGTGAACTTGATATCATGTGCCATATAACTGTACTTTTCCTCTGACAACAAAAGTAGGTGGGGGGGGGGGGGGCTTGCTAGGGAAATTTTGTCGTCCAGGCCTTGAAATTGCCCTCTGCATCTATGATAAGGTGATCAAAATCAAAATGGCAATTCAGTTAAGCATTAAAGTGGTTTGGAATGCAAAAAGCATTTTGCTGTTAATTGCTCCTTCATATGTTCTATTCAAATATGTCTGATGCCCGTTGCAAAAAACTTCAATAGGCCTAATAATAAGTGTACAAAGCAAAGGCAATTTTGGCCTTGAGCAAAATGCGTATTTGCAACATACCAATAATCTTCAAGATGCAAACCTCTTTGTAAGCAAATTTGAACAATCAGTCTCCTGAAAAAAAGCGACGATGCTATATATCATATTTGAACAATAGGTCTTATAATATGGCCTAAGAACGGGCCTAAGAAGAGATTACGCCCGGCCTAAACAAAAGAATCGCCATGCAGCAGACCACGCTGGCATGTTCTCGGGCCAAACAATCCAATGAAGCATCAAATTCTGCAGCCCCACAGGAAAATATTTTCATAAGCTTACTTTTCAGATCTCAAGAGTCTGATTCCCTGAAACAACCAACTGAAATCGTTCAAATTTGCCCACTTTGAGTGCGGCACACGTCTCCCCAACAAACAGCCAAATACTACAACAACAAAAGAATAAATTTGTCAATGGAGGGAGGGTCTGGAGACGGTTGGAAGAATAGCCAAATAAGAATATAAAGCAAGTCAGATTTTCCAAAGGAGCTTAGTTTTTTGCAATTTTGTCCATCCTAATTTCTGTTAAGTCCGCATGATGAAATGTTCCAGATTTAATAGCAGTTTGCATTAAATGCCAAATATTCCTAAGTATCTAAGTACTACCCTCTTCACCAAGCAGCAGCTACTTCAAAAGAAAAGCATGTTTGCATGGAAGGCTATTTGGGAAGAGTATACTGTTTTTAAGCGATAATTATTACCACTTGACTCTTCAGCAAAAACCAGACGAGTTGCAAAATGGACAAAGTAGAGGACGAAATAGTGGACTGTTTACCGGATTTACAAGGAATTTAATCCCAGGGCGAAATGTTAGTTGTAACACCTGCTTCGTGGTAAATTACTTCACTTGGAACGTTGACGTGGATCTATTGAAGTAACAACAATATCCACGACCAGGTGCATCTGGGGAGGTTTGGGGGGCTTATCTTCCCAATTATGTAAACATCGTCTTCTTACAGTGCAAAATAAAGCGCGACTGGACAGGTTTAAACTATAAATTGGGCAATATTTGCATGGCAGGACAAGTGATTAATTCTTCGAAGCAAAGTGGCATCGGCCTCCGAACACAGGTCCTTAAGTGACCCCCCAGAAAAAAAACACCCCTGACCGTTTGCTAAACCTGACCCGAACTGAGTTACTAAATTCGAAATAGGAAGACAAAGAGAAAAACAGTACATGAGATTTGCTTTCGTTTTGAATTAAATTCATTTAATTTTTAAATATTGCAATTCAATTCTTTTATACCTAAGCAAATTATCAATAATCATCAGCAATTAAAAAGTGTTTCAATTAAAAGAAAACTGCTTTCCCGCCACAAATCTGCGTAAAAGTTGTAGAGACCCGAGGTTGTCGACAGAAAACCTTTGCTTGACTTTTTATTTATTTGAACCCATGCATTATCTTGCTGAAAAAAAGAGGCCCTTCGTTCGAGCCTATTTATCAAGTGCTATCAACTTTAAAAAACTCGAGTAAGCAGCATCATTTTATAGATTGACGGTAGAATAAAATATTAATTTGAATAATGGGTAATTTGCCACGGGATGAGTCCCTCATACGCCATGGCCCCTATGCTCCTCTTGGTCCACAGTAGTGGGCTTCATATCCTTTTAGCGAAAGCATCAAATAGAAGGGTAAAGATTGAAAAAATTTGTCAATAAGATGACGGAGGTCTATAATTCAGCAGGTCAGTTACTTTCTCATGCAGCTTTTCAATAGAGATAAGACATGTACATCATTCCTTTTGTCGGGTTGCATACTTTAACTTTCTCTTCAAGGCCTGGTATCCAGGACGATAAGATTTATTAAAAACTAATAAGTTATAAGCATCTCCAAAGGAGGATTGGGTGATTCTCATCAAGGAGCTAATATCACAAATTATTACATAAAACCCTTTATTCCTCAATGTTAACTTTTGTTTTTGATAGTGACTAAACTATGAGAGCAGCTCCTCATCATCATCATCAATCCCGTTTACATCATTTTCTTTTTTGTGATTTAGTTGTTCATCATCAACTGCGTCATCATCGATCGGGCTAAGTGCGTTCAACGCATTACCGGCTATTTTTGTTGCTTCAAGTCCTTCATTCATCGTCGCCTCCCAAGAGGCATGGCCAGAATCTTTGCCATCCTCCGTTACTGCAAATGAAAGCCTTATGTATGAGAATAATGGCGATAAAATGTGATCTCTTTTATATTCATCATGATATAACATGATTAATAAAATGTAAAAATTTGTTGGTTTCTCTAGACGGAAAATTTAGTGATATACAGGGTGGGGGGGGGGGGGGCATTGAGAAAGGTGTCAACAAACTGTCATGGAAAATAAATGCAAAAATGATACGCCACGGATTTGGAATGAACTGGACTTGGAATCAAAATTGGCACCCTCCATCCATTGCTTTAAATTAAAACTTAAAACTTACAAGGGCGACTAACATAGATAAATCCGTCCTTTTTCCCATTTCCATGTCTTTATTTTTTATTATTTTGGCTTGTATTATATTGTATTAGGTATTTCTTCTTTCACAGGGCCAATTGTCAAACAGGTATCTAAACTGAATTGCCACCCTGTATAAATAAGTTTAAAATGAAAATGGAATGAAGTGAAATAAATTCACATTTTGTAGATATGGACCGCGTTGGAGTAAGATACATCGTAAACACAAGAAACAGGTCTTCGGAGTTATGAAGAGACAGATGTTGGATTTTAGCTTTCCTGTATACGAAATAGAACAAAGCGCTTGGTTTCATTATAACTTTCTGTTCTCTTTCACTTGATGCTCAGGTTCATATATCTTATGTTTTCACACCGGTCTTTTGAAAACATTACATAATATCGCTAAAGTCTATAGGTCTTTCAGGCTTTTCAGGTCCTAGCCTATTATATTTGAATACAAAATTGAGCGGCGCAATATGTTTAGGTTAAAAACTGGGGAATTTAGGGAAAAGCTGGACCTCTTATCCAAAAGCACAGAACTGCAACTGGTTTGTTCGAAGTTGCGGAACATTCTAAATTTAACAAATGAGTTTTTAGACTGCCTTTGTAACGGCAAATTAAGTGTTACAACGAGGAAAATGACTTACGGCTAATGTTTTGTCCGGCAAGTGATCTGGCTTTTACCTTTTCTAGGAATGTATCAAAGTCATCGACATCAAGGTCTGGGCTACAAATCAGTAAGAAGCAATTAAAGTACACTTACTTCGTTAATACGAAGCCAAGCGGGCGTCTAAATTTTTACTGTGCATTGAAAGCAAGATTAAAATAATAGTAATTAAGAAGAAAAACCTTTTCAAGGGAATCCATGGTATGATAATATAGTAAATAGCTTCGCTGTTTTCATATACAACACAACTCAACTTATGAGCGGAATATATGGGCGAAGAGGCTAATTTCCGTAAAAAAACAGAAGAAGATAACAAAAAAACAGAAAAGAAAAGTGAAGAACGTTTCTTATGTAGTAGCTAAACTAGTGCAGTTTCTAAATCGTTTAGAGCAAAACTTATAAGTGTTTAGCAAAAAATTAATCTAACAGCAGACAAAGGGCAACCAAACGTACTGTTATATTCTCATTCAACTTGTTCACATCTTTCCGATGTACATCCCTCTTCGATTCGCAAAACGGGATGCCAAGGTTTATAAAACATGACATAGCATACATAAAACCGCTTTATCCGTCCGAAACTCCAAACAGAATCATAACATTGAATAATAAGCCAAAGGTGAATTGAAATGATTAATGAGTTGCCGGCTCCACATCAGCTCCTTTGAGTTGCCAGACTTTTTAACCTTCTTCGTGAAATGCAAAAATTTATGTATGTATGTATGTAGAAAACGATCAAAGTCCAAAAACTGCCAACTGGCTGAGAAATGAGTATGTTGCTATTTGTATCATACTATGTATTGTATCTTATTTGTATCTGTTTTGTACCCTATCGTAGAAGTATGCTGTTTTTTATTTAATCCAGTGTACGAAAAACAAAGTTAATATGCTGGATATGGACATTTCGAAACATACCTTGTTACTTCCAAGTTTTCTTGCGATAGCCAACTGGTGAACTCTTCACTGTCAAAGGCCCGCTTATTTTGAGCTACTGATTTTTCCGCCTTCAAAAATTAAACACGTGAAAATCAAACTTTATGCAATTTATTTTATCGTGGGTGTACAAAAATTTTCAATTTTTTGCTAGTAAAAAATAACAATTTCAATGTACCTTTTTAACGGTTGCTTGGGTCGAGACCTTTGCAGCTTCGAACTTTGCTTGTTTGTAGGCCTAGAGCAAAAAGCAGGCGCATAAAATAGCTGAAACACCGTTGGGTCACGGTACCAAGATCGTCAAAATTATGACTGAAAGAGTCCTAAAGTGAACTTAACACTTAATATAACACATGTGGATGAGATTGATAGAAAATAAGTGGCGAACGTTACCAGGCTCTCAACGCCCTGCTTTAAACATTGTTTAACGTCATTCTTTAACGCCGTGCCTTAAACATGAACATTTAAACATTTAAACGAACGCCCCGCAGTTTTTTCCACGTTTTCATGTGTTTAAGATTTTGCTTTGTATCACACTGTATATGCAGGTTAAGCTCGTAAACTTGAACCTGTCTCGGAAACTTGCGCCTGTCTCCAAACAAATTAAGCATTCCTCAAAAAACTGGGCCTTGAGCGGAGAGTTGAGCGTAGCGTGGAAACTTGGGCCTGGCCCTGAAACTTGAGTCTGGGTCGAAAACTTTAACCTGGCTACATACGTTATTAAATTATCAAATTTCAAAAAATTTTAGCTTAAAAGAGTACTTATTGCTGAAAGCACCTACTACTTACAGGAGAATCCCAATCCGTTCCCATTATTGATCTTCAATTTTTATTTCTTTAATAAGTGAACTAACTATTTTTATCATGTAATTATTAATTATTCATTTTCACTCTTTTATTCTAAATATTTGTAAAGTAGGCCTAAATTAGATGGTACATAAATATGTACCTACATACATAGGTACATGTATATAGCTATTTCATACTAGCCCACTGTAAATAGTTTGATTACATAACTTTACATCCTGGAGCATATTGCGATGCAAATAAGGTGCACGCAGACTTTCAACATCACAGACTTTAAAATCTGCTCGTGATGACGTCAGAACTAGACAAGAACGGAAAGCAAGCCCAGACATGTGATGAAATTTCATTATATTTGACAATAATATCTAATGCGGTGAAACGTGACACAACCTATAAATTAAAGGAAAGGCCATCCGTATTTAAGCAGCAAAAAACATGGAGTCTGTTAAAATTGGTTCCGCAACTAGATATCACACTTTTATGTATTTCGTTTTGATTGGAGTTGTTTCTGAAACACTGTTTCTGCATTACAAAACCACATCTCAAAATGATGAATTGAAACAGAAGATCGATGAAATGGAAATAAAACAAGGCCTAACTGCAAAAGAATTGAGCCAAGTTCGACATTTGACAACCGGTAAAGAGCATTTTTATATTCAGCATGTCAAAATAATGGGGAAGAAAGTTCAACTTCGAGCTAAAAGAGATGTTCAAGAAAAAACCCACTCAGTTTTAAGGGCTTTGAATGCGCTTCGTTTCCAGGTACAGGTACTTACGAATGAAGATTCGGTGAAGATGAAGTCCTGCAGAAATATGACGTTGGTCTGCAAAAAAGGTGGAAGAGGGCCAAGAGGAAAAGCTGGACCACGTGGCCTAAAAGGAGGAGAGGGATCAAAAGGAGAAAGAGGGGATGCTGGTCCAAAGGGACAAATTGGCTCAACTGGAACAGATGGACAAAAAGGACAAAAAGGGGACCCTGGGCCACCAGGAAAATCAATAGAAAAGCCAAAATTTGTTACAAAATTACAAAAAGTAATCACAAGACCAGAATCATCAAATTTATCATTGTTTTGTGAAGCAGAGGGCAATCCGAAACCAAGTATTAGTTGGAGATTTGGATCACAAAAAATTGATTCAAGGTACAGTTATCCAATCAAAGGTGCACTTTCCATTTCTAATATTAACAAAAAGGACGAAGGAACTATCAAATGTATAGCTGAAAATATACTGGGCAAAGTGGTACTTGAAACAAGATTAACTGTGCATACAAAACCAAAGGTTATCTTGCGGTCAAGGAAAATAACAGCAACAGAGGGCATACCTTTCGAGGTAAATTGCAGCTCAGAAGGCAGCCCGTATCCAAAACTGAAATGGAATAGAGGTTTTGGAAAATTATCAGGGCAGCAGATTCTCTCAAAAGACAGCAAAACTCTTTCTTTAAAATTCGATAAGCCAGATCTTTCAGATGCAGGATGGTATGTTTGCGAGGCAGGTAACTATCTAGGTCGGTCTGAAAGGTCTATGAGTTTGGATATTACTGCAAGAGATTGTTCTGGATTTATGGGAACTGGTAAAAGTGGAGTTTACATGATAAATCCTGACGGCCACAAACCTTTCAGTGCTTTTTGCGATATGAAAACTAATGGTGGTGGATGGACTGTAATACAACGTCGTGCTGATGGCTCTGTTGATTTTTACAAGGACTGGGTTAACTACAAGATAGGCTTTGGTAGTAACGAAAATGAGTTTTGGCTTGGAAATGAGAAAATCCACCGCTTAACAAAACGGAAGAGCATGATGATTAGATTTGATTTAGAAGATGTCGATGGAAATAAGGCTTTTGCTGAGTATAAGATGTTTTATATTGACGGTGAAGGTGACAATTACAAAGTTCATGTTAGTGGATATTCAGGAACAGCTGGGAATTCATTTTCTGGTACAAATGGACTCCAGTTCAGTACAAAGGATAGAGATCATGATACTAGTAGTGGCAGGAGTTGTGCATCAGTGTACCATGGTGCGTGGTGGTACGGCAATTGTCATTCGTCAAATTTAAATGGGAAATATCTAAATGGACCGCATAAATCATATGCTAATGGCATAAACTGGAGTTCTTTTAAAGGTTACCACAACTCACTTAAAATGACTGAGATGAAAATAAAACCACTAAAATAATCGTTGAAAATCGCCTCACGAGAAATGTTAAATATCCAGCATTTAAGGACTGATTTGAACTTTTGTTTAATGCAAACTCGGCTTATAAACACTTATCTTTGAAGCCATTATATTCTTTTAACACCATAAAAAAGCCAAACAATCAAGAATAGGCTCTCTATCTTTATCAAAAATAACCCCCATATAAAAAAATATGGCTGGAGTGACTTTAAAGTTAATCATGTTGGGAAAGCTAAATTGTTTGATGTACCTAGTTCTTATGATGATGTAGGGAAGGTTAAACATGAAATCCACTTAAGATGTTTATAAGTAATTCATTTGTTAATAAGCAATATGCCCCAACGTAGCAATGCAAGGCCTAAAAGGATTCAAACATTAAGCAACATGGCGACAAATTGAAGAAGTTCTAAGCACCTGTACTACTATTTACACATGCTTTAAATCTCAACCTGTAACCTTGAATTATGCTTAAATGTTTCTAGAAAGCCGTTTATCGTAGTGATGTTTTATTTTTTTTATATGAAACATTAGAATGTCTGGTATCGATCTCATCTCCAACGAGCAGGACCGCACAAGTTTTCTTCTATGAAGAAAATTAATTGCTCTATTTGTGTTTACGATCTTCTATTTCTTAGGCGTTTCGACACCTACTGGGGCCTGGTGCAATGAAATACCCCGGGGCCCGCACTGGCTCTCGACGGCCCTGCCAACGAAATTTTGGCTTCATTGTGATTGAAGAAGAAAAGCAATTCACTAGTTTACTTGCTTAGTTTCTTTGTTCTTTTGAGATGCTAGAAGATTTGTGATCTGGAAACCACCTAATAGCCATCCAGTCGATGATTAAAGCGATTTTTGCTTACAAGCAAAATCTGTGGAATGGGATTATTACTCATGGTCCATTGATTGGTTGCTTAAAAATGTCGTCATTCTTACTTGAGCTTGAATCGCAGACCACATCCTGAGTTGCGGAGGAGAAAATGTAAAATTTATTTTTTAGCTATCACGCCTTCAATGCCGGGCATTCGATCATAAGATCCCTCACAACAGGTGTGGATTTTATAGCCCCTCCTTGAGCAGACAATACATATGATGCGAAATAAGTACAAAATAAAGCGCCAGAAGAAATTGGGTTTTTTTTTCAATCGAATGCCTCTTTCATTAAAACGCCGAAATGCAAAGTTTTGGCGACAGGCAATGTCTAGGCCATCGCAACGCATCTTTGTGCCAGACAAGGCATTTTACAAGATTCCGGGATTTAGCGTATGCGAGGAACCGGGGTATTTACGACGATTTCTTAGTCACCTTATTCTTTTTCAGCATATGATGAGCAATGTAGGCTCTTCTAGGTTCGGGTTTTTCACTTCAGTTTTAACTCCGGGGGTCTTACTACGTGACTCAATGAAGAGAGAGGGGAAAGTTCGTGATAAGTTCAAAAAAGTAAGGAAATGTTTGTACCAAGTTTAATTGTAACAATAAATTGGAACTATGGAAGGTGATTGGCTGTGAATGCTGCTGGGGCATTTATTCCAAGAATAGAACGTCTGAAAAGTTCTTTGGAGACGAAGGAGGGGATGGAAAGCAGAGAACGGGAACATCGTTTTCATTACGGAACATTGCAAATCGCAATTTGTCTCAATTTCTGCATCATATCTAAGACTATAAAGAAAATAGATTATATTAGGAGATACAATGGCAAGAGGCGCCTTAAGGGGCACTAACACATGCTAAGTGTTGATTGGGTAATGCCACTTTTTTCATTGCTACAATCATTTATTGTCTTGTAAAAGTTGGAACAGCACTTATTTCCATGCGAAAATCCTTGACAAGACTGTTTCCCCATGAACAAGACGATATATTCATAAATGGGAGATAACCATCTGATTTGAGCTGTCGATTGAGTTGCAAGATTCCGCAGCTTAAAAATAATGAGCGGCTTGATCGAGTAAAATCTCCATTTGCGTTGAACTCAAATTTGGCTCAATGTGGCCATGAGATTGATCTCTTATTAAGGAAAACATGAACAGACATGTGTTTAACTCAATTGTATTTGAGGAAGTGTATAAAATGCGTTGAGACATGATAAAATCTCTTATTTCAAGTTAACGGCTGCCGCATTTAGGCAGCATCGAAACATGGAGATCGTTAAAAGTGGTTCCACATCAAGATATCCTATTTTAATGTATTTTGTTTTGATCGGAGGTGTTTCCGAAACAATTTTCCTGCATTATAAAACCACATCTCAAAATGAAGAATTGAAACAGAGGATCGATGAAATGGAAATAAAACACGGCCTAACTGCAAAGGAATTGAGCCACTTTCGGTATTTGACACCCGGTAGAGAGCATGTTTATATGCAGCACGTTAAGAATATGGAAAAGAAAGTGCAACTTCGACTTAAAAGAGATGTTGAAGAAAAAAATCAGGCACTTCGAAGAGCTTTGAATGCCCTTCAAATACTTTCTCAATATATGAACAAAGATTCTTTGAAGAAGAACATCTGCAAAAATGCAACATTGGTCTGCCAAAAAGGTGAAAGGGGGCCAAGTGGAAAAGCCGGACCACGTGGCTTGCGAGGAGAAAAAGGATCGAAGGGAGAAAGAGGTGTTGTTGGTCCAAAGGGACAAAGAGGCTCCACTGGAACAAATGGACAAAAAGGACAAAAAGGGGACCCTGGGCCACCAGGAAAATCAATAGAAAAGCCAAGGTTTGTAACCAAATTTCAAAAAGCAATCACAAGACCAGAATCATCAAATTTATCATTATTTTGTGAAGCTGAGGGCAATCCGAAACCGAGTATTAGTTGGAGATTTGGTTCACAAAAAATTGATATAAGGTACAGTTATCCAGTCAATGGTGCACTTTCCATTTCTAATATCAAAAAAACGGATGAAGGGATTATCAAATGTCTAGCTGAAAATATACTGGGCAAAGTGGTACTTGAAACAAGATTAACTGTGCATACAAAACCAAAGGTTATCTTGCAGTCAAGGAAATTAACAGCAACAGAGGGTGTACCTTTCGAGATAACATGCAGCGCAGAGGGCAGCCCCGTTCCAAAACTCAGATTGAAAAAAGCCTTTGGAAAATTAGCTGGTAAGCAGAGTCTTTCAAGAGACAGTAAAACTCTTTTTGTGAAATTCGATAAACCAGAACTGTCAGACATAGGATGGTATGTTTGCGAGGCAAAGAACTATTTAAGTCGATCGGTAAAAGCTATGAACTTGGATATTACTGCAAGAGACTGCTCTGGACATAAAGGAAAGGGTAAAAGTGGTGCTTACATTATAAATCCTGACGGCAATAAACCTTTCATTGCATTTTGCGATATGAAAACTAATGGTGGTGGATGGACTGTTATTCAGCGTCGTGCTGATGGCTCTGTTAACTTTTTCAAGAACTGGGTTGACTACAAGATAGGCTTTGGTAGTATCGAAAATGAGTTTTGGTTTGGGAATGAGAAAATCCATCGCTTAACAAAACGGAAGAACATGATGATTAGATTTGATTTAGAAGACGTTGATGGGAATAAGGCGTTTGCTGAGTATAAGATGTTTTATATTGATGGTGAAAGTGAGAATTACAGAGCTCGTGTTAGTGGATATTCGGGAACAGCAGGGGATTCATTTTCTTTCACAAACGGACTCCAGTTCAGTACAAAAGATAGAGATCATGATACTGCTATTGGCAGTTGCGCATCATTGTACCATGGCGCGTGGTGGTATGGTGCTTGCCACGATTCGAATTTAAATGGAAAGTATCTAAATGGACCACATAAATCATATGCTAACGGGGTTAACTGGGAAAATTTTAAAGGACATCGCCACTCTTTGAAAATGACTGAAATGAAAGTAAGACCGGTAGATTAGTCACATTAGATTTCACAGTAGAAATCGCGGATGGATGCACCTAGAGTATTTCAGAGAATAAAAAAATAAAAGAAAATAAAAAAATTTAAGGCAAACTATCTAGGAAATGGTAAAAGGTGGGGTAATTCCTCCAAGCATAGGTGTCCCTACTCATGCTCTGTCCATGCCCTTTACTGCATGGTTTGGGATACGTGCTTACTCATTCTGGTCCGTTTGGATTGGGAAAACACTTCTGTTCATAGGTTGAAATGGTTGAAAAGCAAGTCTGGATGAAATCTTGTAAAGCACAAGCAACTTAACTGCTAAATCAAGGGGCTTTAAGTAACTAAATAGCGCTGTGTTAATATTGCTGCTGCTAACATATTTTCACTGTAACGTTTCCGTTAACCTTTAACCGTTAACATTGGATTGAAAGTGGCAAGCATCAAAAGCGGTGGAGGCTGAAATTGGAAACAATAATAGCATTTTTTCTGAACTTCCTAAGATTTGCAAGAATACTAAACTTTTCGTGTTCTTTATTCAATCACTAAAAATTTTTAAAACCAAACTGTTGCTCCCATATGGTCAGGACAAAAAGTCAGGGTCTCCGTTCTCCTACGACATATCGTGGTTGCGTCGGATTGTCGACATTAAGACATATCGTGGTTGCGTCGGGTTGTCATGCATCGCACTTAATCTCTTTTCATTGCATTTAATCGCAATTTATCGCATTTCTTCCCAATGCTTTTAGAATCCGCGAATTTTGAAATCCACTTTGCACGAGGCACTTTTTCATTCATTTTGTCAGCATCCAGTAATAGTCACATAAGAATCTTTTTATTGTAATATTTGCGTCAGAACCTCGCTTAGAAACAATTGAATACGAGGTTCCGGGTGTTTGTCTAATCACGCCCGTTTTGTACTTCCTTACTTAGTCATAACCATACGATATGATTGGCTTGTATTTTTTAAAAGTAATTTACGTCAATACCAACAAGAAACGTACGATATTTTTAAAACTAGTGATTTTGATGCATGTTAGAAAGTTAGAGAGAATGGGTTGGAGAGATTTGATTGTAAAGAATGGAATAGATATTTGGAATAAACGCAAATAGTGTTGTATTTCTGGAGAGCATTTCTGCATGTTGTAAATGATCCTTGTACCAGCGCGATTGGAGATCATTCTCAACAATAGTTGCTATAAAAGCAATTAATCTTTTAATATAATTCTTTAAATTCTAACTTAAAAAAAACACTATAATTCTTGATTTTCATTGGTAAAGATTTAAAGATACAACGTTTCTAGAATAAACATCGTGGATCAATGTAGAGTAATTCCTTGATTGAAGAAAAGGTTGAAAAAGAGATGGAAAGAGAGCTTGAGAAAGATTTCATACAAGACTCGGTGGTATCTTTGTTTGTTCTATTAGAATTTTCACGCAATATCCCGTGGCTACAGCCAATAGTTAGCATTGGTAAGCTGAAGAAATTCCACAACGCAAATTAATTAGAAATATTCAGTGATGACACCACGATCAGCACGTAATGCAATGGAAACCTCGAGGCCATAACATAACAAAATATATACTCGATCAATGGAAAGACAACTGATTAACTGCGTACGTACTGCAAAACTAAGTAAGATTAACATACTGACAAATATTTATTCCTTTGAGATGCCAATGAAGGTGAGAAGGAAGTCTTGTGGTCACAAAGCAAAGATCGCAACGTTCATCTTTTACTCTCTATAACAAGGTAAAATCCTACGCCACAAACTGAACGTTGACAATCAATCGTATGGATGTAGGGAATTTTGGAAAAGTATCCCCAGTGGAAGTAAATATGCTATATCTAAACCTGATTTTGAAAAGTAAGATAGAGACCTTTACTGCATTTTAATGCACCCATGCAGTACGATTATCATTAATATCGGATTCAATGTTTGTATATTGACCATCTTGTTATGCTTTTAGTTTAGGTTCGTTTGATGAGCTGGATTTAATCAGCATTTTGCAGCTATTCTGTAAACATTAACTTGAAATAGAGGCATGAAAAATGATGTCTACAGGAATACTTTACGCTCTTATTTCTTAATAAATTTCTTCTTTGATTCTAAAAGGGCGCTCGCTCAAAACCAGCAATAAGGTAGTGGCGCTACTTGCCTGGCAATAGCATTACGTCGTTTTCAAAAATATCCTCAAAGATGTTCAGAAATACATCAAGTTCAGGCCAGTTAGCATCGCATAGCCTATTGCGAATAAATTCATTTTCAGCAAAACATTGGGTGTCAAAAATAATTTTGTCTACCAGAAAATTGAGCTGGAATCGCAGTTAATAAAATATTTGAAAAAATGTGGCAATGTTTTGAAGAAATTCAGAGTTATTGTTGTTTTTCTGCACTGAAAACAATTACTAGTCAAAAGTCAGACTATTTCATACGCAAGATTTTGTAAAAATCAATCTTATACATGCAGCTAAAGTTTATGGGCGTGTCCTTGTGTTTGAGGTTGGTTTGTCAAACATTTTGGGAGGATGTTGATAAATAGGGTAAGGGCACGCCTGAATAGTTTCTTAAAAACTCAAATCTTTCCGCATCATACATATATGTATAGGGTTGCGCCAAACTACGACTCCCCAATCCTAAAACCGAAATAAACATAATGCCTTTTAATCTTATGAAATATAATATAGTTTATAAATTATATAAAATAATTGTCTATTAAATCTGTTAACATTGGCTTTACCTGTAATTTTTAAAATGTATGATTCGAAGCTTAAATACATGGCAATATTGTGAAATCATGTAGTTCGGGTCTCTATGCGCAGAATTCTTGGAACGCTTAAATAATACTACAAAGATTCTCTTGCTTTAAAGTTCAGAAAGTTAAATGACGTCTGGGTATTGCTGGTAATTGCCTCTACGATATACAGTGGACCCTCGATTATCCGAACCTCAATTCACGGCACTCGAAAAAAAGAATAACAGAGAGGTGGATTTCTTAAAGAAACCAGACTAAATAGCGTATGCCATTTCGGGCGAAGGAGAGAGCGTGGCAGGATTCTGTTTCATTTGATTTCATTTTTTTTTTTAATCATTGACACGGGATAAAGGTATCAATGTTACATACATAATTTTGCTTTCCAAACTGCCTTGTACAAAGAACTCAAAACCCTAAAACTTTACAATTCGGAAATAGACAATATAACAACAAGAAAAAAGTAGCTTAAATTAGAGGAACGATTAACAAGGGTTTGATACTGGCAATCATGTTATCTTACAGAAAAGTTGGAATTCTATGGCGCGAGAAATAAGGAATCATTGGCTGGTATCATCTACCTGTCGAATAGGGTGCAGTGTTACGTAATAAACGGAAAGCTGTCCAAGTTTGAAAAAGTAACATGTAGTGCTCTACAAGGGTCCTGTCTGGGATCCTTTGTGTTTGGACTTTAATTATTTGCAACTAGGGTCATAAATGGCATGAATATGGCATACAATGGAAAAATAAATGATATCCACATCTGAGCTACATCTTTTTGTCCAAATGAATACACGATTAACCAAGTATGAAACTCCTCTGTGATGCATGGTCTAGCATGATAAACCTTTGTCTTTCATGGCCTTGGTGGTAATTATCCAAGCAAAGACATGAGAGGTAAAATTGACAATATCTCATCTTTACTTAAAATTCTGCATTGCCGCATTCTACTTATCGATCTAGTGGTTTCGTGAAAAAACCACCTTTAAGGAAGAGGTGCTAGGATCTAAAAGTCCTCTCTACAATCCGAAATGTCGGGAAGGCACTGATCTGCGGATTTCAGACACAAGCTCTTTTTCTCTTTACAGATTTTCAATTTTTGATGGTCTCTCGGGCTTACCATGTTTTTTAAATGAATATTGTCTTACATATTGTTATACATGATGAACATTGTTTCAAAACCATTGTCTAACAGTCTGTTTACGATTCCCTGAGGACACATATCAACCTTTTGATCTGCCTTTCTAACAAAGGAAGAACACTATTATAAAACCGTAAAAATGAAAAGAAAGGTTTGTATAAAAGATTAAGAAACAAACCTCTTCTTCAAGTTTCAAATCTTCTTCTTGCTTCCGTAGCTGGAACAAAAGCATGAAGAACAACATTTTACAAGTCGTAGGAAAATCGGAGGAAACTCTTTTCAAAAAAGGACCAATCGTTTCAGCTGAAACTTCGAGCGGACTTTAATTTAAAATCTAAAACTGGTTGATTTAAGATTAGCTTTTTAATATTAATGCACAGTCTTAGCTGTTTACGAGACTTCTCTTATCATTATACCGCAAAACAGAATAACTCAATGAGGTATTCATGGTACAACATGAGAGACATCAAACGCCTATTTAGTAGGTCACTATTTGTATTAATGATAACATATTTCTCCTAACCGATAAAGACTAAAAGAGTAGCTCACGCTCCATACCATATAGCTTAGTTATTCGCGAGGAAAAATCAACCCTGAGCGCCGCAATAATGTAAGTATGCAGGGGAATATGCCTTATTAATCGTCAGATATTGAGCATGGGGAGAGCGAATTCTGGACAAAAGATGCTGCAGATTGCTCGTCTTAGCCATTTTTTATTTAAAGCATCACTTTTGTAATTAAGGCAACTTAAGCAACTTAAAATCTTTAAAAGACGTGTAAAGACGCTGTGAGCACTGCTTGCAGGACATCCTCTGCAATGGCAGAGATTTTCATGATTTTTGCAAAAATGAAAACATTCTCTAAGTGCAATATTTTACTGCAATACCCCTTTTTTAATGTTCTGCAGCAGAGAAGGTTTGCCACAAATCCTTACCATAACAATTTACCTTTTTCCTTAAATTAATGGGTTGCGAAAAATCATTTAGATGTTTGGTTTATTTAAATACTTGGTACTTTTCGTAAACTTTTCTACTCACATAAAGCAAATCTATGTTAATAACGGGTCTGTGCTGCTGGTTTGAGCTACATTTAGGCCAGTTTGCTAGATAGTTAGTTACAAAACTAGCTGGTTAGCTAGTGGGACTTTTGTGCTAGGCATGTTCCTTGCTTGAGATAGACAACGCATACAGCCTGGCAAGATATTCAACTAGAGAAATTGGTTCTTTAGTTTGGTTCTTGAAATAAATCATTATAGCTTTGATGCTAAATCGCCAATCTCTCCGCAGAATTTGACAAAACCTCCTCCAAAGAGCAGAAGTAAAGTCAAGGATAAGAGTATCTGGTTGTATGTTTCAAAAGGCGTTCCATTCCTGATTAGGGGGTCTTTGTTACCAGGTACGCTGCTTTAAGTTGTCCTCTGTACAACGCAAGTAGGTTGCAGTAAAACCGATCACGGTGAGCGTGTTTAATTGTAAAAACGAGGAGATTATGTGAATAAATTCGTCATGGTCACCTCATTGAACGCAGCAGCTAGTTGGGGATGCGAATTATATTGTAAACAACTATTTTGTTTTGGACAAGCTCGAACTCGAGACAATATTACCCAAAAACAAAGACCATAGAACAAATATCGAATGGCCGTTTGATGCATTCATGGTCCTCAAAGAATCAGTCCACAACTTCTAAAACAACAGTTATTCAGTATTATATGAATGTAGCTAATATGAATGACTTTACCACATTCTTTAAAATGCCTTCCCTAGGCGAATAAGGATATCATTTAAGAGACCAGGTTACAAACGGGCCTTATCAGCGAAAAGTTAAAATTTTTGCAACACGCTGTTCTTTTACTGAACATTTAAACAGTTTCTAGATCTCTTATCTACAAGCTTGAAGCATGTCTTGCGGTCCAAACAATCAGAAAATAAAGACTAAACTCATGGTAGATTTGAACGAAATCTCCTGTTTTTCAAGTAGGATAAATGACATTATGAAATATGATTCGGAGGCTCAAATTTTCGAAAAGACTATTCTTAAAAAACGAAGAAGATACTGTATGAAAACATAAAAGAGCTTGTATGAAAACATAAAAGAACTAGGTGATTAAATTAGTTTGAAAGCGAGAAAAATGCAAAATTAACCATACCTCTTCCTCGATTGCTGCGTCAGTTCTTCTTTGTTGCTCAATCAAGGCATCATATTTCCCTCTAGCAATGAGGTCTTTTTCTTCTTCAGTAACAGCAAAACTAAAAATAAGCATTGAAATGTCTCTTATGCAAGACATTTATTGTACTTTGGAATTTTGAAGAGTTATAATAAGAAACACCATGGGCCTCGTTTGAAATCAGTTCTGGGTAGGCAAAGCAAAAAGAAAGGTTTTTAGCATTTCACTATTTAAGAAAAGCAATATTTATCAGAGCTGTTGGTTAAAGCTCACTTTGGGGCAGCTAAAGAACTGCTGGTGTCCTCCAACATTTTAAGTGAGAGCCTGTGCTGGGAGGATAGTTTTCAAAATTTTTCAAGGGGTTATCATTACTGAGGCAGCAAGAGAAAATGCAGAAACATCTAGAAATCAAGGGTACTTTTTACCTACTTTAATCTAAGGTGCCACCAGAGCTCTAGGAAATTATTTTTTGCATTGCGCTTACAGGTACTTAGAGTTTCCAAAACCTGGTGTACCTCCCAATTTACACCTCCCTTAATTAAAAATGCTTCCAACCTTTCGAAGGCACCAAGTATCAAGAAGGCTAAAAACCTTATTTAGTCAAGCATATTAATGACAGGTTAAGCTAGAACAGGCCAACCTATGACGTTGTTTGCTGCAAACATGAATATAACCTTACAATAGACCAACAGTAATTAGAAATGCACGATTTTGTACACTGATTCTCTGCTTGGCAACATCTTAGCAATAACAACTTCCTTAATAATAAAAAATTCTTACACTACACATAATCACATGCATAGATATACCAACCTTCTTGAAGGGTCAAAGTCTTCCTAGAATGAATAAAAAAGGTCTTTAATGCAAACCATTCAAGTGCAAAAATGAGGCTTCAAATGATATTACACAAAAACATACCAGTGTGCTAATAAAAGTGTACAGAACTAACAACCAGAAAAAAAAATGATAAATTGTATGAATTGGAGAGGATAATACTCCCCTAAAAAACCTTAATGTAAAATTTCAGGCTGTTTGTAAAAGGCTTCACATACAAAAAATAACTAGATAAGAATGTTTCTCAGTAAGCTTTGAGCACAAAATTGATGAAGGAAACTTGAGTACCCTGCAGGAGGGCTTAAATAAACTCTTGGGCCAGTACATCTTCTACTAGGGTCGAAACAGCTGCTATATAAACTATGTTTGTTAATCTATCATATTTTTCTCATATAACATATTTTTTGCTGTCACCGATTCTGGAATGCTGCAAAGTATCTGTTGAATGTACTGCTACCTTTTTCAAATTCATTTCAAGTTGTGGGTGATGAAAAAGGATCAAAAAAAGTTCTAATGTATGAGTACTTACATCTTCAATTAGATTCTCAAACTAAAATGAGAAAATGAGCAGTAGGATAAGCAAAACAAAATGGGAAAACAAATGAAAATAATACTTGCCTAAATGTGAATGAATTAATCAAAATTATTAACATTCTGACCAAAAATACATAGAAATAACAAATATATTAATACGAAAAATTAATATCAGGATTCTGGTCCATACCAGTGGGGTATGGGTGTGGTTCATTTTAACTACAAAAGAAGCATGGAAATTTGACATTTGCATAGAATAGGTGAAATCCCTTAATCAGCAACCAGCATGAAGTGATGCCCTTTTGTTCCACCTTAGTCACTTCCAAGGGTGGTGCAAAGGACTAGATTGCAAGAAAATGCTTATATTCTATTAAAAATGCCAAATGAACTATACATCCTGTCGATGGAAAGATATATAGACAAATGACATGTATATGAAAGGAGTTCTGAGGCTTATAGTCTCTTTCAACTAGGTATAGGAACAAGATAAAGATTAAGATAGAGAGGCTTTCTGATGGCCCTGAGACGTCCCATGCTGGCATCTCTATTCACTTATAATGGCTAAACTAATCATGTTTCTTCAGAACATACCAAATTGAAGATAATTATAGAAAAAGATTTCTGGGCCACTTTTAGGTAAGAAGCCAAAGATAAGTGGCCAATCATGATCCTCTCTGAGGGCATTATTAACTTCAATATAGTGTATCTATTAAGTTGATTGTATGCATTTTACCTCAATACTATATTCTCTTTCATTATATCGGGCTCTCCTTCGATATCTTCGACTATGAGGGTATGAAAATATATATTGAAATAGAAATATAACTCATGAATACATGGACTAGATATGTGGAAATGTCATTTGAATGAGAATCAAGACCTATTTTGATACTCATTTAATACCATCTGAGGATTTTTATAACTTCATAGTTATAAACAAAGCAGAAGAAACATTATTTAAAAGCAAATTGAAAATACTTTATCATCAATTTAATAGTTGCAGTTATTGAGGCTAGCATTATTTCATATATATCTTAAAGTGTTGTTTAATGCAGTACCTATCTGTATGTATATAAGACAGATAAATTTGAAATGTTATGTCATCATACTCGTCAAGGAAACTAATCAATGACCAATCAAAAAACGATTTCATCGTGCGTTTTATCAGCAACTGTATCCTAAAATGATCGACACACCTGCGATTGAGATATACATTTTTACGACAAACCTCTTGAGAAAACTTTAAACTGAAGCTCAAATGCAGCCTCTACTCGTGGCACTTTAGACTGGCAGTTCTTAAGATAATAATATGGATTTTGCTTATGTTAAGAGGGTAGCTACTACGGTGTTAAATAAAATCATGACAGCCAACAGAGCAATATGATATAATATCGCTAACACCTTGCAAATTTGTTACTACCTGCCCCTTATCCTGTCGCCTTTCAATCGACCAAAAATATTCCCAAAACATCCGCAACATGTCGTTGATTTAGACTCCATCTTAAAACATACAACTTCTACACTTCTTGTTAATTATTCACAACAATTCCTATTTATATTCCTTCCTCCTTTTGCAGCCATCTTTAATCAATCATCTGATTGTCATGTGCCTCTCGTGCAAGTGGCTAATTGCTTCGTGTGCAATTGAAAACGAGATTTGGATTTGATCATTTTTAAAGATTTATAAACTCATCAAAATGCCCAAATGTAATTCAGCCCTTTGTGGTTGCTAACGGAGAAATTTATCAATTAGCTAGATAATTGCGGATCGAACAGTCAAGCATCTACAAAATGGCAATGCAAAGTGTTATAGTCCCATAATTGGCACCACTATTTAGGTATCTCACGGAGTACATCTGAAGGGATAAATACTTTATGTTTAATATTATCCAAATTTTGTCTTTATAACTTCAGACAGTATCAAAACTTAATGGAAATGGGTGACTAAACAGTAGAAAAGTATGGTTAGAAAAGAGCCCAAGTATTTTTCTCAATGGATGCATTTCTCAAAGATATCATAAGATTGCCTATTTCATTAATAGGCGAGACTACCATCGGCAAACTGGATAAAATGGGCAAGATTTCCTCCTCGTTTCTTGATATGAATCCATTTTCATCTTTATTTCTTTGGATTTGTCCTTAACGAAAATTCTTACGCTTTCAAAAAATATCAATGAATCAATAATGAAGGCACCCAGTTCCCCCGCCCCAGAGTGCTTCGAGAGATCCTTTCCGATCTGTCAAGAAGAAGTACAAACTCAATATGCATGTATCATTTTATTTTGTCCACATAATAAGCAAAGTTTGGTGAAAAACGAGATCAGCGTACGTGAATATTTACAACTTTATTTGCGAAAATCAAAGGATAATCTATATTAAAAAATAGAGTTCTAAAACACCCAAAATCGAAATAAAGACCAATGAGATCTAAATCTATGTCACATGTGAATGAAAAAGGGGGTGGCAGAGGTTATGTATGGCATGAAAAGCAAAAAAAAAATAGCAGCCTAAATGTAACAGATCAGATAACTTTAAAGTTACCTAACACTTGCCCGACAAATAACTCCTTCAAGATTATGGTGGGTTGTGGCCGAAAAGTTTCATTCAGTAGTGAATAGATTGCCGGACAATATTGTGCAGCAGACAAACTCAGATAACCTTTACAGTATACGTTAGAATTGCAGAGATTTGTATCGACCAAATGGGTTGTTAAGTTTACTCTTAGTGATGATGGTAAAGAAACTTCAGAGGCAGGTTAGGCCCAGCTCCAAATAAACCTGCCCCTGAGAAGTTTAGAAATATTTTCTTTAAAGCACAATTTCTGGCCTGCACTTAAAAGGAGCTATAACTTTATCTAAAATTTGCAATCAATCCAAATATATATCGTCCATTATATCAACTTGCATTTTCACAGTTATTTATTAGTTTATTGATCATGTTAATAACATGCTTATTCCTTAGTGAATAAAAATTTTGGACAGTTCATATATAAGCTAATTGTTGGCGGATTCAAGTCACTTTGCTTGCCTATATGCAAATATTTTGTTATAGATACTTATACATCATAGTTCAGTCCATTTTTCCACAATATTCCAGTAAATAAATTCATTTTTAGGAACAACAAACCTTGTGAGACTGAATTGCATGGGTGAATTAATATCAAACTTAAGTGTATCGCAGTTCAGGTACGTAGATCTTTTGGATATCCAAATGAAATCCCACACTGTCCACCATTGCCCAGGGCAGCCGAGAGGTTCTTGAGTCCCAGGGGCAAAACTGCAAAATGAGGCCACTAGTGTCTGCGATCGAAGCCAATAGAAAGGGCAGAGAGCAAGGGAATCTGGGGGAACTGAATCTGGAGGCACTCTTAGAACCTTGTAGGCTGATCCTATGAGAGGTTCCTTCAATACGTCTAAAGAGGCTATAAATAAAAATTTTGCTATTAAATGATGAGGCCTCATGGACACTGAGGCCCTGGGGCACACTGCCCCATCTGCCCCTCCCTCACGGTGGCCTTACCATTGCCTGTGAAAACTGTGCAACTTCTACATACCTATACATGAAATCCCTAACCAAATCCCGAATCAAAACACTACAACGGAATTTACTACGTTGAAAATAAACATTTAGCCGCTCCTTTCTTTAAGGATCTCTTTTATCTCATCTTGCAGTTCGATACTTATATCGTTTGATGGCATAAGCGTTATGTCCAGAAGATGTGAATTGTTTTTAACAGCTGCTAAGATCCTTCGACCTCCGACGTCACCAATCTTGTTGCCTTCAAAGTCGATTGATTTTAGTGATGTATTATCGCGGATTCCTTCGCAAACGATCTCAGTTCCTTCGTCTCGCAAATCGTTGAAGTCCAATGACAGTGTCGTAAGCGATGTGTTCTTCTTTATGCCTTCAGCAATCGCTTCCCATCCTTTTTTGCTTATTTGATTTCCGCTTAAGTTCAGATCAGTTATGCTACTGTTCTTCTCTAACATTTCAGCAACTTTAAAAGCACCCTCATCACCAATCTTGCAGTCACCCACATCTAATGTTGTGATGTTTTCATCCTCCAATAATGCATCAACAATGTGACTGATGCCTTCGTCGCCAAGATTGTTGCCATGAAGCCTGAAAAAGGAGGGCCGGTTTTTCATAGACTGAAAAAGCGTGTGAGAATTTAACCCAAGGAGTACATATCAAGGGTCACAGGACGTATTGATTGAGCGCCTCATCCTTACGGCAAAAGGGGAACAATAATGCCCTTTTAACAAAGAGAAAAAAATTGATTGAAGCAATTAGCCAATATGACTCACCGGCAACGTCAATTAATCATATTAACATAGGTCCATCACTCTCATTATTCTAGTTATCAACTTGTTCCATTTTCCTTCTACTTGCTCAATTATTATTTGTCCGCAAAACGAAATTCCGATTCAGGGTATGATTACTTGATCAAGATTTTCGTTCCTTTGCTTAAATGATAAATAATTTGCTCTAAATATCTGCTATTCTTGTTTTCTAGAGCTGCCCTAGCTATTAACAATCTTTAGTTCTACCATAAGATAAAATTTCTGCCTTGTACTTGAAAGGATTTATAACTTTGTCTTCTCTCAAATCTCAAATCTACAGACTTACAATAACCAATTTATATACAGTAGGCTAAAAATGATGTATTAATATACAAAAGCTTATACAGGCCCACTTCAAATCGAAATGCGTAAGGACTATCAATAACAAGTGTATTGATTATGGAAAAATTAAGACTATGTAGCATCGGACAATGGTTTTTGTGAAACTTTCACACAAATACTCTTTTCCTAAATGTTCTGGAATTGCTCGTGCCTCCTACAACTTGGGATTGGTAACGCCAAATAAATTCATTTCGCCTTCAAGGCTAGAAAATGTACCTGATTTTCAATATGGCAAGGCGGTTACGTTGTTTGAATCTCATTTGTCCCAACTGATACAAATCTTTACAATTTAAACACTCTTGTTGCATTTAATATGCAAATCAATCAATGAAGGAAATCTGCAGGTTGTGTAAAGATCTTGCAGCACAAGCTGATTTTTAATAAGATTCTCCATCTCTTTAATGTCTATCTGTCAACTATAGATAAACTTGTTACTACTGAAACTAACAATCGCTTGCAAAGCTGCAGCTTAATCTTCTGCACCATATTCTTCAAATTTAGTAACGTACTTCTTATATCTTAAAAACAGCATACTGTAATTAGCGGCATTTCAGCTTTTCTGATACGCCTTATGTTTTAAAGGTAAAATTCCACAAAACTACTTCTAAGTTCCTTTCAGGCTTCCTATATTCTTAAATACATCTCTTGCTCATGGTTAATTGGCTTATTAATCAATTCTCTATATCGCACAGAACATGCCAAATAAGTAAGTAAAAGTAAATATAGACTTGGACACTAGACCCTTAAAGACTGGAGAAGGACATGATGAAATTCTCCTCCAGATAAATGGCACCGTTACAAATTCCATAAACAAAACTTACATCAACATTTTGAGACTTTTGTTATCTTTAATGACGTCAGCCAGATGTCCTGCCCCAGCTGGGCCGATGCTGTTCAGATTCAGGTTTAACATCTACAACGGTAAATGAATTTATTATTTCTGATTCAGATCAAAATCCAATGCCTTAACTTCAATAAGCAGCATTTTCTTCATCAAACTTGAAAGAAATTGCTTAGGTAATCTTTCACAGTTTTGATGCAATATTTATTCAAATGATTGACCGTTCAAAAAGCGAACTGCTTTCTTGTAACCATTTCATCTCACTTCATTTAATTTCATTTAATTTCAATCTATTTCACGCCACTTCGTTTCATTTCCGTTTTCATTCCATTGTATTTCCTTTTTTATCTAATTTCGTTTTATTTTATTTCGTTCCATTCGAATTCAATTCACTTCATTTCGCTTTATTTCACGTCACTTAATTTCAATTCATTTCATTTCATATCATTTTAAACACTTCGTTTCATTTTATATGAAAACAAACCTTTAAATTTCCCGCATTTGCAACAGCTTCCTTTATCTTTGCAATCCCTTCATCATCCATAGATGCATTTCGCAGTGACAAACTGTCAACAGTATTTTTGGAAACCACTTCTGAAATTTCTTCAACCTGCAACGGTTATGTTTTTCAGATAGCATGGCTAACAGAAAATATACGGGGAAATCCACTTGATCTCCTTCTAAAGGAGTCGTAAAGCACTATCTTTCCCTTCAAATATTTCAGTTCTCTACCCCTCCTTAGAACAAGACATCTAGCTACAGCCTTGCATGAAAATTTTACAATCTTGCAAAAAACTGAGTTGCATTTCCTTATTTGAATTGCTATGGATATGAACAGGGTGCTTGCATTACTTGTTTGTAAAACATGTTGGTCATTAACGAACTAACCTAAAGAAAATAAAAAATCTTACCTGATCGGGAGATAAAGCTACGCTGTTTACTTCAAGATCTGAAGTGCTGTCAATTAGCGCCGTAATTGGGCCCTCATGTTTTATACTTGGCTGTGGATCTGCGTATAAGTTATCATCTCCTTTATTATCTTCTGCAACCTTGTCAGGATCATGCCCACTGTCAAGACCTGCAATCTCTGGGTCTTTTTCTTGTTCGATGCGTGACAGTTCTATAAAATAGACAAGTAAGACATGCAGAAAATGAAGAGGCGTTGTAAGAAAACAAATGATAGAGATCGAACATTGTTTGCTAATTGCTTTGTCTAAAGGCTTGGGAGTACCCTATCGATACTGCACTTGGTAACAGCATCAGGGTAATGGAGATGGAAATGGGTTAACGAAGGATGAGACTACATGGGGGAACCAGTGGATTAAACGCCAAAATTTATATATTTGTCTCAAAAGGAAGCTTCATTGAGATTCGGCAAAATTGCATGATGCAGGCAAGCTATATTAACTTCACCTTTCTCACCATTTTCGCAGGTCTTTATGTCTTAAATAGTTCCTCGCCTTTAGAAATATTTTTAATTTTCAAATTTAGCGGACAGAGGAACGACAACAAAAGGCATAGCATAGTCCAGCTGCAATGGGAATGGGCCTACATAAAAAGGTGAAAGAAACGTACAGTTTTAAGTATGCGTTAGCGCAGGAAAGTACGTGAAAAACTGGTAAATTAACACTCTCATTTTAGCAGGCAGACTAAGCGAAGATCGGGCAATAATCGAGGATCAAACATCTTCTGAAGAGAAAATCATGATGCGACGTCCTTGTTTGAAATGCCTGATGTTGTGTAGACACAGCTATTTTAACTTGACTTGTAAAACAAGAATCTTTTGAGTAGTGGTTGATCAGATATTTACGCTTTTGAGTGGTTGATCAGATATTCGACAAAAGAGCAGTCAAGGTGAGCGTGAAACTCTAAACTGCAATTCAAACACTTTTGATAAAATGCAGATTCTATCTAGTTTCTTATAGATGAGTTGGCAGCTTTAAGTCCAAATTCAAATGTACCATGTCAAATCTATTATGAAAGGTCTATCATTACAATCAATTTTAGGGGTCGTCGTTACGGGTTTTGATGCTAAACAAAGAACCATTCTCTCCTTTAACCTCGGAGCTCCTCTCTATTTCTAAATTCTAAACTTAACACTTAATTAAAAACCTGAATCTTAGCTGAACTGTTATCCTAAACATTGCTCGAAAACAGTTTTAAAACTGCTCCTAGGCCTAACCCAAGCCCTAAACAAATCCCCAATTCCAACGCTAAATATTAAGAATTACTCATTAGCACAACAAGGCTATCTTATCCCTGTCTAAGTTATAATTTCAATTGGTACCTTCATCTGGATCAAAGACAATATGCTCTTCTTTTTCAGCATCGTCTGCAGCTGTCTCTATCGCACCATCACCATCAACATCACCATTCTGAGAAGCATTTTCCACCGCATCTTTTTCAACAGACTCTTCATTGCCAGTAACAATGTCATTATTTGATTCTACTTTGTTCTCAGATGATTCACTCGCTTCACTCAGCTTCTCATTACCGGTCTCAGTTACATCTGCATCATTTTCATCTTCAGTCGTTTCTTTTTCTCCTTTATCTCCATCTGCAGGGGTGTCACTTTCACTTCCCACTGGACCAATCTCATTTTCTTTCTTTTCCGAATCAATCTCCGGATTGATTGCTTCTTCTTTATCTTCACCTTTAGTAGCATTTTCTTCCCCTTCCAAAGGACCCTCCTCTGTATTTTCAGGATCACTTTCAGCATTTACTTGCTCTTCTCTGTCTTCATTTTCAGGTTGGTTAGCTCCTTCTTCCACCGGTGTCTCAACTGCTGCCTCCGATACCTGCTCGTCTACTTCAATTACAGTTTCAGTCTCATTCTTCTCATCCTCTGGAGCTTCTTCACTACCGCCATCGGGAACATTATCAGAAATTTCGTTTATCGCTTCTTCGTCTTCTTCATCTTTCTTTTCACCACTTTCTCCAGCTTCACTTCCTGCAGGATGATCATCTTTTTTCTCGGTAACATCTTCCTGCTTATCACTGCTGGTCACGTCTTCACTCGTGACTGCTTGCTCGGTAACAGTTTGATTTATCTCTGCATCTTCCTTGTCAACCTCCTCACTTACAGATTTTAACCCTTCTTCGTCCTCCTCCTGTTTACCAACTGCCTCATCTAATGCAATCTCTTCTTGCTTTTCTTCAGCAACAAGTTTGTTTTCACCCTCAATTCCCGCATGCTCCTTATCTTTGATCTCTTCCTTTGTTTCAGCATTCTGATCTTCCGTTATTTTTTGCCCAGCATCGGTCTAAAAACCAATAATATTAGATAAGAGAGCTGAATTTAAAATATATCACGAAAACAAAGTTGAACAGACCATGAACGATTTAAAACTATACTGAGACTAAGAAAATGAACTATATGGGAAAAGCGCTATTGATAGGATAATGAACCTGCTATTATTATGATTTATTAATAGAAAAGGCAGGAAGCTGTTTACAGCCTAATGATCTATAAAAGGCGGACCAAAGGCCTTTGGGAAAGTAAGGAGAAAAAAACAAGAAAATTGTTTAAAAGGAAGGAAAATTTGATGGCATTGGGTCGGTCGCGTAGAAAACTGATTTAAAAGTATGTTGAAATAAAAGCTGGATCGCAAAAGGCAGACCTTTAATATTAAAAACCAATGAAATGCGCAGCAATTTAAGACACTGAAGCTGCTAGAATGAATTTTAGATTATAAACCTGTGACATTGCCCTAGGTTTTAGTCCGAGTTTTGCATGCCAATCTCAAATAAGTCTTTTAAACCACAAGTGGTAGCCTCGTTTCAAGTAGTGAAGTTCGAACCTAGTATTTTCAGCACTTTAAAAACTGCGTTTAACTTTATTACAGAAAATTGAAATATTCTCTAATTGCAAACATCTTCAAGTGATTGCAAGTCAGTCAATTTATCCAGCAAAAATTTTTTTGAGGATATAATGCAAAAACAGGGTCATTCTAAACTGAAAGTAGAGGGGAAATTAGCTGGTTGGAAAAACGCTGGTTTAATGCCTCAAAATGTTATAAATTATTTTTAAAATATTCTTGCTATAACTACAAGCATGGAATAATGAAATGATGAATTTATATCGTTCTTTACAGCAGCTATCCTTTTTTTCAAAATTAAATCAATAGGTTCTTTATTAGGCTGGTATAATTGAATGTGGGCCTAAGATATCTATGATCTGTTAGTTGTCTAGTGTTTTGGACTCTTAAGGTTTGCTTATATGTCACGAAAGTTAGGAATACTGCTTTTTAGATTATACTTTCTTTAAGTCTTATACTTGAAGTGATTAATTATAATTGTAATTACATTATAAAATTATTATGATTAAATTGTGCACTTTCTTCAGGAGCTGCTGCATCCCTTACCCTTGAAACTACAACAACACATCTCAAATAAAGACTCAAAAACATATAACATGTATATAGTTATAATTTCATCATTCATCAAATATTTACAAATGTTACTAAATTTAGAATAAACCTTTTAATGCTCAGCACACAAAAGTTTAAAAAATTTATAAGATTAAAGAATGACAACAGTAGATTTAACAATTTAAATTTAACAACTAACTTAGAAAAACTTCATAAGTTTGAAAATGGGTTTTGTTATTTCGGTATTTATGGGTTGCTATGTTTTGGAAAGATTAATGATGAGGTGAATCACGAAACCCTAGCCCCAGATAAAGCTTAAGCCCAGAGAAGTACGTGATGCTTCAACGTGAAATTTCACTTTAAGAAACAATAAATTCTTGAATATGGTTTAAAAGAGTTTTAAGATATTTCTAGTAGATGCAAGGAAATGGGTGACGTTTCTGCTCAGATTGGTAGAGCTGCAACAAACTGTTCACCTATTATCAACCATCCAAAGCCTGCTGTGTGAAGGATGGGTAACAAACATCTTATAGGACTTTCATGGCAAAGAAACCATATCAGAAACGTCGATTTAACATTTTACATGCGTACTAGAGTTCTTTTCAAACTTGAAAACTTTGTTGCTACGTCTGCAGCAATAAAAGAAGCAAAACCAAAAATGTGAAGTACTGCCTGAATGAGATGGGGTTAATACAGAGAACTGGATATTGGTTCAGTAGATGGATGTACTACTGTGCTACTGGCAGCCCCCCACCCCCCCACCCCCAAATACCTTACCTACTAATAGTTCCAGGGGTAACTCAGGTTACTCACTCCGGGCAGGAACATCTGATTTCTTTTGTGCAAAATAAGTATCTGAAATAGCGGAAATTTTTTTCAGATTGCTTAACTTCTGTTTGACCTTTCATGGTTCGTCTGATACTGTGCATTTGAAAAGCTGGATGCATCATTGACCTTAAAACTCTAACATCATTGATCTTAAAACAATCCAGGAAAGATTCTGCTTTTAGGTTCAGCACATGAAAGATTATCAATGTTAATTTGATGATTGCACATTTATCTACTATTATGTTTGCACATTACAAAACATCTTAAATTAATCTTTTCACTTATGGTTAAGTTGGTGCTAAGAAACTGAATTTAAAGTTTAGTCAAGTAGCAAGGTATAATTAAAACAGACTTACATTATTGCTTTTATATATTTTGTTTTTATAACACTAGTACTATTTGAGTCATATTCACATCTTAATTTATATTTAACTTTGTACAGATATTGTACACGTCATGCTTATTAGTCTATAGTTGATTATCAACTTGGTATTCGTTAAAATCTAAAACGTCAAAAACATTTTAAAAATTTTATAACTCGATTAAACCCGTGCAAGGTAACTCACTAGGTTTTAAACAACTCACTAGATTAAACAGACTTTTGGAAAAACCCCTGGTAAATGTTAAAAATCGAAAACTTCAGTTAACAACCTGAATTGAAAACGGGTGGATTGAAAATTAAAAAAAGATAAATTAGTATCAATAGATCACCTTTTCTTCAAATTCGACAGTTTCTTTTACGTCCTCGCTTTCCTCAATCTTTCCATCTTTCTCGGGATTGGAATCTGATTTGGAATCGGAATCGGAATCGGAATCGGAATCAGAATCGGAATCCGATTTGGCATCGGAATCAGAATCTTTAGCTCCGACCTTTTCTACCTCGTCCGTTTTGTAATCGATCTCTGATTCCTGGTTTTCCTTATTTTCCGCTTTGTCGGTTTCCTCTTCTACTTCAGGCTCATCCTCAATTGCCTGAGAACTAGAATCTTCCGCAACTGTAATCTTCTCTACGCTTTCCTCTATTTCTTCTTCCTTATCTTCCTTTTCCTCTTCTTCATTTTCCTCGACAGCCAAACCATCAACCTTTTCTTCACTGCCTTTATCTTGAGATTCTTCCTCCACTTCGGATGCAGAACTTTCCTTTTCTGATTCTGTTTTGATCTCATCTTCGCTGTGTCTTTCATTCTTTTTCCTTCTCTTCTTTCTTTTATTCTTCGTTTTATCATCAATATCTTCTTCATCTTCACTCCCACTCGAAGAGCTAGACGATGAGCCAAACTCCGATTCGTATTCCTTTTCCACATCTTCACTCTTGCTTTCCTTCTTCTCCTGTTCTTCCTCCTCATTCTCCGCTTCAAAATCTTCATTTTCATACTCATTATCTGCTTTTTTTTCGTCACTTTCAGCTCCAGTTTCCGCCTCTTCAGTCTTCACCACCGAAAATGAATCGTCTTCAGTTTGTGTGAAATTGTCTGTCTTTGTTGGTGATTCTATCGAAAAGTAGAGGAATAGATTACATTCAAGTCACATAAAGAGAATGGTTTTATTTCTCAGGAAGCATTCAGTTTAAACCATGCATTCATCGGTACAATGTACACTGGCAGGTGCACTTGGGCAGGGTTAAGAACAAGCTACTAACGTCTTTCATCGCTACGCAAATATATCAAACGTTTACCATCATTGCAAGAAGTCATTTTTTCATCCTCCGTAACAGCTTCGCCTGCAACTGTTCCTATAACAGGATTTTCTGCAGTTTCTTTGCTCTCTTCTCCCGGCTGTTCTTTGTCTTGCGTTTCTTTAACATTTATTTCAACTGAGATTGGCGGCTCTTCGGCTTTTTCATTATCTGCCACAGTGGGTCCTTCCTAGAATTCAATGGATGGTCAGTTAAATCGCCATTTAACATCTTCGCAGAATCGTCAAAACGATAAGTCGCTCACTTAAATTACGGTATAAATCTAAAGGGAAACAACGAAGTAAGTAGATTGTAGGGAAGAGAAGGGAATGTGGAATAAAGGGTAGAAAAGAAAACAATAAATGAAGCTCGAAAAAAAGAATAAATGTTGGAATCGCGAAGAAGATAAAGGTGGCCTGCATACACCCCTTTTTTGAATGCTTTATCTTCCAAAGTATAGCCGACTTTATTCTATAACAGAAATGACATACTGATGATAACGACGTGAACATGAAGGAATGAAACATGAAGGTAGAAAGAAGAAAGGAGAAGTAAGGAGAGAAAATAAGGGAATGAAACAAAACGAAACAGTTTCAGAAAATTAAGGCGTAATATCTATGGGATTATAAAAGGCGAAGAATCTCAACAGGAGGTTCTCCTGTTCAATGCTTAAATAAAACCAGGTTATCAAAGTTTGCAGACTACTACATTCGCTGTTCGGTTGTATGAACTCTCTTAAAATATTGCATAGTCCAATTCTTTAATTAGCTTTGCTGCTTTACTTATCAGACACAATTTTGCATTCTATAATTAAAACTTTACCTCTTTACTCTTTCTTTTCGATCTTTTCTTAGAAATTCGCGCCTCTTCCGCTACAGAAAATGCAACCTGGCACCTAAGAAGATGAAAAAGCAAGCAATTCAAGATGTGGCACTATCAGTGAAAGACATCTCTAGCCGCTTAGCAGCAATATGCTGTAGGATTGGGTAGTAAAAATTCTTGGCTTGGCCACTTTGACTATAAATTGCTGTGGCATTTTGAGCTAAACAACACATTGAATAAAAATAGGATTCTATCTGATACTCGGTGGTTTGAACTAAAATTGTCATTTTGAAATCATCATTGTGCAGAATTTTTATAAAGGTTCTTTGAAAAATTCTTTGAAAAGTCTTCGGAGGTGTCTTCTCTAAAGATACGAGATCATTTTTCACGATGCTTAACGCTCTCAAAAGAGAAAGTAGCTTGATCAAATACACAGCAGTTAAGTTACATGCATCTGCATCAAAACATTTTATTACATATTTTGCATGAGAGCAAGGAATGGTCCTCACCTGAACTTATGGAATCTGAAATAAACTGTACTTTTTGTTCTATATTAACTCTAGATTTCATACTGTGTATGCAATTCAGCCATGCCTAGTTATATAGAGATTGGTTGTATTGTATAGGCATAGGTAGGGTCTTTTTTCCTATCGCTTAGGCAATAAGATTTTAAAAGCATTTTCTTTTTTCTAAACGTATATACTGGGATAAATTTGCAATGAAAGGTTTCCATTATTATTATTATTAATTTTATTATTTTAAACATCCGAGACTGTCTCGGATTCTTTTCAGATAAAACACTGCGAACGAAACCACAGAGATTGGGTAAAAAATGAGAGATAATTCCATTAAATCTAATTAAACACTAACTTGTAGCACGGAGCTGCTCCAGTGACGCCAAGAAATAGGAACTTTGCATTCTTTCCACCAAGTTTACAACCAGGTTTGTGCTTGTATTCACAGCAACTACTTACACGAATGTCCTGAACTCCATCAATGTAGACAGTTAGGCCAAATGGAGCACCACGGTGACGACGTGATACGAAAGTGAAATTCGCTACGAGGAAGTTTTATGAAGACTTATGAAAATGCTCTGACAAACATCCAACATATTTAACCCTGTGAATAGCATATACCTGTCTTATGACTGAGGAAGCTGGTCCTATCAAAGGTGCTGGACCTGGTACCCGAGGTAAATTCGCCCCCTTATCCCGGTACAGTAAGGTGCACGATAATGACTTGAGAAAGCTAAGCACTCTTTCCAGCCCTATTCTATCAATTAAATGACAAAAACAATGCATGCCTGGTTCTTTGACTGGGAAAGCCCTGTTACAAGCAGGTGAGGTCTCGACTACCAGAGCTGGCCCTTTCCGCATGTAATCGTATACTCATATCTTAATATGATTATTATTCATACCGAGAGTCCGGTAAAACTTATCTATATCGGGTAGAAGGGCCAGTATCTTTTATGTAACCAGGACCTAAATGCAAACTGCAGTGGAATACATGAAATAGCATGAATATAACAACAGATTGTAAATCGACGACATTCAGTTTGTTTGCGACCTTAATACAGTGCAGCTACAGGCCGTTAACTTCTCTTTCTTTGTTTCTAATATTTTTGCTCGTTGCAAATGCAACCTTATAACCCTTTACACTTTAACCACGTATATAGGTAGTGTCTAAAAATGCATTACGGTTATACGGCCTGCAACCATGCGAAATTTCTCAGATAAAAAATAGAAATTGAAATACCACGTAAATCTCCGCCTTACCTCTATTATTCCTAAAATATCTAACAACAAGCCAATATCAACACCTTAATGGGCAGGTCCCTCCTTTAAAAAGAACTTCTAGCATACAAATCTCCTTAAAAACTTTTGCTAAATTGTATTTTTTAATCAAAACTTGTAATTTTGCTAACATCCAAAATTATGTAGTTTGCAGTAAGTAAATGTTGTTTATGACATTTCTATGTAGTTGCAATTCAAATTAAATGAACTGAACTGAATTGACCTGAACCGAACTAAACTGAACCGAACTGATCTGGAGCAAATTGAAGTGAACAGAACTGAACCGAACTGAACCAAACCGAACTGAACTGAGCCGAACTGAACTGAACTGATCTGGAGCAAACTGAAGTGAACTGAACTCAACTGAAAAGAACTGAACTCCACTAAACTCCACTGAACTAAACTGAACTGAATCGAATAGAACTAAACCAAGCTTTTGTCTATTGCGTAAGGTTAAGTTCATTTCTGAACTCTGCATAGGGTGGCAAGGATGGTAAAGCAATAAGGCAATACACTTACTGTTGGGTGGTAGTAACTCTCTAAAAACACAAAGAGTGCTGCCACCACAGTGTTGTTGGAGCACCATTATTTCATGTAATTTGTGGCTTGAAAACATATCGTTCGTAAGATGCAGGTTCGGTCCAACAAATTTCAGTGTTACTTCGGCCAATGACTGCAGCTGTGGAGAAACACAATACATACAAGGCCTAACATTAGACACTTGGTGCTTTATTGAAAGATGATTAGCTACTTGGTAAAGCAGAGTATCACTATCGTATTTAAGACATTAAAGCCATCAAGTGAAATTTTTATACATGTGTGCTGAGGGAGTGGACTAACTAGTTGGAACAGTGGTCAATGGAACAATTGCAGGGCGAATGATTATAGTAATGAGAACTAGCATTGAAAGGTTTTGCTACTTTTAAATATCAATGTTATTGTTGTCAAGTTTAGTTTACGTATAGCAAGAAAGAGCCTTCTTTCATGTTTACAAAATTGAAAAAAATCCTCTAGTAAATACATAAATAGAAGTAGTTCAGTTATACATCTAATGCTATGAGATAGTCATAAAAATTTCCTCCACAAGGGCTATCTTTGCAATGTATTGCATTTTGTTAGATGGAATTTTAGATTATCTTATTTACCTTTGAATTGCATGGGAAAATGAAGCAACTAAATTACCTGGATTCTATGAGCAACAGCAGTATCCGTTCTTGCAAGAATCAGGCCCTAGTTGAAAGGAAAAGGTAACTACAACAGAACAGGACTGAAAACAAGTTATAACAAAGGAAAAAAATGAGATGATGAAAAAGTTTTGGGCAAATATGTGAGAAGGCATCAAGGAAAATTTAAACGTGAGGGAGAGCAGGGGTAGAAATTAAGAAGATGAAATCTTAAAAGGCAGAGGCTTTTGTTTGTCATTCTCTTTTACATCGATTAATTACAAAATTCTAAAAACTAATTTATTATATATAATTATAAGTAAACTAATCTAAATCGATGAAGGCTCAAGAGAGGTTCTTCGCTTCCTTGGCTTTGGTATAACGCGTGATTTTATATTACAAATAACGCAGATTGTTCTTTCTTTTCAAAGTCAAACAATTTAATATTGAAACAATAAAACATGACGCCAGTTAGCCTTTAATGTGCAAACTAGAACGCATAACGAGAGGCAATAAAACATTCGGTGCTTTGGAACAAGCGATACTATTTGTCAAGAGTAGCACCTTTGCGAATAACGTCAAAGCAGAATATTTACTTTATTGTGACATAAACCTTACTGATGACGTAAATAAAGGTATCTTGGAGCTAACTTGGATTCATTCATCAAACGCGTCAGTTTGAAATAATTTCAAACTTTATCATTCAATTCACTAAGTCCCCTTTAAATGAGGATGGATGTTTTTTTCTTCTTTTACATTAGTTACGTGTAGTCCTATGCGCGATTATTGTTTTTTTCTGTAAGTAACGTGCAGTGTTATTGTAAGTAACGTGCAGTGGACATTGTCTCATTAATAATGGGATAAGAAAGAATAAAAAATGAAGCATACCCTCGGTATTTTTCGTCTAGCGCCTTTTTTCTTTAGAGGTGGATGAGGAAATGTGTGACTTCTCTCGTAGGGTATGGCGTCTTTTTCTGTCATTCTCTCTCTGCGCCCATGCGGTGGAGCGCTCTATGGAAAAAAGATGTATTCAACTAAAAACTATATTTTTTAAGTAACAAAATTCAACGAGTATTCAGTATTGATATTCCACAGACGATAGCCATCATTTAGGAGAACTAACTTTGCAGAGTAGCATACTGACCTTTGCAAATAGCCTTCGCTTTTGATCATCGTACTCAATGTCAGGCAAAACATCGCCAATGGAGGAATCTCCTTCTGCAGTGTTCGAGCTACTGTCACTTGACTTCCCCCATCTTTCTGCCGATCCAGGGTGACTTCTAGGTCTACGACCGCTTTTTGGCAGCAAAAGTGGTACGATCTCTTCATCACCTTTTCTCGATTTTTCACTCTACGAGATAAAAAGGAAACTTTTCAAAATCGCAACTTCTAGCTCTGGTTCAACCTTGATTCAAGTTTCTTATAAAAAACATGTATGGGCACGACCAACTTTCCTAGTGAAGCTTCGCCCCTTCTTCTAACTCTGTTCCCAATAAATACTTTGCTAATTCAAAAAATGAGCTTGCAAAATATTTTTAGAGAAAATGTACCTCTTTCAACTTGTTTTGAAAACAATCTAACCAAAGTAAGAACCTCATACCAAGGTACCGATACACTCAGACTTTGGGTAAAAAGTTATGGAAGATACTAGGGATGCAAACAAACCTGCACTATTTAGGCAGCTTATCTTAATGTCACACAACTCTTAAGGGTATTAGGGATATATGTTGCGATGGGCGTGAAAAATACACACAAATCAGTATCCAGGAAAGTATAAGGACGGCTGAAATGGAATGAATTACATAACGGAGTGGTTCACAAGATAAAAAAGGAAGCTTTCTTTATTTTGTACGAATACATTTACTCTTTTTAAAAACTTTACGTCACCTTGACTCTTTTAACCAGCTCGACTTTGTAAAGTTCATCCAGTTTCTTTCTAACTTCATATTGTCGCATTCTCTGTCAAATGCAAGATGAGAAAATTGTATAGGAAATTTTATGCCATTTCATTTCAAATTATCATCTGAAGTCAATAACAAATCGGTCTTAATCAAACCAAATATTATGATGAACCTAAAAAATATATTTCACTCTTTATTAATTTTCACAATGAAAATATGCTTCATCTAGATGATAAAAGCAGGGGCGGAGCTAGGGTCAGAGGATGGGGGGGGGGCAAACAGAGAGATTTTATAAGAGACATCACCGAAACTTTTCAAGCATTATCCTAAATACATGGCACAGAAGATACAAGCAAATTAAAAAAAAGTTACGAAGGCATCGTTTGAAAAATTCTAGACTTTACTAAAAATATATACATCGAATAAACCAGATTTGATAATAGCCACAACATAAAACAAAACCAACCTCGATATCAAGTGCTTTGTGTACTATTGCTGTTGCTAAGAGATCTCGAACATGTTTTTGGTGTTCTTTCTTTGCCATTTTTAATCTATATGTATTATCATCAACAATTTCTCCATTCTTTTTCACCTTTATAAGATTAAAGTGATTTTATTATGAGGAGATCAAGTCAAAGAAAAAGCTGGTAGATGGTCTGATAAATTTTAGAACAGCTTATGAAAAGCGCCAAACCCCAAACACAAGAGATTACAAAACTTTGTTTTTCTATAGGTCAATCCAAGGCAGTCCTGTGGGTTTAAAATGCAAGGGCAAGACAGTTGCGGTGTAGAATGTCTGATAATTTTTTGCATGAAACAAAAAATGCAGTAAGTGAAGCATGAGACATTCAAAAGTACAGATATGTTACTGTTGTTTATGCATTAGTCACATTAAAAATTATTAGGTGGCACAAGAAGCTCTTTTTTCAAACGATAACCAAACCCAAAGTGGAGATAACATCTGACAACTAGAATATAGTTGAAACCACCCAACAAGTATTAAACGAATCCATGTTTTGTATTGCAGAACATTCATCTTGGCACAAAAAGTTGCAACATGTCCTGTTACATAGTTCTCACTTTTTCATGCAATTGTAAAATGTAAATGCTGCCATTCTTCTGCTATCAGAAAATAGAGACAGTGCCAATCAATTTATCATTCATGCATCTAACCAACAATCTGCAGCCTCCTACTAAAACAAATTATAACTGTACATGGCCACCAGTTAATTTTCTCAATTTCGCTTCATTATGGCAGTAGCAATTGCAACTTCAATCACAAAACTACTGACTGTCTTTTCATCAAATTCTTATAAAGCAAATGCAAAACCTTACAATAAAGATAGTGACCTTTTTCCAGAATACAAGCATGAAACTGTTTTAGTTTTGGTTACAAAATGGGATATAGTAGGTCAAAAGCTGAGTTATTAAAGCAGCCGCTAAAAATGTCCTCCTTCGTAAGAATCCACAGTTGATTAATGTTAGTGGTCGGTTGATGCGAAAGTGTGATCTTGGCTGTGTGGTACAGAAAACAGGAACACTCTGACAATGAATACAGCTCTATTCTTAAACTTTTCTTATGAATAATAACAAAATCCCATCATGAAGCATAAAGTTTAACATCATTCTTGGGTTTGCGGGTCTGTATCTCAATTTACATGGTCATATTTGGCTGTCAGTTCTATTTTCATCCACAAAACATCAATAAAACAGGTTTGTGTGGAAATCTCTCAAAGTATCAAGGAACTAATTTCATATCTTGTGTTTCACCTTTTTACATGAGATGATTAATGTAGTGTCTTTTTGTCAAAGAAAAGACGACAAGAAAAAAGTACTTTAAAACTAGCATTCATCTTCTAAAGTAGGCAAAAGAAACTCATTGGACTAAAAACTTACCAAGCCAGATTTAACAAGATGTTTCTTCATCTTTGTATTGCCAAAATATCCAGCTAAGTGCTTATCTTGTAGACTGTTATATTTTGCAAGTGGACTGTGAAAACACATGAAAAACTATTTAATTACTGAAGTGGGCATAGACTTGGTACATCTTAAACTGCAAGCAATATCAATATCAAGATAATGCAGTCCTCAAGCCTTGCATTCTTTGTTTATTGCGACATGATCCTGTGGCATTTGGGGGTGGGGAAAGATGCTCCCTACTTCAAATTGATTGTACAGAAAATTTTTTGAGGCATCTGCCTTAATCTATCCCTATTTTTTAAGAAGGTATGATTCATGATTGTGTAACATACCTACCACCTTTTGTACTGATAGCCCTGAAATGCAGATTATTTGCTATTTTATGCTTATAAAATGTGATCAAATTGTATCAGATATCTTCATGTTTTCAACTAGTTCTGGTCCCACAAACAAATGTACAGATTTACAATCAAATTACAAACAACACAAACAACCTGTTTTATATTTAGAAGACTCTTATTTTTGCATAAAATAAGTAATGCTACGCAGCTTTTCAAACAAATGAAAATGCACATGCCCTATGTTGAGATTTTTTTTACTTTTTTAAACCGAAGGTCAACAAATCATCAAGTTCTTTTTGCATTTCATGATTAAGTTATTTATCTGAAAACCCTTGGTTTACACAGCTGGTTGACTATAATAAGTGCTTACCACTGCTATTATTAATATTTCGGGGAATGCAAAACTCATTTTGCAACAGGGTCAGAATACCATGAACAAAGCCTTGTACATTTTCAGGGTGAATGGCCAACCAGGCACATCTAATGAATCAAGACAATTGTGGGCTTGACAAAAAGACTAATAAATAGATGAACTTTTATTCTGTATGTTTATTCTTTGTCATATTAGCCAAAAATACCTGTTGCTATCCAAGGCAAGAGGTGTACTGCTGAGAAAGCAATAAGTAACAAATTATTTTATTTCAACATTGAGCAACCAATTGCCCTACTGTAGAGGTTCCTGATTTTACCTGAAATAATATTTTTGTTATAGTACATGAAAATATGGAAATTATTTTCATTGAAATAGAATATTTAGTGTATCTTAATGACTAGAATCAATGATATTTTCATATTTTCAAGTTTGATGTTTTGCAATTTATCATAACCTTCTTCGCAGTTTTGCAATCAAATTGGGGTTTTTTTAACAGTGTTAGAGTCCATTTTAACTATCTAAACTTCTTGTAAATACGTAAAAATGCAATCATGAATCGATTTCAAGAAAACTGATAAAAAGCAAATTGTATGTGTGTTATTTAGGGTCTTAGAATAGCAGGATTGCTTGCAAAATAATTTTCAAAGAGCACTTTGTCTTTCAATCCACAGCGATTTTCTGAAAGTTTAATAAATCTGAAAGAAAGTTTAGCAAAGCTCTTGAATTGAAATTATAAAAGTGCTCTATAAATGTCAAGATATTATCTACGAGAAGAAATTAATTAATTCAATCTACACCACTGTGCAGAAAAAACTATATTGTTGCGAAAAAGATAAAATTATTGGGAGCCGTATGAGTGTCTCATAAAAATAGCTAAAATTACCCTGGATCCAAATGACTCATGTCTCTGGTTTGTCGTTTTGCAGTGACTTTTATGGATTATTGAACTTCTCAATGTCTGCAAACCGCATCCAAAGCAAGAAATCAGATGCTAAAGACCAACTTTAGTAGGATTATTGTTGCGGTAGCTCTGTTGCCTAGGCCATGCCTTTGGCTTCCTTCACTAAATGCCACAGTCTCTAGAAGTAATGCTCCCACCTCACCAGAACACGTAAAATATTCCGGTTAATGTATTAAAAATTTTTCCTTCTTATGTTAATTGCTTTCCGCCAATTTGTTTGTAGCCCAACTCACTTCACCAAACTTTGAGAAAGTGACTACTGTTTCCACCATACATATTGATCGTCACCATGGTATCAAATTGGTGGATTTATTGATATTTGTTTAACAATTAAACGCGGTAAAACGCGGGATATAATCCAACCGAGGGTCTTGCTTCTTTTCTCAAAAGTTTGTGCTGCACTCTGAAATTCCACAGGCAAGGACATAATATTAATCTTTTATGAACTGCCTTTCAGTTTTTGCATCGCTGATGCCTTGCATAGCTTCTTATATCCACAATTGATGTACATAATCGCAGAAATTTCTCGCAAACCTGTTCGGCATCTCCAATTTGTTTACTTTTTCTGGCATTTCTTTCATAGACCTCTCCGGCCCCTTTGAGGAAAGATACTATCTTTTGGATACCCCCAGGGAGGCCTGCTGTACTCCTAGAGAAGGGGGCAACAGGTGAAAAATAAAGGCAAAAAGAGGTAAAGAAAATGATTTATCTTTTGTCTCGGGTGAGAAGAGCAATTGCCCCCGCAGCCCACTGATGTCTGTCCCTCCTAAAAATGCTTTCAAGATATTCAAACTAAACTTTAAGATGTGTAAATAAAGGATTTGCGGGTGCTACGCTTCCCCTACCCGCCCAAACAAACAGAGAAAATTTGTGACAACAAAAGTATTGCAAGTTTCTCTAAACGGGGCCCTAAGTTGCTCCCTTTCACCCTTTGGCATTGTGTTTAAAGTCCAAATTAACTTTTTTAACGATATTGGCAACCCGTTGATAAATCGACTATGAGAAAAATAACAACCTTGGATTTATGTAGAAAATATAATCAGTTAAAAGCATATGATATAAATTATATTTTGTTAACAAAATTTTTAAAAAATTCATTAACGCAATTAATTGCACTTAAATCATTAAACATAATTACAAGTTCATTTGCAGTATTAAATCATCATTTTGATGAGACTGTTGCACTCTCTTAATAAGAGAAGTTCACATCGGTACACTTTGACCTGCAACAGAGAATGAAATGCATGTAAAGCTTCAAAACAACCTTTCATTTCATTTCAACGAGATGATGAGAATTAGGCCTTAGGGCTAAGCAGTTTTGCAAGGAGCCAACCGGTCATAACTTAGAATTTAAGATAACTACACATGAACGCCACTGCATGTTTTCGACTGGGGAATCTCGATAAAAAGGCGCTACCATTTGGGTAGGTTAGTTAAGTCAATGTCAGTTCTCCTTAGAAATCGATTCATGGATCTTACAACAGAAAAAACAAATCCAAAACTATAAAGCTAGTAAAATATTGCTGGTATTTGGTATAACATTTTATCTAAAAATACACTTTAGCTGTGGCAGTTGTTCTCTAGTTGAATCAATTGTAATTTTATCAATTGTCAATTTAACATGAGCAAAGAGAAATTCATGAATGCCAGAGAACTTGAGCACAAATTAACTGGAATTGTGTTTGAAAACTTAAAAATTTTGTACTGTAGTAATTTCAGAATAATACTGTACCGTTCAACGTGATCTTTGATGTGGAAGGCATCAGGGGTGAAAGAAGGCTAAAATAAATGAAGATCTGTCATAAGTGTTGGTGTGTGAATGATGAAAGAGCCAGAAGTGGCTTTTGCTTTGATCAGGTCTGTCCAGGTCACCCTCTAATAGGCACTTTATCCCCCCAACCACCTTATGCATTTGCACAAAAAAAGTAGCTGCAAGGGGCAATGTGCAAGATATGTAAAATACATGAGAAGAAAAGTACAAGATGAAAGGTGCAAGAGAAATTTAATATTTAGGGAAAAGTAGATTAGACAACGAACTGGGCATAAGCTGAAAGGAGCATTGAAAGGGCAGGTGTAAATTCTTCTAAAGGCCAGTTTCTTTCTCTTATAAGATTCAATGCAAGAAACCGTTTAATAGGGACTGCTCTAAATTGTAAGCTTACAAATGATACAATACATACTACCTGACTAGCCTCTACATAAATATATATGAATAATCAAAAGCTCTCTCACTATCATTGCTTGAAAGAATTAATAGAAACTTACGTAATATAACTTTGATAGCCAATGTAAAAAACAAAACTATTTAAAATTTCATAGATATCATTGATAGCATAGATTGTCGAGGTTATAAATCAACTTTATTGAATAGTTATACCTGGGCATCCTACACCACTGGGTCCAGTTGCAGCAGTTTCACCATCGGGACAGCAACCGTAATGCGTTTCTCTACATGGTAACAGTGAGTGACCTAAAAGGGTGGAAAAATGAATTGAATTTTATCATGCCTCAGCAGGGCAAGAGAGGAAGGGTGCTGAAAATATTAGAAACTTACTGGAAGCAGAGTTAAAACCACATTAAATCCTGCTCCAATTCTTTATCATTTCCAAGAAACTCATGGCATATTTTCTAGGTTTGAAAATTCACTACTGGATTCTCTTAATTTATGAGGAGCCGAGTACAATATTCTCATAAACCAATGCTCGTTAGATAAAATTACATCAAATAACCATTTGATGTCGAAGCTTCCACCCTGAAGGGACAATATGACCCAATGAATTTCAGCAAGAATTGCTAATTACGCAGAGGGGGGGGGGGGTAATTCTTTTATCAATTCAATCAACTGACTTTTCGCACCAAATCACCACTTCATGTACCTTGTTGCAGTCTACAAAATGTATTAGTTATGTGTGAAAAGCTCATTCTCGCCGGGGGAAAGTGTGAAGTCGGTAGAGTATCAGGCTAATAATGTTTGAAACTCACTTGATTCGTGAATACTCATTTCATTGTTTTCAACCTCACAAAGTGAGCCCATGAAACCGCTTGGGCAGTGACATTGGTATGACGATCCACCACTAGAAACGCAGACACCCCCATGGAGACATGGATTCGGGTGACATTTGTCTTCATCTGTGAAGAGAAACAAAGTTCATTAGTGAAAATATGAGGTCATCTACGTATATGAGCGTTCTAGGCTTTGGTCTTTTCTTTTTACACCAATCAAAGGAGAAAGAAAAGACCAACTAACTTTATTTGCACCATGCAGTGGTAAAGGACATATAGTCATCTGGTCCCAACTGCAAATGGTGCTTACAATTAAACAGAACTACAATAGTCATTAATAAGTCTGTTTTAAATTAGATGCCGCAATAAACCAATCTTAGAGACAGGGAAAATTGGACAGTTTAGAATACCCAATAACATTTGAGGAAATTTAGTCTTGACAAAGCGATCAGAATTTCATTTTCAACGCTGGCTATAGAAGTGACTTAACCCTGTAAATAAAACGTGGACAATGAAGGATGACTGTTACGGTCAGGGGCGGTCAAGTACACGGTATTTCCCGTCCCTACCCTTATTAAATAGGCACATGCAGGCCCATACGATCTTGCAAGCTATTCAAAGGAAAAATCGGTATATAAGCCAAGAGTTTGGGAAAAGATCTCCATTATTTTTTGCAAAATGCACAAAATACCAGGCTCTGGGATATCAATTAATTGAGAGCAATTTTGACGACATATAGAAAAAACTGGATCAAAGCTAGTACAGCTTCTGAGAGAGACATCTGGGCCAAAATTAGGACCTTTAATCCTGCAAGATGGAAAGGAACCGACCAAGAAGGGCGATTTTAAATTGTGACTATAACGATTAACTATTAACGATGGTTACGAATTATGACTATACATAGTTAAGAATAACGGTAACAATAATTTGTGATGATAAACGGTGGCTGTAAATGCGGTTAACATCATCATTAAGCCTGAAATACACCATCATTTCCCAATGATCATTTTTCAATGATCATTGAAAAATGATGGTGTATTCGTGTAAAAAATGACGGTTTTTCGTCATCATTTTCACTGATCATTGAAAAATGATAGATCGATCATGTTCGATTTTCATCATTGCTCAATGATGGGAATTCTCTTTGTTCATAATAGATGCTATTGTTCATCGTGGCGCCATAAGAGAATAGGCCTTTGGAATCAATCATTATTCATGCTGCTTTCGCTCACTCTCATCTTTGCCATATTTTGCTGCCATTTCATGCATTTCCTCGCTCGCCAATTTATCTGCTTGTCAGCATATTCACGCAGTGGAAAATTAATTTCAAGGTAGATAGCTTAAAAGTAGTTACCGAAAAGGCTGGACTTCACATAAAGTGTTCCAAATGTTTGGAAAAGATAGGAGGCAAGAAATGAACGAGGTTTTCATAGAGGTTGGGAGGGAAGAAAAAGTCTTTGGGATGTAAAGTTTATTTTTGCTGGAATAGGGTCGCGAAATATGGTGTATTCTTTTGTTGCATCATTTTCAATGAGACAAAGTTTCTCATCAAATAATGCAGGAGATATTCTTAAAAATCGCTGATTTCCATCAACTTCCTCACTGCGAAACTCTTGCATAATTGTATCATAAAACCAATGTTCATTTCTCCTGCTAAGCCATGGCTTAACCCAGACTTTTCGCTTTTTTCTAGAACTAGGTGCTGTTTTTGTTTCATCGGATAAAATAAAATATAGTAAACTATAAAAGCAGCAGCGTACTCTTCGGAGTCCATTTTGAAAAGAATTTACTCATAAAGCGCATCATTTATCAATGATAGTGTAAACGCATTTGAATGACGAACATCATCGTCATATTTTCAATGATCATCGTAAAATGATCATTGAAAAATGATGGTGTATTTCAGGCTTTAGGGAGAATAATTCTTAGAAGGAAGTACCTGCTCTTCCTTGACTTACCCTCACAAAGATGGCCAATCCACCCTCCATTGCATGTGCAACGGTAGTCATCTCCTTCCGCTAAACAGATACCATCATGATGGCATGGATTGGGGTGGCAAGGATCTCGCTCTGGAAGATAAAATAATTACTTTTTTAGGGCGTGAAACACGAAATAATATGTATTCAACGATACAGGTAGATTTGTTAAGCTAGAGCGCACAATTTACTTTAGTCAGGTGTCGGAAAATCGGTCCTGATCTGACTCTGAACTTTAATCATTTTGGAAAATATTTGGCAAAGTTCGGTCTCATTTGGCAAAAATTTTATCCTTTAGAAGCACAACCCTCTGAAAAAGACACGTATTTGTGCCCCTGTTTAGAGGTATGTTATTAAAGAAACATTTTGCTCAGATTCAACAAGAAATAATTCTTGTCCCCCTTTGCAATCCCAGCAGACGCCTTTCATCTTGCTATATAGCTGCATAGTTACCGGGGGTGGAAGGGTTGATAAAACACTCCTTGCTAATCACAAGAAACAGTTGTTTCACCATGGCGATACTTTCGCGCTGTGATTAACTAGCCTACAGTGAAAATTTGCACCGTCGAAAACTGTTGGATGGAGAACTTTGAATATAAATTTGCACCGTCGAAAACTGTTGGATGGAGAACTTCAATTATAGAATTTAACCATAAATATAAAGACAGCTAGCTTAAATATATATACAGCTACTTAAATATAGCAACGCACCTTCGCAGTATTTTCCTCTAAATCCAGATGCACACGTACACATAACATCAGCTAAGTTTTCAAAGCACGTCCCACCATTTAAGCAAGGGCTTGCTTGACACCGATCTTGCTCTGTAAATAACAAAGACATCGGAGCAGGTAAATTTCGAAGAGAAAGCAAATCCCATTCTCAAATCTTGCTATGTTTCTTATCAATAGCGAGGTCTCGGTAAAAGGTATCCATCTCTAGTTATACTTCCCTAAATTTTTAAGTAGGCCTATTGGCTTACTACCCACTATGGCTATTTAAGTAGGCCTACTTGCTTACTACTCACCCCTGTCAGAATTGTCTTATTAGAATGATGACAGTATCTGGTAGATGTAGATGTAGATCTCGGGTAGGAGGGCCAGCGCCTCTCATGCAAACAGGCCCCTACAAGGTTAAAACATATGTTCATTTCCAATCAACTTGATTTTGTTGCAAAGTGACTCACCTTCGCAAAGCAGACCTCTGTACCCATCGAGACATTTGCATTTAAAATCATCTCCTTCGGAAACACAGAATCCACCATTTTTACAAGGATGCTCATGGCAATGATCAATAGCTGTTATGAAAGCAAAAACTAATTATGGTATTCATGAAACTATATTAGAAGCAAGGACACGAACAACAAGGGGGCAGTTGGGCACTAGGGGCAATCCCTCCTCTTGCCCTATGAAAATTAGACTTATCATTCTATTTTACAACTGCTTTGCCCATATTTTTCCTTCTTGCCCCCTTGCCCTGGAATGCGGCAGGCGCCCTTGATCAAATATACATCTTTTGCAAAAACATTTGAAAATCAATTCAAATATAGCAAGGACGATCCAATCTTTTAACTTGGGCAGAGAATGGGGGGGGGGGTGTTGGAAATGAGGTAGTCTGTGGATAGTTGGAGCAGAGTTTGCACTTTTCATTATTCAGAGTCATTCAGACGCGCTAAAAATCATTCAGTTAGGCACATATCAATAATCTAAGGTCAGATTGCGAGGTATTTTTGTGGTCATAGTTAAAAGTTATTCTAAAATGATATATGACGGAATATATAATGGAAAGGAAATAGATGACAAGTTAAGTATTAATTTTTCATATTCTACAACTATATTTGCTAAGAAATTTTAAGTTACAGATCATTATCAGCTAACAAGAGGCTGCCAAATATTCAATTTTTATATTCACATAAAAATAATTACAAAGAATGACACTGAAGCTGCCTTGAAAAATCCAACCAAACGAAACAGTTTGAAAGGAAAAAAGTTCAGCTTCAATCGCTGTTTTTGAAGGAATTAACGCTATTATGGCACATTCTTAGGAAAAACTAAGCTTTTAACGAATAAAACTACAAACTATTTGCATTCGCATACTGTGTGACCCATGCATATCTTCCAATTTGCCAATATGTTATAAATATTTTATCGCGTTTGTTCGATTTTGTACTATTCGCTCAGTTAATGTGATAAAAGCAAAATGTTAATGACGCATTATAATGATTTCTAGAAACTAGAAATGCACATTCATGTTACGCCCAGGGTCATGGTTTAAAGAATGCTGTTTTTATGAAGTGAAATAAAATTTGGTAGTACGAGTTAAGATCAATGAAAACATGATTTTTTTGACATCATCAAAGCTTAATACAATGGAGAATTATCGTGAAACGCTTCGCATTTAAAATATCATAACTTTATCTGAAAAGTACTGAGTTATAAAACTGAATGATGATGATGATGATGAGGTTGATAATGATAATGATGATGATGTTGATAATGATGATGATGATGATGATGGCGATGATGCAGATTATGATGATGAAGATGATGATGTTGATGATGATGATGATGATGATGATGATGTTGATAATGATGATGATGATGATGACGATGATGATGATGATGATGCAGATGATGATGTTGATGATGTTGATAATGATGATGATGATGATAATGTTGATGATGATGATGTTGATAATGATGATAATGATGATAATGATGATAATGTTGATAATGACGATGATTTTGAAATAGAAATCAGATAAATACCTTCACAATGATCTCCACGGAATCCTGATTTGCAGAGACATTTAAACTTTGATATTTCATTTACACAGGTTCCTTCGTTCATACAAGGATTTGCATCACATAATGAAGCTTCATCTGTAAAAACCGAAGCAAGTGATTTGGCATGCAGAAAAGTATTTTATTTGTTCGGAAAACCTCAAAGCATGAAAACGAAAAATGAGGACCAACGATTTGGCCGGAATTGGCTAACAATATAAGTGAATAACATGCAAGACTGCAGAAAATATTCCACCCTCACAGAAAATTTCATTTCTTCAGAATGGAAGCAAGCAAGCGACTGTTGGATTTGTAGACCCTGGGGCGCTAAGGACTGACTTCTTCCGAAGACCCATTTACCATCCTAGGAAAGAGGGACAGCTGGATCAGCTCAACAGCTAGTAGAGAGAGGTTGTAAGTGGGCCATCAAACCATGAACCTTAAGGGTTTAGCCGTGCGCCCTAACCACTTATCAACGACAGTAATACTCTCGGCAGAACTCATTTTCTTCTGCTATATAAGAAATTCAACAAAGATGTGATAACCAATCACAATTGTACACCTCTATAATTTTAGGTAACATACAATTGGCTTATCTCTAATGTAAAGAGATCTTAATGCAAAAAAAAAGCATGAGAATATTATCCAAATATACGAAAAAACATGGCTATGGCAAGTTAAAGACGCGCTAAAAGCAGCCAAAAGTTTTTCCTCGCAAATACCATTGCACCCTAGACACTCGAGGGCTTCAAAAAAGAGCTAAAAGCTCACTTTACGAGCTGAGAATGCTGAAAACAAATACACTATAAAACACGATCCTCTGGAAGACAAGCCCATTTCTTTTGATCATAAATGTATCACTCGTAATCATCTAAGTATATCATAATTGTATAAGATTTTTAACTAAAGAGATATTCGTGTATAGATAATAAGATGGAATGAATGAATTTTCTGTGTACCTTCACAATGGTGTCCCTTAAATCCATGTGCACATTCACACTTGTAGCCATCATCAGTATCCAAACATTGACCAACGTTAAGACATGGGTTTGGTGAGCACTGTGTTTCCACTACGAACAAAAATGAAATTAAGGTAATCATAGGATACTAAAGGAATACACTTAACTAGGATACAGTAGGAAAACTGGGAAAAAGTAGATATACGTTCATAAAAAGGCTAAGCGATTTCAAAGTAAATAATTGATAACACTTGACGTAAGCTGTGATCATTATTATATGCACTGTCATGTGCACCTTTTGAAATAGTGAAAACATTCCCTAGGTGTGAGGAAACAAATCAAGAATGGCTTTTTTTTAAGTTGATATGATGACCATTTCATCCAATTCGTCAATATACAGTGTTTTGTATATTTCGTGTAAATTCTTTCATTTCTCAAACCCTCAGTATTCTCAATCAAGTGCTAGATAATCTCCAGGCAGCAGTGTGGACAAGGGGCAAGGAGCGAAGGGGCAAGAAGGCGGTTGCCCCTTCCCTAAGGATAAAAACTTTGCTGTCTGAGATAAGCTCAAATCTGCGAGGTTCTAACAATTTCCCAACTGCCAACCCAAAGGACCCCTTACATCTCTCCCTTCATTTGCTCGTTGTCTCCCCCAAACAAGTGACCCCTGGAGATGCCCCTGTCTTCAGGTTCTTGCATATCCTGGCAATTTCCCCATTAAACAGTATTTTCTGATAGCAAAATTACGTTAAGATCAGCACTACAGGGATGTCTTATATATTGGTACTTACGTTCACAATTGCTACCTCTGTACCCATGACGACATACGCATCGGTATTCTGTTAATGATTTTACCATACATGTGCCAGCATTGAGGCAAGGTGAAACAGAGCACGGTGATGGGGGTACTGTAGATACAAAAGGTATACATATAACATCAACAATGTTGATTCAACAGTACTTGCAATTTGTCACTGATATTGCAGTACAATTTCCGTATAAAAGCCAGTAAAAAGGGGACAGGCTTATTGTGGTTAATTTTTCAAAACTTGGGGCTGGGGCTGAGGTTGAATTGTTCTTAATACTTTCTCGCACTAATGGGGTGAAGCCAATCAATGTTTTTCATCAAAAAGTCTCTAAACATTTACAAGCAATATCATTTCATTGACACAGTAATTAGTTTCGCCTGGGGCAATTAATTAAGGAAAAGCAATTCTTCTCAGGTTAACAAAAAATGACAGTTCATATCAATATTTTATTGGAAAGCGTAGGTATCTTAGTCAAGAATTATATTTTGCGACAGTGCTTCAACCTGGCTTGCTCTTAATTTGATTCCTGATGCAATAATTTGCTCTCTAGTTCTAATAAACGTCTTCTGATATAAACCAGAATTTAGGTCTTCTTATCAAATATTTTATGCTTTATGCCCTCGAAGTTTTCATGCTAATAAATTAATAAATGCAATATCGATTATGAAGCTCTGAAAATTTTGGTTCACTCAGCAGCCAAAACGTAGCTAATACAATGCCTCAAATACACAATCATTAGTATTAGCATGCCTGGTGTCCAAGTCAGACCCAAGTTATTCGGTGACTTGGTAAAACACGTTCATTTGTTTATGAGGTTACTACAATTGGGTCTTTGGTCATTCAAGCTCTATGACATTAGGCCTTTAACTAGCTGAATTGGGGAAAACAGTTAAAAGTAAATGGTTTCACGTAACATTATGGCAGATCTCGATTTAAGTATATGTTGAAATCAAGTGGAGACTACTATATTGTAAATGGCTGCATTTTGCGCACTAGCTGCAGAATTTGTCCTCTAACAAGAAATCAACAAAGTGCTTAACTGTGTAAATTATATTAAGCTAGCAAGACCAGGGTCTAGATGCAAACATATGACATATGAATTTACCAGCTAAACACATAAAGTATGATCTCCAATACCTTAAAAAACGATTCACTATCAATGCTGCCTACACATGTGTGTTATCAGCCTACATATGCTCTAGATAAACACGTTTTTTGAATTCTTGGAAGCGTTGATAGGATTAAAGCAGTTTATAGAAGCGATCGATGCAAAGGTGCCCGAAGCAAGCATGAGGGAGGAATAACTGACGGAAGGCACTGCTATATCAATATACATTACAACACAGACTGCTTTAGGTAGCCTGTCAAATATGTTGCAAATTTAAAACTTCATACCGTCACAATATTCGCCACTGTAGTTGTTTACACAATTGCAATGACCATCGCGGCAAACACCGCCGTTCTTACATTGTGTGTAGCGGCATCTGTCTTGGACTGTTGATCAAAATGTAAATCAAAATGACGCAAACAATAGATTTTCAAATAGCCAGTCAATAACTTATTTACAAAAAAAACAGGAACAAGGAAAAACAGCTCCAAAAGGGCGATGTGTGATTGAAAATAGTCAATATTCAAATGTTTAAAAAATCATACTACAATATGTTATACTTTCTTGTATATGTTAATTTTGATATTTATCTAAGGCCAAATATTAGTAACAGCATACAGGCATGCATGATTATCATCTAATCGTATTTGGTTTATATTCCTACCGCTTTGTGTTGTCCCCTTATATCTATCATTCACACATAACGTCACAAGCATTTCTCAATACCATACTTACCTCAATATTATGACACGCAAATATTTTAATATATTTTAGAGACTTGGGTATTATTGACTCGTGTGAAATGAAAAGCAAGCGCTGGCAGATTTTTAAAAATTCCTGTTTTAGCATTAATAAGCTTGTCCTGAATCTTGTCCATTAAATTAAGATCTATGACAATTATCGCCCAGCAAACATTTTAAATCAATCAATCAATCAATCAATCAATCAATCAATCAATCAATCAATCAATCAATCAATCAGTCAGTCAATCAAAGAACCAACCAACCAACCAGCCAACCAATCAATTAACAAATCAATCAATCATTCAATCAATCACACACACTTAATCAATTAATCAACCAAATGAATCAGCCTTATAACAGAAATGACGACTTACATTCACATCTTTGACCAGTGAATCCAGGTGGGCAGGTACAGGATACAAGACCAGAAAGGCCAATACCAATATTCGATGCACATACACCTCCATTAAGACAAGGTGTAGTGTGGCAGTGGTTAATTGCTGTTTAGAAAGATAGATCAGTTGCATGAATATTAAAGACAGGGCCGTGGCAATAGAAAACCTCATAAGTCTCTTATAACTATGCCATCTATATCCCATGGCTCAAGAGCGATTGGTTTAATAATCCTATATCTTACGTTTACTTCATTTTCTATATTTGGACTTAGAAAGTATCTCCAAAGTTTCCCTCTCCAGTTAACTATCCTCATAACTATTAACTTTCCCCACTTTGAATTCCTCTACTCTACTCTTTGTAACGTTTTTGTTACTCTTGTTTAGAAACGTAAACCTGCAGCTAGAATAATCAAATAAGAATTATTTTGCTGTGACATTTGCATCTTGTTAGGCTTTTAGATAATACATATGTATGTATGTATGTATGTATGTATGTATGTATGTATGTATGTATGTATGTATGTATGTATGTATGTATGTATGTATGTATGTATGTATGTATGTATGTATGTATGTATGTATGTATGTATGTATGTATGTATGTATGTATGTATAATTCTTTTACGTAAATAACAGGGCTAAGTAGTACTACTTGTTTTCAGCCTGGTTTACAACGGAAAAAGAAAATAAAGAAAATAAATAATTTTACTGATAACATAAGAGTAAAGTTGAAATTATAGATAATAAGTTGCTTTGAACATCTAACATGTCATACCTACAGTTATAGATATTTAAAAAATAAATAATAAAAAGAGCGTTACAAAGCATTTGAAATTGCAGATTTTCATCAACAAAATTATAAACTCGAAAGGTGTTCAAAACAAACAGAAATAAAGGGAACCTTTGTGGTGAATCACAGATGCAAACAACCAGAAGTATGCTTGCCTGCAATGTGTATTCATCGCTTTGTGAAATCGGTTCAAAATGCTCTTAAAATGGAGACTAGTTGTGATGTTCCGCAATAGAAGGGCTTTTCATGTTTTTTTCTCTCCTATTCCTCTCGCTTCTTCAAAGAAATAAAAAGTTTCGTACGAATATTTCCTTTCTCTTTACAATGACTCAAGACTTGGTGAGTCAAAGAATCTTCTATTTGCAGGATTTGTATGGCTGGCAGTAATAAATCGAAGTATAACTGAGCAGAAACCAAACTTAGAATGCATTCTGGAAAGTGTAGAAGAAAACTAAGAATAATAAAAACTAACTCGAGCAATCTTTCCCAATGTACTCTGCTGAACAAATGCATTCATAATCGTTGTTTACTTCGTTGCATGTTGCTCCATTGTGACATGGGTTAGGCTGGCATTTGTTGAATTCTAATATGAAAAAAATGTTTGTTATCGCCTTGAGTTACTTACCACTTGGGTCACACTCACTCGAGCAAAAGTTGACCGGATCTAAACTGGATCTGATCTACTTTTTGTACGGGTACGCCTTGCGTTTACACGAGATATCGTAGATCCGATCAATTTCAGGTCCGCTATCCAACCTACTTCTAGATCTCATTTAAAGCAGATCCATTTTAGATCCAAAACAAAAGTAGATCGGATCCAGTTTAGATCCGCTCCACTTTTGCTCGTGTAAACGCAGTCTTACCAAACACATCATTATAAGCTACGGTTAGTTAAGATAAAGTCAATTTACGTTAAGTTAAGTCGAGTTAATGTGAGCTGAGGTAAGCTAAGTAAAGTAAAGTTAATCAAGATAACTTAGGTTAAGCTTAATTCAGCAGAGCCAATTTGAATTGATTTACTTCAGTTCTACCATGTAGAAACTTGATCTATTAAAACTGCACGAAAAAAATGTGGCATACTGAAAGTTCTTTTCTCTTTGAAGTACCAGTTAATCGATCCTTGTGCAATTTTAGAGTTTTGCAGATGGAAATACTTGTTCATTAATTAAGATACAGATTAGACAGTATTATAAATACTTGAGTATGCTACCACGGTACGCAATTTAAACAAGGAGAGAGCACATCCTACATAAAGAACCTTTATCAAATCAGTGAATAACAAATTGGGGCCGTCAAGGGCCTAGCCCACATTAAATATATCATGTTGTCTATCATCACAGGACATCCAAAAATGACTGCATGTTGTTTACAAATAACTTTGCAATTTCGATTCTTACTGACTCTCTCTCAAGCCCGGGCCGCAAGATGGTCGCACCTGCTACCACCCTCTCCCGACGGTGCTGTTACAAAATATAAGAAATTGATAAAAATGAGCCAAATTGTCTTGCCAAAATGAGTAGGATTTGCATTTGGTAGAAAGCAGATGGATTTTTACTTGACGATCAAAACAAAATGCTGAGGTTTGAGTTTGTTTGATGCTAAAGGGAATGTTGTCCAGGGAATGATAATTTGTGTATCTAGCATATCATAAGCTATTTTGCAATTTATTCAATTGTACCATAAAGATGTGACCCTTACAATGCAGCCTAGAACCATGCTGGTGAAAATTTGACAAAATCTAAAGAAACATAGTATATATTTCGACTCTCAGTATGTGCTGTAGTACACTTTAATCAATCTTAACGATTTATAAGATGTAATTGAGGCAATTTAGAAGAAAAGGTCTCCACCTACCTTGACAATTCAATCCCTTGAAACCTTGAGGACACGTGCATACATACTGCCCATTGGCTTCTGTGCATACACCATTGTTACGGCATGGGTTAGGATGGCAACGGTCTTCCTCTAGAATCGAAAGAGAACATGAAGGTTGACATTGTTGATATGATACTAAATTATTCATCAAATTTTTAATCCGACTGTATGATAATACAATGTATTTCATAGATATTGGTGCATTTAAATGTAATGCAATACAATGCATTAAAATGTAACGTAATGTTATGTAATGTAATGCAATTTAACGTAATGAAGTGCAATGGACTAAAATGCAATGCAATGCACTACAATGCAACATAATGCAATATACTGTTAAGTAAAGAAATGTAATTCAACGTAACATAATGTTTACCTTCACAGTCACTGCCTTTATATCCATTTGGACATATGCATTCATATCCGTCTCTCACTTCATTGCAAGTACCTCCATTCATGCATGGATCACTTTCACAATGGCCTAAACATAAACACGGCTATTAACGATTAAGTCTGAAATGTGCTTCAAAACTTCTTTAATATCTGAAAGACACTTAAGATACATTATCGATACAATCATGTGGAAAGATTTACTTAAGGACTCGTTTGAAGGTAACTATTGAGCAGACTTGACTGTACTGGCACTGCTTATAGTGCTAATGACAAATTTCGATAACTCGTTTGTGTATCAAAGCTTTGTCCTTTCTCACTACGAGCGACACAGCTTCCTCATATTCTAGTTTAACCGTAGTTGTTACTTGTGTATTTTAATATTTTATGATGATATGAAAAAAAGGTCTTCCACTGTAAGCATAAATCATATTGCCCAACATGAAAATCTACAAATGATGCAGTCTTGTTCCAAAGCGGGTAGTCTTCAAGAGTATACAAAGTCCTCACTAAACGAGAAAATGTTGGTTACGGCCAAGGTAATCCCAATTAAGACAAAAGTATTATGACAGAGCCATGTTGCTTTTGGAAGAACCTATCTTCTTAGAGTTTAACTGTGCATACGTAAACAAAAAAGTGAACATTTCGATCATTAGAACTTTTTCGATCTTTTTCGATTCGATCATTTCGATCATTAGAACTTTTATTTTTAGAACTTTCTAGAACATTTCGATCATTATTTTTAGTTACCTAAGGACCTTGAGATGAAATAAAGAATAAGCTTATTAAAAGACTTTTTTTGTTCTATCACCAAATCAAAAACTGAGCAAGATTCGTGGCTATTCAAGAAACATTCGAGCATTCTGAAGAGTAACCTTCTAAAAAAAAGGCCCATAAATTTATAATTCAAGAATAATGTTTAAAGAAAGTACTTTAAGAGGTGCGATAAGATAACGACAACACAGCCACTAGTTCTAGTTACTGGTTCGATACTCTGGCTATAAAAGCTGAACAGGTTTCCAGTCTATCATTAGTTTTTATAGTTATTACACTAGTACTTTGACACAATGAGACTGGGTGACATGCGTAGTTCGCCTTACAGTTCGTATATCTATACTTAAGAGACTAATGAAGGTATATATATACTTAAGAAACCACAATTTAGACGATAATAGATCAATCTAAGTGTAAGAGTAACACGTACACCTATTTCATCTAACTGTAAGTTTAAGTTCTAAAGCTTTACAGGGAGGCAGCAAGTTCTAACGGCGTCTAAGTTAATCCACATAGAAGTACCTCCAAAGAGTTCATACCGAAACGCTGGGCTTTTTTAAAGGAAGTTGGCACAGTTACTTAGTTCTGAGCTCTGTAGAGCAGGCTTCTCGATGTCTATATTAACATAGTTAGACTGTATTGAGCACCAATTACCCTACATTACGTCTCTTAACTTATAAGAACATTTTAAACAGGTGTTCAAACCGCAGCTCAATAATTACGCGAAAATGCGAGTAGATTTTGCCAGTGCTGTAAAAAGTACGCCTAAGTACACACTTACCCTCTTCGTGTTCATGCTCGGCGTATTCATCATCATCACCATCGTCCACGTGATAAGGCGAATGATAACCATCATGAAATCTTTCGCGTGCTAATCGGTGTAGAAATTGTTTGTACGACATCATAATCGGTGGCCTAGGGATCCGTGTAGTTACAATCGTCTTTTGACGAATTGGCGGAGCTTTCAAGTAAACATATCCAGGATGGGAATAATAATGTGAACGTGGGTGTGCGATAAATTGCCGTTTTGTTTCGGATTTTCCGACAGTGTCCGGTATAGCTCCTGCCTTTTCTTCGGCAAACTTTGCGTCTTCAGATTCCTTCGTTTCAGCATCGTCTATAGACTTTTCAGATTCCTCTTCGTCCTCGCTGTTTCCATCAGCATCGGCACCTTGTTCCGACACATTTTCCCTCTGGTAGCCAGAGCCAGAAACATCACCACTGCTTTCTTCAGCTCCATCGGGGTCCGAATTATCATCAGCCTCTTCATCTACGATTTTTCCAGGTGATACGACATGTGTTTCCGTAGACTGCCAGAACAAATCTCGTTTCTCGGGAAATCTCCTTTCTTCCAAGAGATCGGCCGACAAATCAACTCTGGCGATATCGTCATCTTCGACAAGTTCTCGCTTTACTATTACATGTTTTCCGTGTAACGAAATTATAAAATTTAAGACTAGAAAACCTAGCAGTGTAAAGATCGGCCTGTCGGCCATTTTCGTTACTATATATACAAATAGACTATATTTTTTAGCAATTTGTTGCTCTTAGGCATTAGGAGGTTACCAACAATGTTACTCGAAGAGCGTCGTACGCTTGGTTGCATTTCAATAATATGTTTATGGAGAACCACTAGTCGCTTTTTCGCGTGTGCATGACCTTTGCGATCACCGTGAATGTAAATCAAGAGTAAACAAATTGGAAAATTTTTACCAACACTATCTTCACGGATTAATTAAACTTCCTTGTTACCGTAAGCAATATAATGAAATTATGGTTTATTTAAATACTGCGCTTATCGCAAATCATTGCCAATGCTACAATCGCAAAGGATAGTGTTGGTACTCGATCTCGAAACGCGCAACTATTTTGTCTTTTCGCTTTTCTTTTAGGCAGTACGTTGTTTACACTGTTTGTCGAATTTTGTGCGGTTTTTGGTTACCGGCAAAGTTTGCGTTATTCATTCGCTTTATTATTATTTATTATTTTATCATTATTCTTTATCATTTATCCACAAAATCTCTATCAGCGTTATCTAAAGAACAAAACTAAAAATATATAAGCATGTAACAATATAACTTAAACAAGGAATATTACTAAATAAGTTTTAAGTCAATAAGTGCTGCTCTTCCTAGAGATTATGCTTTGGGGAACATGCTGTTGTAGCAAAGAAGCTTTCATTTTTCTTTTGAACGCGAAAATTGTGGGCTATTCCTTATTTGAAGAGGTATTTCATTCCACAATTTGGTCGCAGAGTCGTGAAAACTTATTTGGGAAAATTCTAGGTTTCATCTCGGGATACTGATATCATGACAGCTTCTTTTTCTCACATGCAGATATCTGAGATCTCATGGCGAATTCTGCGTGAAAACTGCTAGGGCATAAGTTTTTTAATATTTCGTATGTCATAACAGCTTTATCATATTTAATAAAGTTAAGGACCGATAGCCAATTACAAACCCATCCATCCTTTGAATGTGTGTTTTAAATTAGCGCGCGAGCCCGTTCTTGGAGATGCAGTAAGTGTTAAGTATCATTCATCTGGTTTCTATTTGTAAAAAGTAAATAAAAAAATAAATCTTTACAAGTGAGGTTTGATACATGGGAAGGCCTTAAGTTGAAGACAGGGACAGGCTCTGAGAATGACGATCTATATTGCATTAAAATATCTCTGATACATATTATGGATTACGCTAAGTACAAACTATTCAATACTAGAAGGGCAATCGATTGAGAACAAGAAACTACGGCCACCCTAGGGTACTACATACAATTTCATGTAAATGATCACTTTTTTACTGGAGAACTTCTATGTGCAGGTTTTGTCTGCAAAACTTACAAAAGAGAACTCTACTCGAAAGTGGTTTGGATACCTTTGGTAATCCTTTAGATTATCTTATTCCAAAATATCCATGAATCTTTGTAGATGATGGTTTAAAGTTGCTACAGTGTGGATTTTTACCAAGAAACATAGTAACAGCTCACTGTATATTTAGTCACTGAATTGAGAGTCATATGCATTCATGAAGTGATGACGTCAAAAAATCTATTTAGCCATGAAAATCTTATTTTTGAATTCAGAATTCACATTTTAAAACTTGTAATATAATAAAGTTGTGTAAGAAATCTCATTCGAACACATTTTAATATTAATTTATATCAATTAATACTAATTCTAATACAAATTCAGCACTGATAGTTTCATAAATTTTGGCGCCTATGAACAGAAAAGAGAGTAATTCTACCATGCTCTATGTTCTCTACAAATGCAAAATAGAATGAATTGAACATGGTCATTCACAGCTATTTATTTCTACTTTTCGAAGTGTGATCAAACTTTCAGTTGATGTCATCATGGATAACCCATTTGGAAAATACTTGGCAAAAACACATTACCGTCACCTTTTCAGGCATTTTTCCAGTGATAGAAGGACAGTTAATTCATATATCTCAAATCATATTAGTTCACACGGCGATTCTATATCAACTTAAGATCATTTCCATTCTAAGTTGATACTAAACTCTATTGGTCTTTGTCATCTAATTTCTTCTCCAGTTTCTCGAACTCACTTTGACTAATCTCATCCAATTCATCAGTAATCTGCAACAGCATTTGAAAAATGAGGACAAGCTCCAAACTAATGCTTGAATTTACGAGGAGAAAGTGTATTCAATGCTACAAATACATGAGGATGCAAATATTGCTCTATACAGCTTTAGAAAGCCTCACCCTTATCATCTCCCTTAAAGCTACGACTCGTACTTAATTTTACCCTGTTAAATAAGGACAAAATTAGACGATAACGGATCAAGAGTTACCCATCAATGTCATTCGATTCCCTTCATTCATCACGATCGTAGACAACTTAAAAAACATTAGCCTTTGACACAGATCAAAAAGTCATAGTGACGATATATATAGCTATTTTCCACATCAAAAATAAAAAGCACAGCACCACCTTTCTATATTAAAGCAAGACCTCTGTGCAAAGATTGTGATTAGGAATCAACCGCCTATTGGCATATGACAGTTCCCTTCTCCTTATACGAGACTAGTAGTAAAAAATCGAATGAGAAGACTAACTGGTCGATTTTATAGATGCCGTGCCAACTCTACTTTTCATGGTTGCGTTGCGCAATGATTACTTATTTCCATCCATTCTTAAGAGACCAACCAAAGACGACTGGCCAATGGAAGTTTGGGACAAAATACGGCATTGACCATTGCCAAATTGCAAATGGACTGTATCAATCGAGTGTCAACATACATTTACTTATCCTTAGATAGGAACAGAGGTAATCTAAAATCAAGTTATACCTCTTCTACTTTTGTTACTTCAGGTATATAAAATTGGAGCATATTCTCGACACCACTTTTCAACGTCAAAGCAGAGCTTGGACAGTTTGAACAGGAACCCTAGAATGAAAAAAAAACTAAAATAAACTGCTCGGCAAAATGATCACAAAGAGCACTTTTACCTTGCAGCAACAAATTTATCAATTTATTAAGCATTTTATTAATACAATGTTACGCAACAGATTTATATCACAAGTAAAAATGTTATCATAAATACAGAGTTAATCATCAAGGTTACCTGCATTTTTAGTTTTACAATGCCTGTTTCCGGATCGAATTCCTAAAAAACAAACTGTTGTATCAACATTGCATAAACCTAAATTGGCCTAAGTTAGGGGTCTGGGTAAGCAACAAGAGAAAGCTACTCTTTAGTAATTGACAACCACTGCATACGATCACACTTTCAATAATTTTTTTAACTAGATAACATAAACCAGCTTTGCACATAACCATGCACGTTATCAAAACACTTAGCAAACATCAATTCTCTTCATCGCTTTTTTATACGTCATGTAAACTCTTATCGCTATATTGAAGCACGATTATGATAACCATAACCCTTACATGTCACACCATGCTCTAGTTTATCAAACCTGTTGAGGATCTTGACTGACCAATCACAGGACATAAATCCACCGAGCGTCTGTCAACGCTGGTATCGAAGACCTCTTTAGTGACGCCAAGAATAATATAAAAGTTGCCAAGAATAATACACTAAGAATATAACAAGGAGATAGCCACAAGAACATTTTTCGATTGGCAATGAATTCTATAGGCCATATATTGGCTATGAATAGGCTATGTATTCCCGTCCACTTTTTCCTAATGTATTCATCCTCTAAGAACTAATGGCAAGTGTTAGAAAAGTAAAACTGGTTTAAAACATCATTTTTTTAAAGGAATATCAGAAAGCTAAGAAAACAGCAGAACCATTCAAAAGTACCGGAATGAATTAATACTTACACTCCAACTGTCTTAACAAGCAATACAAAAAGTAAACCCTGTTAAATTATCTTGGCTCAAAATCAACAAGAAATGAACTTAGTTGGCATATGGAGACACTTCGACCTAGCAAGAATGCCTGTTTTCCCTTTCTAAATCTTGCATGAAGCGTTTGCCAAAAGAATGCAAATACTTTTTTAAGTGGAAATATACCTTGAAAATTATGTCACCGCCATCTTCTTGGACAGTAGGCCTAGCAACAAAGAACATGTCATTTGTATGTTGTGAGGGGTCGAAAGAAGTGACCTTGACGCTATAAACAATGTCCACTAAAATTTTTTTAAATCACTATACGCTATAAGTACCAAGCAATTTTAGCTAAGGCTTGAGTGTCTTATTTTCTTGATAGTTTCAGGCTCAACTGCTCTTAACCCTTTCCCACCTGGATTTTATTTCAGTTGACTGTTAATACCCATATAATTCTTCGCTTTTCAGGGGGTAGCATAGTCGAATAACTTAGGTGAACTATTATAGACAACTGCCATCAGAACATTTACAATATTTTGTACTCAACCTCCTGAAAAACTATCTTTTCCGGTGATTGTTATTGGGCCATATATAAATTGGGCCATCTTATCATGCTACTTATTTTCTCAAATATCTATCACAACTACACTCAATAATTTTCTTGGAAGCGGGTTCTGCACAAACCATTATCACTATAAATGATTTGTGTTTTGATAAAAAAACAATTGACTTTATCTGAATAAGATAACGTTCTAAAGTGATGAAAAATGGTGGTATAGTAGCAATGTTTTCACAACAGACATGTTGCATCTTCGTTATCAACTAATTGCATAAAAAATTTATTGCAATAATACTAAGTGCATAATATATGTGATAGAATACTACCAGTGTGCTATATGATCAATGTCTTCATTCACTGACTCATTCATTTATCAGTTAATTGACTAATTCATTCATTTTCTTGTAATTGTTTGTATGGCCATTCATCCAATTATCATAGAATTAATTTATTTATTGTCATATTTATTCATTCGTTATTCATACCATTGCTCACTTATCGATTCATTCAGCCTCTCATTCATTTATTCTATTCATTCAATCATTCATTCATTCATTCATTCATTCATTCATTCATTCATTCATTCACTCATTCATTCATTCACTCATTAATTCATTCATTCATTCATTCAAACATTTATGTATTCTTTTATTCATCAATTTACTCACTCATTCATTCACTTATTCATTCATTTATTAATTCATTTGTTTGAACATTTATTTATTCATTAATAAATTAATTATGTCACCAATTCATTCATTTCATAACATAACAGGTGATCATTAACTGGACACCCTTACCGTATTCTTGTATCAAGTAGCTCTTTGATCATCAAAATGACTTCATCTTCATCATCATATTCTATCAAAAAGAGTATAAAACATTGAAAATTTCAAACAAAAGGAAAAACATTATGGCAATCAACAGTTGCAAACATTAACTTGTTGAGTGAAATATATTATTTCAATAAAAAGTTACCTTCATCCTCATCCAAAAACTCTTCGTTCATGACAGGCAAATTACTGGCGAAGAAGTCCATGATTATTGCAAAAATATCAGGCTTAAGAAGTGGCCAGGAAACATCTTCATTTTCCTGATTGCAAAAAATAGTCACTGATTACAGATTCTTGAATTATGCAAGTGTTAGGAAAAGAGAAAAATTTTTCTTATACAGTTTTTGACTTGAAACTAGAAATAATGGTTGATGGATATAACAGTTTCATAACAGCCATGAAACATCAAAACTAAAAATCTATAATGGCACTTTACATTATGAAAATTAAAGACTTAGCTCCAAAACTTCAATCTTGATTTGAGTGAATACACATTGTTAGAAACACAACCAAATTTTCTCACATTGTGGGACACATTCATCAGTTTAAAAAGATTTTTGTTGTCTACATGCTGATTTAATTGATATTTCTATGCAGGAAATTTGAACTCTTGTTGAATAATAACATTCAATAAGACTTACCCTGGTTATAGTTATGAAATCTGCCCCATAGAAAATTGCTTTTACACCTTTTATTCGAAATAATTGCCTGTTAATATGATAGAAAAACAAAGTTACAATGTTGTTGCACACTTTAAACAATTACCTAACAAGTTTTGAAATGAAAGGCACTGCTTGTATTGGCAAGATTAAGCTGTTTAAGGCAGCCTGATATTAGGCAGTCTTCAATTCTATTTTTAGTAAAGTCTTCTTAAAATTATAGGCACCTGCTTCGTAAAATATGTATTTTACTGGCTGTATCATATTTTGGACTTTTCTACCAATGTGTCAGTTTTAACTCATGAAAAAAGGAGCAGATCTGATTTTTTGTTGGTGAACCATTAAATATTGCTTTCCAACAGAAGTTTATGCCATTCGTTAGAAATTCAAATCCCACATTCAACAATTTTTACTCTTCTATTTTTGGTTTTTATTTATTTAATCATTCTTTCTTTGTGTTTTCAATACTCTCTGCTTAAATGTCCATTGCCAATGCATTCAATTATTCAAATATCAATTAATTCATACCTTTTCCATTTATTCCTTTATTCATTTATTAATTCAATTATTCCTGCTTCATGATCTAAATTTCTTTCTCTTATGTCTTCCTTGCCCATGCATTCATTCATTTACTCATGGAGCCAATCATTAATTCATTATAAGCATTCATTTCATATCAACTCATTATCCATGAGTGTGACAAAGTTTTCTCTACATACCTTGCTAATGGTGATCTGTGTGCATGTGACTGAGAAGGAAGATCAACAGTGCCTGACTCTAAAACCTGACAACCAGGTAAAAACTTGAGACTGTTTGGATTTGGAGTATCTTGTGTTCTGATGAACATATATCTTTTTTGTAAAATAGCTGTGTGGAGGAGAAACAATAGAATAGAAAATTTGACTTAGCTTTTCTCACAGTCATTGCTGGTGGCCATGAGCCAGTCTGCAGAGCGTGGCAACTGCACGCACAAGAAAATTTGCAGCAGATCGACATGCACTCCAAAAATTAGGCCTTGCACGCATGTATTGTATGCGTATAGGGTCAATATAGGTACCTAAAGTGGCTTGGTGCTCCCGGAATAATCAGATTTGCAGGCCGTGCATCCCCCATTTTATACCTTGCATGCACAAGATCTCATCGAGTTCTGCCATGCTCTACAGACTGGGCCATGAGCAGTCTGACATCATAATGCAGGGTTGCTAGGAAACTCAAAGGGCCAGGTTTAGGGGGCAGAATACAATTTGAGCCGTAACCACTTAAAAGCTAATCTAAAATATGATATATCAAATAACAAATTAAAAATTAAGTATAGGGACCTTTAGCGACATTAAGTCATTTAGTCATCAATCAATGTAAAAAAAATTGTTCAAGGCGTAAAGGCCCTTTTAACACCATTTTTTGCATAGATCGGTTGATAATTGTCCCTTTGGCACCCATGCAAAACCAATCCTGATGGTGGCAGAATAATGAGAGCTACGTAGGGCGATTTTCTATCAAAAGCATGCCAAGTTGTTGGAAAATCTGATTGCTGAGGCTGCAAGAAATGTTTTAGATTCGTTCAGGCCTACCTTCTTCGTATCGCAAAACTTTAAATTAAAACATGATAAAGAATACTAGCAAATGTCATTGAAATGGTGTCAGGGCAAGATATACGCATAGCGGGGCAATTGTCAAAATGCTAAATAATTTAGGCTTAGGATTTCGATTTAACATACCTGGAAGTGGCCTCTGCTTGGCAAAGGAATTTTTTCTACAAGCATCACTCTTTATCAAATATGAAATGGCACGTCTATTTGACATGACCAGTGATCTTTGAAACAAAACATTGAAAAGTGGGAGTACGCTTCTTCTAGTCGCCATTTTCCGTCTCTGAGTGAAAGTAAATAATTACGTAATGGAGGTCGACCTCGTTTCGAATCATCTGACGAGAGGTCGTGGGGCGTGTCCATGATTGTAATTCTCTGTTTGGATTATTTGTTTCTCAGCAGAATTGTCATTACTGGAGATCGATGTTTGCAATAAATCAAATAAATTTCAGTTTATTCTGCTCTATCAAGTATTAAATTATTTAAAAAAAATAAATACACTGGTAATAAAAAGATGGAATTATCAGGGACACAGGAAAAGGGGGGCGAAGGGGACAAGCGCCCTTCCTGCCTCTCACTTGGGGGAGCAGTGCTTCTTGTGGAAATCGATGGTTTTTGAAACATATATTAATATGATTCGTACGTGTCTAGCATAAGATGTTGATATTCCGGGCAAAATAATGATTACCTGTATAAGTTTTGGACGATGATGATCATAACCAAACCAAATGCTCCTGAGCAGAACATCTTCCGGCATCCCTGGGGATTATCAGTTGCCTAAAGCGTAGAACTGTCCCTTCTGCAAAACGATAGAGAAAATCATTTCTTTCACGAACATATTTTAAGTAGTGACGTAGTCAATTTTGGATTGTATGAAGACTCTGTCACTTCTTTCTGAAAATTGATCATTAGTTCTGTTATATCAATTGATGTAGGAATATTTGATATTTTGCAGGAAATTTGAGGGACATAGTCCATCAAAAATACCCTGAAATTACGCTGTTGCATATTTTTCTCTCTAAAATAATATTTCCACTGCTCACTTATGCTCATTTATATACAGTGCATAATATTATTAAAACTTATTGCATATTCTATAAGTGTTTAATATACATCCCGGCCATATACCCCCTTCAGTTTCATTTAATTTCATGTCATTTCATTTCACATATGTAAGGAGGGTGGCCCTTCAGCAATTAATAAGTATTCTAATGAATATTTAAATCTCATAAAGAGCATTAGATGACGTACACTAAATAATTAGGGAGCCCTTTTGTTTTATAACACAGGGAAACAACATTAAAATTGTAGCTTGCCCATTTAAGCATGATTCACTCAAAGAGTTTCCGCACCCAGCAGACAAATGGAGCGGTCAATTATGAACTGTTTCCGCATGCGACCTTTGAACAAGTTTTGGTTTCAGTTCTAGCCAGATAGAGTTGTTTTGGCCAACAAATGTAAATTTCGTGCGACTACGGCTGCCAGAATTATTGCTTTTGCGTTAGGCTGCGAAATTCACGCAAATCGGGCCTAAACCTTCGTACCTTTGTTGATCTTTGATTCTGTCCACTCGATGTTCAGTTCAAGACGAAGAATATAACAGAAATAACAAGCAGGAAGAATAACGAGTAATTGCCAATGTTTAACGGATTTCAATTTCATTTTATTGCGCTAAAGATTAGCCAGCCAACGCAGATCAGAGTAGGAGGCTGAGAACTGTAGCTGATATTGTCACTCTGAGCTAGGAAGTGAGCGTTTGATTAATTGCAATTAAATTCGTTAAATTTTTTGCCAAAATAGGAAACCAAAGTAGCATCGAAGAGAGTGAAAGTCGGGGAGACATGAATCGCAACTCCAATAAGAGATCACCTCGAGTGACACCGGCTTTTCGAAAGCAAAAAGAAGGGTTCATGGAAAAGAAAACAGGACTGTTAAGTTTGTGGAAGAACAGATACTTTGTACTGATGCATGACGTGCTTTGTTACTTCAAAAGTGAAGACCAAAAGGAATCGATGACCCCCGCTGGTCGCGTCTTTTTTAACGATATACTCTCAATGGAAAAGGTTGAAAAGAAAGGCAGGCCATTTTGTTTCATAATTACTGAAGAGGAGAAAAAACACTTAATCAGCTGCTCATCAGAGGCAGAGAGAAAGGATTGGATAGAGGCAATAGAAAAAGGCAAAGATCATCACAGTAAACAAGAAAAATATGATCCAGTGCGCAGGAAGAGTGCCAAGATCGGTAGAGACCTGAAGAGGGTAACTATACAAAAAGATGAAGGTGGGGGTATAGGATGCACAATTAAAAATGTTGGTGGATCAATTTTTGTCAACAGAATTATTCCTGATGGCCCAGTTGCAGTTTCTGGAGTGCTGAGGCCAGGTATTATACATTTTCTTTAGTCCCAACCTGCAGAGTTTAGCACTGGCACATGTGGTTAAAGAGCAATACACACATATGTACAATTTAGCTTGGTTGGTGCAGTAAAATAGTTGAAATGAAATAAGGGCCAGTGCCATAATAAATATAATCTAGTAACACATTAAAGCAAAATACAAAGTCATAACAAATTTTGCAGCTCAGAATTTTTGGGCAACTGAATATTGCTTATTTGGTGCACCTAAGATCTTTGCAAAAAGTGCCATGCTCTATAGTCTGGTTTCAATCATTGTGTATTTAATAACATAGTTTTGTGTTGACTGTGGAAATTACCTTTTTAATGCTAATAGCTAGGTAGGCCTTTGCCAAAGGGGATTTGCCTATGGTTAAGGAACTCCTTGAATTTTCACTGACAACTGTTTGGTGTACAGGAAGAAATCTTCAAGTCTGGGTATGTTACTCAATGTTTAGATGGTAGCTATTGATGTATTGGATCTATATGGAGCCAAAAGGTTTTTACAAAACAATTGACAAATTCAATATAACTGTGGCTTATTGTTTTTTAGAAGAAGGCCTTTTAAGTTGTTCATATTTGTGGCTAGTATTATCTGTGGTTTCATGTTATCAACCACAAATATTTCCACAAATACTTTAATGCTTACAAAGGAATCAACTCTTTTTATCTGATGAAAAACAAAAAAGCAATCACCAACAACGAACACTGAAGAAAACAATAATGATAGGGGTGCATGCCTGTCACTGAAAATCATCATCAATCGTCATCATCGTCATCAATCATCATTATCGTCATCAACATCATCATCATGATCATCATTATCATCATCATCATCATCATCATCATCATCATCATCATCATCATCATCATCATCATCATCATCATCATCATCATCAGTCATGCATGCCCAGATCTAATTTGTACATGTGTCACAAATCATGGTTGGACGTTGCCACTTTGAGGCCCTAGAAGTTCAATCCGATGTCATTAGGGTGAAGGAGTAAAAAAGTAGTCCATATTCCTGCATACAAGCAACCCTAGACCTCATAATATTGAGCATTGTCTGGTGTTGTCATCGTTTGTGGTTTAATCAATTTTTATTTCAGTAAGATGAAACTGAGCATTGCAAGCAGAGTTAGCTCACACTTTTGACAATAAACAATGAGTGGAGAAGATGACAAATATGACAATAATGTCTTGTTCTAATTGATATCCTGTTAAACACACCTAAAGAGACTGGCAACCATAAAATGCAAGTTAATTGATGACGTCAAAGTGCTTACATCTTATCCCTTTTCTTTTTGTTTAGGTGACCAAATAGTGGACATTAATGGAATCAAAATATCTGGCAGCCCAATTGAAAAGATCAAAGAGGTTATAAAACAAAGCCCAGAGTATGTTGTTTGTACCGTGAAGCCAGTCACCCATTATGCCAACAATGACAGCCCCACCCCACCAACTACTGCATACACAGAAATTGATACAGAATTCCTCAAATCCAACCCATTTGATAGTGAAAGCAAGAGGGATCCGAGGAAAAACGAGTCTCATCTCAATTATGCTAATGTGGAATTTCCTCCTACATCGAAAGAAGAAGAGAGTGTTGATTATAACAAGGAGGCAAGCAGCAATTATGTGAATATCAAGGATGATAGAGGTGCTGTGCAGAACTATGCAGAACTTGACTTTTCAAGGCGATGACCCAATTTTATCATTTCAAAACAGAATAAATTTTTCAAATTTCCAAAGCGCTCTATACCTTTCAATTTATGTGATTTTTGTCACCTATGTGTTTGTTTCAAATACTTTCTGTAGTGTAAATGGCTTTTGCTGACATAAATGCTTTACATGCCTATATATCAAAATTTGTGGCATTTCAATGGAAGTATGAGCCTTTTAATGGAATATAGATCCTTTAAGAAAATGCCCTATTTCTGAATAATTCATGTCAAGGGATTGAGTACTCCGATGTTTTTAGCTCATTATTCATAGGGCAGATGTGCTTATCTCTGGTGCCTCCTTTTATGACATCCATCTAATTGTTATAGTAATCCAATATTTTTAGATGTTTTAGTATCCATTCATGCAATATTGGGTGTTTTTTATGTATTTTATCCATTTTGATTCAAATTATGATCTTGACCAACATCAATTTTGTTGCTAAATGCAACGTTATTCTATATGTGACCCAGGGCTTTTTTAAAAGTATGACTATTACTACTTTTCTGTTTGTATTTGTTGTTATTTATATTAAGTATTCGGGAAAAGCTTATGTCTCAACGTCAAAACACAACCGTACAGCTTACTGAGAAGATGTCACTTCAACAACCTACCTTCCCCATTGACTCTATCAACTAATGGCGTTCAGATTTTTGGAAGACTAGATCTAATCAGGGGTAAAAGCAGTTACAATGTTCACACAGACTTTCTCTTGAATATCGTTTTTCATTGATAAGAAATCCATACCAATGCAGATCATGATCAAAATTTGACATTTCTTGCCACTTTTTTTGCTTTTTGAATTTATTGTCGATTCCTTTCAGTGAGAACACTTGCTACTTTTTCTTTCGCTAGCTCTCGTAATATATCGTATTTTTCTAAAAAATCTATCCATTTCCTTCCTTTCCTTTTATTTCCTTCCTTATTAATCCCTTCCCTTCTTTGTCTCACGGTGTCCCGGGGCTCCCTTTACTTAATCATTTCTTTCCTTATCTTCCTTTTCCCTCTCTCCTTCTCCATCCGTACTGCCTACCCATAACGCACCGTGTTTCTTATCTTCATCTTTATTTTGTTAATTGCTTTATCCATTTATTTATCATCCCTGCTTTGTGTTTGAGTGTTTTATTACAGTTTTTCCAACAATATAAGCAAACATTTCCAGGGGCTTAGTTTCATTATGTTTATTGTACTTTCTTTGTATCGTATTGCGATGGTATAGTACTCCATATAAAATAGTTGAATTATCTGACATTTAATTCTGATGCAATTTTTAGATCGATGCTTTTAAATAAATGACAAGAATAGTGTTCAAGTGAGAGTTTATTGTTGTCCGGTTATAGAAGATTTTCATATGAATTTACATCAAGATGAAGTTTTCTGAGTATGGTTCTTTAACAATCAGATTCTCCACCTTTTTCAATACACGTTTTTTTTCTTATAAGAAACTGGTTTATAATACTAGTACTACGTTGGTCAAGAATTCAAGAAACTCTAGTACAAGGTTCAACAAAACATAAGAAACTTGAAAATTGAAATTTTTCAAAGTTTTCAAAATTTTTGGCTCCATTGACTTTGGTTCCATGTAACTCGACAGAGCTGGAGATTACGTAATGTTATTAAGGGTATAGACCTGATGTTATTGTGGATGGTTTTTTGTGGTAATTTGCACATTTATTGGTCCTAAAATACTCAACTTGAAAACAATAGGGTATTTTTTGTCCTGAAAATAAGAAGCCTAAGAAACTTTTAGTACTAAAACGCCAAAATTTTGATGGCAAATTAAGAAAATTTAGTACTAAGGACTGATCCAAGTTTCTTATAAAATAAAAATTGCGCAGACTGACAAAAACTTGATCTGACTATGATCTGATCAAATTGACATCTTGTCCATGTTACCTTTGTCAACGAATGACACACACGCTTAGGAAGAGGTGCAGAACAAAAACCCAGAGAGATACGTTGTGGCGCAGAATAGAGGCACGAAATATTTTCTTGAACTTCCATGCCCATAATTTGATAGTTATTTACTATCAAAGTAAGCGCCCAGTCCGCACCGGTCCAAACCAGGTTAGTACAAGAAAGATGAGTCCAGTTACTCATCAGTTACACTTTCGACCATTTAATCTAGTTATCCAGTTTCACAGAGAAGCTATGTCGTAAACCTATATAGTATCTGATATCCTTTATTGAAAAAAATCATTGGTTTGCTTCCATGTACATTCTTGTCAGAGATCTTACAGATAAAATGTTTCCATATTTATGATTAAATGAAGCGTTTCTATCAATTTATACGTAATTTAAGAGTCATTGGGACCCAATACCGGACCATTAGCGACCATCTATGAAAAGGCCTTAAGTGGAGATTTTGATAGTGAGGACTGGCCAAGTGCAAAAACAAATGCTCTTTTAATCAATAAGTCTTCTAATGCTCTCATTATGTAGCAATAACACTTTTGCATATTGCTCAGACCTGAAACGTATCCCATGAAATAACTGATCAACCAAATTTTAGTATCAGGATTATGGTTAGTGGATGGATCTTCAGAGCAGCAAATATAACGAGTTTGCAAACACCTTATTTTGATACTTTGCGATGAGCAACATAGGCTAACTGGCGGCTGACTGCACCAATTAATACAAAAATTTTAAATACCGAAACACTCTCATGATTATAATAATTTATCATTCTGAGTTTTCAACGGTAAGAATCTGTCTTTTATTCTCTACATAATGGAGATGCACTATCACAAAATGTTATCTTCCCATAAAAAATACCTTTTAAATAAAATTTTCTGACAACACCCTACCCATTAACCCATTAACTATGTTGAATTTCTAAAAAGCGACAAAAAGTTTCAATGATGTATAAAACAGTTGCAATTCGCCCAACTAAAGTTCTTTTACGGGGCATCAACATTGAAGCTTTATTAATCGGTTAAAACTCACTTTTGCCATAAATAAGTAAGTATAATGCTAAAGGTCCATTTATTACTACACCTGTTACACCAAAAACAACGAAGCCGAAATAGCTGAACAGGTATCCCCCAATAGTCGGTGAAATTGAACGAATCAAAGAATGTGTTGCCATTGAAAGACCTGCAATAAAAATGATATTTGATGACTAAAAATTAAGAATCATCGGAGAATGAGGCCTAAATCCACATTAAATGTTTTCATTTATTTACTCAGTCAGGCATGCACCTAACCACTCGTTTATGCACTCTCTAACTAAAAACCAATCAGTCAATTGTCAACGAAGTACCTAACCAACTAACTAACCAACTAACTAACTAACTAACTAACTAACTAACTAACTAACTAACTTACTAATTAAGTAACTAACTAACTTACTAATTAAGTAACTAACTAGCCAACCAACTGACTAACTAACTAACTAACTCATTAACTAACTAACTCACTAACTACCTAACTGACTAACTAACTCACTAGCTAACTAACTAGTTTCAGCCACTCGCTCATCCAGTCGCTACTTCACTCACTTCCTGACTTACCCATTTACCTGCCCCTCATTCACTCAATCAATGAAGCAATTATTCACTCGTTCACCCAATCACTTATTTATCAACTCAGTACCTTCTCCAGGTCTAACACTATCTATTTATTTTTCTAGATTTGCCCTTTAATCATATATGTTATACTGTGGATGCTTTTATTTGAATTGACTTTGGTTGATTTGATTTAACGTACAGTAGAAAACTGCGCATAAGAACCTTCATGTATTAAGAGCCTGCAGCCTGAAGTTAGGCAAAGGGTTTCACAACGACTTTTTTAAATTTTAAGCTTTTGATATGATTAATTTTATAAAAATCATCATATGTCATTGATAAACTTTCAACTATCCCCTTTTCTGGTATTTGTTTTTTTCCTATGTTAAGAACCTACACCCTGATTAAATAACCAAAACAGGCTCAGTTGAAAACCTTAGGTCCTTATGTAAACGGCTTATACTATATCTAAGGAGGGCTCATTTGAGTTCTAGCCAGCAACGTTACAAGAGAACGTCTCAAAAACATCTTGTTACGCTATGACTACACTGCTAAGCGTTAATAATCGAAATTTTATAATTTACATACCTATGGCTGCGCCTGTATCATGTGCTGGGACAATTTTCGTTATTGTACTAGTAATAATAACTTGCAGTATTGCTCCACCAGTTACAAGAGGAATCAAAGCAAGACAGAATGTGTAAATGTTAGTCACACCGATCTAAAATAGATAACAACGGATGTTGAAATAATGAAATGGTTATGGAATAATTAGTAACCGAACAGCAAGTTCTTGAATGATTAACCATGATAAATAATGAAGTAATAATGAATGATTAAATACAAATATATGTATATCTTATACCAGGGGCGGCTGGGAGACGATTTGAGTTGGTATTACTTTCCTGAATTTGACCACAATGCTTGAAACAGGTTAGGTTTAAATTTCTTTGCAATGCAATGGTAACCAACGATTAAGGGCGTATGTGAGTGAGGTACTGTGAGCCCCCAGCGGGAGTCCAGAAATTTGCTTTTCTGATGAATTACAAATTAAATTATTTTTTAAAGACAACTGTAAATAATTTGGCTAAGAAACAGCTTATCCGTTTGGTCGGTATGCAAGAACTACTTATAAGAGACTAAGAATTTGAGCCAGGCTCAAAGTTCCTTAGTTTTTGGCGATCTAGCGAGTCTTTGGCGATAAAGTAGGCTTAAATAGGAAACAAGTATTTGATATCTATTCAAACAAGACAATTATACAAGACCTGCTTGGTGGACAATTAAGCAATCTGATATACATGCCTTTGTGTATTACCAGTAATTGATACGGAAGGAGAGCATGTTACGTTTTTAAGAAAAGCCGCATAAATGAGACTGATTTGAGACTGATCAAATCTTGCAAAATGTGAGTGAACAAAAATAATCATATGCATAAGTATAAAGATGAATCTGTATTGAAAAAAGAAAATATAATTTTCTTGAAAATCTTTCGAAACGAAGGCGGTTATATGCCTTAAATCTTGCAACCACATTATCTTTGAAAGATAGCAGTCTAGCGATCCATCGCAAAATGTTGTGTTCTACTTGTAGCAAAACAAGCTGCTCTTTTCGATTCTGCTTCATCCTTGAGCCAGAGGGTAAAACAATTCTACGGCTGAAAACGCGTTCGTAATGAACGCTTGTTAGGGGGGTTGCTGCAGCAAATTCTAAAAGTGCCATGGCTTCTGGAAGAGCATCTTCAAGATCTGCCTTTTTGATGACCAACAGAAGGTCCTGGATACCTGCTGCTGCTCCCTAACAATATCTACATCAATATCATCTCCTGCATCCATTTCAAATTCATCGTTTTCTTCGGTGTTTTAAGAATCACCTCCCTCGGCGTCATTATCGTTTTCAGCCGCTGAAGAAGACGCCTGAATACGCTTTTGACGGCGCTTCTTCTTCTTTTCAACTAAGGCATCCCCTTCTAAGACAACTTTTCCAAGAGGATTTTTATTTCTTGATTATTATAAAGCACATCAAGATTGTGCTCAGTTGCTGCTACATTTGACACTACAAAGGGGTACATTTTTTTACATCTCCGATCAAAGCCAGTTGCTGAGTTGCAGTTGCCTTCTTACGTGACTCAAACTTTGTCGGATGTATTAATTCCATCCATTTGAATTTATCCAAGTTTGCAAATCTCCACGTCACTTGCTCAGAAAATTTTTCATTGAGTAGACAGAAGTTTCGCCTGTGGTGATACGTGGGTTCAAGCCAAGGTTACGGCGAAAAATATCCATTGAGTAGGACCCTTATATATTTTAGCTATATATACCTATGAAGAAGGGTTCCATTTGTTTGCATAGCGTCGGAAAGTGCTGCTAAGTGCTACGGCGCTTTAAGTGAACATTTCTCTTGTGCACTCGTGCACGGTAAAGCAAGAATGTTTTAATGACAGCTAGCTTTTGCTGAGTGTCAGTGTCAGTGTCAATCGTAAAAATCTACATCTCGAAACTTTGCAACAATGTGACAAAAGAATACGATGAGAACGGTTACAAATAGAACAAAACAAAAAGGGAGCCCGAAGCTTAAAAGACTTTAATTCTTCTGCTTGTTCATCTATTAAAGTTGACCTTTCAAGTTATTGCGTAGTCTTTTTTTGTAGTTGAGTTTTTACTCTAGACAGGGTTTTTGACCCACTCTTAGTCGCAACGACATAACCCATAAAAGATCAAAGAAACAATGCCATATCATGAAATTAAGATAAAGAGAAGGTAAAGAGAAAATAAAGAGAAAATAAAGAGTAAAATTATTGCAATACGCACCATTAAAAGATATGCAATAGCGATTAGGATTATTGACCAAGTAACAAGCATTGCATCTTTGAAACGTTTTGTCAGCAAGCCTACTCCAATTCCTTGAACAGTCTAAGTAAAAGATACCATTTTCAAAGATTAGAGCACAAGATTAAAAGAGTGAGATTTCTTAATAACCTCAAGGTGCGTTCACCTATTAGGTGATAAAAAAAGGGCAACGGTGTTAGGCAAATATTTACGGTTGCACTAAAAGCCTTTTGCTTGCAAGAGTGCCAAATCTTGAGAGCAACAAATAAAGAATGTGATAAAAATTTACTTACTATACTTAGTATTCCAACGTATGATAAAACTATTCCATTTTCTTTTGGACCGAGTTTGAAATACTCCATTGCAACGATTGAAAACATTGATTGGAAGATTCCAAATGGTATTCCACAAATACATTTTATTGCCAGTAGATATGCAACTTTTGATATGCTTAGAATTCTTGCGATTCGCTTGACGTTGAACACAGACGATTCGTCTTTTGGCTTCTCTAAAAATAACAAAGAGAATTTATATGAATTTTCAATGAGAAGAATAATAACTGAAATGGCGAAGCAGTTATTTTGGCTTCGCTGCAATGCAGATCTGCCAGAAATAGAACTGGCTACCCTATTTTAAAGTGGACGCCAAGGGCAATTGAATTAGGTCTCTCAAAATTAATTCATATGAGTCATTTCCCCTACGCGAGAATCGAACGCAAGACTTTTCTATTATTTCACATTCTTTGTGACAGCTGAAGTTCACTCGTATTTTCTAAGAGTGCTGCCTTGGATTAAGTGCTACATTATGATATACAAGAAAGCAATAATCAAGCGTAGAAGGGAGCGATTAAATCAAATATAACATAACGAACGGTTAAAAAGCACGAAGGATGCATATGGACAGATATGAAACAACACAGCACGTTACTTGTAGCCTGTGTCACAGACTGTGAAACTCAAAATTCACAATCTAGTTAAATGTATCCTTTTTCTATAATATATTGATACACTTTATGCATTTTACGACCAAATCCATCACACCTTAATTGCTGTTGATTGGTTTCTTTCCCCTTTACTGCAACAACAATACACGATATTTTTTCAATAATTCCGGACGATACATAAAATACACCATACATTACACAATACAACCTAATTGAGTATATTGGAAAATGATAATAGAAAAAATTATAATGCGAGACAATAATATGCAATCAATACACAGCTTTGCAATGCAATACACAATACAATATAATGCAATAAAATACAAGATAATATTGTATAATGCAAATGAACTATAATACAATAAATTACAGGATTCAATTATGTAGATATCACATTATACACTGCTGTAACGATTGTATTGTATTCATGCTATATTCTATTTATGCCAAAATGCGTTTTGTTGCATTTCTGTTTTACGTTCTAATAATGTCTTAGTGTTGGATTGCACTTATGACGTACGTAAGGAGTTTATTTTGTATCTCGTGATTGATGATTATCGTTGCTTTGCAGCGCAGTGGTTAGTTTAAGATTAGTGTTGCTAATCATAAGTTCTGCTTCGCTGATATTGCGGTTTTCTTCTCGCCGTGTTACCTCTATCGGACCCATTTACACTACACTGTATTGCAAACAGATTAGAATGCAATGCAATACAGTGAAATACAATTAAATATTATGCAATGCAATGCAATGCAATGCAATATAATACAAAATAACACAATAAAAACACATTATAACACACTGAATGCAATATAATAAATCATTAAAAAATCAAATACAGACTGAAGATATAAAATATACAGTGGAGCTACAGTTAAAGTGCTAGCAGGATACTAACCATCACCATCCTTTGTACTTTCCACTGCTTGTAACTGTTTTGTGTTTGACGGAATAAAGCAGAGGACGATTGCTGCACTGAGTAATGAGCCAACGGCAGCTGTTGCAGCAGCAGCTTCTTCACTGGCACTAGCAGTGATAAAGCCTCCAAGGAAAGGACCAACTATCATCCCCAGGCCATATGAAATCCCAAGCTTACCAAGAGCATCTGCTCTTCCTGAGAATAGAATTAAGCAATATCTATAGGCTGTAAAATTCAATGTTAAATTGATGGGGCTTGATCCCTACATTTCTGACAAGAATATACAAATTTCAAAGATTGCTTATTTCTCCTTTCCTAGTTTCTGCAATCCTACCTTGAGGAGCAGCCCTTTTAAGGATGGATGTCTAGGGCTGAAAAGCGATATCTGGTGCTTAAATTTCCCGACAAGATCGTGATTGGGGCCTCAAGTTACCCAAAACCCCTTCACCATTTTACCACTGGTTGGCTATGGGATCATTGGCATGCTAATTTGAATGGTGCACATTTAAAATTTGCATCCACAAAGCAGAAGAAATTCAAGAAATCAATAATCTCTGCTTCCAAACACTACCTTGTTATCTATTATACAACCATATCCCTGATTTCCAACTTGAAGTATTTCCATGGTGCTCATTTCTAGTGGTTTTACCAAAATGGGTTTGTTCATGATCTTACATATTGCAATAAAAGACAATTTTAATTTGAAAATCAAACTCTATACAATACTAAAATGATTTTAATGCCAGGTATTTCCAATTCCTGCTTTTAGGTTCATCAGGAACATTTTTGTCCCCATCCATCAAACTATGATAAATTAGGTTTTCATGCTTCATTTTGACACTAGAACCTAACTCATTTCCATATTTAACTTTTTAAACATATTTCGGTACTCAACATATTTTAATGCTAAAGAAACTAAAGCCCTTTCTGTCTTCCAGCTACTTTGCAGCAGGTGATATCAACTTTAACATATGTCCATCCATTGTGTAAGTGAGCAATCAAAGGAGAATTTTATATTGGCTAAATACCTGTGTGTTTTTAGTATGCATATAGGCATTCTAAATTCCTACCTTCAGCAGGTGAGACATCTGTGATAACCATCTGAGACCCTATAACCAAGGAGGATGGTGTAATTTATCACAAAGGGAAAATTTAACAGAAAGCATAACAAAAAACAATGCCTAAATCATAATTGTCTCAAACTACAGAAAATTTCTTGTGATACTTCAAACTTTGTGTCACTAGAGCTCCCTGCCAGTGAAGAAAGTGAGGTTTTAAGTTTGGGAATTGGTAGGACATGGGCATTTTTCAAGTGTAGTGCAGCAAAAGAAAAGTTCCAAGGTTACTGTTTGAAATAGGGGCCTAATCTGTCCTATCTCCTTTATCTAAGAAATTGATTTACCAGCTTCTCAATCAATGCAAGTAAGTGCAAAAAGTGAGAATAGATAAAAAGAAAAATTCCCAGGATCAATAAATTGCAAATATTTTTAGTGCTGAGGTTGGCCAGGCTGTCTTGATTATGAAACAGATAATGAATGTAAAGATACAGACAATAAATAATGAGCTTCAGCATACAAAATCAGGGTTTTGAAGATTTTTAATGGCATTATTATCCTTGTTTAACCAACTGTGTAGTGCACTAATTGATCAAAAGATCTCAATAGATAGACCAAAGTGCCAAACACTCTTTGTTGGTAAAACCAGATCAATTGAAAGTAAAGAGAATGTAATAGACACCTAATTATTACCTTGCATGCTATGCATTCCAACAGATGGCACCCTTGAAAGGAACAGTAATGGAATAGAATTTGATATCGCAAGAAGTGAATATGCCAGAGATGAAGAAATAAATGCAACTAACAGAGCAGCTTTGCCACCAAAAATATCGCCAAATCTTCCGAAAAATGGCCCACCGCATAACTGAACAACTGCAAAGGTTGTTTGAAGGTAACCAAATATGACAGGATCAACACCAAGCCTTTTGGTCAAGTACTGGACAAAAAAGATATGAAAAAATTAACAAGGTTATTTCAAAAGACATAAAAATAATCAAGATAATTTGGGTATTTTTGCAGCTTACTCGTAAATCTAGTTCCTGGCCCATTTACCAATACTTTTGGTCAGATCCCTGAACATTTGATGTCAAGAGGAAAAAGTTAAAATGTTGGTAAAGAAAATTTCAAGTGCCAAAAATGCTATTTTTAGCACACTATCTACAAAGGACATCATATAAGTGCAGAAACTGGCATCCATTCACCCTTGATAAAGATGAAGGGGGAGAGGTCAACCAGAAGCATAATACTTCTGTGAAAGACAGAAAGGGATCATTGCATTTAAGTATGTGCAATAGCAAAATTTATTGCCTTCTCTATTGCTAATGGTCAACCTTCAGTCTCTTGAATGCTTAGAAAATTTTCACTTTTTCTATGAAATTTTTGATGCAACTTTGATATTTCTGTTAGAAATGAGCATAAATGGATAAAAAGTGTGCACACAGGAAGGGGGTGATATCAAACAAAAATCTGTGTTAAATTAGGTGGGTATCAGATTTTTGCCAATTTGGTAATTGTGTACCCCTGATGACCCCTTACAGATTTATTTGATGTGGCACATCTCTGCCTGGCCAAGTCAGACTGCATCCTATGCACTTAGTCAAAAAAATTTTAGAATGAACTTTGTTTCTTTTAACATTCAGCGTGGAAAAAAACAGAAACTGTCAATTTGTTTAAAGTGTAGAGCTGTTTTAGTAACTACTCCAATATCCAGTGTACTGGTTGCCAATTTCCCCCAGAGCATCTTCAGAGCATGCAGATTGGTGCAAATGCAATGCATGCACCCCTACTGTTCAAGTATAAACTAAGTCTTACAGTGCATTGGCCCAATTATAGCTAATGCAGGCCCTTCAAGTATAACAACATTGGGTGCCATATCCAATTGATTGATGCCATACCAAGGCCCTGTCTCAAACACAACCAATACTTAAGCAGGGCATATGCTGCAGGCTAACAGGGAAACACTTACTGGGAGGACACCAATCTGGATCCAAAAGCATGTGGCATAGAGAAACACATTCACGTGCGTTGTTAACACTGTTCTCATATTTATTTCACAGCATGCTTGGTATAAACTTGTATTTGTTGTTTTCTCTGCCTTATCCGATGATGTCTCCGGGGATAACAAAGCATCCTCCTCCACATTGTCGTCGGAGATGATGTCCGAACCTTCTTGCAGCTTTGAATCCTTTCGTTTGTAGACGTCGTCATTTCCCTCTTCGCTCCGAATATTTGATTCTGAAGGTGGACTCTTAGACATTCTCTTCATTTTGTTAACTGTTGCGCAGGTCAAGCACTAATAACTCGCTGGTAAAATATGTTGTTATGTAACAAACAGAGACCTCTCTAGAGTCTTGTTCTTCCACGTAGCTGATGGACCTGTTAAGATGAATTGAATTGTTATCAAAATATAGCAGAGCCCCCTTATAAGGTGGTTATTACTAATGGGAATATTTTTTTGATAGATCTTTATGGCTATATACGATTTACGTAACACAAATTGATTTTTTGTCCATTCTCCCTACAAATGTTGTTATACGATTTCAAGAGAAAGTTGAAAGTACTTGATGATTTCAATCAACATTGCTTTGAATTGCATGAAATTTGTTATCTTTTTATTGCAAAGTCTTTCTCAAGAATCTGGTTCTAAATATTTTGTGAAGGATTGGGCGAAAGAGCTAATAAAGAAAGAGATAAAAGGAGTCATGTAGGTTGTCACTTGGAAATTCTTGGGGAATTGCTGATTTTTGCTTATTTCAGTCCCTGAAAATTTACAATCGGGGGATAACTGCCCCCTTGCCACCTTCTAAACTACTGCCTATTAACAATTAAAAAAGAGGAACACCTCCCTTAAAAATCATGGTAGGACAAGGAAAGGCACAATTTGAGTGACGGTGAGACGTTTTGAAACAATTTGAAGAAAAGTGAGGTGATGCAAGAAAACGAAAAAATACTTTTTTCTCGGATTCCGCTTCAACGGATTTGTAACGGATATGGATAAGCTCAGAACTGTGCTTATCTGCTAAAGAATAATTTTTTCAAAGCTTTGGGAATGTGAAAAACTGGAAATTGGTTATTTTATTGTACCTAATTCTCCAATATCGCGCGCTGAATGATAAAAAATTTTTAAAGTTCTATTTGAACACAACTTCCAACATACACCTTACAAAAGAATAGCAAATTAAATAACAAAAGCCTCTTCTATTCTCGCATCAAATTCGTTTCTTTCAATAACTGCATTGCACAAAGTTTGGTGGCCAGTACGCAACCGCCCCCCCCCCTCTAGATTCGATGCCAATATCATATTGATGCCCTTCGTCACATGTCTGCTTTGGTCTCGCTTACCTTCTTTGCTTCAGATGCCATCATTTCCTCATATGTCCACTTTTGCTCTATATGCCTTCCTTTGCTTCAGATGCCGTCTTTTGTTTAATATGCAGTCTTTGCTTCATATGCTTCAGCTTCATGTACTCTTTTGACGGCATTTGAGAGCATGTTAGGGCTTATAAGAGCAGATGAATGCAAATGAAGAAATATGAGATTGCATGACGTCTATTTGTGATCGCAATGCAACATTAAGCTTGCTATTGACATTGGCGTATTGGCGTATTGGCGTATTGGCGTATGCAAATGGGTTGATAACTTTCTTTCCTCCGGCACATGTACGGCGCTCTTTGAAAAAGGTTGTATGTCTTTGATGCAAATAGCATAAAAGTGTAGTTAGAATACAAGGAAATGGCTTTGAGATTTTGAAATAACCAGAACTTGCTTTGGTCCAATGACATCTAAACTGGTCAACCCCTGGAATTACGTTTGGGAAACCTTTGCTGGTAGTAAGTGTCACGATGGCAAACAAGATGTGGTTATCATCTTGCCGTACTAGAGTTGGCAAGAACATGTAATGCGTATGTTAGGCATTTATAATTTATTCATTATTTTCATTGGAAGAGTGGGGGGTTGGAGGGAAAAGTTTTCCTGTTTATCTATAAAGCTTTTTTGATTGAACTCCTATATTGTAAGGATAAGCATCGAAAACTATATTCTGATTTCAACATAATGTGCCTTTGTTTTGATACTTTATCTTTCGGGTTGACACAATTTAGATTTTCCCCAAGGGCTAAAAATTTGTTACTTTTGGGACCCCTTGTTGATCGCCCCCTCTCATACCGCTGCGGAGGAAACTCGTTGGTAATGGCTTGAAATTAGATAGGTGACGACGCTGCAAGTTTGTGAGCAAGGTGGCTCTGAAATTAGCATTGTTAAAGCTACTTCAACGAGCTACAACCGTGTATTCGCGTTCAGACTTTACAGTAGTTATCTAACGAAACCCTGGTAAACGTAGGGCATATTTTGTGTTGGCCAATTCTGATCTAAAACGGAAGCAGTAGTGGTTCGGCCTAGCCCTAGGGCCGTCCCTAAGAGACCTTTGTTGCGCCGCAATTATGATGAAAAAACTGTTCTCTGGCGGGGGAAATGACAAGAGCAGTTGGCTGGGCAAAGCTCTACATGTTGGCAGATACCAATGCGTGATAGAAGAGATAATCGCTGAAGGTATATAATTTAAAAGCATTTCAATATTATGTGTCTAGCTAGATGGAGAAAATTTAGGGTAAGCCATCGTGAATTGAATTTATCCCCTCCATATTAAATCAAAGATGCACATGCACTATAGACAAATGTTTTGGAAAGAATACAGTGCGAGAGTTGAAAAATTTTCCTTTAATGTTAATCAGGGATGTTTGTTGCACTCCTGGTCAAGGAGGCAATAGGAGGAAAATATCAAAAGGCCCTGCTTTTTCCTGAGGGCAAGAGGGGTAATTGTCCCCTCTTCCCCTTGCTTTGGGTGCCCTAGGCTCATTCCAATATTGTAATGTTAATATGAAGGATTTCTCAAAGCTAGCAGTGGGGCTCTTGCATAACTTAAGACTCACATCTGCTCCTTGGAGATTTTGCTACAGGCTTTAAGCCAATGCAGAAATTTATATGGGCATGCCAGATTGCAACAATCTCAACATCAAGGATAAAACTAAGTTTGTGATTGGTTGTGTTCAACTGTATATACTGAAACAGATTTTAATAGGGCAGGAAAATGAAAGCCCAGCTAAGATGAAAAGGTGGCAGTGTATTGATTTTGGCAAAAGATGATGTCTTGAATTAAGTGAATAGCAAGAAAGTAATGTATGAAAACATGTCAAAAGCAAGATGATTTGTTCAATGTCCATGCCTCATACTGCTGAATGCCAGCAGAACATGCTTTAGTAAAAGATAAAAGAGTGTGGAAGGTAGTGAAGAAAGGTAGAAAGATAATTAAGAAGTAAATAAATAAGTAAAGAATATTGCAAACTTGTTCTTTAAACAGTCACTGGATGTCAAGAACTAAAACGTAGTATTCAGCTAGAAAAAAGAGAAAGAAAACTGCATGTTAAGAAAGTGTTTTAATCCAATAGAAAAGAGGTTTGTGTAAAGTTGTATTATTTCTTGTGAAAAGGTGGATATGCACTTGTTTTCCTTGTCAAGTCATCCCATGGCCAGAGATATGCACTAAAAAGAGTATCAGTGAATGAGATAAAGGATCTTGAAATGTGCAAACAAGAGATCTCAATACTGGTATGTTGATCATTCTCCTTTTATATTCTATGACTAAGAACTTTGGAATTATAAATTCAAGTCAATAAATGGTCAATACTTTATAATTGCTTCTATATATCTACCATTTTTGCCTTAAGTCGAGATTTTTGAAATTATTACATAATGCCTATGTTTCTTGTTTTGCTGAACATCTGGAGTTTTCAAGCCTTGAGCTCTTAATTCTTACTTGCAATAAAAGTTGCCTCGTGATGATTTGTCATAGAGCAAAAAAATTGAAATCATTGAATGCGGTGAATAAAGCATTAAGAAAGCATTTTGTTCTCCAGGTTTTCTTAATTTCATGTTTATATGCAGAACTTCAACTGGCTTTTTGAAGCTATTTTAGATCAAATGTATTGCATGCTTGTTCATAAATTTGATCTTATTTTATAGAAAATGTTCACAGGCCATAAAAATACAATTGGCTATGTAGATTCCACAGTAAATACTCTTTCACCTGGTATCTATGAAGTCTTGATTTTGATGGAGTATTGCAAAGGTATGTATGGTAAAGCCATAAACTTGTATGGTGGCACCATTTTATGTAATTTCAACTCTGCTACTTCCTTGCCTTCAATCTGAGCAAAAAAGTAGAAGTAGTAGAAGTAGAAGAATCAGTAGAGTGTGAGATCATAACAATAAATAAGGGAATTAAAAGTACCAAGGGAACAGCTTTTAAGATAATGGAGACTTACTGTCAACTGTTGTCATTGTATTTCCTTCACTAGAAATCAGGTTTGATTGATGTTCTTATTACAGCTGGTCATGTTGTGCAATTGATGAATGAATGCTTGCAAACTGGCTTTACAGAGAAGATGGTCATGAAAATATTCTGTGATGTATGTGAAGCAGTAGCTTTGTTGCATGGCAACAAGCCAGCAATCATTCATAGAGATCTCAAGGTGAATATTTGCATTTTGTTGCCAGTTAGTAGCCAAAGAATAATCTACCGTTTTTTTCTTTTATTGCCAACTGGTTGCCATATCTTGTATCAAATCCTTAAGATTAAATTTGTAGGCTAGAAATTCAACTGTGCCAATAACAATGGAAAAGGTACAAGCTTTCAGTTTGAAAAGTCAAGAGAGAAGGCTACTCAGCTTCCATTATGATTTGCAATTAGAATGTCATTTAATAAGAAAAAGGAAAAAACATCATGAAAAACTGTTAAAGAGAGCAAGAAAAATTCCATTGAGAATGCAAGACATAGGTTTTGCTTTACCAATGGAGCAAATTGTATCTTCAGTAAACATTTTGCAGACATAACAATTCATCTCTTTGGGTAAGGATTGTAGCAGATGCTGTAACCATTCCCTTGGGAAAAGGTTTAATGTGTCCAAAAAAATGTCCTTATAAGTCACAAGTGTTGATCTTACCATGAGCATGCAGCTATTGGAGTGTATCTCTTATGCTGAATTGACTACAGCCTCTATTATCTTAAGTTATGGTGATTAGGGGTATTTTTGTTTGTAAACATGTGTCTCAGATTCATTTTTTTAGCTTGCTGTTTTTAGTACCTAACTCATTTATCTATCTTCTTATCTACCGTTCTTTACAGCATTGTAAAGTGCATATTCTGCATGTTATTTGTAGGCTATATACACTGTATATACTATATATACTGTAAAATCACAGCAAATCTTTTCAACAATTCTTAAAGTCGCACAAATATTTACTTGAGAGTCAAGTGACTTAGAATGCACTCCTTTCAGTTTATTTAACCATTGACAAGTTTCTTTGAAGATGATTGATTAAATTTTTTGCAGGTGGAGAATGTGCTACGTAAACAAACTGGTGATTTCGTCCTCTGTGATTATGGAAGTGCACATTTTGGCATAATAGATCCTCAAGTATGGTCTTAGATAACATCGAGTAACATCTCATGTAAAATTGATTTATTGTAGGTTTTCATTGAAAGCAAAAATGTTTTACAAGGGCAATTAATAAATGCTTTAGAAATTGGTCTGGTAATGCTTTCTTGCATCGTATTGGCCTGGATTTTGATTGGTCTTATTATTAAGCTGTTAGCATTTATTTTCACAGAAATCGTTATGGCCTGTTATCAAAGCTTATTAACTGTACTTAGACAAGGAGACTGAAAAGCCTGCAAATATTTGATAGCAAAATATGCAAGTTCGCCCCGTTATGAAGGTCAAAAAAATGTGTAAAGATACAATCATAAATCAATAGTATTAAATTAAATGCTGCTTGAAGCATGCTTTCACAGACCATTTAGTGGTCTTTGCTATCTAAAGAAATTAGTTTTCAATATGATGTTGTCATGTATAGATTCAAACAATGTTGTTTCTAAAATGTGCTTCTTTTTCCTCCTTTTTTTAAAACAGGTAGAGGGAATTCAAAATGTGGAGGATGAAATCGCAAGGTATACAACCATTCTATTTTTGCATTCAAAAAACATATGTTTTTTGGTTAATAAACGCCTGCTTTTTGTCCTAGTTTGCTGACTGGCAACGCAGAATAGGCCTACAATCGATTTTTTTTCGGAAAGAGCAATACAAGTCCTTTTCTATCAGACCTAAAAATGACCAGAAAATCTTGTTAGAGTTTCTTTATCCTCTTTATAATCTAGCTCAGACACTAGCGCAACGGAAGAGCAAGGAACGAAGTAAAAGTATATTGCTTCTTTTCCAGCTGTACCACATTAGCCTATCGAGCACCTGAAATGGTCGATTTATACAGCGGACAGAAGATTACCGTCAAGGCAGATATTTGGGTAAGCTGTATTGCTAAGAATTTCGATATAAAATTGAAGTATATAGGATAAAGCTAATTCACATAATCATATGGTTGTTATTTATTGCTTAGACACTGGCATGTATATTTTCAAGTAGGCATAGTCTATTAATTGCAAATAAACGAGGTTATACCGATGTTTAAGCTAGGCCTCTCTCGGGAACTGCTGCACATTATTTGCACTGGCAAGATGGACCTTTTTATTGCCACGCACATTGGCGTTGGCGAGATAGTAGGAGAAGAAGTGTCAAAAAGCATGTTTTTTAAGTACTTGGGCTTTGTTGCTGAACATAAATACAGTCTTATGTCAAGCTAATGCTTTATATTTGATCTTACATTACTTAATGTTTTGCTATCATGGCGTTACATTGAATCCTTATCATTTTATCGCATACTTCAAGCTTTCTCGTAATTCGCCATCTAAGCGCGTGTTTCAGTTGGTTTCTGCAAACAGTTATCTTAATGAACTGTAAATTTTAGTGATTGCCTAAAAAGTTGGCGTTTTCAGTATTTTGTGATTGAACTAAGGTGAAAAATGAATTGCTGCAGTTTTCATGCCCAGTATCAATCCACCATACTGCTGGTTTACAGTTGTAATATTGGTTTCGATGTTCGTCTTTTTTCAGGCTCTTGGATGTTTGCTTTACAAATTGTGCTTTTTCACAACCCCATTTGGAGAAAGTGTCTTAGCAATTCAAAATGGACAATTCGATTTCCCCGAAACTTCAAGATTTTCCGACAATATGTACACGTTAATCAGTAAGATATTTTTCTTCAATTCATTAGTTTAATCATAACAATGTTAAGTATTAAATATTGTGTTAAAGTAATTGCACAAAAGTAATTGCTATGATAACAATATCAATAAAATTTTCAGTATCAATTTCAATATCAATATCAATATCAATATCATCAATATCCGAATCATCTCCAATATCCTCAATATCATCAACATTATCAATATGAAAAATGATATCAATATCGAAACTAATATCATCAATACCAATATCATCATATATCAACAATATCGTAAATATCACCAATATCCGCAATATAATCAATATAATCAGTACAATAAATATCAATATCAGTGTCGATATCAATATAAATATCAATATCAATAACGTTAGTGATGTTAACATAAATGCCAATGCCAATATCAATAAAAAGGTTACTGTCATCTATATCATCTATATCATAAATGACATCATTTTTATCAGGACAACCATTTTGATCAATATCATTTATGTCAATATCATCATATCAATAACCGTAGAATTTTTTATCAAGAAGAGCAAGTCAAACATTCATGACATTAGTACGAATTGAAAGCACCAGCCAGATGATGCAATATATATGAATATATAAAGTAGTTAGCCGCTGATGCAATTATAGGATTATTGCTCAAATCTTTCATTCGATACATCAGACAAAATAAGATGGCAAAACCAGTTAGAGGGTAGAATGTGTAAAACTAGCTCACACCACAGCATCTACGAGATAAATTCATAATTAAATTAGGGCTTCTTTTCTAAAAGTTGAAAACTTATAATTGATATTGCTAGTATATTATTATTGCTTTCTATTATTGCCTTCATAATGATGATGATCGTAGTCTCCATTTTATATCTCACCATTAAGCAATGTCCTCGTCTTCTTAAACTATTTGACATTTCTTAAACTATGGGATTTGCAACGTCTCTTTCCCGTTTGTTTGATTCTTCTATATGACTTTAGTTCTAGTCTCAATAGACCCGTTGCATAGCTTTGTTTTCGCTGTTTTGGAGAGGGGGAATTGTACGTTTGCAGTAAAGTAAATGAATTTATCAGCAGGGAAGTTATTTTACAAGGCTTTGACCATGACCATGTAAAAGCTTACTTTCAGGCTGTCAGCCTAAACGTCAATTTTTGGTCAGTAATATCTTGTACTTTGCTTTTAGAAATGATGCTACACATTGATCAAAGTAAGAGGGCTGACATATATCACGTTGCAAACTTTGCATTCAATATGATTGGAAAGCAGTGTCCTATTCGCAGTGTTCAAGTAAGCCTAACATCATCATATTTCATGTTATTGAAATTCGAGCGTAATAGGCGTTCAATCCTTTTAATACTGTGATCAATTCATTATTTACTGATTCCTCCGAAGGAACTGCCTTTTGAATGTATGGTAGCTTAATATAATGAAGGGAACTTTAGAGATGAACTTTAGAGACATTACAACAGCTTCCACAACCCATCGCCTTCCTCAGTCCAAACCTAATTTTTTCACTCACAATCGGTACAGTTTAAGTTTATTATTTTACACAAAATTTCTATGCAGGACTGTACGAGTCAAAATTGAGCTCTTTTATGACTATTTCACATTTTAAAATATTTTAAGTGTCCAACAACTCGTTTTAAGTGGTCTCACTTGCAGTTACCTTGTGACAATATCTTGCAGCATATAGGTTCTATTCTTTTAAGTATATTTATAATCTCAGCAGGTAAAGCCAGCTCCTATTAAGCAAAACCAGCAAAAGCCAAAAGCAGCTGCACCTGCGAAAACTGTATCTGAGCTTGCGGAGTCTGCTGATGGGAGGTTTGTTTTGTACCATTAGTTAAAGATGTTCGTCTTATCCCATTGCTTGACTTATTCTCTCCCTTTTCCCGTCCACAGCCTCTCTCCTCCCTCCTTTTCTCCCCGATATCATTTTTTCTCAAATTTGGTAAGCCTAAGGCTGTTGCAACTCAAACAATACTTTTCCTCACCTTAAACCCAGTAAAATTCAGCACAATATTTCCTTATCATAGTATTTTTTTATGTTTGACTCTTTGACGCTTCCTTATATGAACCTATTTATCAGTTCTTACCGTCACAGGCTCTATATGCATTGTATGTAAATTAATTGGCACCCCTAACAATGGGTTTTCTTCTTTCCAGGCCACACAGTGAGCCACAGCAGATGGGCTCCGCAGCGTCCACCGCCGCACACCAACCACAACAGCAGCAACCAAGATCGAATCAACCAGTTTCAACATCCTTGGCGCCTAGGCAACGACCGAAAGGTGTAGCAAAATTCACGGCAACAAGTGACACAACTAATCCAAAGCCGTTTAAGAACGAGCACGCCGAGTCACATGGACAACAACAACATGTTCATGGAAGAGCAAACCAGCCTTTTGATAGCCAGGAAAAAGGTCAGTATCAGCAACATCAACTAAAACAGCATCAACAACAACAACAGCAGCACCATTTTGTCCAACAGCCGCAGCTGCAGAACCAACAAAGGTTTGCAACACTCTTTTGTTTTTTCCTAAACATTATTTGTTTCCCTTATTTTTCAAACTATACTTTAAGTAATACATAAACTCTTCTAGCTCCTTAAGGTCCTGAAAAGTAGCTATATTTTATTCTACAGCCTACAATTTTTAATTTAAAGGGCATCGTTTGCTGACATATGGCTTAACGCTGATAAAGTTGCTTTTGCAAACATGCACCTGTATTTTATTCTCAGATTTGGTAGCGGATCATTTTTTCAGTGAAGCAGTATGTTAATATGTCACTGAGTTCTGTTTTCATTGTCTTATGTTCTGTTGCGTTCTATTGTGTTGCATTGTGGTTTGTTGCATTGCTTTGTATTTGTGATGTGTTGTGTTGTGTTGTTGTGTTATGCAGTGTTGTTTTGCAGGTTGTTGCGTTGCATTGTATTGTTATGCATTTGGCACGAAGTATGCTCCGACAGAAAAACAACAAGGCTCTTCGATTTCTTTTTCTTCAATCTAAGCCTATTCTCAACTACTTAAATTCCAAGTTTTGTTTCATCGATGCAACATAACAACGTCTTCCTATCACTTCCCTCTGCATACACCCTTCCCTACTACGTTTCTCTCTATTTACCAATTACTATAGCAACGATAAACACTAAAGGCTCGTCATTCGTCACATCGCTACACATTTAAATATGTTGTTTTATGTTGCGTTGTGTTGTGCTCTGTTTTGTTGCATCGTGCTGCATTGTCATGGTTGATCTTTTATGTGTCCCGTCTCATTGTGTTGCATTGTGATACTGTTTGTTGTTCTGTGTTGCAACGTGCTGCATTGCAGGTTGTTGTACTGTGTTCCATTGTTTACATTGTGGTATGTTGCTTCGTGACATATTGTGAATTATTGCATTTAATTGGTAGCTTTGCACTCAGCTCAGGGGGGATCATGCAAGCAAATAGCTTCTATAAAGCAGCTTGTTTTATCTTAAGCTCATCGTGCTCATTTTGTTTTGCAACAAAGGTTTGTTCAAGCACAGCAGCAACAGCAACAACAACATGCTTTCCATCAACAGCAACAGCAGCAACAACAGCAGCAGCACATGGTAAGGCAGCAGTTGCTGCATCAACAACAACAAGCTTTCGAACAGCAAAAACAATTATACGATCAACAGAGGCAAGCATATGACCAGCAGCTGCAACGGAAAGCTTACGAGCTTCAACAACAGCAACAGGCATATGAACAATTTCAAAGACAACAACAACAACAGCAACAGCAAATTTACATGCAACAAATGATGGAGCAGCAGAAAATGGCAGAGTACAAAATCCTGCAAAGACAACATCAACAGTTGCAGCAACGGGCACGTGAAATGGAGCAGCAGCGTCATCAGGATTTTGTTGAACAGCAACGAAGGGGGGCTGACTTGCAGATGTCAAAAAGCGAGCACGAACATCAACAACACGAACGAGCCGATGTTAGAGGTACATTCGAATCCGACCAGAATCTTCTAATCACCTACCAAGATAATTCAAATAACATCAAGCCAACAGTTCCTACGAAAAAGTTGCAGCAACAGGCACGTGAAATGGAGCTGCAGCGTTATCAGTATTTTGTTGAACAGCAACGAAGGTGGGCTGACTTGCAGATGTCAAAAAGCGAGCACGAACATCAACAACACGAACATCAACAACACGAACGAGCCGATGTTAGAGGTACATTCGAATCCGACCAGAATCTTCTAATCACCTACCAAGATAATTCAAATAACATCAAGCCAACAGTTCCTACGAATCCTTTCGACGATAACTTTGCAGCCGGGACTGATCAAGATAACGCCTTTACCGATGAGCCGAAATTAAACCCGTTTGACAATGTTTTTACTACAGAAGCAACAGCAATTGCTCCAGCTGTTAAGGACAGAAGCACGAACGGAAAGAGTCATTTTCGCTCGCGCAGTGACACATTTTCTGACCTCGCTCGAAGGGTGAATAGCAGTGATGATGACAAAAGTTCAGATCAGTTTTTGTCAGTGAATGATGCAGGAAGTCCTCACAAGTCATCCCCAGATATCAGGATAGAACAGTTTCAAATTTCCACGAAAGATTCAAGCATTAAAGAATTTAGTATTAACGGACACCCAACTAAAGCGCATGAAAATGTAGGAAAAATTGATTTGCAAAACTTCTCTGATTTGTACTCAAACCAACAAGGCCATAATAAGAGTGGTCCAAAAATGCAAGTAGACATAAGAAAACCTACTATTGACAACAAATCTAACATGCGAACAATTAACAGTGAGCCGACATTTTCAACGGCCAGAGAGACGACCAAAAGTTATAGTGAATCAAATAATGCAAAAGACGAAAAACCGACTCTTGAAGAAGCAGACGAGTCACCGTTGATTTCTCCAAGTACCTCAGTTCAAGAGCGTCGATATGTTTACGTAAGAACTTCTTCATGCAGTAGTGATGAAGGCTCTGAAAAATCGAAGCACGATTCAAGCGAGGACGAAGTCGAGGGTTCGGACGAGCGTCTCAATTACGATGAAATAGGGTCGTCATCTTCATCGTTAGAAGCCGACTTAGAGAACTGTGGCATAGAGACGAAAGAGGAGTCAGTCCCTAACGATGATATATTTGGCTCAGCACCTTTCAATATAGAAGCGAAGAAGCATTCAGCAGGGAAAAAGCATCCTGCATCGCGTCATCGCCATCAAAGGAATCAACAAAAGTTGCGAAATGATGACTTTCATTTAGCGCCTGATTTTCATGCGAAGGAAACTCCTCCGCTGCACAGCCTCCCATCGTCGGGAACAACCGAGAATCGGCGCGATAACCCTTTCGGAATGGACCCATTTACCGTACCTGCCAAGTCGAAACCTCAAAAATTTGAAGCAGCCATTTCTAATGTAGAATTAAAAGTGAATGAAAATGTCCTAAGCAGAAGTCCAACTTCTGAAGACCCATTCGGGCACGCCCCATTCTTGAGAATAGTTAAACATAAGCGACCGCTATCTAGCCAAGAATTAGCAGAGAGGAAAGAAGGTGAAAGACGGTCACATCCGAGGATACATCATCGCAGGAGAATGCTGCCTAAAACACCTGTTCAGGAATAGTGGTACTATAATTTATGGAATTCTAACGTATGTGTAGATCATTGAAATATTTGTTTTCGTGCAGTGGCTCAGTGGCTCAGCTACTTGAGGGCTGTTTGCTTTGATTTATTGAGGAAAGGGATGCTCAGGGCAATATTTTAATTTTATCCCTTTCACCCACAAAGGGACCATTTGGCACATCGACTTTCAGCAAGAAATGCTTATTTTTAACTCGGCCTAGTCCCTTCAGTATCTGGATACACCTGATGCTAAAACATTTGTCGAGATTTTCTTTCTACCACCCTCAATTCTTGTATCCCTTTGATGACTGACCGAACGCCTTTAATGCTACTGTACCGCTTTATAATGACCGGGGGTAAAAGGATTAAAATTTGCGTGGAAACATTCTTCGTGTGGTTTTCATGTTTGTGACATGCTACAATGTGTTTTGCTATTTCAGTCACAGAAATCACCAGACGAATATTTTGCAAAGAATGCCATTGTACCATCCAAATAATTTAGAATACTTAGAGAACCAAACAACTTCAGTTTAAACTGTCCGATTGAGAGGCGAGAGTTTGAAGGATAAATCGAGAAACAGATGGTTTTTCTGAACAGAATTGTTAAACTATAAATCATAGTTGTCAGTAGGCGAGACTGATATCATGGATCTGCCCCTCAACAGGCAATTACAATAAAGGGTTTAAGTTTTTATCTAGGCCTGAGCACCTCTATCCCTTGTATTCTAGTGTAGCTGCCTTGGCCAAAGCAAGTGCATGAAACACGTGTGATTCTAACGGTTGATAATCTATGTTTGTCATAATTAGGGCTTCTAGCAAAGATATTTCTGCAGACTTCAGGCTATCATCTGTGTCAATAATTAAGACAAAAAGGATACCCCGTTAACCTCTTCAAGATATGGAGTAATTTCATCAACGAGGGCCCCGTATCTATAAACTGTGTTATGTTACGATAAAGTTTTATAAGTGTGATATATTACGATATAGTGTTATAGCATTATAATGCTGCTCTGGGAATATTTGCCTTATTGGAGTGCAAACCCAAGTTTTTCTGTAATCTGTTAGATAGTCCCTACCAGAAGGCTCCAGGAAATTCCAATGCAGCAATCTTGAGTAAGATTCTGCAATCCAAGTGATTAAAGTAAATAGGAAAACTAAGTTGTGTTTATGCACACTTATTTGCCAACTAGGTGATTAAAAAGTGTTGCAAGAAACACCATATTTTGCCTGTGGAGTCGACTTAAGCTAAATTCTCTCCATCGCATCTTGAATTCCTTCCTCATATGACCTTATATTTGTCCCATTTTTTAACCTATCAACGCTGTCGATGACACCATTTTATACATTGTCATTTTGGAACACTGGATAAAGATTTAGATCTAAAATATCAGAGGATACCCTAATATTGTCCGAAGTCTTTAGGTATGAAGGTTTACAAAGTAAATGACTGGGCCTAAGTATAAGTTTGTCAGTTATTTTACACTATTGTCCTACCGTTAATGTTTGTCGCCCTTATTCCATGGCTGGCATGTGCTGGTGTCCCTAAAAGTTTAATGTTATTTTCCGGTTAACTCTTGACTTTTCTTATGCTCGTATTTTGTAGAAGGCTCAAGTTTGCCTTTTCATTTTTCAAATTCAATTCAAACGCACCTGACAGCCGATATTTCTGTTCATGAAGTTTTTAGTCAGTCACTATTTGATTGTTGTACATTAATTCCGGGTGTGCATTTGGCTGAAATCGTGTGAATATGTGCCAGCATGCTGTAGGGTGCAGGGACCGCGCAGCGGTCTTAAAGTGGAGGGGCTGATCGAGCCGCAGTGATGGTCCGGGGGAACCCTCAGAAAATTTATTTAGACTACGCCCCTCAGAAGGTCGGAAAACGCCCCTTTCAAAACCGACTGTGTCGCTTTACGTCCTTGTTTATATACACCAGTTCGGTGCAAAACATATTTTTCAGTTGAAAATGCCATATTTGTAATAGCCTTTAGGACTATCTTTGATAAAAATGAAGGGGCTATAGCCCCTGCTAGCCCAATGGCTGCGCGGTGCCTGGTAGGATGCGGCCACGAAATAACTTTGCGTTACATTATCACACGATCCTCCGTTCAAAATTGCTCCAGTTAAGAAATATCGATCCAATTTGCGAGGTGACTTATGATATTAGCAGATGACACATGGAGGGAACATTTGGCCCAATGGCCTTCATCGAGAATTTGTTATTTCTTAAAAGGGGGAGACCAATTCCTTGAATAGTTGAATACACCTATTTTTGAACATTCGTAAAATTCTTCGCTCCAGCGTTATCAATTCTTGTACCCCCCTTGCAATCTGAGCTAACACTTTTAATTTTACTAGACAGCTTTATATTTGCCGGGGTTAAATTGGTTGCAGTAGCCTAGACTGTAAAAGTACCAACCTACCGTCCCAACCATGATACTGAATTTGATTAGTCAACCTCATAATTTCCATATAAGTCATGCTTTTTGGCTGTTTGTTTTGAAGGCCTGTTCACCCATTCCATCTATCTTTTTACCTTTTTCACGGACATGGTCAGGTTGAATCGAAAGCATATCACCCTGATCAAAATTTAGAGTTTGATTTTAGGTACAGAACATGTCACGTCATCAGCCTGCACATGATCTCTGTCTGTTGCTCCTAGACCTGCTCCAAGCCTATTTTGCGGACTGGCAACAAGCAAGGAATCACTTAGATATATTTGGCTTCTCTCTTGTTGCATCTTCTACGTCCTCGCTTCTTACACCTCCTAATTATAATGTTATCGTTGACAGTCCACAAAATAGACTTGCAACAAGTCTAGATGCTCTAAATGCATCCCTCGGTAACAAAACTTTGATAATTGTAGCCTGCAATTCAGTTAATGATCTATCTGGTATGATTTATAATCTTGGATAATGCTTCTTAAGAGGAACCTCTTTATATTTGCTTGCCTTCTGTGTTTGAGTTTTCTACGTCAAAGGCTTGGTACCTGCAGTATAGCATGGGACAGGTTTTTAATCGTAGAATTTTGATGGGGGTGTAGTGCAGTCTACAGGGGTACCTAACCGTGCAACTCGATCTTATCTTATTCAGAGCTTATTTTCAGTCATCAAACATTTTCTTAGTCGCAGTCAATATACAAAGACGAATGAAAAATGTAAGTTACCATGCTGAGAGATCATACACGAAACATTAATTTCTTACAACGAAAGAGACCAGAACGCATCAAACAATACGCTTCGACTGTGAAGGAAATATGCGGTTATAAATCCAATCTTTTGATAGAAATTAATTTAGCCATATTTGGTCATTCGGAGGTGCTCAATTGGTCTTTTGTTGGCTGTTGATTCTTCAATCTCTTGTATCTATGGCAAAGTAAACAAATTACTCATGTCTGCCTTTTGTTCTGTGTTCTGTTTGGGGGAAATCAAGTCTTAGTCTTGCTTCTAGTTCACGAAAATTTTGTCGGTAATTATCGTTTTCAGTAAGACTCTCAACGAGACCGTATCGTTTCCAGTGTGTACCCCGAAATAGGGGAAAGGAGGGGTAGGAGGGGGCAAATAAGGTAGGGTCTTATCTGAATGCGAATGAGGAAGCGAAATCTGAAAAAAGAACGGCTTGTTCTATTGTGGTAAAGGGGCGCGGGTAGATCAGGGCTTTTTAAAACTCTCACAACATTATCGCCCTTGATTCAATTTGTCCAGATTTTTTCACTAATGATGAAACGGTTGGGGATGGAGATCCCGTAGGTGAAGCTACTGAGCACGTCCTTGGTTGTGAGGGTGCGGTCAAAAGCGCGGCCCCTTGCTTTCGCATGCAACATTTTCAAAAATTTATTTGGTCAAAATAAGACAATGGCGTAGCCAGGGGGCAAGGGGGCAGACGTGCAAAGGTTAAAATGTTTAATTTCTGAGATACACTAATCTGCGAGGTCCTAAAATTTTCCCATTGGTAACCCATAGAAAGACTTTTGCATTATTGGTGGCTTCCCCCCCCCCCCCATCCCCACCCCCCGAAGAAATGACCTTGGTTATGCCACTGAATTTACATTTTGTTGACTAAATTTTATACAATTGATGGTTTTTCAATTGTCTATTCTTTCGGTACCAGAGTGTCCGGTGTTTTGAAGGCTGGTCGGTAGGTAATCTGGAGAGTTCGACACGCATTTGAAACACTGCGCTGGAGAAGAATGGTGGCTGCAATACGTCAGCACTGAATTGCAGATTTCTTGTACTCTTTCAGTGTATGAAATGCGTGCAAAGAAGAGAAAATGTGGCGCAAAGCCCAAGAAAAATGGTAATATAACACGTTGAAAACGTTTGCAGGTAACCTTTTACATATTCCATGATATTTCGTGGCAAGTACAGGCAGGCCGACAACGTTGTTACTCCGTCATGGTGGTAGACTGGTGCAGCAATGCAACAAGCACAAGATTCCGATGGATATTTCATGACAAAGACATTTTATATGAGATCTACTGTTGTTCAAAGATACTATGAATAAACGATTAATTCTTTTTGAAGTTGTTACACGTGGTTAAGAAACTAATGTTTTAAACATATTGGCCTAATGTTTTAATCAAACCGATGTTTACCTGGTTTTAACAGTTCTCGAATGTAAATAAACAGTTGATAAACATCAAGGGTTCAAATTTTTGTGAACCATCATGAACTCTAAAACTAAAGGAGATGAGGAAGAAGAATCGAAAGCGTCGAAAACTCTTAACAAGAAGAACTTTGAGAAGAAAATTGGAGAGATCAATTCAGAACTCAAGGAAGTTGCAGATGAATATGTATCTTTTCTTAATGAATTTGTGTGTATTAATGCTATTTATATTGTGATGCATAGACGATATGAACTGCTTTTAATAATGTATTATACAGTGTCACCTATCTATTTATTTAATCTTGGAAAGATTGACTTTACATCATATGAAGGCATTTATAAATCTTCAAAAATATATTTTTCCAAAATTTTGGCCCTTTTACAGCCCACCTGAACCTAACATGTACACCAATTTGTCACCACTTGTGTTGTAAGAGGTGTACATTTAATTGCAGAATCCTCCAAGTCTCAAAGACAATAAAAGACAGAATTTCAGGGATGTCTCTTGAAGCACACCATCACTCTCTGTTGTTATGTTTATACAATAAAGGTACATTTATACAAATAAGCTCTTGATATCCTATTGAATTGAGACTATTAATGTGTATTTTGAGACACATTTGGGAAAATAGCATGTATAAGCTAATTCTTTTGGGTTATAATCATTTATATCCCTCCTATTGTGTTAGGTATAGCACTTCAAAATTAGGTGCAACTGGTGTTTATTTGCATATTATGAATCTTACCTGCAACATGCATAACTCTTTTTAGTAACTTAGCATGCTATGCAAATATAAATTTTGTCACAAGAACATCAAATTTTGATGAAGCCTAGTTGTGTTCTTAACTGTTTTGGTTTGAAAGCTTAAAATGTTATCTACATGTTCTTGATTTACTTGCTTTTAAAATGTGCACTGATTTCTCAAAAGAATGATAATTGCTCTGAAAAGGAGCTACAGGTTAAATTTTAGCACATGTCTGTGAATTTGCCCTTGTGTCCAATGAAATTTTTTTTGGCTAGACAAATTTACAGGTACTTGAAACAATAATTCATACACTTTTCAAACACTAATTTAACACTTTGTTTTACTTTTTCTATCTTTTGTTTTTTGAAAGAAACCTATGAAGCCTTATCATTTTCTTACCATGTTCTTAACTTTCATGCATTTGAACCTAATGTTCTTATATGGTTTGTTCTTTTAAAAAAATTGTACTATCCCAAAAAATAACTCGAGAATGTAACTGTGAAGGTTTTAAATACATTGGTTAGGGTTTGGGTGCAGCGAAGGGCTGTGATTATGGAAACATTATTTGAAATCACAACACAGCTCTAATATACTTTCAATAAAAAGATGATATACACAAGTAGGAAGTATTAAAATTGTTTTCATTTTTTATGGCTATCTGTTAGTTTATTTAAAGTTAATATTTGATTTGCTTGTATGTTCAAGTGAAGTGAACCATTTTCTTGAAACAAGCAGTTAACCTTTTGTTTCCAAAATTTTAAATGTTCAATTGAATAGAATATGATTGTATTATCAACCTTAATGAAAATTCAGAGATTACTCAACATAAAGGCACCAGACAAAGAATTTTATGCTGCACAAAAGAATGAAGATTTAACAAGGCTGAATGATGTGAAGGTCAGAAGGGAAAACCAGTTTAAATGCAAAAGGGTTGTTGATGAAGAACTCAGGGAAGTAAACAAGCAAGTTCAGACAAAGGTATCATTAACATTTTAGAAACATAAATGTTGTTCTGACTATCATGAACAAGCCAAGTATCATTGTCATCATTTCAGCTTGTCACCCCACTACTGGTAGCTGAAATCTTTTAATTTGTGATGATCCTGTGCCACCTGTGTCCAGCCTTTGCCAGCTTTCAGCGCAGTTTCATCCCCTATCTTCACTTTGGTCTTCCCCTTTTCTCTTTTCCCACTGCTCGGTCTCCACTCTGTCATGATCTTGGTCCACCTTCTGGGGTTGAATCTGGTGACATGTCCTGCTCATTAATCTTTTGCATTTACTGCTTCGGTTACAATGTCCTAACTCTTATGACTTAATTACAGTTGTTGCCTGTCCTTGTAATATTGAAATTTTATTGTTCAAGCCAATCCTTTTGGCAACTGCTAGCCTTCTTTCTGATAATTTTAAATTATTAATTTATGGGGGACCATATTTCTGCTTCATACGACATATCTAAGCATGTCTGGCTAAAATATCAGTTTGAACAATCCATTTGTATTCCCTTTGTAAAACAAGTTAATTCTATTCTAGTATGATGCTGTTGGTAAGCTAAGAAGCAGTTTGAAATACAAAAGCCCAGAAAGAGTTGATGATGTCATCAGGTAAATTAAAAATCCTTTCTGTTTTGTGAAAGATAAATCAATTTTTGAAAGCCGAGTTCAATCTTTCTCACATTTCATTTTTTTGTGCCTTTGGCTAGTGGTTGTGATCAGAGAAGGGTATATATTATTGATATGGTTGAAATAGTTATTCACTTTGTGACTGATTTCTTTTGTCACCAAGAGTTATTTTCTACTTTTCAGAAAACTTGAGGGCCAGTTGCAGAGACTGCAGATGAAGGCAAATGAAGAGCGGAGAATCTTGCAAGAAATTTCACAATTAAAGGAGTCAAAAACAAAAATCCAGTATGTTTTGAGAAAGATTGGTACATTATGATTTAATGCAGTGCTATCTTTTTGTTAAATTTCACATGAAATCAAAAGCACACCTTAACATACTGTGAAATTATTTCTTGTTCAGCAAGGAGAGTAAAGCAAAATAAATTTTCATGATGCTGTGTGATATTCCCACATTTTCATGCAGTGTTTGCAAGTAGAAAAGGGTTTTCTTCGTTTAATTCTTAGTTCAAAGTAATTTGGCTGGTAGGCTATGCTTCAGGCATCTTGTGTAGGTTGGATAACTAAGCAAAAGTCTGAGTTACCCAGGGACTGAGTTAACGAAATTTCCTGTACTTACAAATGTTCCAAAGAAGGGAGAGGTGTATCCTGGCTATCTGCCGGCATAAAAAGGAGATGAATCAAAGGGATAAGCTTTTGCGTAAGTGGAGAAAGGAAAATAGCAATATAACTAAAAATGAGCCAAAAGAAATCGAGTGAATTCACGTGTCCATTTTATGGAGCAAATTTCAAATGACACAACATTATTTTGGAAAGCTACAAAGCGAATATACCCATCAAAAAACAAAAATTGTAACCTGGAAACCGTTTTGTGATCGATGGAAGGAAGACTTCCGACCCCCACAGGATTGCGCTGGGATTTTGTAGATATTTTAGTAGTGCGGTTAACAACTTAAAAATCAAGCCCTACCCCTGCATAGACTGTGTATGGAGAAGTCATACTATGCTGAAAGGTAGGGCTAAAATGCGTTTTTGCTTTGAGTACATTCCAACAGTTGAATTTAGAAGCCGCTTAAAACAACTAAAATCCAAGAAAGCAACAGGTCACGACGATTTTCCTCCAAAAGTTGTAAAAGACTCTGCTGACTCTGTGGCTCAACCTCTGTCCTATATCATTAATTTATCTCTTTCTACTGGAATTTTTCCCGACAAATGTAAGATCACCATATTGTTTCCATTATATAAAGGTGACGCAAGTGACAACTTTGAAAACTACAGACCGATGTCTATTCCGCCTGTTATGGCTTAAATTACAGAGGGAAATGTGCGCAAAAGGCTTTCCGATCGTTTGTGCAAACAAAATCTACTGACAAAACAGCAGTTTGGATTTCGTGAAAATAGATCAACCTAACATGCTGCCACACTTTTTACTGATGACATCGGAAAATTTGTGGACTAAAGAACCTTGTTACAAAAAATGTACAATGAGCTGCTTATAGCGTCAAGATAGGACAGTTTTATTCTGTTAATAATGATAATAATAATGATAATAATAATAATAATAATAATTATTATTTTTATTATTATTATTAAATCTCCAGACTAACATATCTCGCAAAAATGAAAAATATCGTGATTTAATAAGATCTTTAAAACAAGAATACAAAGACGTCAGATTTATAAATCTCTCTTTAAGCACATTAGGTGTTTTCTCCTCTCTGTCTTCCGATTTTCTTGACATGCTCCAAGATTTTATATAGAAAACAACCATAGAAACTACATTTTGAGAAAAATCACAAATATCGCGATCAGATGCACATACTACATATTTTGCTGCAGAAACAAGGAATGGAACAAGTCTGAACTGTTGAACGACCTTTATTTTTTTTTAAATGTTTTGTAACAATTAGTAGTCAGATGTGAACTACCTAACTTTAGCAAGGTTTACACTTGTATTTTATTGAATGATGATGATATAAAGTTTCAAAAAAAAAATTATTATTTCTCATTAATTGCATTTTGCAGGGACTTCTTGGAAGGAGAAGACGAAGTTAGACGGTTAAAAGAGAAGCAGAAGAGTCTTAGAGAACATAGAGATGTAAGTTTCATCATTTCATTATACACATTGGTAATGGCTCTATCCTACTGACAGACAATGTGAATTTTAGCACTGTTAAGGGGGTGGCTGATAGCATAGAAATAGCTTTTCAGTATTGCTATCATGTTTTGCATTGTTTCTATTATGCTTAGAACCCCAAGAAGTGAAAGCTTTATTGACTACTCAGGATTATACCTTGGATTACATACAGTTTTGTGTTCTAAGGCTTCAAATCAACTATTTACTTAATGCCTACATCAAATGATATTGAATAATATTGAATCTTTAATTTTGTTTATATGCCATTCTAGGAAAATGTTAGACTAATTACAGCTCTGAAACAAGAAGAAAGTTCTGCCAGATCTTTGTTAGAACAGCACAAAACTGCCGAAGACAAGGACTGGGCAATTTACAAAGAAAACTTGGCTAAAAGAGACCAGCTCCGAAATAGTAAGCATTGTAGAATCGTACACATTTATTTCATATTGCTGTAGAATCATAACCAGTTGAAAAAGAAGCGCAAACTTTTAATGGCATAGGTTTGGTTCACAATAGTAGCTTTTGCCTGATAGATAAAAGAAAAACTTCCAGTAAGAGTGGGGCGTTGTTCATATTGCTGGTTGCACCTGCATCGCTCACTTTGCTTTTCATGTTTTCCTTGCTTTGAAAATAAGTCATTAATTCCCCTAGAAACATAGGTTATCCGGACTCTACTATGCATTGACCCTTTCGCATCCGAATTTATTTTCGTTCAACTGTTAATACCCATATTAATCTCAATTTTCAGGGGTAGCATAGTCAAATAAATTAGGTGAAAGCGTAAACTATTATAGAAAACTGCCATTGGAAAATTTACAATATTTTCTATTTTACCCCCTGAAAAATAATCTTTTACGGGGTTTGTTATAGGGCCATATATCCTGTCCGGGGGTGAAAGGGTTAAGTCATTGAGTGTAATCTTTATTGCCAGTTCACGATGTTTTCTAAGTTAGTCATGAATCACTCAGGTATTAGTTAAATAAAAAGTGTTAAAATTTATCTATTGCCGTGAGATATAAATGGAGAATCATGGTATTGCCATATTTTTCGATGCTTGCATTTCGTTTAAGACAGCATAGAAAGATTTTTGCAGTTCAATTATTTTACGAGAAAAGTGACCAAAATGACTCGAAATTACCAATGTTTTTAAATGAGCTTCATATTTACCAGATGATTCCTATTTTTCATATATTATTGACCGGAAATTAACTTTTCGTTACTTTTGTCATGTTAACCTTGATCTATTCATTTCATAAATTGAAACGCTTCTTGGGAGCGCATCATTCGTCTTCATAGATGAAAGCATTTTGGAAGTTTTATATATTTGCAAATTCAAGTGTATATTGATGTCATGAATATAAAATTAGCGCAATATGTTGAAAATATGCATCTGATATTTCTTAACTAATCGTCTTTCTTAGAAAAAGATCTACTGACAAAGCAGAAGAAGGAACTTAATGACCAATACCGAAGAGGCCAGTCCTTACGAAAAGATTACCGTGTCAAGCGCGATTCTTTAAGAGGCTTGCAAGCAATTTTCATGAATGAGCAGCTTAAGGATTCCAATCCAAGCCTCACCAGAACAATGTATGTATTTTCACGTATACCTTTGTCATATGTTAACCATTACAGTCGGCTTAACTCTTTCAATCAAAGCATTTTGGCAAGAATCTCTTTGTGGATTTGAATATGGCTTTTGCAGGATTATGATAAGCAGTACCATTCTACTGTCTTCAAGCTACTATAAACTGACTCGTCTCTTTTATTATTTCTTTATAACAGAGGCACTTTGGGTTGATTATAGATTGTCACCTTTCAACATCAGTATGAATTATCCTGTCTGCTAGCTGTATTATTTGATAGCCTCACTTGTAGTTTCGATACGGAATTTCGATCTGCGCGCTTTACTCGCTTTTCACAGCACTCAGGTCAGTAAGGGGCTTTCCCCCTTTAAGATCACTTTGCATTAACGAATTTGAGTATGAAAACAATGCGGCTGATCACTTTTAGTTGAAATTGGCGGTAACTAGTTTGTGAATCTACAATTGGCTGTGAAGCACATCCTCACTCTGGTTTTCCTCCTTGGCTGCCTCGTGACAAACGGTAAAACTAGGCTTAAAGTAATATCATAGTATTATAGCGGCATTGAGCTTTGAGTATGATTGAAGGTAACAAGCATCGAATTTTTCAGAACGCTTAAACTAGTTTAAGCAAAACATGTCATCGGAAGCACTTTTTTCTTCTCAGCCTACATGCTCGCATATGTAATGTTTTAAGAGAGAGGGAGCGTTTTAATGTAAACTTCACAAATACAAAGGAACAATAACATAGGGTACAAAGGTCAATCTAAAAACATTCAGTATACTTCCACGCTGCAGTCCATGTTACATGGCAACTATCGACATAGCGACTTTCTAGACGAGCCTCTTCACAACTTTACCCTTCTACCACTAATGGTTGTTGTGCCCTCCTCCGCAGAATCGAAAGAAAGAAGCCTTACGAAGATGAAATCATATTATGCGACGTGTTATTGTCGTACTTGGCAAAACACGAATCACAGACAGCGCCAGCAGAACCATTCTCATCGGACGGGAAAGAGACAGAAATCGCACCCGACTTGAAAGGCAGTGAAGATGGTACAATCTTTTTAAGTTTTATTTGCTCTAGCTAGAATCGCATATCTGATAACGTCTTTTTCTGGAAGGCCATTCAGGATTCGAGATTGATCTTACCCCTTAGATTTTAAAGTAATGTTCATGTTTCATGCAGTTTAAGACTAAAATACTTATGCTTAAGCTCCATTTGGAAATAGATCATTTAATTTATATTTTTAGCGTTATATTTTATGCGTTTAATCGTACATTTTTTCGACTGCATTTCCTCTGCCAAGTCGAATTTTAGACATTGTCTCATTTATCATCCGCTTTTTCTATTCGCTTAATTTGAGTAAATTTCAATTTCATTGGTTTGCTCGATAGCTTGTTTATTCATTCAATCATTTATTTACTCATTCAATCATTTGTTGATTCATTCGCGAATTCTTTCTTTCTTTTGTCATTTGTACTTTCGTTCAATCCATTCTTCCGTTTTCCCCTAATTTTTTTGCTCTTCAGATCTCCCGCGTTATCTTTTCATCCTCAATTGTTTTTGTTGACGCCTTCTTTCTTAGCTTTCTCTCATCCTGTTTTGTCTTCAGTTTCATCTAGTTTTTATTTTATTCGTGGTGCTTTGAAACCATTCATTTATGGCTCATTGCTGAGCTTTTCTTGAAGTCCCCATTACAATGCCAAATAATCTTTGTTTTTTAAGGATGCTTTACTGTCGTACTTAATTTTGCAGTTCTGTCAATAAATATATGAATTACTTTTTTCAGGTCAAGAAATTATAAATCAGCTAGCAGCTGATGATGATATCTATCGTGGTGTTAGACGAAAGCCGAGCAAAAGGGGGAGGCGTAGAAGGCAGCACGTTAGCGAGGTAGGTTGTTTGTACGAATAATTTTTTACGTATCTAAGGAAATACTTGAAAAATAAACAGTTGGTTTGATTTATTTCATAGACTTTTCTTGATATTATTCGACCATTTGTATTGAATAGCGAGCGCGAATGATCACCTTGTACCTGTTGAATATTGTTAAGTTCCATTAAATTTTGGTTCAAAACGCGCGGGGCTTATAGGGAAGTCAATGGCGGACATTTGAGGGCCGAGGGGGTTTGGTAATGGCCCCCTAATATTTTGGAAGATTAAAGTTTTTTTGTTCTATTATTGTATGTTTCTAACATGTTTACTAAAGCTGTCACTGCTAATATTCAACTCATGGTACTTGACTGCTTTTTATTTGCTTGATAGGCTGCCAAGAAACTGGAACATCATGTGTTAGTCTTGGGGAGGTTCGTTTCTCTGGGTATTCAGCCGCCAGCTATAGTTGCTGAAATCCCTGCTGCTGAACGAGCAATTCGAGAAAAGAAGGTATTCCTTTTAGAGCTTTCTCTAATAGATAAATGAATGGATAGAAAGATAGATAAACGTTAATTACAGGCTATTTTAAAATCAATTAGGCTAGTCTAGCAAGGAATTTTCTCCTGGACTGTTTATACTAACTGCTAAAGAAAAAGATGATGCAGTTGTTATGCCTGTGTCTGCAGCAATATAAGATAAATGTAGAGCATTCTACAATGCTTACTATTTCGGAGTTGGTCTCTTTTAGCCAGGCTTTTTTTGTAAAGTGGGTAAAATGCTTGGTAACATCGACTGTAGTTAAATTTATATATTAGATCCTGAAATTCAAGAATTCCTGCATTTAACGGGGAAACATTTCTTCGCTGCTGCTAGCTGGTATTGTTAGCTATCCTAGTATAGATATATTTTGCTCTATAGCTTATTGTCAAAGTGGAATGCTCATAACCCATGTACGTCTTGCATTCCGATTGCAGTCCACTTCGGCTCATTTCAAGTCCAGTTCAGTCCATTTCAGACCTGTTCAGTTTCACATATTTTAAATTTCCTACAAGATTTGATAATTACAAAGATAAATATCGACTTCAAGACTATAGAAAAGTTTGACCAATAAGGAAACTTATTACGATGGATTCAGCATTAAGGAAAAAGAAGAACAATGTAATTTGTTTCAGGTGGAGTTTCTTAAAGTAGGAGCTCTCTCAGTATTAAAACTAATAGAGGAGAGTGCACCCTCTGCTTAGGTAGCATCTCAAAGAAATTTGATGAATGATTGCATTATTCTTGACGTTTGCAAAATATCGAATCATGGCTGGTTGCTGTTACGCAACGTCATAAAGCCATGAGAATCTGAAGAAAGCCCATAGGCATTTTTAGAAAATGAAATGAAGTGAAATGGATTATTTTCTACTTTACGAATATATTTTAATCTATTTAATCATAATTATTTGCTTGTTATTGTAATTATTAGCATTATTTTGTAATATTTATTACTTGTTTTTAATATGGCCCCTTTGTTAAGCAGATGAAATTATCTGAGGGGCAACCATGTATAAGAAATGAAATGAAATGAAAAATGAATGTCGCATTTGGTTTGGATGAAGTGAAGTAACCAATACTCTAAAACTTGTTGTGTCAATTCAATCTGGCAATCTTATATTGTTGCAATGGATTTTTCGAGGCAGTTCTGTTTCCATATACGTGCATGACTGACCATATGTTTTTTTTGTTTATAGAAATTTCTCAGAGAATCTCAGAAGGAGACGTTGGAGGTCATGAAGCTAAGTCGGACGAAATCGAGTCCGTTTATCAACACTTTTGGGACAAGAAAATTGCAAAAGGTGGCTGGAAAGGATTCTGATATCAAGACTCGTTACCTCGATGACTCAGAAAATGTAAGTAAAGATGATTTATTGAATGAGAAGAAAACTTTAACGCTAGATTTGCCAAAGAGGCACAAAAGCTGTCCCTCTTTGCCAGGAGCGGTCCAATTTGCCGAGGCAGGATTGCCATACTCTGGCTTTTCCAAAGACATCAGTGCGAGCAACAGCGAATATGATTTGGATTCTCCGACAAGTATGGCCTCTTCCACAAGTTTTAGTGATGCGAAATCTTACACCAGCGACGACAAGCGAAAATCATTAATCATTGATGATGATGTGGATTTTGCTGATTCGAAAATTGACAGTGAAAACGTTAGGCATGTTAAAGGGCAGCATAGAGTTCATTTTGCCAAAGATGTCGCTGAGGTTGGTAGTTTCAATTCTATTTCGGAAGTTACGCATTATATGGAAAATCGGCTTCATGTAAAAAGGTTGAAAGAAGAAGGTTTTGAAAACAGAATGGATAACTGCACATTTGATTCCAAGGATAGGCCTAGCACTGAAGTTAAAAGTGAAGATTTAAAGCCGGCCATAGAGGACAGAGCTCATGCACTATTGGAGGAAAAACCAAATCTGCAGTGTTTAGCTGATGACTTTAATCCGAATTTTATTGGTCCTAGTAGTAAAGGCCAAAACCCAGAGAGCAGACTGAATACTTTTGCCCCGAAGCAGGGGTTCAATAGCGACTTCAACGACGAATTTGAGAATACGAACGTTGATAAAGAAAGCGAATATAACGAGCTCCAATTCGAAATTGACGATATCCCATCAAAACAAAGTCCTGAAGATGGTCGTTTAGAAGCTGTTAACAGTGACAGCCAATCTTCTTCAGACGAATCAGGCGGTGAAGACTCAAATAACTTGCAATTCCCAATGGATGATGTGACACCCGTATCCGATGATGTTAATATGAGTGGGTCTGGTCAAAGGGTGACGGAAAATTACTCATTGCCAACAAGATCGTCAGGGGGTTGCAGCCCAAGAAGAGCTCAAGATTATTTATACCTCGATAAGGAGGACAGTGTGGAGGTAAAAACCTAGATGACGTCATATATTGATAAGAATTTTAATGTATCTTTCCTAATTAGACAATTCTAAGACCCTTAACGGTTCGAACTCCTAGCTTTTCTTCAAAATAGTAATTGAAACAAGTGCAATTTAGCGAGCGGCGATCACAGAGAAAAAAGATTATCGTAAAAACAATTGCTTATGAGCATCAGATCAATGGCGATTCTTTCATGCAACCAATGAGTTTTTCGGGCTACTGCCCCAAAGCCCCCGTTGTTTACCAGATGTCTTCCAATAGAAATGAGAGCACGCTTGTTTGAAACCTCCTTCTGAAATGAATTCAAACATTTGACGTTACTGCGAATTGGCCGCCCGCTAAACTGTACTCTAGCCTAATAGTTTACTAGTTGCCTAACATAACCTTTGTTTAATTATTAGTTATTACCTATACATAGTTTTCATCGTTGTAAGAGGGCTAAAAAACAAATATCCGAGATAATGTAGATATCGAGTGGAAACAATCTCGATGAAATTTAAAATGCGTTTTGCAATTTGTTGCTGAGAACGTTATCTTGCGCCTTGTGCTACGGTCAGACCCGGTTAGTTAATGAACCCACGAAACAAAACCCTTTGCAGTCGTGAGGAATGATGCATTAAACAAAGAAATAACTAACCCACAACAATTGCCAATTTATTTTGCTTTTTGCAGAAAGCTAAACAATTCGCTGCCAGGCACAAAATCTCCTTGTTATCCGTTCTCAGCAAAATTATATGCTTGTGAATGTATTGCAATATCATCGCGATAAATGTGTTTTGATTCAGTTTGAAAACACGGTTTTATAGAATAAATTATATGATAAATGGTAGAGTTGTGTTTTCGTGAATTTGTATATATTTTAATAGTTAAATCACCTTTTCGTTAAAGGTGTGATGGAACCGTTGAATGAATATTTCATGTAAGAATCTCGTTCCCCTTTTTCGCGGTCTTTTAATCCGAAATTTGTCAAATCCTGCATCGCAGTTGGGGTGTTCACTGAGTTTACCAATAAGAAGATTTTTAACTTGCTGGTTATCCCAGTTTATGGCGGGAGCAACCCATTATTCTCTTTCCAGAATAAAGTATGCAGACATTTGAAGAGCACTTCACTGGACTGCACCATTTCCGTGACATTGAACAAAATTTAGTTATTTATAGTCGAGTTTTTAAGTAGGAAACGTTCCGTTGCAGCTGCTCTTGGAGTATTTGGTTACCTTTCAAACACAGCTTATTCATGTGAAGATCTTGAATTAATTGCTTTAACAAATGTCGTTTTATAGCGCCTAAATTTTTTTCTCTCGTTCAGGCTACGTTTACACGAACAAAAGTGGATCGGATCTATATTGGATCCGATCTACTTTTGGTACGGATAGGTCTAGCGTTTATACCTTATGGATCTGATCCAGTTTTGGATCGCTTTCAAAGCAACTTTAGACCCGAGCCAAGAGTAGATCGGATCCAGTTTCGATTCAATCCACTTTGCTCGTGTTAACGTAGCCTATGTTTAGATAAAATTAAGTCTTAAAGATGCTCGAGGGGATATGATAGAGGCTTGTAACAAGGTTCAACGTAGGCCAAAGTGTTTCATTGGGCTTCCGTTTAATCTTACTTTCACCATTTTATCCTTTTTTAAAGCGAGGCTGGCCTCTTCTTGCGATCATACTCCGCCATTAATAGCTAACTATATGGATTGTTTAGCCGTTAAGATATGTTGTCACTATTCATGCACTACTTATTTTTGTATACCACTTGTAGGTCGGCTTGTCTTGTCAACGCCTCAGCTTTTTTGCCAATTTTTATCACCAAGAATTTCGTTGTTGCAATTCTAATTCTCACCTGCAGGCTAACTATTTTATCGACATTATGCTATGATAACTGCTATGATTAAATGTTTTTCTATGCTACAAAATGTGCTTAGGAGTCGGAAGGTCATTGAACTCTTTAACACTGCATTTTGTTCAAATAATTTTTACATGATTTACACGTATTTCTGTTTAGAATGACTAAAATAACCCCAACATTCGAACTTTCTTATTTTATCTGGGTTTGATACTCAATAGTTTCTTTGAGCTTTCTTTACATAAATGAATTTTTTTCACTTCTTACGGGCTTTGGGATTTTAAAGAACTGCAACAGAACTATTCAGTAAGTTTTGAAAGAAATATATTTTGACAAAAAAATTACCATCAGTGCATTATTTCATGGATAGGCAACAAATATTTGAATGCAGCTGTTTTCCTCCGCGATGGAGATGAATGTTTTTGCACAACTATAACCGTTCACACGTTTAGGTAACTACTGAGGAAGCCAAAACTACCTTAATATATACCACTTTCTTTTTTAGAGCAATTGTACTAATTAAGACATCGAAGTGTATGACTTCTTTGCCTGTTTGGTTGTCACAGTACAACTGGGACGAGCCTAAACTTGTTATGCATAGGGTTATTTCTAACATAAGAAAAGTTTGTTTTTTGCAATGTAAGCATAATATTTTAGATAAAAATTCTGAATTGACTTGATGTACATTTAGTGTGATTTTAATGAAATTGTCTGAAGTTTGCCTCAATCTTGGCCGTTTTTTGCCAATAAACTGCCATTGGCTTCTTAGATATCTTTTAAAAATAAAGACACGAATTTTTGAAACATTGTGCATAACACGATGAATAAAACTGCACAAACTATAATACATAATGCTACGATACATGAAATTTAATGTCTTATCGAAATTTCCTAAAGGAGGACTCTCCCAGTAGCCCGAGAACTAACAAGAGGTGGGCCCCCTCAATTAAAAGTAATGATTTGTAGCAATGCACTTACTTTTTGAAGCACATGTTTCCAAAATTATAAAGAGCTTATAATATGCTTTTTAAGATGCTTTTTAAATGGATATTTGGGAGGTGAATATCTTAGCTCTTCTATTTAGATTTTAAAATGTCAGATTGTCCCATCTTTATAACACTTATTATAAGCGTTGTTAAGACAGACAGACAGATAGATAGGCAGATAGGCAGACAGACAGACAGATAAACAGACTCTCTGTTAATTGTCTATTACCTCTATGACATAAGCAGTTCACCAAGGCATTAAATACCCTATATGCTCCCTAGGGGAGAAAATGTGAAAGATCTACTAGTAATGACATGACTGGATGTTTGCATAGGACCGAGGCTGTTGAGTAATCGGAACGAAACAATATGGCGGAAGAAAAAATGAGATGTTGTTGATGGAAGAAGAATGTTAGTGCGGTGAAGGGAACTTAGATCACAAATAAGGACAATGAATTGGGGATCAATTTTCAACAGAACTTCTGTCTCGACGGCTGAAGCTCCAGTAATCCCAGGAACCACACCATTACAACAGCAAAGATTGAAACAAATCGAAAGCTTACGCAGTTTTAATCAAAAGTAATTCACAACCTCATGAATTTTTTCATTGAAAGGCCTATGGATTGTTTACATCCTATAATTGCCCGAATTGCAGATGTCATTACCCCAGATTATATTAAATCTTTTGTAGGATATGACCTTGAACTGACCTTGCATCTGTTTTTCTTTTATAAGAAATATTTCGCAGTTAATAGTTCTTAGTCTGGCTTTGAACTATCTGATAAATAATAAAAGGTTGATTGGCTGACAGTATTCACCTTCTATAATAGTCCTATAATTGTTTGCAGCTGTAAATTTCATAGCTAATACATTTCATTTTAGTGTTAAAGAAGAGGAATGGGATAAAGAATATAGTATTGAGTTTAATGCTGGTGGCCCGTCATTCAAACTGTTCATGTAAGTAAAGGATCATTCCTTTAAAACTTTATCAAAACTATTAGTTATGGTCCCTAGTGGCATCATAAAGGGAGCTTTTTGGGATGGGCCCCCAAATGAAAATATCATCTTGCAGGGCAAAAATAGGTATCACCGGAGAGGTTTAACTACAAGATGGGTTAGTTAACTACAAGACAAGATTTTTTCTTTGAATTATCAAGTATCTTTTCGGATGAAATGTGAGCGAAAGTCAAGGCTGAGAGAGGAAAAAACAGCAAAGGTTCGTCACTTGTTATCGGGTGTGCTGCCATTTTGTTTGCTGAGCAACCTCCCCTGCTTCTCATTCCAGGCACTGGTAACAAGCCACAACAATTTTCTTTAAAAACTTTTAGAGTTTAGTTCTAAGTAAAATATGCATATATTATATGAGTTTTCTTTTGTTTTAATTGAAGTTGATTTCATACCCGGTGTATAAGTAGAGGTCGAATTTTTAGGGTGTAAATTTGGTCAAAAAATTTTGACTTATACACGGGAAAATACAGTAAGTTCTTTAAATGAATACCTGGTCTGTATATATGAGTGCTGTATAGCTGTACCCTGCTATATGTGATACACAAAAAGCAACTGGGGGAAAGTATAAGTGTGGTAGAATGATCAATAATGAGAAATTGAGGAAAAATAGAATAACATATTGTATGTTGTATGAGGATCTTAAATGGTGTCTGTCATGATCATTCAGTCAATCTATCAATGGTAGCAAAAGTTTCTGTTACCTGTGCATTTTTCAATGGAAGCGAGTTTTAAAATGATTGTAAATGATGCTCAAAAACACTGTTTTAAATCTGTTCCCAAAAATCTGCAAATCTCACACAAGAAATTTACTTATCTGAAGGACTAGTCAAATGATTCAAAATGAGAGATCAACTGGCATGAAAAATGAGAAGGTCAAACTTAGTAAGAATAGACAAAAATGTATCAATGTAATTACTTTATTGTTTCTTTTTAGTGTACTACCCACACAATTTCCTCATGAAAAACCATCTGTTAGAATCACTCCAGGTGGAAGCCATCCTTGGTTAGATGAAAGGGTAAGCCAAATATCTCAATGCTGAGATTCAGTACAGTAGAATCCTGTTAACTTTGACCCTCAGGGGGCACAGACAAATTCATCCAACTTGGCAAAGGTCTGACACATTTTAAGTCTTGATATGGGTCGTCAAATCCAAGGGGAACAAGAAATCCTTATGAGTTAAAAGGGTTCTACTGTATTTACTTGTTTTTTGTCACCAAGGTACAAACTGTCATCTGCTTTCAGAAGTGAAGTACCTCTAAAGTCTTTGAAATTAGGAAAAGTAAGGCACATATAATGGTACATTATAGCAAGATTATATTAGTGGTTTTAATCACAAAACATTGTTTGATCAACTTTCAAAGCATAATCATCACAAAAAAATGTTAATCAAAAGATTATTTCTGTGGAAACAGCCAATGTAACAGAAACAGAAATCATAAGAGTTAGATGGAATATAATAGATGATTAATTTACAGTTTATGCAAATACATAATATTCTGCCTTGTTGCCTAGTTTGTTACATCTACCATCAAAAACTTTATTCTTTTCAAAATCATAAATAAAATTGATTTGGCTTGTTTTTAGATGTATGTTACTGGATGCAGCGCTTTAAATAATGTAAGTATTAAGTTTTTTATTGTGTTAATATCTAAAGCTAGCACACCACAAGATAGGCTCAATCTTGGCCTGTATTGAACTCACCAATTTTCATGTAGGCAAAGATTTTTGATATTTCATTTCAAAGTCAATTATAATTTGTATTCAAAATGCGAAAATCCAATGAATGTAATTTCAGACCATTGCTCATTATATCAAAGAATTCTCAGGCCAAAGTTGGAATCTTTTTAAGGCTCTTCTTTTTCATTGCAGTTTTATATGCACTCGAGTCTTGGAAAGGTCATCAGGCAATTGATAGAGGATTTTAAAGCGAATCCACCTCAAACTAACCCTGTAAGGTAAGGTTAATAAGGATTTGAGTCATCTTGTAGTTTATATTTTATGAAGTAAAGGCTGGTAATATGTACAGTGCCATGATTACTTGCAAAATATCTGCACCTATTGCCTCGTGCACTTGCATATGATCACTTCTTTGCTTCACAAGTATAATGTAGAATACATCACAGCTTTAGCAGAGTGTATAGAAATTGTTGAAATGAAAGCAAAAATGGAAATTAAGCTAGTGATATCCCAGTCAATCGACAGAAGATTTCAAATCAAATGTTCCTGAGACTAATCCTACAATGTAAGATTAATCAGGATTTTTCATGTACAAATTCATTTTCAATGTTTTCTAGTTGTAAGAGCCGAAGATTAGCGTTTTTCATTTTCTGATCATTACACTTCACAATACGTGTTTAAGTAAACCACAGAGATCCAAATCAACCGCCTACATTTAATGCTCTTATACCCTTTTGTATAGTTCATTTGGAGATGTAATGTATCAAAACTACAATACTATCACATCAAGTACTCCAACAGCCATTTTGATATCTACAGCGTCAGTTGAAGAAGAAACGAAAACAAAAAAAAGAAAGGTATGCAAATTCTTGCTCTGTAAATATTGTATTACTCGTTATTGTGTTAAGGGCTATTCAAGTGAGAAGTTTCAATCATTTTTGGAAGTTTCACAATGGGTTTATATTTCGATCCATTGTGTAATTTGATTTTCAAACCTTCCCCTAAGAGCTTGATTTAAAGGGGGAACCTGTTTGGCTCTTCAATATTGACATTAAAAAACATTACAAGCATGTTGTGTTATTGTAGATTTAGGCAGAGGCTCCTACAGCATTCACCCAGCTGCGCTCACTTTGATCAGCAGTTTAATTTGATGCAGTTTTTCCTCCCTGTGCTGCTGAATTTCTTTGATTATTTCTTTGATTATTATTATCTTTCACTGTAAATTATTAAGCACCGCATCGCCCTTTTAACTATTTTGCATTCACTTGGAAGTACTCTTTTCCTCTTGTTTCATTTTATTCATAACCATCGTAATTTAGTACACCAGTTCTCTGTTTAATTCATTGGCCTTTATTTTTGTGTCTAGAACCCAGATGAGTGCACAACTATATATGAACTGATGGATGCTCTAGGTGCTTTATCGTAAGTGGTTTGTCGCTATGAAAATGTTCATGACTGTACACTGATATTACTTTCTGTTATTTTTATGCTAAGCATGCAAAGTTTCGGCATCATTTGAGTAAAATGCCTTAACATAGAAAAACAGGTCATTGTGGTAGATTGTATAATTACGTGTGTTTAGGTTTATGTTAAATGCCAGAGGATAGTCACAATATTTTGCTCTTGGTATCATCCTTGTAAGTGTAGTATAGTAGCTCGTAGTATTGTTCTAAGTAATTTCGTTCTTGTAAGTTTTTTATATTGAATATAAATATAACAAAACATATTAATTGCCAATGCGACACTTGGCATGAGCTTCTATATATGCTTATTTCGACCTGGCAGCTTGCATTTGTGAGCGTTATGATGCCTGAACACTTAAGGGGGAGAGCCAGGTTGCTTCTGGCGTGGTAAAAAAATTAATTAAATAAATTAATCCTACCACCAAGGAGATTTAAAATCAGTTTTTTCTAAATTAGTTTTTAATTTAATGAAACGTAGAACTGGGAATAAAGTTAATAATAGTATACATGAGTGTTAAATCATAAAAGGCTTTTGCTGTTAAATGTCTGTTGTTAGATAACAAGGCACCTTTTAATTGCATTAGAATGTAAAGAGTTAAGGAAGCTCACGTAAAATGTCTTATACCATTTTTTTACCATCACTAGTTAGTACAGCATGAGACAAAAACGCAATTGTATCTGGATTATTCATCACATATGATCATTTGTGAAACTAAATATTTTGAAGATGGCCCTTTTTATTACTTGCCTAAAAATTTGAGATGTAAAGTAGAATGTAAGTTGTATAGATGTTTACTAATAAAGCAAAACTTTCTGTTATTTTATGAATCTCTTAATTTTTCTATATCAAGGCAATCTTGTTAATTTATTTTTAACTTGTTAACTTTATATATACTTTGTACTTGAACCAAAATATCTCGGTTTTCAGATTTGAAGAACTAGAGAAGTTATCTGAAGATACGGGGCAGCTGCTAAAGTATGCTATGAACATGGACTCTGTAAGGACGAACCTTCATTTTCGTGTTTACGATGTTGAAGATTTTGTAACATGATGCGCTTGAACCCTTTTACTCCCGGTGATAATAAAGTTGTTCCTTAACAACTAATGGATTTGGTCAAATTGCAAGGGGGTTCAATAGTTGATTATGTTGGAGCAAAGAGGTCGTACAAATATTGAAATACAAATTATTGAAGTTATTGTCGCATTATTCCCTATTCTCGCTGACGAGAAAAGACCATACGGCCCCCACCCCCCCCCCCCCCGAGATGAAATGGTCCAATTTACGAATTAGTCTCGAATCTTTGCAATTCGTAGATATGAGTTTTTATAGTTTAATATATCAGCTTCTCTTAAAAGTTTCACAAATATTAATATAGACAGACGAACAACTGTTTTTCCAGTGCCATTGGTTGCTCCCAGCTTACATTGAAGCCGAGCCTCCTAGCTGCATTGTTGCTTGTTGTAGCAAGCAATATAGAGCTTTAGAGCTCTTGGAGAGATTGCAACATTGCATATTGTAAGAAGGTTGCATATGAAATACATATGTTACTGCCGTTAGTCTTATTGCACAATTATAACCTTTTTTCAAATACCTTCACAGTATCAAGCTTCTACACGCTTTATTAGACATTTCCTTTCTAAACGTCTTGCCCAGATTGCCTTCTAATTTTTTATTAATATAGACTGTTGCCAGTTCTAAATCTGATTATCAATGTTTTCTCTAGATTAAAGTCTGCCAAGAAAAGCGGAAAACAATCATAGAAAGTAACAGAGAGCAAGCAGGTATCACCCACTTTGATGAAATGTAATAAAAGACAGCATGAAATTTAATTAATCAAAGCAGGCATAAGTGTGACATTGTCCCATGTTGAAAAGATTTCAGTATATGTTGGAGCTTATTGCATTAAGGTCAACTTGTTACCGATTGGCTAGCAAGCATAAATCAGTGGAATTGAGATTCAACAACGCAATAACTTTTTTTTTTATGAATTCATTTAGTGACGAGAACGGGTCTGTTAACTATGATGCACTACTGCCAGTGTTTAAATGGAAAAGTAACACATTGTGATTATAACCATTTTCTGTCCATATGGTTATGTGCGTAGGAAAACCTACAACATCTTCCGTTCTCAATGCTTTGATTGATTACTTATTACATATAAATATTGACATGGGTCAATCGAGACTAAAACATCTGATCATAGTAATATCCTTTGCATTTTGATATTGAATATACTTGGTTCTTGAATCCAATAAATCAATGTGTTTTCGCCAAATTTAGTTTAACTCTCTCCAGGTTTTCCCTGCTTTTAACCCTTTCATCCAAGGAGGTACCATTTGGACCAATGACTGTCAATTAGAATTGGTTGTTTCTTAGTAGCGGGAGAGATATCTCTTTCTTTTTTTGATACACTAGCTTCTAACGTGTATGAAACTTTTCTCGCCAGCGTCACCAATCCTTGTACCCCCCTGTAATCTGAGCAGACGTATCTAATATTACTGTACAGCTCTAAAACCACCGGGGGTTAAAGAGTTCATCACTGTAATGAATCTGCCCTTGGCTCTAATTTCTTAGTATCAAAATCGTATTTCCTTTTAAGAAAAAGAGAAACACTGAGCAGTGGTCCACATAGCGGATAAAGATTTTTAATTGTATCTTTGTAACGCTATGCTTATTTGTTTCCATTACAAACAGAAAAGAACTTATTAACTAAACCAATGATAGAAGATTTGCAATTAAGCATTGAATCCAAGTACGAAAAACTACAACAACTTGAATCGCAATTGCTAACACAAATGGCCAAGCAGGAAGAGGTATCTCAGGTAAGACAACTTTTAAGCACTTCGTTGAAATTTTTTGATGGTGTTTTAGGAGACATTGAACCTAGGCTCAACCACAGATTAGAGCATCGTCAGTTTAAATAAGTGTACACGGCATCAATTCCGGCACAAGGCAACAAGCCTCTTTTTCAGCCATCTCCAATATGCTCGTGGATCATCAGGGCTTCTCGCTTAGGGACACTGCATTGGTTAGTAGCTTATAGCTGCCTATTGAATATTGAATGCAATGTAAAGAACTCTCTCAGATTGAGTTTATAACTCACCCCTTAATTACTGGTTATGCACTGTGATTAAGAAAATCTGCATGATATTAAAATACTTCACGGTTTATTGTTTTTCTTGACTCTATTTTACTTGAATTTTTACTTAAAATTGTCTTGTCTCATAAAGAGAAAAGAAAGACATGAATATTTTTATAATGAATAATAATGCTTATGCCTTTGTTATATTTCTAGGTATTTGAGCTGAATCAGATCGTCACAAATTTAAGAATAGCAATTTCACAAGCAGAGGAAGCGTCTGAGGTAGCCATATTATCTCAACAGTATTTTCTCAACAAAACGCTTTATAGTTGTAGGGTCCTTGGAGTACATTCTCAGTAGGAAAATTTAGATTGTTTGCCCAAAAATTTGATCATATTCTATCTGAGGTAATAGATATGATTGCAACATTGCAATATGACATAAATATTCATATATTGACCCATTATTATAATTGCAGAGAAGAGTGGTGCGAGCTAGGTTTCATCAAGCCTTTCCTACCCATTCTCATCTTATCTTTAAAGATCTAGAGTTACTTCGACTTGCTGATCTATTTAAACTGAGACTAGTACCTTTTATTTATGAATCAATTGATAAGTTAAGACCAGCTTTCTTCCATAAATATTTCTCCTTTAACACATCTATTCATTCTTATAGTTCAAGACAATCAAGACACAGTGATCTTTTTTGACTAAGACAAACACTCCCAGTGTGGTTTGAAATCCACTCGATTTCTTTCACTCTCTCAACTTGCCATACTCTCTAAGGACATTGACGATCGTAGACCTCAACAACTCGTTCTCTCCTATTCTCAAGATTTTCAACCTTGCAACTTGCGAATTTTCTGTCATCAATTTGCTCCTGCTTTTAACTCGATATATTGGGGCAAATTATGGAATGGTCTATACAGTTCAATAAGAAATTTTCCCTTTATACTTTTGTTCAAAAAGTATCTCAAAAGCTACTTGCTAAATACCATGTATAAGCAATTAAAAGCATCTAAATATATATTTATAGCTGACAGTTTGGTTCATTTCTAAAATCCTTGCACCAACATGATGTCCGTCAAGGCTCAAGTGGGGGGGGGGGGGGCTCCTTCTCGTTGGTTTGTAGGCTCTTCTTCCTCAAGAAGTCTGCTTCCTAGTAAATATATCGCTCTAATGTTGTTGCGTTTGTATTTTATATAGGTATATTTGATTCAGCTTGTAATAATGTTGTTTTTTTTGTCGCGGAATTTCAATCTTAAAGATGAATCAAAAAATATATCGAGAAAATATTTTCTTCAATATTGAAATTGACTGAGACAAGTTAAAACAAAAGTTGATTTTTTCTAGGAAATCGCCGAGAGTTTCTTACAAAGTAAGTTACTTCCTGTTTCCAGTGTTTTGTAATTTGAAAAGGTACCTAATACGCTCCTCCATCGATTATCATTTTCTTCGTTTTGTTACGAGTTGTCTCTAACCAAATTATTCTCTTTTGATAGAAAAAATGCCTGTGGATGAATTTGTACAGACGTACATAGAAACAAGGAAGGTGAGGTTGTAAATTTTTGACCTATGCAACTTAATTTTGTAGTAGGAAGGGGTTCGATGTTGTTAGGAATCAAGCAAGAAGCATCCTGCCTTAGATGTACTCGACAAGTAAATCTGCTTTTAGTCATCACAATTAGTTTCAATGGCGGACACTTGGGAAGGGGGGTCGAGGTGGGTCGATGGCCCCCTAATATTTTGGAAGACAATAGTCTTTTGTTCTAAAACAATGGAAATGTGTGATGTCATCCTACCAGAACAATAGGCTTGCCCCCCCCCCCCCCCAATATTCGCTCAAGTGACCGCCACTGATTAGTTTCCTGTCTACAAAAGTCTACAACAAAAGTTTTTTCTAGTACCAAGTAGTCAGTTTCTTATCTCCTCACTGTTGTGATCTAAAAGTAGCCCATTTTTTAATGTACCCCACTCAAATGTGAAGGATTGAGGCGATGGGGCTTTAAGCATTGCTGGTCCCACATTAGGGAACTCGCTCCCGATGAATTACGTACAACCACAAACATTTTTATAGTATGAGTCGAGATTGGAGACTCATTTATTCAATATGGCCTTGAAGGGTACTTGTAATTTTATACAATTTTTTATACCTGGTTTGAAACCTTTTAATATCTAAATTTTCTTTAACTAAATTTGTTAAAGCCCCTTGAAATATCCTTTATTGTAGATAAATGGCGCTATACATTTCTATAATATCAATTGTGATCATTGCTTACTCCTTTTACTAAAGCCACAGAATTTCACACATGTTTCTTTTTTCAAGTTAAGTCATCTACGTAAAGCAAAGGAAGAGCGAGTGCAGAGTTTGATCCCACGATACTGAAGATGTGTCTATAGACCACTCTGAAAGGTTCCTTTGGAAAGTCTCGTTTGAACATATGTGCTTAAAATGACGTTTACCGGCTCCCTTTCAGAATTCTCTAACTGCATTGTTAAAAGGGGCTTTTTATGTGGGGAATGTGCTCCAATTTAGGTAGATTCTGTCAAATTATCCTGGCCGAGTTCTCATCTCTCTTTGTGGCTGGCTGCAGCAGCAAATTGCGATTAGATATATCTTTCTTGACGAGCTAAAATTTTAATCTGGCCTTTTGAGGTTGAAGTGAACCATTAATAACGTGATGAGTTCTATACATACTATAGCGACTTTTCAGGCGGGGAGAATCTTCGACAGATTTCCCAAAATATGAAACAGTTTCATTTGTTATTTTATTTCCAGCCCGCAATGCCTCAGCTTATAGTATTAAATTTCCACTTGAATTATTGTACCTGACTGGTTGAACATTTAAACGTCTCAAAAAACCAGTTTAACAATACTCTTCAAATATGTTGTAAAACCATTAAGACTTGATATACTTAAGCATTTATAGAACAGGCTTTAGATATCTACAAAGGATCTTTTGATTGAATCCTCAGTAAAAGATAGGACCTTGTCAAAGATTCACAAAACAGATTCAACCTTAACTTAAATGCATGATAGCACGGCCTTAAAGACACTCTCCGCTTAAAGCCCTCCGTTGTTACGATAGTTGGCATGTGATCAATAGGTAAACAGATCTTAACAGTGGCCCTAATAGCTTTGCATATACTCTTGCAGCGCCAATATGCATTAACTATTCTGCTATCAATGGAGACCCTACCAGTGCTGTTGTATGTTTAGTTATGCAATGATTGACATCATTGCAACCCAATTTTAACTTTTGGAAAAGTGGAAACAATGTTTGTTTCTGCCGATATAATTCAGAGTATTGAAACGCCAGTTAATGTCAAAAAAGCCAACGGAAAAGTATTTTCAATAGAAGCTACCACAGTTTCAAGACGATATGATAGGATATGACATGATACGATACGGTGAGGTGCGATTGGATGTGGTGCGATACGGTGTAATTATATGTGATATGATATGATACGATATGTTAAGTCACGATGCAATACAGCACGTTATACGTTACGATACTGCCTGTTACAATTCGATACGATCATGGCTCAGATTTTGATTAATATAAATATTGAAATTGTTTTTGTAATTAGGTGGAATAAGATTTGACACATTAAATTTTCTGTCGTTAATTAATTTTAACGAGTTTTGGAACTGTACGACCTTGCTGCAAATGAGTATTTTGTGCAAATGACTCACGCCTATATCTTACAGAATCCTACAGAAGTTGTTGAATACACACACATTAATCCAGTTATGTACATCTACAAAAAAGAGTGGGCTCTAAGTTCGAGAGCTTAAAAAAATTTACTAGCATATAGAAGGCTACTTTTTCTACTGACAAATTTGATTGTAGGTCATCTGAAGCCCCGTCCCAAGTTCTACACCTCTTCAAATATAGGCATCCAGGGACGCCGGGGCTAATTTTCGAGTGGGTGTGCTATTGACGATGGAGCGTGGTCATTTCTGGGCGTGGTCACTCAAGCTCATGTTAGTGCACACAAGAAGTGGACAAAAAGGTCAAGACACGTACAAGCTTCGGATGAAGATAATAGCCAGAAGAACCCAGATGCAATAGACATAGGTCAAAAAGCCACTTGTGTGTTTTGATTAGAAACCTATGCCCTCAACATAACATATCGGCAAAAAAAGTGCAGGGGCTACAGCCACCCCCCCCCCCCTAGGGTGGCTCAGGTGACAAACTCATTAAGTGAGAATGCAATAATGCGAATCACTACCTCTTGCCATAATAAACTAGGGGCCTCAGATCCCTGGCTCTACACCTGTTCATAAAAGTAGTATATAATTGCTCAATTTTGTTGGATGTTAAGATCGACCTCAAAAGACAGCGGAACAATTTTTGCGTTAATTACACAAAAAGATACAATTTTACACGAGAATAAAGGAGGGGCTTTACAAATTATTTTCAGAAGCAGACATCAATAATTTGACCTCTGAGCGTATCAATAAAGATAGGGAAAGATAGAAAGAAAACAAAGTGGCATATTTTGTGCGGGTGGAAAAAGTTAGTACTGTATTTCACTTTCTTGATCTTTTTAGGAGGACGTATACAGCTTTCTTATAAGCCACTTTCTTGTGACAATTTATATTTAAAGATAATGATATAGTTCTCCGTAATGTTATTGGAAATTATTTGAAAACGCCTAGGGGGTGTTGTGAGACAAAAGATGGCGGCGTCTATTTCCAATTTTACAAGCCTCGATTTGAAACAATTGCAAGTGTGAATGGCCTGGGCAAGGAGTGAAAGAGCGGAACGATGACTTGATCTGGTTAGTATTTCTTACAATCAAATACACCTTTACGTATATCTTATTCTTTATATAGGATGTAGTTATTTAGGGGTCTTAATATAAAGTTCGAACATCTGAATTGATATATGGGGCAACGCTCGTTGTAGGTCCTATACATACAGGGGATAGGTGGCTGTTTGTTTTGATCGAGAGAGAAGGGAAGCTGATAAAATAGGTGTATTTTAAGTAAGTGGTTTTGTGTATGGGATAGTATTAAAAGATAATCTTGTGCCTTTGCAAATTTACACTAAAAAAATAAATACGTCAAGCAATAATAGGCCTGTGAAAATGTACCAAAGTTAGTTAGTTATTTAATAATATTAGCACCCCATTTGATCATGGAATAGGACTTTGATCCCTGTCCCCGGTATTGGTTATGCAGTCTGATGCTGTTTGTTGTTGATTCACTTATTCTTTGTTTTATGAAATGAATGCAGTTATTATCTTGATGTAAAATTTAGGATATATTAGACATATTTTGAAGACTTCTATGCTCATAATTCAACATGTCTTCACAAGGGATAATTATAGAAGAAAACTGTGATGTATGTTTGCTTGTGCAGTAAAAGGCATTTGCAAATGTGAGATATGATAAATCTGATGAGGTTGTGATGCCCAGATGGAGGTGGGGCCAATTTGGAATTCAGACCCTTTCAGCCAGTCTGCAGAGCGTCAAGAAAATTTGCAGTAGATCGAGGTGCATCCCCAAAATTAGTCCTTGCACGCACACATGGTATGGGTATAGGCTCAATATAGGTTCACCTAGAGTTTCATATTACATAAAGGGACTTGATGCACCCGAGAGAATCAAATGTGCATGCCATGCATCCCTCATTTTTTACCTTGCACACGCGAGATCTCATTGAGTTCTACTATGCTCTGCAGACTGGCCTTTCAGTGTGAGACACTCACTTGCATGTTTGTGTTTGTTTGTTTCCTTTATTGAATGCTTAATTGATGTCTTGCATTTTTGCTGGGTTCTTTTTGTGCATGCTTGTTTAATTACTTGCTGGCAGGATTGCTCGCAAATTATGTTGGGAAGGGAATATAGATAAACTGACCCCTATGCATGCCATTAGAGAGATGGTTCTCCCCTATAAATACAAAAAACAATTGAGCAAACACTGGAAAGAATAAGCCTAATTAGCTCTCCCTAGTCCCTTTTTTTGATGACAATGATTGGAATGCCTCCAGTACCCAAACATTCAAAACTGGAATGAAAGAATAGCAGTCTAGAAAAATTCTTATGTCAATACATTGCCTTTCATTTGCAGGGGTAAAATTTAACTGCAAATTGAATGAACAGGTTAAGGCAAAAGGATGAGGATCTTTAGAAACAATCCTTATTATTAATGGCATCATTGGCAACTTGCCATTAGAATTTGTTCTAGTCATAATTATGGAAGAAAGTCAGACAATGACTAATTCACGCCCAAACTTAAGTAGCCTTTTAACTCATTGCCCCCTGATGCCATTTGGAACTCACATACAGTTAACTGTGGGAGCAATTGTTGCATGGGGGTACATAGAAACAGGAAATATCCTTGCTTTAATAAACTTGCAGTGCATGTTGTCTGATCAGCTCTGCAAATCTTTGCAACGTTGCCACCAGGTATTTCTTTGATTTACACTAACCAATACTGCACCATATGGGGTCTGCAGGTGGCTATGAGTTAATCTGACATTGTTAATGACCATATTAGATTTCCATTTCTTTTTCAGATCACAGCATTTTGCAACAAAATGGCTACCAAACCAATCTTGACTTTGAGGTAGAGTTATCCTTGATTTTGTAGACTTTTTGAGGTGGTTTTGGATTTTTATTTTTTTATCAGCTTGATGCCATGTTTTTTCACTTGAGCAGACAATTGCTGTAGTACCTACCAATAATTGAATTTCCATGTGTTAATGATGTAAAGGGGAGAAATTCTGTACTTCCAAGATGATTTCTCCAAATTTTATTGTGAAAAAATTGAAGAATTTATATACTTACATTGTTTATCAAAAACAAGCATTTTAATATATGCAAAGATATACTAATTCAATGTTCTGTGAAAGATAGGAATTTTATAACAGTACATATATATATTGTATTAATTTTCTGTATTGTTGTGTATCATATTTATTTTCTGCAACACCTTGTTGGTGTATTTTAGTTTTTTATCATATTTTTGGGATCATATATTATATGAGGCGAGTTTAAATTCTATTAAACTGAAACTGAATCTGTAGAAAAGCTCAACAATAACTTTAAGCAGTATATTACATAAGATAAAGTTGAAACCAGAAAGTTAAAAATTTAAAAAAAATTTATATGATGATAGCATTGTGTTTTGTAAGAGATGCATCTAAAATTATTTATTTATTTTTATGTATTGATTTGATTTATTTAAATTTTGCATCTAAGAATACAACGATTAAGTAAAAACAAATACAATAAACAGTGCCAATGTCACCTCTTTACCAGGGAGCTAAAGAACAAAGTAACTGGCATTGATTTGTTGGTTCCTGATTATGTTGAAATACCCGGGAAAATATCAAAGTCAGCTGTCTTCAATGTAATTGTAATAACAAGATTGTTTTACTACAAATCAAAAGGACAAAAGGAATCTGATGTTGTGCAATTTACAGTAAGTTTTATACATTTTCCTAAATTTTTTTATGAAGTTGACGAAAGATTCTGAGAAATTTGTGGAATCATCTGAATACTTGATAACAGGAAGTTCTAGTGGCTTGAAAAGTAAATGTTATGAATAAGTTATTTCTGAGGAAAAGATTCTTCAGTAATTGTCTTCTGGTTGAAAAAAGGAAATCATAGCCCTGCACATATAAATACTGCTGTCATTGAAGAGAGATTGATATAAAAAACAAATCCTGTCAAATGTCAAACTGCAGAAAAGCTACCTCCAAGAAGCAGGAATGTGTTATTGGTCTTGGCCTAATGTTTGAAGGAAAATCATGTCAAGGATTGAATGCACTTTGTAAAATATCCTCATCTTGTAAAATGCAGCATTTTTGAAATACGTTTTAGTGAAAAAACAGGGCATGTGTTTCAAAATGCAACAAATCTGCTAAAATCATATTTTGTCCTTAGCTATCACCCCCAAATTGCCCAGACTTGCTGTTTACTTCATGCAAATTGAGCATCCATGCATTTAGTGTTGTGGATTTAAATGTTTTTGGAATTCAATTGTGTGATAATTTCATCACAATAACCTTCCCTTACTACTTACAATGGGTTTCACAACTCAAACTAAATCAGACTGTGACATGGTCAAATTGATGTGGATTTTGCACAAAATTGTTTGCTGTCAGCAAGTGGGAAATGTTGAAGCATAAAACTTTTCTCTGTCCCGCTTTGCCCTTTGTTTTTAGGTGGTGTTGTTTATAGTAATTTCAGAGATATAATGCTGTTGCATTCTATATCTATAAGTTTTCATGTAGCATTGCCTAAGGTAATTTTAGTGTTATTAACCAAGGATATTTAGGTTACTGCTGACGTTTATTTGAAAGGGAATATGAAGATCTATAATGAACTATGATAATGCATACAAAAGAAAATTGAGATCAAAAGATTTCATCGAAGAAAATGATGCATGCAAAATACATTTCCTTTGCAAATACTTTTCGCACATACTCCTTTCGTTCACACTTACTCCTGCTAATTTATTAGTGGAAATATGGTTGGAAAAATCATAGCAAGGCTTAACTTGAATGATTTCTATTAAGTTGAATAGTGCAGGGTTAATGTACGAGGATGGTGTAGGCCATTTGTAAAAGTGCTGATGACCGGATTCTAATTAAGATACCCTTGGGGAATACAGAACACGACAAGAGCGAGGAAAAACTAGCCACGTTAAAACAGTACTCTGCTAAGCAATAAATGCTAGAATGTCTACTATAGTAAGTAATCTTTCAGAAAAGTGTTGAGTCTATTCCAGTGTTTGGTAGGAGAATATGAAGATTCTGGTAAATGTTGATGCAATAGTTTAGAATGTGTCCGTGGTTCCTCATAGATCCGCGAAGTCATGAATAACGGGCTAGTAGGTTCAGTTGTCCAGCTGAGTCGAGTCTGTTGATTAACTTAAATGCAATTTGGTTGATGCTGTTAATTACCGGACTGTTTGGAACAATGTGGAACTGGAATACTGAAAAATAGCGAGCTGATGAGGCAGTTGTCGGGCAGAACTTAGAAGCATCATCATAGAATAGAGGCATGCACCAACAGTCAACTGTCAGATTGATAAGAGCGATATGGAAATATACAACTGATAAACGCCCGACTGTTAAGAGTGAATTCCGTAACCTAAGTGATTTAGGTCATAATGATATTAGACTACATCAGATTACATCCAACTGACAACAATAGATGTCAGACTGATTACATCCAACTGGTAGCAAAAGATGTCGGTCAGATTATATCCGACTGATAGCAGAAGATGTCGGACTGATTACATTCTACTGATAGCAAAAGATGTCGGACTGATTACATACGACTGATAGCAAAAGATGTCGGACTGATTACATACGACTGTAAGATGTTACTTATGATTTAAGGAGACAAAAGTCTACAACTAACAGCAAACTACCACTAACAAAAAAACCGGGCTTGAGGAAAATCGTTTTCGTTTAGGGGGAGTCTGCTGGGGGGTACCCTTGATGAACCTATATAAAAAGGATAAAAATGAACACTGTTAGCCTTCAAGAACAGGAACAAAGACTGGACTGGCACATTCGAAGGACGGATGGGTGTGTAATTTGCTATCAGTCCTTAACCTTATTAAGTATGATAAGGCTGTAATGACATGTAAGAAATTGTATAACTGATGTCCTGGAAGTCTTCAGGGAAAATTCGGCATGAGATCCCAGATATCTGCATATGAGACAAGAAGCTTTCAAGATACTAGTATCCCAAGACGAAACCTAGAATTTTACAAAAGAAGCTTTCATCACTCTGCGGCCAAATAGTGGAATGAAATACCTCTTCAAATAAGGAATAGCCCCACAATTTTCGAGTTTAAAAGTAAAATGAAAGCTTACTTGTTACATTAGCATAGTTTCCCAAGCACGATCTCTAGGAAGAGCAGCAATTTTTAACTTTTAACTGATCTGATTGATAACAAAATATGTCGAACTGATTATATCTGACTGATAGCAAAAGATGTCGGACTATATAGTTTAAGCAAAACAACCAGCTTTGCAAGTTGTTTTGCTACCAGCAAAGATTTTTCACCACAATACCAAACTCGAGTAATGACTTGTGAAACAAGTTTCTCTCAAGTGTCAATTCCAGAAATGAATGAATCATTGAATGAGCTCAGAGTTTCTTGTTTGAAAACTTCCCAAAAACCTGACCTTCACCTTGGTAATTCAGTAACGGAGTAACCTGAGCTTTATACTTGGCGGCAGATTCTCTTAATAACTGTTTGGAATATAAGGCTAATTCCGTGTCTGCGAACGGTACCTCAGTGGTACATGCTTTGGTGAAACACAAATCTGAGCATCTTAACAATTCGGGCCTATCTAAGGAGGGTTTTATGCTGCGTAAATATAGAAATATCCTGAAAATCCTTTTATTTACAGCGAAGCAAGCTGATGATGTAGTGAAACGATATTTGACGGAAACTATGATCTGATGATCGTATGATGCAAAACCTTGAAGACTGATTACATTGTAATTAATTATTCAAGGAATTCTGGTAATTAATCGCTCTCTTTCGGAAAAGCTGTTTCATGGCTTTAAGCCCTGCCCAACCTTCTCAGAATATTACCACAAATCCTTGAATGAACCAGTCTCTGGGCTTACTGATTTGGGCAGTTTTCGGATCGGTACTAGATCAAGGAGCCTTATTGAAATTACCTCAATACTGCCATGAAAGCTTTCATAAGGCACCAGTATACATACAGGGATTATTTCATCAGCTGTCTGATACTCAAAGTACGGTTCTATTTAACTCCAGAAGAGATCTTAGTGTACCCCTGCTGACTTCTGGACAGGGGAAATTTTCTCACAGGGGAGTATACATCTGGAATGCTCTTTCTGAAGAAAAAATAATGCTTCTTTCTCGGTTTAAAGCGAAATTCAAAACTCAACGGATAGCTACAGCTGATCACAACTCTAAACCACCCGGTGACCCTCCAATATGACCCTGCCCCCACACGTGACCCTATGGTCCCCGATAGACCCCCTAGCTCGTCTTCTCTTATGCAAACGAACACTTTGCCTTTTGGTTATTAACAAGTATAAAATATATATTATGTTATAAAAAATTTTGTTTGTTAAAGCAAAAACTAAAAGCGATTTATTTTTCAGGTGCGGAAAACGTATGAAGAATTTGAACATTTGCACAATAAATTATCAGCAAGATTCCCGAGTGTTCTGTTCCCGAATCTGCCAAAGAAAAGCCTTATTATAAACAGTGCTGTTTTTCAAGAAAGGCGAAAAGTGTTGGATGATTTGATGCACCTAGTTGCACGAACACAGAAGCTGTGTTGCAGTCCAATGGTTCTTCAATTTCTTGGTGTACGAAAGCCTGAAAAGGTTGCACAAGAGACTATTGTTGTTAGTGAAGAAATATTTAACGAGAAGAAACCAGAAGAAGTGAGTACTCTAGTGGAATGATTTTGCCACCAATGTAACAGGGGGTTTGGCGTGTAAATAGAGGCAAGTGAACAGGACCGTTTATAGCGGTTATAGGCAGCCATCCTTGTGATGCCAATAAGCTTGAATAAAACCGCATAAGATCCTCTACATGACTAACAAGCGTGGGAGTATCATCCCCCTCCTGAAGCCTTTATTTTGATACCCCCTCCCTTGAGAATCCCTTCAGTCGGGGTTTTTGTTGCTTAGATAATATTCAATCTTTTAAACAATGAAAGCTTGAATAAACCGCAGATCAATGTGTTCCATATTTTTAGTTGTTCCCAAAGGTAAATCTGAAGGCCCATTTTAAATTTACTCTTGTTGTAGATTACACCAGCAGTAGATCCAATTTTTTAACAAACTTATTAATAGGACAATCCTTCTCTAGTCCTGTTGGTATTCCCTCTGGTCATTGAAAATGCTATTATTTGAGATAAGAAATGTGCTATATCTGCATTATTTTTGCTATAATATATGGAACAAATTATTTCACGCAGTTTATATAGAAGAAATAGTTTCCTCAATCCTTGTGCAGCTGGAAACTGAGGGATTGCTACAGGCAAGGAAGCCAAAGTAGAAAGCATAAGAAGAGTAACTCAGCTTTCTAGCATCAAGTGACCTAAGGTTTTAAAAACTTGAAGACTGCATCGCAGACAGTGAAAGTACAGATCAGTGTTTTGGCACTTGAAAGCTTTCGTGTTCCAGCAATTTGCCAGTAATCAATGTCGTATTCAATTTCATTGCTGCATTGGTCCTTCTTAAATGGCTTTTTCTGAAACTGGGAAAAGATTAGAAGTGGGAGATTCCAACTCAATGCAACCATACTAAGAGATATCATGATCTCAATGGCAACTATTAAATTGACCAATCAGATTCATTAGTTGCTTTTATACTAAAAGTCATATTCAAGGGAAAGAAAATCATTAAGTCTCCTCGGACGTGGATTTTCTAATTTCGCCGTCTGTAGCGCAGGCTGCTGAACCATTTCAACGAATTTTATCCGTCGTTTGTTTTGCACCACAGGAAGAAGTTATCAAGGAAGAAAAAACAGCTCTCGCAGAAGCAGCAAAGGATGAACATAGTGACATCTTCGTTCCTGTAGATCTCAATTCTTCACAGTTATCGGATGTCACTGCGCAAGAAGATGTGTTTAGTGCCGCAAACTCAAAGAAGCTGGAGCTGCATGCGTCTCTCTTTGAGGATGAGGTTTCGAGTACAGAGGCTAAAGATGAATCAGACCTTTTCATACCGAAAGATGCACAGGTTGACACTCAACGAAAAGTACTGCTTGACGACAATGAGAACAGTGATGACTTGCTAAAGTAAGTTGCGAAGCTGTAAAATTTGTAACACTCGGCAAACATCTGGTATTTATATTTGGTATTTATTTGACTGTCTGATCTTTGATACGCGAATAAACTTGGGTGGAATATAGACCTAGGAGGGGAAGATCTTTTCTCGCAGTAACATCTATCTCAATGGATTTAAGCAAAAGTTATATGGTCAAATCAAATCGAATCAAATCAAATCAAAAACTTAATTAATATGTCAAAAATATTAAGCGTACAGGCATAATTGGGGACACAGTTGCCTATTATCTATAATGCTAATTGAGATATGCGTTGGAAGAGGTTTTAGGCATTAGAAAGTAGTACACCGCCTTTTTGTGGATTATTCTTGCTTTCCTGCATTTAGATTTGCATGTTTCATTGACTGTGAGTCTCGTGGGGATTTACTGAATGATATAGATATAGAGGGGGATCTTTTGTTAACAGCAACATCTTCCTCAACAGTTTGAGGCAACAGTAATGAACAACAATTCATTCATTTTAGTATCATTTAAGACGCATCTAATTTTATAAAGCCAGTTATGGCAAAGACCCTTTTTTCTACACAGTCTGTGCAGCCCTCTCTGAGACGGAACTGTTATGTTAACAAGTTTTCATGCAATTCTAGGTACAAATGTTAAAAGCCTGCCTGGTTCTGAACAGCATCCCTAATAAGCACATTGAAGTTTTTCTACAATGCGTTTTAACTTTAACTGGAATTTAAAGTACACGTTTTTGTCTCTCTATCTATTTATTGGTTCATTTTCAATTCGTTTTACTTTGAGAAGACTAAACAAACAGCGAAAATCTGTATGGATAAGTGCAAGTCATTTGCGGTGGACATAGTTTGATTCTGGATTCACTCGAAAACCGTTAGATAAAGTTTCACCACTTGTCTCTAAGCATGCCCACTCGCGTGTCAAATTTTAGGTCTAAGGTCAGGCGCGCACAACAAAGTTTTGTCGGCAGTGATGAAGATTTTGCCATAATTGACCAAACATGCTTGTGTGTAGTCTTTGATAGTGAGCATGTTTGATTTTATTATATAATAGTTGCTGTCAATGAAAGACAAAAGTATTTCTGACTGGGGTAGCCCAGTGCGTATTGTTCGTACTAAATCAAAGCAGAATTATACGTGGAATATTTGCCCAGCTCAATCTGCATTTATTGAACGGAAAAAAGGTTATTCAAGACCGGTCATGCCATTTTAGATGACGTCAAAAAATATTCTTTAAATCCCATTTGTTGTAATTACAAATTTGGTTTAGTTTGAAAATTTGACACAATCCTAAGGAAGCGCAGGTTTGAAAGGCCCAAGAATGCCAAATAAGGTCTTTTTCTTTGTACTTTGTCAATAGCTTTACTTACATTGGTATCGCCAAGATTTCTTATCAACGATATGTTGCGGAATAGGGAAATACTCACTCTTAAAATCATGATACGCGTAAAAGGCATTCTTCCTTGGTGACAATTAGTCTTGAAAGTTATAGGAGCTTTAGAAATGAGGTCATATTTCAATGGTATCATTTTCCAAAGTCTTAAGAAACACACCACAACACTTTAGACCTGTTCATGAACTTAGTTATTCAGGTCACGAACGGGGTCAAAATTACTTGGCTAATACAAGTTAAATTTCCTTAATTTATCTGTTGCTGATCTTCAAATTTTTTATTAATTTGGGTAACCTCAAGTAGGTAAACAATGATTTTAAGATTCACTTTGAGTTTTCATATCATGTTGCTTTAAAAGTAGCAATCTTTTAAAATAGATAAAAAGGTTTTTTAATCAAACAACCAAGAGCTTTAGCAATCAATAAGAACAGTTTATTTTGTGATATTTTCCATGACTGTTGGAAGAAGATATTGGGGACTCTATTTTGCTCATTTATCGCATGCATGTACAGATCAATTTTTTGTATGTCTATTTCTCTTACAACTCTATTCCTTTCTAGTGTTGACGATGACGGGGACGATTTGTTGGCTCTGAGCAAAAAGTCCGAGAGGAAGTCTTCAATTAAAGCCAGTTCATCATCTAGACCATCTGTCAAGCCAAAGCCGCCTTCGCGAACATCGTTTGAGAGTAGCCAAGGTGATGACGATATGTCGTTATTGTCATCTTCAACAAAGTCAGTCGAAGATGTACAGCAGACTAAAGAAGATGACTTTTTCGTAGAAGCAAGAACGAAAACAAAAGCATCATTGAGGTGAGCTAACTGACCATCTGTACACACTACTTTTACCATATCCTCATTATTGTCATCGTCATAATTATCCCCATTTTGTTGATCTAATGTATTTTAAGTTAGGATGTTAACTCATCGCCTGCAAGTTGTACGGTACCTATATCGCTGGTTGTGGTGTGTAGATTATGGTCGGTAGTGTTTTTTGTACTATACAGTTTATGGTGTGTATTTAAGTGTGTTAGTTACGTTGCGTTTATTATTGGCTTTGATTTCAGTTCAGTTCAGTTCTTTGTAATTTTAAAATTCCACTACATAAAACTTTGCAACTCAATTAAAGAATATATATTAATTAAGTAATGACAATGACACTGAACTACACATTTTACAAAAATAGCACAAAAAAGCAACGTCTAATTCGTCGCATAGGTTGTGGCGTTGCGTGTTGTTTGAACTATTCTAGTATTTTATTTGTAAAATGCAGTGTTTATTAAATAATATGTAGCGTACAACGTGAAGTTTGAAATGAAGTGTGCAGTGTAGAATATTTACTTCTCATAGCATGTGGTGAATGGCGTGTACTGTGGTGTATTTTGGTGAGCAGTGGCTTTGCATTGTACTGCGTAGAGTACTGCAGTGTGCATGCAGCTTTACTATTTATTGTGTACTGTATATTGCATATTCTGTTCTTGGTATTATATGCAGTATATTATGTGCTGTATTAGATGCATTTATAGCGCGTTAGTGAGTCTTTTATATCATGTACTTAAAATGTGTAGTTGTTGGTATAGTTTTCAGTGTGGATTGCGATGTTACATTGTGATGTATGGTGCACGGCAGTGTATGGTATGTAGTGTGTAATGTACATAGCGTAAGTTAGTCTGTCGTTTATAATGGGTAATTTCCGGAGCGTAAATTTATAGTGAATAATATGTAGTGTGTTATTTATGAATAGGTGTGATGGTGGATGATTTGTGCATGAAATTTTGGTTTGCCTTTAGTGTGTAATGTTTATAGTGTGTGCTCTATTGTTGATGGTATGCACTTTTATTATGAAGGTCATCGTGTATAGTTTGGAGTGCAGTGCATGTTCTATGCAAAGCTTATATGTAATGCTTCTTATCAGGTGCTTTTAGGGCCGTTCAGTATTTATTGTATTTGTTTTATGCTGTATAAACTGTGCAGTGTTACGGTGCATTTTGTAATGCTAGTAGTGTAGTATGTTGCGAATAGTGATAGCTGTTAAATGTACAATTGCTGGTGTAAAATTAGTTTACTGTTGTAAAGTATATAGTGATGTGTAGTTAATAGAGTATGCTGTATCGTCATCTATAGACAGACCCGAAGATATTCAAAACTGAATAGAATAAGATGCATAATTAGAATGACTTCTTCACTTTGTCACCAACAGACAGTTACCTGTGGGGCACAAAAGCAAGAAATTATGACGGCAATTTTCCTTTTGAATAATCACTTGTTCATTCCAATATTTTCGGCAATTCCAAAAATAAGTGACAGCAACCGTGGGTGTTCATGGCCCTCAGCGAAAGCTGTTTTTAGCCGTTATCAAGAATTATTTTCCTCATCTAAGATATGCAGTAGGCTAGGCTATTATACATTGTAACCCACTAAAACCAGTCGCATGGACGGGTAGCTGGCGTCTAAACCGGACTTCTAATGGATTTTCAAACCGTCTTTATGTCATGCATAATTTTTATAGTAGCACAAACAGACTAGGCCCAACAGGGCATTTTCGCTTTTCTGGTTATGTTAGCAGTTATAGATAGAAGCTGATTTAAAGTTGAGAATAGGCCCCAAGATTGCTGGACTGTTAATTATTTCGCTGTTAAGGATAAGTTGCAGTTAGAGCGAAATCATGCCTTGTTTAGAATAATTTGTTTGGGTTTGTTTCTTGTCTCTGGAATTGAGGTTAAGGAAGTATCAAAGATTTGACAGCCGCTGAATATCAATGGAATTCGGTATCTCTGTCAAAGCATCAATTTTCATTATAACAAAAACAGAAATTTACTACTTGCATTTAGCCAAGTAGCGTTCAACATTTTGTTGCTCATTGCCTAAATTATATCGCTTTTTTGGCAAATAACGTTATTTGGTAAGCTCACTGTAATTGATAAACATTTTTCTCAATTGTTCCATTTACTCGTTAAGTCACCTAAAATATTCTTTCTGTAATTAATGATTTTGTTTGCTTTAGGGAAAAGAAAGAGAGACTTAAAAAAGAGGATACACTAGATGACATTTTTGGCAAATCATCGAATTCCAAGAGCATGTTTGCTAAGGAGATCGCTGATGATGACTTATTTTCTACGTCTTCTGCCGCAAATACCAACGTAGCTGGCGATTTGAGTGAAGACGATATTACAAAGTATATAAATGATAATCTAAACGCCGAAGTCGCCGACCTTGGTCTTTAAGGTAACATTTGCTATTTTCGAATTAATTTTGCAATCGATGTTTTTCATTGAATATTATCCAATTTTACAGTTGTTCTCACGGATGATTTTATAGATTATGAGGTAAAGAGGAATAAAATGTTATCATATTATCAAAAATTCGGCCTGCCCTAATTATATAAAGCTAAGCAGAGTATCAAAACTAAATTGTGGCTCCTTTTTTGTGTCGCAAACGTGAATGAAGCCGTTAATTGACTCCAAACAAATTAGGCTGCTGGGCAACAGGGGTTCTATTTTGCACAGGCACATGACACAAGCCTTACCCTGACACGAGGCTATTTGTAGGCAATCTGATTGGCCAATTCCATAGTCATCATAATGAGCCCATTAATTGCTATTTTCATAGTTGGTTTGAGCTGTCACCCCCCTACTTTATCCATTGTTGTCATTTGCAGAGGAACCGATCAAATAGCGGATAATAGACTAAGGTAGTGATTATCAAGTTTTATCATAAGCATGTTGTCAGAACACGAATTCTTCCTAGTGCTCATGAAATATGACTTTATCCTCGTTATCTTTGCCAGATAATAGAGCAAATGGGAAATATAGGGTAAGGAAAGGGACCAATGCAAGTCATAGCGCCAGAGCCGCTAGCAGGAGCCGTCGCGGAGACAAGTACTAGATGCCGCTCCACACCATAACCTGGAAGACCAGGCTCTTGTACACCCCAACCTCTCAACCACCCTTATCAATAGCAAATAGGAATTCTATCAGCATATACAGCCTCTTTCTACAAGGACGTATAAACCACTTGAGAAACGGAGGGTCTTGAAAGTGTATTTGGTGACTTAGGATTCAAATTACGTGCACGTTTGAAATAGCTGACTGTAGACGGGAAAACGGAGATGCTAAACCTCAAGATTTTCCTGTTTCCTAAACCCTTTTAGTAGAAAAATCAGGACGCACTGGCTGCAGTTGAACAAGAAAGCATGGGCAGATTCTACATATTAGAAGGCTCTAGAGTTTAGAGGGGTTTAACGCTGCAAGCGTTGGGACTTTTAGGACACAGAAATCCAACCTCTCTTCCCATCCCAGCGTAGTTTCAGTTTGACGTCATGATCTCGCAACAACACCCTTATAGCCCTTGTGCGCTGACTCTATAAACCTAAGAATGAAAAATAATCTTTAATGTATAATGGTCAAAATAGGTGCCAATTAAAACAGGAAAATATTTCCCATGACTTTTAATTCATTGTTCTATTTTAATTGAGTCAAAATTCGTGAAATTCAAAATTTGGAACCTCACACAACAATTTGGATTTAAAGATCACCCCAGACCCCCCTGTATTTGGAGATTGCATTCAAATACTTGTTCAATTCCGTTTAAAATTCACTCTTTAGCAGCAGTTTATAGAGTAATTGGTATATTGTTATTTCACAGAATCATCTGCGAAGCTTATAAATTTAGTTTCGGTTAGCCTCAATTATTAGAAGGTAACCTATTTGGTAAAGCTTAAATTGGTATATGCAAACAGTTCAGTTTTTGGCTAAAAGGTTATTGAACAGGCGCCATTTTATAATCCACACCAAGACAAGCAGATGGGACGAATTTCTGAGTTAAAAATTCAAGAAAAATCGCTTTAGTCTTGTTGTGTTTTTTGAAGTAAATGACGGGGCTAATTCTTGCATTTGTTGTGTTATCGACCAGGTTGCCTTCTAATTCTGCGACATATTTCCTAAGAAAATGTATTTTACGGCAAGAAAAACACGAGATGTGATAATCAAACCACCGAATCAGTTTATTTTCGTATTAAATAGCCGCACAGACTCACGAGGAGTTTTTCGAACGCAAATCTTAAGGTCCAGTTGCCTGGAAGGATCCTCGGTGATCGATGACAACGTCTTTATAAAGCTGTTGTTGAATGGGAAGTATATTCTAAGCAAAAATAAAGGCGTTTATGAACCTTGCTGAGTCATCAAACTAAATAAGCAGAATAAGCTCGCATCAAGTAAATATGTTTCAAATTAAAGTATGTTTGACGTATGTTATCAATACCATTAGCTGGTTGATTTTCCTTACAAGAGCGAGGCTTCTAACAGACCCTTAAAATGTCAGAGCTATCCCATCTCCCCAGATCAACAATCTTCAGTGCTTTCTCTAGCCGTGAGACTAAGTCACAAAGAATCGTTTTAAACGTCAAAAAGAGTGAGGGTTAACAGTTATTGGCTTTAACATGTTGTTTCAAGTAGCGAATCCATCGTATCTGTTTTTCAATGTGTTTTTTTCAGAGAAACATTTTATTGCCAGAATTTAAGCTTGGACCGTCGAGTAATGCACTTTCACAAGAGTGCATATTTCGCAAGCTTCATTAAGGAACACACTTGAGAATTTTTTATCTTCTGCCTGACTTAATTCTTAAAATATTCCTACTGTACCCATCTGCGCCTCTGCAAATGATATCCGGATGCTGCTTCTATAAAATTATAAAGTTTAGCGTTTTAGTATACCTAGTACAGATAGCGTCACATTTGCTTTATTCTGTGAAATCCCGGAACAAGTCTTATGATAAGAAGTCATGACAGGGCTCTAAACTCAATCCATCCTGAAAACATTTTGAGCTTCAATGCTTCAATATTCTCACAAAAATGAGAACAGACTGAGATGCTCAGGTCAGTTGCAAGCATTTTTATTAGGAATTGCCCTGTGCTGGAAAGTTAAGGCTTATTCTTAAGTTTAAGTTTTGAGTTTAAATTTAACACTTATTAAAATTCAAAACCGCCAGCTTAGGGGACAAAGAGAAATTCGTTCAAAAAAGATTTGGTCAAGAAGTAATAAGCCTACAGCCCCTGACAAATGAAAAATAATTTTTTATTGTTTTTTGTTCCCTGCCGAATACCCCTCCATGTAATGAAAATATTGTTTTTTGTTCCCTGCCGAATACCCCTCCATGTAATGAAAATATTGGTTGCAAAGCTAAGTACCTTGGCTTTCATTTTCAACTAATCTCCTTCAGGGGCGGCCATGAAATTATGGAAAGGAGGGTTTTCTCGGATTTTGTCCAGCTGATTTTGAATTTTATCAATTGGTGTTGCGAATCTAATAAAAGAAATTTGTCCCTTATTTTCCGATGGTTATGAAAATTACTCATCGACATTTTAATGTACGAAGAATGGGTGTGGGTAGCTTTGCGGAATCTTTTAATGTCAATGGTACATTTGGTCATCCTCATCAAGAATTGGCAGGGCGTAATTGCGATGAATCATGTTCACCCTTGAGCTATAATTACGATGGTGGAATCATTGTTGTCTCAGAAGGGTCTATTAAGCGTTGTGGAACAACAACATGAACCAGAGGAAGTCCGTGGAAACAGAAAAATTTTCCGCCGAATTCTTTCATTTCGAACCTTTGCTGGCAGTTGCTTAATGTGACATGGCTAAGATTCAAGCTGAAACCAAATGTTGTGTTTCCTTAACGTAGGGCTAGTGAGTAAGTGCCGTTTGAGATTATCAAACAATAAGATGACGGAAGGGGCTAGGGGTGAATGTTTTCCCCATAATAGTATGTTAGAAGAGCCTATGCAGTAACGGTAGATTTAGGCGTTTAGAAGCAGAATCTAAACTGCGTTGCAGAATGCTAGAAAGTTTTGAGAACAAGTTTAAGCTGTACTGCGGGCGTTTAATTGAACAAATTTATCGTAGGGTAGAGATATTGCATTAATTAATAGAGTTTATATCGTGACATTAATAAGAGAAATTTTGATTTTTTACCATCGGTTTTCCTACTTATGTATGGGTTTTTGTAGAGTGCACTGTAGACTTTAAAATTTACATATTTTTTCAGAGTTAAATTCATCGTAATGTTTGTCCTAGCTGTTGGTCAATACGATCTTTCTAAATTTGATTGCTATAACAACCTGGTGTTTCTCGTTTTCGCTGATAAGCCTCTTTTGGGTGCTTTGAATTGATTACAAGGATAGGAGACAGTGCCAAAAAATTTTATATTGATTCTAATATGTTGGAAGGCAGTACGAGGCCAAGTTAAAATTTTGTAGGCTACACATACTATACTCAAGCACATGACATGTCACGAACTCTTTGGAAACTCCTAAACTTATATTTACTTCAAAGTCATGTAAACAAATGAAGCTTGAATAAGCGATTGTGAGTTGCCATGGGTCTGGTTACCATTTTTCAAGGGACCTTGCTCCCTAGGGGGCAGCTACTAACTACGTGGCTCTTTGGATAACAATACACATGGCATTCTAAGCTTTATATTTGCTGCTCTTAGATGTGAAGTTTAGTTGCCTTTACCAGCGGAAGACTGGCTTAGAATTGCTCAGCGGCCATGGAGAACTTAGTTGGGCTCTTTTAGGTGTGGCTTGAGGTTAGGGCGTGGTCGTTAGAGTCACTGAGCTTCTTTATTTCTTTCCAATTTACTATAACAGTTAACATCATAACAAACTTATCTTACATTTACTTTGCATGGGAGCTTTTTCTATTTGACTTTCTTGCAAGAGTGTTTTGTTCATTTTCTCCGAATGTGGTAAGCGATTTCGAAAGGGCCCATTTTCGTTGAAAAAGTGTCCTTTTGAAAGAATTAGCCATGGGCCGGTGGACCTGTGGGCCTATCCGCCGCTGGCCTTGACCAAATACATGGTAAAGCAAAAATGCAGATAATTTTTTTCAAAAATTTTGTTCCCAGATGAGGAAACAACAAATCCTCAAAGTGTCGTGGAGGGCGAATCCTGCAAGACAGCAATTACGGGATTTTGTGTTGATTCTAGTACGAAAGGTTATACTAACTCTGGCCTAAGCGAACGGTTACCATAAGAGTTTTCTCGTAGCCTCAAGGTCTCAGTAATCTTCTATTTAAAGATAAAGTGAAGCAGAGCACGAGTCCTGCAAGACATTTGTAGTTACCTGGTTGGCCCCTGGCCTAAGTTAACTGTTTTTACTAGGGTTCTACGAGCCTCATTGAACAATCAAGATATCATTTGAAAGAGTTCGAGCATAGGTCGACGTTTATACATACTGGACTGCATTAGCAAACGTGTGTGTTTTCATATTGAAAGGCGGGTTGTAAGCTTGCATTTCCCGTTGAATGTACTCTGAAGACCAATCTAATGGGCAGTGAATTCAACATAAGGCCCTCTTAGACCTCACCCCCCCCCCCCGTAGAGGTTACATAATAAAGTTGCAGACTAGAGATTAATAGCTTTGACGCATTCATTTGCTCTAGAAATAGGTTTTTGAGATAAATGGCCCCATTTGTTTCAGGATAGATGTAATAAATCATTACGGACAGATATTATATTTCCGCCATTTTGATTGCGTTAACTTAATGATAATTTCCCACAGTTTCCATGTAATAGGCAAATTAGAATACAACGTATCATATAACAATGATACCTATTACTATTAGAATTGTATTTGCCTGTGACGCCAAGGATATCCATTACAAACACAGTTTAGAATACTGCCTTGCCTAACGAGCCCCACCTCCCTTCCTTTGCCCAGCCTACCAATTAGAGACGAAGGAAATATAATTAACGGTCAAAGGGGAATGATCAATGGATAGTGGAGCTCGTTGCCGGTCCTGCTAATGTTAATGATTAACGTGGCCTTGTCGCAACGCCCCTGCACCAGCTTGAGAATAAATGGACAGTAAATTACTAGGAAATGTAATTAAGGAGTCTCGCAGGCTGATCGAAAAGCAAAGAGACCGAACTGGCCTTGTGATTGTCTTTCCCAGTTCTGAATTGACTATACTCGCTTGTTACTCAGTCTTTATTTGAAAATTTAATTGACAGCGGATGAGCAGAGGAAAGATTTCTTAGCCTTGCTCAATTTCCAAGAAGTCTTTCAACTCGTTTACATGTCACTTAACAGTCCTTCATTAGCAACAGTATGCAACAGAGTGTTTGAGGTACTTAACTATGGGCCTTCTTCTATGGAAAATCATCCAACACTCAAGCTGAGCTATGCGACATGGACTTTTTCCATCTTATTGATGAGCGTTTTCCCATGAAACTCTTTTGTTTTAAATCCTGTCTAAAGCTTGAAAAAGCCACGTTGTAAAAAGGGAAAAAGATGGCGAGAGGCGGAGAGAGAGAGAGGGAGATTGAAAGAGGCCGAAAACATCAAGCTGACTGTGTAATATCCGTTTTTTGGATCTCTAGGCGTATTATAACCTTTATAATGCATCTATTTTTATAACGCATTTTTCCCCAATACCCCATAGCCCATTTCGTGTCAATGGTCACAAGTTATTTTCTTATTTTCCCTTCTTTTTCGTGAATGCTCGCCAAAAGTATTGATTGAGCACTTAGGACGCATGACGCATGACTGAGGAATTTTGACAGATGACTGAGCAATTTGGGCCTATAACTGAGCACGGAGAACATCTGACTGAGCACTTCGGACGTATGACTGACCACACTGGACCATAATCAGAGCGAGCCATACTTTCAATTTCCGATTGGCTCTCTTCCATGTATCTACCGTCACATTTCCGATATTACTACAAATTTGTAGTGTTGTAAGTCATTCATCGACCTTGAATGAAACTAAGTATCCTTCTTTGTGTTTGATGTGGGGCGCTATCAACAGCTTAGTACAATAGCATCATTAGCTGAGGGTACCTAACCACCCACAAACCACATTTGGCCTCTTAGTGGTGAGCAACTTTCCTGTTTCTGAAGTTTCTATCATTTCCTAGCATACCTTGGGTTTCATGTCAAATGTCGTCAACGTGTTCTGTAATCTCAACCCGTTGCTCAAAGGGCAAAATGATAATAATAATAATAATAATAATAATAATAAAACACCCTTTAATAACAATCCTGGTATGATTTAGGTCCTAGGACTTCGCAATTTTAATCCCGACTTTGTTTTAAATTTCAAAGTGCAGCTCCAATGATTCTGATAAAGACGTACATTATAAAGATGTAAAATGCACCACGACTTTTCATGTTACACAAAATAAAAAAAGCAATCATTTAATTTTGTGAGTAGCCCAAATAAAAATAGGAAAAAGGACCTGGATATAGGAAATAGTAAATGTTACAAGACATACATGTCGTCACCTCCCTACCCAAAACATCGAATGACGCCCTTGTCTCTGGCACTTAGAGAATCCATCAAGCTAGCCTGCGATTATTATGCAAGACCGCCCCTGAATACAGGAGACATAAGTAATATGGATTAAGTAAACTGAATCTGGATTAATGAAAGAGCGTTGATAACAAGCTATTTGTAAAACAATTTCAAGGTAATTTCAATGAGCCCCCTTCCTGTAAACCAGTTCGAATGAGCCCCAAGAGACTAATTCTAAGATTAACCAGAATTGTAACTTCCCTAGAAATACACTCCCTTGCCCCTTACATGGTTAACGTGTTCAAGCTACTTGTAAAATACCCTCAATAATTTGTGACCAAGTTATCATTAGGTCCTTTATCAAAAAGTCAAAAACTCGACAAAAAGTTATTAATAGTGCCTTCATTAGGGTGTATCCAACCTATTTATATTCAAAGTCATATTTGGACAGCTTACGTAAATCAATTCTGTGCGTAACAGTAGGATCGTTCTAGAAAATGGGCGTTGTAATGACATTTTACTTAATATCGGGGTTAATTAATACACGACTGAAAGAAGTTGGTCTCCCAGACCAGTCAATACAAAATATACCGCAGCACTTGAACATTGATTTTGTTCACATTTTCAGTTCAACGTTTTTTTCACTAAGATATGCAATGACTCCAGTAATCCCCTTTTTGCAATATGCAGTATTTCAGTACTAAAACGGTCTTGCTGAGGAAATCTGCCTAATTCTAGGCTCAAGAAAATCGAGAAAATTAAGCCTTGAATGAATGTCTTGTTTCACCAGGCCAGGTGCAGACCTTTTGAAAGCTTAATGAAAGTGCTGTGTATATGATATAATCTTAAGAGCCAACTCTTAGACTTTGCTAAGAAAGATCTGTAAATCTCATTTACAAAAAGTTAAACACTTCTTGAGCAACTTGACGGTCAAAATCTTAAAAGCTATGAGCAATCAATGGCTCATGTTGCCTTTGATAAGAAAATAATTGTGGTCACTTCAGGGGGTTTGGGGGGGATGACTCGCCCACCTAACTATGAAAATATCGTCGTCTTGCAGGGCAAACATTGGCTCTGCAGGGCAGGTTTTAGCCCTAAATGGGCAATTTTTACAGTTTTTGAAAGCCCCTGATTGTAGTAACGGTTTCCATGAATTGAGAAAGCATTCTTTGAGGAAATGTATATAGTTTCCTTTGTTCTATAGTTTCATCAAAATGCATTTAAAAGGTTCTAAACATGCAAATGTAATAATTATATTACACGAATACAACATACTTAAAGGAGTCTTCTCAATCTGCAAGTCTCCAAAATGGGAATTATATTCAATTTGCCTTTTGACATGAAACGTTTCATTTAACCAGAACGGATTGGATAGTAATACAATATGGGAAGTGAATGTAATAGAAGAATTATTCATTTAATTTGTCTCTTTGATAGAAATGAGTGGATTAACGGATAGAATTACCCTTTTCATTATCTGTTTAATTCTGTTGATTGAATTAAGACTGTGAAACAAGTCTCAGTTTAAATGCACAATAATGCATTAATTTAAGATTGACCACGGTACACTCGCCTCTAGCTGTTCAAAAGTTTTTATCCAACGATTACTTCGACTAGGTTTACGAATGCAAAAATGGATCGGTTCTAAACTGGATCTACTTTGAAAGAGATCCAGAAGTAGGTCGGAAAGCGGAACAGAACTGGATCGGATCTGTGACAAGGCGTATCCCTACCAAAAGTAGATCGGATTCAATTTAGATCCGATCCACTTTTGCTTGTGTAAACGTAGCCTTCACCATTCATCATACAATCGTTCTTGTTTGTTCTTTCAGCAAATGTGCATCCACAATCAGACCTATGCCCTCAAAATTTAGTAAATCATTCAATAATAAAATGTTGAATGAAATAAATCTTTGCTTTGTGATGGGCAGAGGCGTCTTTGAGGGAAGTTTGGAGGCGGCTCACCTGCTGACTTTAAAAAACGTCATCTTCTTGCAGGGCACCAATTTGCGCTGTAGAACAGGTTTTAGCTACAAATTGCGGCAATCTTAACAGTTTAGGCGATGCATACCTTCTAACAGACAATGGTACGTGGCCCATTTTGATATCCCTCTCCACCAATGCCTTGGCCCCACTTTTAATGGGAAAGAGAGCGATCGTTAGCTGCCTTCAATTCCGTGTCAACAGCAAAAAGACTTGAAACACTAACCACAACTTTCGTCTTCTATCTACAGCTTAACGTTTTCATTCCCCCTCTCCCCCTCAAAACGATGTTGCTTGAACCACCATTGAGTGCTGACTCTTGCCCGAAATCAACTGTAAGCAAAAGGTACTTTGAAACCAACAAATGTTTTATTGGGGAGCGTTTGTAGGCCAGGACAATCAATTATGATGTTAAGCAAGGGCTACTCTTTCCCTCATCAGTTCATTTTCCGAGAGAGCTCGTTATTCTAGAGCAGGGGTGACGCCAGAGGGGGCTGTAGCCCCCCTCCCCCCGTCGGGAAACAAATTTACGCCTGCCGTGGAATTTGTATCGGAAAATTGTGTTCTTATGCTCAGAAAGATACTCTCTGTCCTGTTATATAGCCTCCCTGTCGGCAACCTAGCCCCCATGGTGAGCAAATCCTGGCACCGGCCCTGTTCTAGATATCCATGTCTTATTATCTTCACTATTATGTAGAGTTACTCTTGTGAGCAAACTATTCGCATTAACGAACTAAGTGCAACGGCTATTTTAAGAGGAGATTGTGTTGACTTCACGACTGTGTATCGGCTTGTCTATTGTGGCCTCCACTATGCATTAGATTTTCATTCAAGATATTTGACGCATTTAATTCTGATCGTAGGATTAACAACTTTCTGTTCTGCTTATACGTTCGTACGTGCCTTGACAATGCTTTATGCACGGAGATTAAGTATCACGCTTAATATATTGGCAAATTTGTTATATTTTGAGTAATCAAATCGGATATCCCCTTACCGTCTCCTAATTTCAATCTGCTTTCCAGGCCAGGGCATTTTTAGATAACGTGGGTGTCCCCGCCTTTTACGTTATGTCCAATGACATGTTAAACGGTTGCCATGGTGCTCTTTTGGTACATAAGACTAAAATCCGTGGTCCAAACACCCAGATAATGTCGCGTGGGTATCTTTATGTCACCCAGATTATCACTCAATGCAGAACAATCAAATGCCGCGATGACCAGGATTTTACACCATTACTGGTGGATTTCCGCGGGACTATAAAAGCTGCTAATAAATTAGCCATGGATGAACTTACTAAATAAGAAGTTAAGAATGGGGAGCATTGGAATAATGAATCCCGGAACGCGGAAAAATGCAATGGAGGGTTTTGTAAACGGTGGAGTCAATGATCACACGTGCCTAGTTCAAATGAACACACTATCATTTACTGCCTTGAAGCTGTAATAGATGGTATTTTTGTATTACTCAGAAGTTACACTCCCCATTTTTTTACAAATTATTTATAGGAATATTGAAAATAGCATACATATAAGGATGCAGTAGATTGGGTCATTTCCCAACCGACTCTGTACAAGAGCGTGTAGTTTTTTAGCATACCCAGCTACGAAAAATGTGAGGTTTCTTTGATCCACGTCCAGGGTTAGCGCCAGGATTTGCCCGATGAGGGGTCAGGTTCCCCGACAGGGGCTATATAATCAAAAAGGAGGTGTCTTTCTGAGCATTAGAGCACAATTTTCCGTTCAAAATTCCCTGACAGGCATAGAATTTCCCCGATTTAGGGGGGGCGGCTGACAATCCCCGACGGGCGGCTACAGTCCAATCTGCCCCCCATGGTGCCATCCCTGTCCACGTCTGAGAATAAGCCGAAGCTTGAAAAGATCGATGACTCCGGCTTTCAAAGGTGTGACCACACAGTCCTGTAGAAAAATCACGCAAGGGCCTCCCTGCCTTTTATTAGGCAAACGTCTCTACCTGTATCCAGAAATCTTGGTTGATTAACTGAGCATTTCAAAGAATCTTTTACTGCTGGGAAAGTTTTGCAAAAAGGATCCGAAAGAATAACAAGCGAAAGAAGCGGACGGATCTGCAGTAGGATACATCTTTTTTAAGATTGTTGCAGTTACACAAAGGGAGAAATGCGGAAAATTCAATTCAAAATTTCTTTTAAAAAAATGCCTTTGTAAGTGGGAGTTGACAATGGCCAAAACTACAGATGTAATTCTGCGATTTTGCTGCTCACGTCTGGAACAGGTTTTGGGATTATTTGGTAACTTTCCCTAGTAGTTGCACTTGCTAAAAAATTCCCTGCTGCACACCCGTGTTTGGTACTGTTTGGGCCACCCATGCTTTCGCGGAATCAATGATATAAATATAGAAATCATTCAGTTACCAACATCCCATTAAGCGTATCAAAATAGCAATCAGCCGCAATAAAGTTATCAAGTAATCTCGTTTCACACAACTGACGTGTAGGATACTCTGGATACTGGGATCCTGCCCAAGTTCTTGATATGAACAAATTTTTAGCATCAGAATCTTGGAATTGGAGCACAAATAGACAGTGCCAACGCCAGCAATTCTATAAGTAGGGCAGACGTCATGAATTTTCCGACTATCTTTATTGTCTGCAGCCTCTAAGCAATCTTTGCTTTGCAGAAAGAGCTAAAAAAATTTTCCTACGAATTTTCAGATTAGTATCTATTTGACCAGGCTATTGGCAAGGTAGCTTCGAGTGCATTTCTCATGTCACGTGCTCGTTTACCAGCAGCCATTATCACGTTTTAGTAGAGATTGGATTTAGAGGCAAATTTTTCCAATACACCCATTTTCATTGCCATTTTTCGTTTTCATTTCATTTGATTCTTAAGATGGTGGCCCTTCAACACATCCTGTTTTTTAAGGGGCCCTTCTTTTATTTTACAGTGTAGTTAATAGAAATAAACTAATAAATACTTAAAAATAGGCACAAAGGCAATTTCCTAAATAGCAATAAATAATAAAGTATAAAATCAAGGAATTGGGAATTGCCCAAACAACCTAGGCAGTAATGCTGCTCTATTCCTTTCCTTTGCTGAAGAAGCAAGAAAATTATCGTTAAGTTCCTTTAACTCAAAAAGAGGTGATCATCTTACGTTCAGTTGGAATACAGCATCTTTCAACGTGGGCAGTCTCCACCCAACATGTATAGCAGCGATGCTATAGTTAGCAACAAATCGTTTTGCTCTTCAGCATTCTACAGAATTACCTCAACGGGCCAAATATTTTGCAACTTTTTTACTAACTAATGTAATAATCAATATTTATCATGCAATGTTTAATAAGAAATTGTTTTTATTTGGCCAATCTTGGTTCAGTCAAGAGTCAATTTTGAATTATTGACGGAAGCTAGCACACACAATTCGATAACCATTGCTAAGAGATTTGCACGCGATTAAATTCTTATTGCTGTCTCCAGAGGACCAAATTGAGTCTCTAGAACAAACCCTTGGAGACAAGAAAAAATTGTTTTGCAAGCGTGCTATCAAATAGCGGCCATTTTATCAACCTTTTATGTTCGCCCGAAAAAATTAAGTGGCAAATTCACCGCATTTGAAAGTACGCTAGGCCCTGTGTTTCGCTTGTTATCGATTGCTGATTAATTCATTCAAAACAAGCGTACAATGAAAACATTAAAAAAGTTATGTCTAGTGGCCTACTGTAATTCTATTTGAATTATACTAAATTTGTAACATCAAGTGTGGTCTTACAAGCTGGTCAGGTCATCTCAAAAGGTATTTCTTCTATATTTCTATGAACATGTTTCCTCACGTTGTCGTTAACACTCGCCCTTTTTGTTGGAATTCCTTTGTTATCATTTTTAAGGTTTCTTGGGAAGCAAATGCAATAAAGCAAAAGCGTAGCGAACAGTTAATTAGGTAAATTAGGTCTCAGAAACAGAGCAGAACAGACACTTCATATTTTTATAAGCCTCACTCGTGTTTCCGCTAAGAAACTCTACCAGGCTTGCTTCTGGAGGTTCTAGATCTGTCCCAAATGTTGGGCTTTTTTCTTAGAAGCTTTGTCCCCAAAACAGGCCTTTCGTCAATGCTGCTATCTTTGCATCTATGCCCAAAAGACTTTACGGTCCCTGCTTTACTCTGGAGCCTGCAGGCCCCGTAAGGTGGTTAATAATTTAGAGATTTCAGGCTTGACATCTCCCCTTGCATAGGGGATAGGACCAACCTAGTGCAGCCCTTATCCCTTATTCAAAGTTTAAGTGGTCGATTAAGTGACATTAATCGCTAGATTGTTAAGTTGCTAGATGTCCAATGACGCCTGGAGCACAGCAGAGCAGGAGGGGCAAAGTTAAAAAGAAAGAAAGTTGTAGTTTATAGTCTGTTATAAACCAGATGCTACTCTATCAAGTTTACACTTTCCCTTGGTCACCATGCGTAATTACAAATAGCGGGGTAAGGGCGAGGATATGAACTGGCATCGCTAGAACTAGGCCTTCACCACTACACAACAACGTCATGTAAATTAAGGGCAACAGCAAGTAGAAACTTAAGCTATCTTGTACGACCAGACAGGGCATAAGCTCCCGCTACACCCCCCCCCTCTTGTAGATGCCAATGTGAATGCCGTTCTTATGGTTCTGGTGAAGTAAAGTCAAATTAAAGATGATCTGATCAAGAATCACCTTAAGATTCGATGTGGCCTAAAACCTGGCTGCCAGGCAGGGCCGCCGAGAGGGAGGGGCAGAGGGGGCAGTTTGCCCCAGGGCCTCAGACTCCAAGGGGCCTCATCAGCTAATATCAAAATTTTTGTCATAGCCTCTGTAGATGTATTCAAGGAACCTCCCAATAGGAATAGCCTATAAGGTTCTATGAGTGCCTCCAGATTCAATTTCCCAAATTCCCTTGCATTCTCCCCCTTCTGCTCGCTTCGATCACAGACACAAGAGGCCTCATTTTGCAGTTTTGCCCCCGGGCCCCGAAAACCTCACGGCGGCCCTGCTGCCAGGCACCACCAGACTTAGTTCTTTTTCATTTGCTTCCTGCCATCCTTATCCCATTACCTTTACACCTCCCGAGGATGACGCAATGATAAAAGAATAGTGGTTGTTTGAAGAAAAAACAGTATAAACGCACTTAAATTTGCCAGTTTATCAATAGTCATTCTACTCTTCGCATATTCATATTGGAACCCCTTTTTGTTCAAAGTACAGAAGCTGCATTGATTGTGAACCTTCATTTAGCAGATTCTGTCAATAATTTTGCTGAGGCTACAGCAGCAAACATTTCAATAGAAACTTGAGGGACCTCTCAAAGACAAATCTATTTTAATTATTTGCCCTTGTGCAAATATTAACACAAGGTGTTATATAGTAATTGTCATACTTTCGAATACTGATGATCGTTTTGTCCGTAGATGAATTCCGCTTTATTCAGGGTTCCAGGTTCTACGATATGGAATCGCATGCTAATGGAATCCAACCATCATTCTCATTATAATTATCATCATAATCATAATCATAAACATCACCAGTTATCGTCATCCTCAATCATCATCACCATCATCATCGTCATCACTATCATCATCGTCATCATCATTATCATCATCGTCATCGTCATCATCACCAATTATTGTCATCATCATCAATCATCTTCAAGAATCATTAATCATAACCAATCATCATTATCATTATTAATCATAATCAATCATCATCATCATCACAATTAATCATCTTAAATCATCATTTATCATAATCAATCATCAACATCGATCATCGATCATCTTCAGTACATCGTCAGTCCCATCATCATCATCATCATTTTGAAATGTGGTCATAGATAGAATAATGACTTTTGTTTGACGTGCCCATAAACTGTAAGAGTGATTCTGTGTGACATGTCAGTTAAAGATTACGGATCCCCTCGGAAATCGCTCTCATAGTGTAAATTTATTGTTACTTACTGTATCACATTATATTAACACAAGGAAATCTTAATCTGTATCCTAATCATCATTATCGTTTTCGGTTTCTTTGAGTTTCTTCTTAAGTCGATTACAACGTCATAGCATTTACTGGAAAGTTAGTTTTCGTAGAAGATTATATGGCCTCGGTAGATCTGCTTCTTTAAGTGACAATGTCGGCAAAGGATTGTCTATATATGCTGTTGAAATATGAATTAATTCTAGAAGAATATTGTATACACCTTTGTCACTATAATACCCTTGATATATGCCGGTAGCAGTTTGGCACCCTCGATTAGAAGAGTGGTGAAACTTAGGACACACAATTTTATAAGAAATTTCGTGAAATTTACAAAACCAAGACTCGGCTATACAATTTTTGTTCATTCATCAGCACGGCTAGGCATTGGAAGGCTTTTAGAGGGTATATGTAATAAGAAGTAGCAAGTATCGTGTTCTGTATATCCTCATGGATAAAGACCATAGAAAAGATGTTCTTAATTCCAATCCATCTTTCGATTCATCCTCCAAAATACATTCACAGCATGCGTATATTAATTATGCTAATTATGTTAATTATGCTTAAACATTATAGCAAGGATTATTTAAGTTGCTAGTCTAAGGTTGGGGTTTGTTTGAGGTAAGGTTTAGGGTTAGAATTTTGATGATAACTACACAAGGACGGGCAATTCCTAACCCTTTTTTGTCCCGCAGGTGCAAGCAGGTCTTAATAGTTGCAATTAAGCCAGAATTTTGGTAACCAGTAAACCAGTTATTGGAACATAAATTGAAAGAGAACAAAGTGAGTCGAATGCAGCAAGCTCTGGTTTTTAGACAAAGCTAGTGGCTACATCTTCTAAAAGGCAAAGTCCAGAATTGTTGTTAACCTACCACCGGACAAAAACAAACCAGGGGGCAAGCCTTCCCCACAATAAAAGAGATAATAGGCATGGCTATGGTGTGTCATAGGAGTTTCTATTGTTTTTCATGGACCTTCCTCAAGCTAGTGACCGTGTGACCGTAATGTTTTCCTAACTCTTCTAGAGGGAAAAACCAACCCTTTGGTCAAGGCTACGACTTATTTTTCTATATATCAGAACCGTTCTTGGGTTTGAGTAAAAGTTTTTGGAATCTGATTTACGGACAAGTAGGCTACTTCAATGGTCGTTATTTTCTCTTTTGCATAGGCCCAGAAGTGTGGTAAATTTTCCACTATCCCGACCAGATTCAGAGTATGACAATGGTGCACCAAAGATAACTCTTCAATGCCTAAGAAAGCGAACCTTGGCGCCCCCCAGATATTGAATTTTTAATGTTTGTGCAGTGATATCCATAGTGCAGCGGCGCACCTTACGATTTTTGAACGGTTTAGGCGCACCCGCACCAGAGGTGCAGGACTCTTAGCGCACCCGAAATCTTGTCAAGATTGGCCATACTCTGTAAATTGGCGTCCCGAAAATGGCACTTATAGCAAAAAGATAAGTATTCTGTCGCTATGTACGAAAAATTCTGGTAAGCTTTAATTGTGTTGCAGATGGTACATCAATTATAAGAAACCCGCTTCGGCAATGTGAACTACAATTTCTAATGCTTTCGAAAAATTAGAAAAATAGTTTTTAAAGAGTTTGTTAGGCTTTTTTTCAAAAGTTTTTCTGGGTGCCTAAGGCTCTTGATATCTTGTAATTTTCTAGTAGTGGCCTTCTTTTCTTTTGAAAAAAGGACTGCAATCGATAAGATTTTCTGCCATTTTTTCATTTACTGCGTTTTCTGATTGCTTGCTCGCTATTTTTACATGATTTGCCTGCTTAATATTAAAAAAGTCAGAACTTGGCATTGATAGACGTCAGGGGCAGCGACCCCTTCCCTCGTGTTTCGCGTTAAGCCTGCTGTGCTTGCTTCTATGCTTAGTTGCTTGATTTGCTATGCTTCCTTGCGTTACATTTTCGACATTGTGCAAAGTGTAATGCTCTGTAGCAATGAATAAGGAAAAGTGGCTTTCTCCTTGATAGTTACCTGATCAGAATGTTTAGGAAGTTATAGGCAGTTATCTGAAGGCCTTGCTATTGCTCATAGAGTAGACTTTTAAATTTCCCGCACTCTCCCGCAGGTCTTAAGATTTCGCAGGCACATCGGTACCAACACAAACTCATTTTATTCGACTGCCTATTTTCTTGAAAATGATAATGCCTCATCGCTCATCGAGGCTATCAAAACTCTTATCTTTTGTTACGCTTTTGGAACGAAAAGTCTCTCTCTATCGGTTGGATAAATACGTTCCAACGACCCACTACACAGTGTACTTAATTTTTCGTACACAATAAGAAGTTTACCCCCGCCTTAGTCCAATTTAGGGACATTAGAATTTGGCGTATCTGTGGCCATTTAGTTAAATGAGCAACTCGATGACGTTCACGACAATTTGATACATGGTTTGAAAAGCAATGGTGGTTTCAGGTCTATGGAGGTTGCATGCGCTGGAATGAAGATATCTGTGACATAAAAGGAAACTCGATAATCAGGTCATGCCATCTTAAATCGGTTTGTAATTACCAAAGAAAACTTTTAGTGATGCGATTATTAATGGTAATAGGTGTTATACCACAAATTAGCGGTCTAAATATTTGAACATACCAATTCTGAGATGTTGGTCCTCATTGATAGATTCGCAAATATGATCTTTGCACTGAGCATATCTTGGAATTAGTGATCTTTAGCTTCAATACAAGATCTTTAGAAGAAGATTCCATTTTAGAAACAAAAAGCTTTGTAGATAGCAGGAGACAGCATCAGTGAGTTTCGTAGTAATGCAACCTTGGGTACGAAAACATTAAGAATATGTTACCCCTGGGTACGTAGTTAATATTCCTCTAGGGGTATTTACCTTACAGGAGTCGCAAACATGGGACTTTATGAAACTTTGTGTAGGTTTCTTGCACCCAAGAATAAACAAAAGGGAGAGAGAAAACCCTTCTATTTGGCAATTTCAAATCAGTATCATGAACACATGGTTCTTTGAAGGACTCCATTTTCTGTCGAAGCCTCAACATAAAAAGCTACAACACTTTATAAGGGCGTTTCTGTCTTAAATAGCGCATCCGGGGGCATACCTGATGGAAAAAAGGAAGTGACCTAAAGGATTTTCAGTGTCTTCAACGTTGGGGGGACCACGTCGGCCCCATCTCAGTTTAGCCCGGCCCGTTTCTCAACAGCCCTGAGAATGCTTGAAGAGTTTGTGAGTACTGGAGTAATTCTAAATTTTCTTATACACAACTTGTGCGTTGCAAAGAAACATCAAACGTAAGTCGGTCATGTGAGCATCCAAAAATAAATCTGCCAGTTCTCTATCTCCAAAAATTGATTGGTAGAATAGTAATCCGTTTTATAACCTTGGTAATCAATTTGATCGCAAAAGCCTTAAAATCGTTATCGCAATCAATCTTTAAGCATGATTTGAAGGACAGTTGCAACAATCAAAAGACTGTTTGTTTTAATCTTCCCTGCGATCGCCATCTTTACATACTTGGGACCGTTATTGCAATTGTCATCAAAATTGTAGTCGCAATTGCTTGCGCAACGGAAATAAATGGGCGATTATAGTCGCAAATTTAACCGTAATCTTAATCATAATCGCGATCTTAATCGTAATCTGCTCATAATTCTGACGATTACATTAATCGCAGATGTAATGGTTTAATTTGCGGTCTTAATTGAAATCTTCCTTTTCGTAGTAATCACATCAAAAATCTAATTCGAAGAAATCTTCACAAATCTTGTAGTGCCCAGTTGAGGGGCTCTAGAGTAGTCGTGCGGATGTCCTTCTCAACGGGGTATTGGTTTGACGTAAAAGGCATGGGAAGTGTTACTAAGGATCACTGAGTTGAGTCTTAAGTAGCTGATGTAGAGTGTTCCAAGCAATCTCGGTTTACAATAGAGCCCTTGCTTAATATCGTAGAATGGCAACTGTGAGGACATGTAAGCTCAGAATATTTTGCGTAAATAGTTCAATAGGAGCAGAGTTATGAAAACTTCCGTATTATCAAGATTGTCATATAACAGTATGCAAAATTATGCATCCGCACGTTTGTGTGAATCTAACATACAGGTGACGTTCCGGTATAGCTCGGCAGGACCGTCGAGAGGGGGGGATAGGCGGGGTCGGAGGTTCGGGGCCCGGGCCCCTTCGGGTTTATTTCTATAAGAAAATGATTGCCCACCGGGGCCAGGTGCAATGAAATACCCCGGGGCCCGCACTGGCTCTCGACGGCCCTGTAGCTCGGGTCTTGGTTCGGTTATGGTCCGGTTGTTGTCCGGTTATGGTCCGATTTTTGTCCGGTTATGGAATGGCTGTTGTCCTGGTGTTTTCTACATTTAGAATTGAATAGGAGTGTTATGTTGTCAGGGTGTTCATGGCCTACAAGCATCTTCATTCTTGGCTACATTATAATCAACAGGCGAAAAGGATGTAATAAATAATTTTTGTCCTGAATAAGCGTTTTGTCTTTAGGTATGGGTGCAATTTAAGTGTAAATGGAACAAGAATGATATTTTAAGATCCACAGATTAACACTAAATGTCTCATTTAATCCCAGTTTGCCATTCGCAAATATACAAGCGTGCCGTTAATCCAGCTTGTTCTTTAAGCCAAATAATTTCCAGATATAGAATGCGCCCTTTCACCTTCCTCAAATACAAGATCAATGTTTTTCAATTTGAATAGAAGAGAGCAGCAAATATAGCCTTGGCATTTTTTCGTAAGAAGTCAGCCCTAAAGCAAACGATTGAGCAAAAAACGTCATTGCTTGCAAGTCTGAAACAATTCTCGAGAAAAGAGACGGCTTGTTAGGGCTCTGTTATCACAGCTGAGTGAAAATATGGGATGGGGTAGAGAAGGCAGCTATAATCAAAGCACCCATGTAACATCGTTTTCAGTTCCATCTACTTCCTTATTCATGACAGTTAAATATTTTGACTGAAGCAGTTTGCAAATGAATCTGCTACTTAAATGCGTTTTTACCGCACTTAGTGGGCTTATATCAAAATGTACCATGCACTGAGTGCTCTTCTACCACTATACGCAAAGTCGCTTGGAGCCACTGTTAGATGTAGAGTCACCCACAGAAGCAAAGCTACCAATAGCACCCACTAGGAGCAAAGCTACCCATAGCCACCACTAAGAGCATCACACCCACAACTACCAGAAGCACAATCAACACCATCAAACTCGCACCATCAACGTAAACAGCCCACCGCCTTTGTAAATTCCATCCTGCATTAAGCTGATCATCGCTGCGTCTTTGCACACCAATGTTGCATAAATGCCATCGTCACAACCAACAACCGCCACCAGCGCCATACCATTTTTAGCGACCAAAGAACTAAATAGAAGAAACGGAAAAGGAGGAGGCTATGTGGAGATGAAAAATAACTTGAAAATGGCAGCAGAAGACCAGATTTCAGCCGATTTCAGGAAGAAGCAAATTTGATTCAGGAACAAGACCGGCCTAAACGTGCTAATTTGATCAGCGTTCTAAATCAATCAAAGAAATAAGGCAGAGAATGGGTGTGCCAGTGCCAATGCTTTGCTTTAAGCCACTTTCTTCGATGTTACTAGCCTCTGAAGTGTAACGTTTTTTGCGTTTTTCAGTAGCCTGGAAAAAAACTACGTCTTCACATAAAAGGTAATTCTTCATAGTTTTGTATACATTTCGCTTAATGTGTCTAGTCAGTTATGCTTGTAAATATAGGGCAGCTAAGCAGATAGTTTTTAATCCCCAGAGCCACAAGGACAATCAACCAATCAATTAACCAATTGATCATCCGATCATCCCTAAATAAATCCCTTTATCTCTGATTAATTCATACGAAAAATAATCATGTTTTCGCCAACATCATTTCCCTGTGGTTTGCAACCTGTTTATGTGTCCTTTCAATTGGAGTACAGCTCAAACGTCTTGTACAAATGTAAGCATTTCCCGTTGTTTTTCCAAGTCGATAAAAGGCAGTTTCTGCATAAACGCAGCCCGCCTGGTGATGTTAGCGCTACACCAACTGGCAACCATTGGAAAGTAATCTTCAATTTTGAAAAGTCTGCAAAACTTTTAGATTTTTCATACAAATATGTTAATATGAAAGTGGATAAATTGAAGGATAGTTTTGTCTGGAAATTTTTACTATTGTTGTCTGTTATGAGAAAGTATATGCGTGAGTCCCTACACGCACCATAAATCTTCAAATTCTGATAATTTTGAGTGTGTGACCTATTTTATTGCTTAACCAGTTTGCACCCGGATTTTTTTCATTTAACTGTTAAAACCCATATAAATCTACGCTTTTCAGGGTGAAGCATAGTCAAATAAATAAGGTGAAAGCGTAAACTATTATGGACAACTGCCATAAGAACATTTACGATATTTTGCACTTTACCTCCTGAAAAGGGTTTTAACAATCCAGCGACTTGGGTAGGGGAATGGGAAAAATTATTTTATATGCCCTTACCGCATTTCTCGGGGGGCATCAAAATCTACAAGTTTGCAAGCTGCGGTGGGGCCATCTATCTGATTTACTGATATAACAATTTCATTCAGTTGAAATATTTCGCTGTTGTAGCTGTTGCTTGTAATCATGCTGTTCTTCCCACTTTTCTAATTTTTCTATTCAAAGGGTTTTGCTGTATTATTTGGAAGACCGTAGGCACCTGAATTCGGGCGCAGCGGAGGCGATCTCCCGTTCTCTCTTCAGAAAAGGTGATCTTTACTATTGCTTCGGTATTATTTTCAATAAACATTTCTCTTTGTTCTGTAGTCTTTTTGGCAGACATTTGAAGGGCATTGGATTGCATGAACAATATATTCCCCTCCCCAAATTTCATGACGCACCTCGGTCTCAAGAAAGCTCAAAAGAGACTCTTATTATCATAGAACAAAAACTAGCGCAAAGGAGATAAAAGATTCACAATTACGTGCCTTAGAGGAAATGATGATACCTATTCTAAAAAGCAGTAATCAGAACTTTAATTAAAAATTATATATCACTCATATCTAGATATCATTATGCGATAGGGCCCTAAAATATTGACACATTACCACCCTAGATGTAACTATATTTGCCCACTTCCTGGCATGAATCAAACTGGGTTGTATAATGCTTTATTTCACCGCACAGTTCAAGGACGATTTTTCAAGTATTGCAAAGAAGTGACTAATATCTTATCCTATTTTAAGAACACCCATGGTGACGTCATAATAGGTAGGGCTAGGTAGCAATGTCACTTCATGCTTTCTGTAGGAGATGAATTGGGTGGCCAACGCCTGTCGTCATCATCATCATCATTATCATAATTATTATCATCATTATCATCAAATTGTATAATATTTGATTTTGTTTCTCTTCTAGGGACCAAATTGTTTGGGGGATATTAGCAATTTAGTAATAATTTATTAAATGAACAAAAGACTTGAGTGAAGTGGCTGATTCGCACAACATTACCGAATCATAAGGTGAGTTTCTTTTACGTTTTTAGAATGAGTGAGCGACGTTTGGTTTAGATATCCCCTCGCCTCTTCTAAATCTGCCTCTTCTCTCCCTATCCAAACTATACGGTGGGTAACTTTTGACGACTTGACTACAGAGAATTGCTGAGAAATAATCGATATTTTGATTCCATAGCCAGTGAAATTCTATTTACTACGGTACAATCTATTTTTATTGTTCATTAAGAAACATAATTAGCTTTCAGGTCTAAGGAACTTTGAGCACTTTTAAGAACTCTGAGCTTGAGAATTATAGACTGCATTGCAACTGCCTAGCGGATATTTTCGCTTAAACATCTGGATTACTCGCTGTAGTTTCAGTTTTGCCCAGACAATATGGGTATACAAAGTTGCAACAACGTTAGTTAAACAGTGTTTTGAAAGAAGTAAAAACAGTTGCCAACACAATGATTTCATTATAGAAAGGGGAGGAATAAACATTCGCATGAAACTATAGCAAAATAGATGGAATTGTTTGTTGAAACCTTTTCTCCTTTATTTGAGAACTTGAAAAGAAGGATGGTGTATAAAAACGTCATCAGTCAACTGCTTCATTATTTTGTCTGGTCTCTTGGCTAGCTTGGTTAGTAGCCCTGCATAGATTGAAATATTCCCACGGAAAAAGCTACTCAGTTGTTTGACTGAGTGTGACCGGGCAAAAGACTTACGCAATGCAGTAACAAAACTTCGCAAATCACTGCAAACCCATTTAATACAATGCGATTAACTGCTGTGCAGTGCAGTGAAGTAGTCAATATGCAGTAGGCAAAACGAATTAAAACTCAATACAATACTATTCCTTTCATATATAGCACTATTACATGCAATGTGATGCAGTGCAATGCAATTTTATACAATATAGTATGTTATGAAACATTATTATACAACGTAACACAACACAACAACACAACACAACACAACACAACACAACACAACACAACACAACACAACACAACACAACAAACACAACACAACAAAACACAACACAACACAACACAACACAACAAACACAACACGACACGACACAACACAACACAACAAAACCCAACACAACTCAACACAACAAAACCCAACACAACACAACACAACAAAACCCAACACAACACAACACAACAAAACCCAACACAACACAACACAACAAAACCCAACACAACACAACACAACAAAACCCAACACAACACAACACAACACAACACAACACAACAAACACAACACGACACGACACAACACAACACAACCCAACACAACACAACACAACAAACATAACACGACACGACACAACACAACACAACACAACGTAACACAACGTAACAGCAAAGCAATAAGATAGAAGAAAATGCTGTTGGAAGATGATGATGATGGAAAATCAAACAGCACTCCGGACCCTAACTGCCTGCTCCTCTCAAGCTTTGTTTGTCAATAGTCGCTTGTTTGCCTGGGATAAAAAGGTCTAGTTCAAACTGTTAAGACTTTTTGCCGACATTGAATTTTTCTGATAAGAAAGTTTCTCAGGCATTCAGAGGCTAAATCATTTCGGTTGACCTTCCAATCTTTGGGGTATTTGTGGGTCAATTTACCCATGCCCTCATAATAATGTATAACAATACAGGCAAATTGACTAGAGATAAGCAATGTAGAATCTGACGTAGAATGTTTACTCTTTCATTAAATCTAAAGCAATTAAACCTTTTAGTAGAAAGGATTAGTAAGTCTAGAAGTTAATAATGGATCTTGTTTTAAAGCAAACCGTAGGACCATAGCTTCATCCTTCTTCTACAGTTACATCCCAAATGCATCACCATATGCTGGAAAACATTTCAAAAATTGACAATACGTGTCCATTACCGTTTCACCAGTGAGACTATTGCTGCTCTCATTAGCCATAAGGAAACCGCTCATATCAATCCCAACGATTTTCAGTTTTAATAAGACTGACTTTCAATGGAGCTAAGTCTGATTGATTGCATGATGAAACGCAGCGTTCTAAGGTAGCTACAGGTATAGGCTTAGCGTTTTTGCTTCTTGGTAAATTTTTGTCCAGGTGTAGGTCCAAGTGCAAGAACAGATACAGGGTCAGGTTCAGGGTCAATTTCAGGGTCAGGGCTAAGGTCAGGGTCAGAGTCAGGTTTCAGTTCCACTTTAAGGGGCAGGATTAGAGTCACAGTTTGCTACAGGTTCAGAATGAGATTTAGAATCAAAGTTAGAATGAGATTCGAAGTCAGCGTTGAGGTCAAATTGAGGCACAGAGTCAGTTACTATACAGTCTTTATACTTTCATTTCCGTTCTTCAACTGACTTTACTCACGTTGTTGAATATTCAACACTTGGAATGTTTAACTATGAAGTTTTAACCAGTCTCCCTTTAACTGCCATAGCAAAAGCACCGGTTTGACTACTTTGTGCAAAGTGCAAGAACATATACAAATTGACCCTGACCCTGACCCTGACCCTGACCCTGACCCTGACCCTGACCCTGATCCTGAACCTGAACCTGACCCTGTATCTGTTCTTGCACTTTGCGATTCGATCTGTCGAAGTCTACGCCTATTCGAAAATCGAAGAACCTAGGTTGCCATAAAATCTGCTCTCAGTATAGAAGCCAAGCATAACGTGACGTTTTAGTTCATGACTAGTTATTGATCGCGCCCTATGTTTACAAGAAACAGATAGAAAATAAAATTGGTGTGTCATACAAATGATTTAATGAGGATAGGAAGATCGTTGGTGCTGTTCAGTCCCGCCATTGGCAGCTTAAACCCGTAACTACTTGGAGAGGCACTCTAATAATCATCCCTAAGTAATGGGTTGAAATTGAGAAATAGGTTTTTTGTTTGATATCAAATAGTGAATCATACCAAGAGTCGATGATAACAAACTATCGGTTTATCTCTTGTTTACATTTAAGTATATTCAGGTTGATTGAAGTATTTCGCAATTCAAGGAAATGGGCTTGCCTGCAAAAAATACTGAGGCCTACACCCACGGAAGTTACTGTGCAGCACTGCCTTTTCAAAGTAAATTTTAATGACCATCTTTACTCGGGTCTATCAATACTGCTTAGAATCACGCTCTGAAAGTCGTTGCTTAACTTTTTGTAAGCAAAGATTTTATCAAGCATGCTTACCAAGTTACAAATTTCAGGGACGGATTTATTATGTTAATTCACTATTATGACACTTCATCTAGGTTATTATTATTTTCAATGATTTTTAACTCTATGAAGAACCCTGTAAATGGATAGTGTCTTAATATTATATCATATCATTATATCATATGCTCAATGGGGGGGGGGGGGGGGGGGCTGACAGCATAGTACTTGTCTGGTGATCAGAGTGTTAGCTTATACATAAAATTAAGGTTAATCAAATAAGTTTTTATACGGGGTAACATTTATAAAATGCCCGACCAGTCAGTCTGCATTTTGTACACTATGGTGATACAATCAAGTCTGACTTTTAGTGTATAAAAATAAATGCGCACCTAAATGTGATTCTGTTATGTTATAAGTATTCACATGAAATCCCAAGGTTATGTTTACATTTGTTTTGGGCTAGACAATCTAGTTGCATCTCAAAATCTTTCCCTTTATCCATTAAGCCTTAACCGATTAGAATTACCCCTTTAAGCAGTTTTTTCATTGAGTCCCCGAATTACACTCATTTGTATAAAACCAGTTTATAAGAAACCTGCCAGGAATTGTGCTTAACTCAATTTTTAACTAAAAAATGTCCACCTCCTATTCTCCCCTCACCAAAGTTTTTTGATTGGACATTTTTATAAGAAACTCAAACGTAGGTACAAATGGAACAATTTTATACTAGGTTTCTTCCTGTTATAGTTAAAAACCAGACACTTAATTGTTCCAAACCCTCTTAAAAAAGACTTTTACCTAGATTTCTGAGCTAGCTCTAGTGATGATTGCTTGGTTTCTTATAGAACATTTTGAACTTAAAAAAAGTGAAAGAATCTTTTACAATATGATCCTATACTTTTAACCCCCCCTTTGCAAAATACAATTCTATCTACAACATGTATCAAATATTAACAAAAGTTCACTCCGTAGTAGTTACAACAAACACGATTGTTTGAATACACGCAGAAACATATACACGATAACCGTAGATAAAATACACGCTAACGATGATCGGGTCCTCTTGCCAATAGCATGACTCAATTATCGACATATTTTATTAAAGGTCTTTCATTCGCAGTTGTTATCTTTCATTTATGTTTCGTGAGGAGGCCATTCACCCGGCGTAAAGAGCTATAAAACTCTACAGGCCATTAGGCAGTCAATCGAATGTATGGGAATTACAATAGAGAACACCAGCGCGCATGTGATTTATAAGTACATCATTAACTGGCCAATAGGAAGCGCTGTAGCTCGCGGTACAAGATATATAAAGAGACGCTGATCGCCCTGAGTAAAGGGTCAAGTGTTGATAAACGATTCATTTTGTGTGATTTCAGTCGAAGAAGTTATCGCAGGCGTTGTGGTTGAGATATTGTCACATAATATTTGATTGCATTGTGGAAATGGCTTTGGGAGAGCACTCGACGAACAGCCGTTATCGATCTTACGGAATTTTTGTCAATTTTTTTTTATCAGCATTCTTGTTGCAAGTTATTCTGTCATCGAGGTTAGTTTGTTAAGTTTTCCTTCATTTTTATTTTAGGGTTTTCCACATATCGTAGCTTTGTTTAGTTAAATGCCCCCTAATTTATGGAAACGTCGATTCGAAATTTTAATTTGCTTCGTAAATCGTATTTGCAGCATTTTTGCTATTCCGTACGTGGGTTGAGAATGCTCTGAAAGCAGATTATATATTTCATCGAAATATCGTCCAGGTCCATCTAAAAACGCGTTGAAAAAGTATTAGCAAAGATTGATGATCATATCAAGTCTACCCCTTTGAAATTTCAAACTTTGATATGCGTTAGATGAAACCACTTATTTGAAAATGTCCATATTTTCACTCTCAGTTGCTAACCCTCGTAGTATTAGAAAAATTGAGATTTATAAACTCGTTTGCGTGGCTTGTTTTTAAGCAGAGTGTTCGTAGCACTCAGTTTTAAAAAGAGAATTTAGAGCATTTATGGCCATAGAAAACTGTAAAATGTCGCAGATACTCTTGATCTTATTCAAATTATTGGATTCAGTTTTTGTTTCGCATTTTCTAAGATCCTGCACGCCTGAAAGAGATCTTTCGATGTGAATTTTTCTTTACATGAATAATATGCATCAGTTTTTCAAAATATCCCCACGCGGTTTTCATAGTAATCTGTTATAATCAAGCTAAGTCTGAGGGAAATTTCGTTGATAATCGAATTTGTGTTATGGAAAACGATTTTATGAGTTGGAGTCAAATCGAAACTCGCCGATTTTGATCGCATCTCCAAGACTTCTAATAGCAAGACAATGCAATTTCATATTTTAACCTCCTTGAGTTCGAACGTGGCATTTACCCTGCAGTTTCTTCGTGTGCATGCATTTTGGTTGGATATTAATCAAGTGTTGGTTTAAAAAGCCTGGCCACTTGAATCAAGGATAGCTGTTTGTGGTTTTTTACTAATGGATTCGAGAGTAAAAAATTCCAAACTTCCGCGGGTCAGTTTGTGGCCAACAAGACCATTTTCGAGCTATAAAACATATGGGAATGCATTTTTTTGATATTGAAATCTCAACATAAAACTGTCAGGTAATGTAGCCTATGTTGTCAAAAAAATATACATACTCAAACAGCAAAACGTCAATCGCTTTGAAGGGAATTGATCCGGTTATCAAAACGTTTTTATCGTTAATACGATTACTCTGAATATTTCTAATATTTTTGTTTAAACGATAAAATATTAATACGTTATCGTTAGCTTTGAGTGAAATCTCAAGCTAACAAGAAACCCAACGAAATAAAAGACGGGTAAAAATAGCTTTCTCTAGTTGTCGAACTAGCGCCCGTGAAACAAGGAACTGACGTATGACTGCCCTTAAAATAACTGGAAAAAATTTTTTTTCCTGGCTATATCACTTCAGGAGAAAGTAAGTAGAGTAAGCTACGTTTGGGAGCTTACGAATAGGGTGTCAAATTAAACGTTTGAAAATCGAGAAATGGCTCAAGTGCCAGTATTTATCACAACTATGTTGCCAGGGGGCTCCCAATAAATTTAATCGTATATAGAAAAGTATCATAGTATATTTCATACTATAGTATAACAGATTTTGATGAAAATTGTGCGCTGTCATTGCAAAAAGTGTCTTCCTTGAAGCCTTGTTTGCTTCAAATAACATGCATTCAATTTAAGGTTACGATTCTATAAGACAGCCTTTTTTACGTTTTATAAAATATCCAACCTAGTACGGGATTGGCTGCAGTTTGATTTATTTCAGGTAGAAAAGAAATTTACTTTCGTCATTAGAATGTCAGAAATGCTGCCCTTTGGGGGTGGGGATGTGTGTATCTAAGCAGTATTACTCATTGACAAATTCTTTGCCTGTTTCAATGGCCCACAATTACAATAAAGCAAACAAATTGTTTTATTTATTGCTAATCGGAATGTACAAACAAATCCTAAGAGAAATGAGCAATTTTTTTAATTACTCATTTGTGCCTCCCGCGCACCGGTCATCCCAAGGGGTAATTATTGTACCTCAGTTTTCAAAAGATCCACTTACGACACATCTCTACTAAAATTCTCAATTATACGTTAAACAATTACTCATCTTTCATCTTTCCCGGTTTCTATCAGATAGATCAAGGATTATTTACTTCGAACGTGTTAAGTTTCTAAACCCATGTTCAATGCTTTTAGTAAGTATAACCTATTATCTGTTGTATTTGCGCTCATTTGCAGCCTTGTATAAACACCGGACTACTTTCTCTAAAACGCATGCCGATGCATCTTTATGGAGCAGGGCCAAGAACAATGGGAGGGGGGTTAGCTTCAATGCAAAAGAAATTTCTCAGCCCAAGATGATGAACTGCCTTTTAAAGGCACAATTTGAAAAAAAGTGGCCCCCATCGTCGGAGGCCCGGTGGCGTTAATAAGTAACAAGTTGATAAGCTAGTAGAAGGGATGACAGCCTTTGTACCGAGCGCCTTTTTCGTGAGTGTTTCTGTTCTTAAATTTACACCGGGGAAATGAACCGGTCTCCCGGTTTTTTATCTATGTTTACTTTTAAATGTACCGGGTACGGTCCTGCGTTTGAACCGTACCGGATGGATAAATGATTTAACGATTTAGTGTCAAGGGCGTTGCTCCATGGTTTATGTTGAGGGGCGTAAGTCATCTGCGTGGTTAATGGCGACCAATTATCATGAGCTATCATCTGAAGTCTTTACATATTCCGAAGATCTAAAATAATTTGTTAAAATTTGCATCTAAGACAACAAATTGATTTAATTAATTGTGATTAAATCATATTATGCGGAATTAAAACCTGTTTAAGTTGCTTTAAAAGTTCAGGAGTTAAAAAGTTTATGATTTCAAAATTTAACCACCATTTCATTGTTCTAGATTCAAATTACTTTGAAACAGTGGCGTAGCGAAAGGGGGGAGGCAGAGGAGGCAACGGCCCTACCCAAAAAACTTCCAAAAAGGTGTATGTGGGAAAATATGTCAAAATTCCTTAAGTTTGTCGGATTATTGAGGAATATTTCCAGGCTTCGCCAGTGCACCAAAAATCCTTAGCAAAGTATTGGTTTGAACTACTTGCAAATTTTAAGCATACAAAAAGTGGTCCTTCTTCAATCCACCCCCTACAAACAAGATATTTCCATGCTTTGTGGGCACCTTTTCCAATTATAAAGTCTTGTGAGCTTTAGCATTAGTACTATAAAGCTTACAATTATTTCGGAATCAATGTTCTAAACAAGAGCATAGGGCACTGTTGAGTGAAAGCAATATTTAATAATTGGTAGAGGGATGCAGTTAGATGAAATGCCAACATTTTGAATTCTTTTCGTTGTTAGTTGTTAGTTCGTTGTTAGAGCTCAGATAGTTTCATGCTACACATCCCATTGTAGAAACGGTCTTGGCGGTTAATTTCATTGTATCTTATACATTACAAGAGTGGTTGAATGGTGCTTTGCAGATGTCATTTACCACCCGGCCAGAACTTTTCGTTGGAAGAAGGGCCTATTTCGCAGGAAAATTGCCTTGCTGAAGGCTGCACTGTTAGCATTATTGAGGCTATGAACCATACCTTCAAACCGCCCTAAAGTGCCTCTCCTTGAAGTCGATTTTTTTTCCTGGTGAAGACTCTTTGCGTCCAATTTTTACAGCTTAAAGTCCGTTCTTTACCTTGCTTTCCTTGGTATCAGCAAGGTATAGATTCCATTACGTTTATATTGTACTGTACTCACAAAGTGCTGAGACACGACAAAGTGCCGCCGCAGCCGAGGTGTTTTCAACTAGAGATTATACAGATATCTGCTGATCAACCAATTTATCGTGGTGCTTTCATGGCTAACCGCATCTAGAAGTATAAAATAATAAGAGACAGGTGTGTTATGTTACTCTTATCACTTTTTAACAAGGTAGGCTCACCATAATGCTAATGACGTCATTGCAAGGACAATCCTTTGCCACGGAACACATTGCTCCGATGAAAAAATCCTTGTTATGATAAATAGAGGTAGGTCTTTAGCGGCGAATGCTACGAAGTAACTGGCTCTTAATTTGGCAATCAGTGAGAGTGGCTTCTACATCAGGGTTACTGCAAAGGAATTGTACAGGCTTAACAGCCCTTGCATTCAAATCATATTTCCTACAATCTTTTAATGAAAGATTGAGAAGTTGCCTAGCGCGATTTTTGTATGCATTTAGTTATGCTCTCCGCAAATGTTCTTTAAGACCGACAAGAGCTCCACAAGCCTCACAGTTAAAGACATTTCTTTTTTTCTCGCTGCAGAAAGCAGCAGTGACAGTACTTTTAGGAATATTGCTTCCTACTCCAAAGGCATTAAGCAAACATTGCGTTCAGGTCAAATGATTGGCTAAACTAAGAACTTCCTTCATCATTTGATTTACAACGTTGTTCCTTCAAGGATGGGACTTTAAACAAACTAGCTCTGGATGCCTTGCATCGCCAGTTCAGCAAGCAAGTGCAGGCAGTTAAGCCATTGCACTGAATTTTGTATGCTTTGTACAACTGACACCTTCTTATATCCGACTTTCCTTGAAAAGTACGTGTAGATTGATTAGATTTATCACTCACTTGCTGAACTTTGCTTAATAGGAACTCTTAAGTAAAGAAATATAAACTCGACCAGAAGTTCCGTGTCCAAATACTGTTGAGACTTAAATCACAGTTGTCATGGATATATCCCTAAAGTGATCTCATCAAGCCAAACATTGATACTAAAAGTGACATAGAATACGTTAGAATGTCGATTAAGTGGCATGGTTCGTATTAGCTATCAGAGCTAATAGCCTAATGACTTGAATCATGATTGGTTTGGTAAGAAATAATTGATTCTGTTTCGGTGATTTACAGAAAAGTCTCTGGTCTATGCGCATGGAAGTATCATATGGTGGTACACTACATTCGCTAGCTGGAAGGCGAAAATCGAAATAACTTACTGTTTTGGTGAATTTCGCGAGGTTTTCGCAGGAAACTGATTTACGACCATGCAAGTGAAGAGCTATTGGTAATGCAGGGGGTCACGCAAGGGGTGGTTTAAGGCATGACTAAGGAAATATCTGCTTGCTGAGCCAAAACAAATACTTCAGGACATAAAAGGGCAGGGCGTAACCCCCCAGAACAAACCAACTGACGCCCTAGCCATGATTATTACAAGCAAATGATATACGCCAAGATATGATAGTAGTGGCTTAAATGTGAGTTATCGTAAGCCTAAGGGTCATGGATATGAGGTTAGCTGTAGGTCTAAGTTCCTGTCCATGTTACAAGCATTTGATTTTAGGAATTCGAATTTAAAGTGGAATCATTTTAGGCATTTGTAAGAGGCTGAAGGTGCAACTTAGGCCTGATAAATGCCAGTTTCGCTCTCATAGCATCCACGTGTCTACTGGAGTTCGGCGGTTTAGACATTCCCTTCCTACCCTGCATCTGCAAACATTTAAGCCAAAAAACGACCCGCCTGTAAAACGATAAGCAATTGAAAAACCAAACTTTTAAAGATATCATTTACGTAGCTTAATAAAAGCTTGACATTTAACGATGATACGGTGTTTTGAGGTAATTATAAACACGATTAATTTAACAAGGTAATCTCGGGCGGTCAGGCTATTGGAGCCAGCGTCAAAACTTGCGACCTCTTCATCCACAACTTCATCATCGATTTTTGCTACAAAATGGGTGGCCATAAAGCGGACACTTTGATATGCTGTAAAGAGTTAATCTTCTCAGATTCATTTTCATCGATAGCAGGTGACGAAATGAAGTGGGATCATCTACCTTCTCACAGGAAGGTAGAAGGCCCACTTGGCACCTTCGTGGGAGTAAGGGCAACTCAAGACCCCCTATTTGCGCTTCTTAAGCATATAAGGTCCGTCATTTGGCAAGCGAAATTGTCTTCCATTTACGAGGTTTGGAATTAGTTTGTTAATACGCAATGCATTGATTTATTTTAACAGTTTAGTTCATTTTCTTGCTTGGAGTCTTTACTCAGGAGAGAGTGGATGGGCAATGATTGGTTAAATCCAATAGACAATCATGTGCACTGTCATAAGTTATGTTTCCGCGTGTTCATGCAGTTTTGCGTAAAAAAATGTTCATGCAATAATTAGGATATTTAAAAAGACAAGAATAGGAGATGGCCCACAAAGAAGGGCCTAGACATTTGAGTTGCACTGGGGCTCATGAATGGCAATTGAAAGAATTTTTCCCTTGTTTAACAACCGGTTTTAGAGAGAACATGTTTTGCATCTTTCACAAGAACCAAACAAGACCCCTGTGTAGGGCAGCAATTTATATTCACTTTTTTCCTTTCTTTCCTTTTTTATTCGAAAAAAACAGTTTTATCAGGTTAAATAGCAATCACAAGCTGTCAGGTGTTCCGTGTGTAACGAGCATGATTTTTCATTAAGCATTTCCTCAGAAGAACCCGGCACTTCAGGACGCGTGATGCACTCCAGGGCAAAGGAGGCAAGACAGTGAAAAATAGGGCAAAAAACAGTTAAAAAGAAGAACTAGGCTAATGTTCTGAAGGCAGGAGGGGCATTTGCCCCCGATGCCCTCGCCACCCCCCTGCTGCAAGTGTCCTTGCCAGTGCCGTCGAGAAGGAGGCGGAGAAGAGGGGTAACTACCCCAGGGCCCAGGTATCTAAGAGGTCCGTTCCGTAAATGTCTAAGGCTAGATAATGTTTATCGGCATAACAATCACTTCCCAAATAACAGTTATGCAATGAAATAGATTACTTTTTGCAACATGACACTTTTAGTTCAATCACCAGAGGGGGCGTCGCTATTTCCAACCTGGGGCACTGTTGGCAGTCGACGACCCTGATCCTTGCCGGCACTGCCTTGGAAAATACGGTACGGTACCTCAATGCTTTCTCTAATATGAAACCTTGGATCGCTGCGTTGGTTTATAACATTGATGCGGAAACGGAAATAACTGCGCCATTTCCACATATGTATGTCTATTCAATTCAACACACATCGTACCGACGTGAAACATATGGCAAGCAGAGACATGACTTTTAATGGAACACTTTATTTCGTGAAGTAAACAAGAGATGTTTGCCGGCTGTTTTGATTCCTGCAACTCATTTTTAAGTAAGTGACTACCATGCATAAGTGGTTGCTGATGTAACGAACTTGTAAAACAGCGAACGTGTGCCGAAAGAAACAATTTTTTATCGTTAAGATTGAATATTAGATTTACCGATAGTATAAAGCATGTTATCAGGGATACAGCGATCAGCGAATAAATTAATATCATATGGAATACCACGTGCTAGGGCGAAAATACATGTGAAATTACAATAATTATCTCCATAGCAAAATTTTATAATAATAAGTTCCACTCGATTTTGTCGCCCTTTTTTTACCAAATTATGCTCCAATAATTGAAAACCTGAATTTTCTGCCCGATTATTTGAGTATTCTAACACTTCTTTGAAAATATCTCCTTTAACAGGAACACATATCTTCTGCCTGTCTCATTGGATTCCAATGTGTATTAAAAATTGTCTCTATTACGGGTTACATACTCAAGTTTGTTAACAATTCTACTTATCTCCCCTTTCCCTATTTTTGCATCTGGCGCCGATGTTCTCTTATGCCAAAGTAAGATCCATTTGACCCAGTCACCAGTGACATATACGTCTGAGGTATAAAGAGGAGTAGAACACTGTACCAATTGTTATGTGGCTGGCTCTTAATTAGCTGGGTTATTGACGATATGAAGAGGAACTCTAAAAATTGCCCATTTCATTTTCTTGCGTATTACTGGAGTATTAGATTTGTCCACAAAATTCCTTGTAACCAACGAATCCACTAACATACAATTAAGCATATATATAAGCACTTTGGGAATGATAACTCATTGAGTGATCGCTTACGCATTTTTAGTTATTAAAAAAGTGGAATATGAACAAGAATTGACGCTTTTCTCCACTACTTTAAGTCCTGCTGTTTTTAACATGGCTGCGAAGTAAGAGTGTTAGCTGCATATTTTAGGCATAGAAAATTTTGAAATTAACTGCAAAAAGTTTACGAGCTTTTCTAATTTCACACGATTTTATTCAGTTTCAATTAGCGTAATCAAGATATAAAAAGCCTAATTACTCTATGCCCCACCCTGAAATATCAAAGATTTCACACAGCATAGCAGTGATTTAAAAGCTGATTTTATGCAGATTCAATAAGAGAGCATAATCAAGACAGAAAAAGCTTACTTACACTATGTCCCACCCCCCTGAAATTTCCGACCAACTCTGAGCATGCCTTCTCTCCAGCCACTTTGCCCCTGTGTGGAGACAGTGAGGCAACTGGTTGAAACGAATGTGGAAAGTTGTCTTCTTCATGTTTTCTTGCGAACATAATTCACACTGTTTTTACACATAAATTCCAATAATTTTGTAAACAACTCCTGTGAAAAATACAGCTGAAATAGAAAATATTCAATTTAATGACATTTTGCAAAAAAATACCAATGATTTTGTTAAATCAATCTTGTGACATTTTGTGCCACTCTGGTGCAGCCACAGTTGGGGAAGTGATCAACTGGGCAGCAGTGTACAATGAGAGTTGATAATATTGATCAAACTTCTTATGAATCGAAAGATCAGATTTGATCAAACTTTCTTAATACAAAAATGTATATGTCATATGAGTTTCGTAAATTAGGTCCTTTTATATTAAATGAATTTTCTAGCAGTTGCCTGTAATTGACGGTTATGCCCTCTGCTTTCTGAGTGCGATAGTTAAATATAACCTACAATTCAATAATGTCTCTAAAATGCGAGTAACTTGCTTTTGATTGGGGTATGCTGGGACATTCCCCTGCAACCCACCTACCAGCGGTGCCTTCTGTCCCCTGGCCACAGAGAGATTGATCGCAAGCTTTCGTCTAATACGGGCAATTACTTTGATTGTGTTTTTTTAATTACAATTTCTTTTAATGCGAAATGATTTTCGACAAAGACGATATTGAAGATAACCGTTTTCTCAGTCCTTTTAGTGTAAGGCAAAGCAGCTTGGAGCGGTCCCTTTTTTCTTGTGGTTTTCCTGTTCAGCAAACCGGCGTGGTCTACTTTCAAATACAACTTATCATTTGAAGAAAATTATGTAAAAATAATCCCAGCTTACGGACAAACATACCAGGAATATGAAAAAAGTACTCTTGTCAAGACCGTACTTGATAGAGTTTACAAGTGTTTTAGAAAGCGTTTTTTTTAAGAATCCAAGTACATCGCTTCATTCATTGTGGTATAAAGACGGGTGCTTTCCCGTTCTCAGCCATCCGTTGAAAATTTGGCGAAATGCGTCCCTGTTGTCTGACCAATGTTCTATTTCTTTTACTTTCTTTAAGCTTCCGTCCTCCAGTTCCAATTTCCAGGAATTTTATCGTTGCATATGCTGAAGTTAGCAAATAATATTGCGAGCTGTTGATCCTGGCCTAGAAGAGGAGCATTTGGATTTGGGAAGAAACCCATGAATCTTGGGTTTCGATGGTTTCTAGTTGATCCCTATCAGATGTAAGCTAACCGTGAAACACAACTCGAATAGATAATGATAACAAAGGACCTTTTACTTCTTCAACAAGGGAACATATAACTATACATTCGAAGGGCTGGCAGTGGACAGAGTTAGGCAAACATTATGGTCACACGGTCACTAGTTGGAGAAAGGTCTACAAAAACCAATAGAAACTGCTTTGACACACCCAAGCCATGCTTATTTTCCATTGCCTTGGTAGGAAGGTTTGCCTTCCGGCAGATTCTTGTCTAGAGGAATGTTAACAAATTTTCTTGACTTTGGCAGCGGGAGGTAGATTATTGGAAACAACAGAAGTTTATAAGCCATGGCCAGGAACACACCCTTATATCTTCTGCTTCTGGAGAAGATTAATATTTCGAACAAACGTTAACACAGATACGTCTTTGCTAACATTTGTCCCAAAGCTTCTCATGGGCACTTCAGCGCTTTTTTCAAATGCTAATCCATTTTGCAAAGCATAAAAGGCCTTTCAATCCAAAAATACTTCTTACCAGAACTTCTGGCAATTGTATTCTCTTTGTGGCTAATTCAAAGTAGCCAAACTTTATTACAAAACAAACAGTCGAGCCCCCACTAGAGCTTCAGGTCATAGAATTGGATATGAAAGATAAGGGTAAAAGGATTTGTGGGATTACTGGTCCGTAAGAGAAAGCTGGTAACAGCAATTGATGTGAATGGCACGATTAATATAGTGGGCGGATGATTGTGAGTAATGACATAACTGAGATATGGAATATAATAATATAGTGCTTTGTGCAAGCATGCTTTCTTGTTCGTACTGTGCTAAACATGCTCAAAAAATTCATCTTTTTGCTTGAGTCCTGTTCATGCCATCAACATCTTCCATGGGGTACAATAATTTTGGGAAGAAAATAAAGGCAAGAGGAGGAAATTTATCTTTGTGTGTTACTTGGTGGATTTTGTTTTGCTTTCTGCAACTATTAAATCATATTAAAAACATTTTAAGGCTATTATTCCACATGTAGTGGGTAAAATCTTTCAAGGGCCTAAGTTAGGAGGGAGGTTACACTCTTGCCCTGCTCAATACGTAATACATGCACACTTGGGTAGAACATATTGTCATGTAGCGATTGTTTTTGCTCTGTTTGAAAACGATTCTTTCATAGCCCATGAACCACCCCATTTGTAGGTTAGCATTTAGTTTAAGGTTTGTCTTATATCATCCTTTCCTTGCCACTTTCACTGAAAGATTTTTTTAAAGCGAGCTCTTGTTTAATTTCAACAACTTCGTGTCATTTTAGTTCAATTTACATCATTTAAATTCTCAACATAAGATTCACAAGCTAAAAATTATGCTAAATAACCTGAACTTGTGAACAGTAGCGGACTGGTTTAGAATTGCTCACCGGCTATAGATAGCTAAGATTGACTATATTGGGCGTGGCTTGAAGTTAGGGCGTGGTCACGAGAAAGAGTTAACATAAAGGCCAACTTATTTACTTTTGCTTTGTTTGCATATACTTTGCAAGTATTTTGCCTGAATCTGTTCCTTGAAAACCTTTCAAAATTCGTGTAAATAAATTTTCTTCATTTTCTCCGAATGTGGAAAGCGATTCTAAAGGGGGCTGTTGTCACCAAAGTGGCCCTTTTGGAAGAATTAACAAGTGCCCCACTGGCCATGGCTTAGTCCGTCGCTGCTTGTGAAGTTATGTATTGAATAACTTGATAAACATAATATATAGGATTTAAATGTAGCATGTGATTGCTCGGAACCAATTGTAAATGTATTTAATCTAATAATGTCAACGTCTCTATGTGAATCGTTGTGCTCTGTTGTTCGTACAGTGTGTCTGTTGTTCTGTCTAGATGTGTTGATTAACAAACTGTGATGCTACATGTAATGATTCATAAATTGTAAAGATTCAGGCTTGGTTAATCATGATTATGAGCACTTGACTTGTGTGTTTATTTGTCTTCCTCGCTACATAAAGATAACTTATTTTCAACTTGCGTAATTTGAACCTTCGCCATCAAAGCTCTCCTGTTCCTTAGACCGTTATAATTTGAACTTTCTATAACTAGAATATTTCCTCAATCGCCTTGAACTCCATCCCCTTAAACCTTTGCTTCCAGCGTCACCTTGTTTTAAAACGCAATAAAATTACTTCCGCTGCTTCGTTTTAACAACATTCCTTTTTCAATATTTTAGAATATCATCTACAAGAGTATTACAGCGCGGACCAGTGTACCTGAAAAAGCAATATGAGCAGGTATTGACTTTCATTATTTACTTTTATTAAGGGATTATGCAATGCTAAAATAGTTGTTCTAAGGCCCCATTTACACCCGACTGTTTCCAAATGAAAGCGATTGAAAATCATGTCGTTTTGGCCCCCCGTTTAAATTTTAAAACCTCGTTGTCGATCTGGAACAATGTTCCGAAGAGTTCCGTTTCAGGCCGTTTAGGCAAATCGTTCAGGCGGAATCTTTACCAAAAGCGGCATGAAACGAAAGCACTTCGGAACATTGTTCCATGCTTTTAAACAGTTTAAATTTCAAACTAATGATTGAGCTAATGATCAAGATTGAGCAGACTAGTGACGAATGGAACCTTTGTTGAAAGAATCACAATTTGTCTTGCTCCACGTGCCATATTCTCTAAGACCATAGACTCGAACAACTCACTTTGCTGTTCTCACACTTTAATCCTTGCTACTTCGGCGTGCTTCAGCACACTTCATTTCAGTCTTTATTTCAGCAAGATTGAAGTAGCAGTTCATTTCCGTTTATCATTTTGAAATTCAACTACATAAATTATAACACTAAATTAATACAGTAGATATATCATGAAATACATCAAATAAACAGAACGATTGAAAGAAGTATCACGCTGGCATTGGATAATACTCTAGTTCTTATTTATGATATTTACGTCTGTTTGCAAAAGCATGTGTTAACCTTAAAATAGCAGGCTTTAATTCATTTTCTATGCAATTGATGTGGCTAACAAATGCTAAATATGGTAACAGGCCCATCGAGATGGGTAAAGTTAAAGCGATGCACACACAACTTATAATTTTAACTCTGGAATTACGAGACTGTTTGAGTCTTTTGCTGCCCGTGACAGCTATAGGCGCCCCGTGCAGTGAAATTGTTTAAGACGTAAGAATATGATAACGTTACCTTACTTTGGTTGCTATATTATACACGGCTCTCAGTGAAACAGAACCACTGAATTCGCTTCTATTTCTAACTTAAGAGAAAGGACACAGTTTGACAGCTAGGGGCACTTTACCAACTTTGGGACCATCAATGGTACACCCTAATGGTACACCGCTTTCTATATATCAGGGTAAAATGATGGATTTTTCATTTATCTGTGTTTTATAGAAAAAATGATATTCTTTATTTTAAGGTTGCTCATAGAAAACTATTAGCAGTTGCCAAAAGATCATTAATTTAGGACAATCATTTAAGCGTAGAGAAGGCACAAGCATACATACACAGCAAATGTGGCTTAATGAAATTTTCATATAATATATTAAATGACTAATTATTCGACCCTGCCAACCAAGCTAGGCATGATGGCTCAGGTATTTCTTCTCTAAGATAATCGTGGAAAAATAAAGTAATTTTTTCATCATCAAGTTAGGTCTCAATAATAAGGATAATGATGTTAATGATTACAGTTTTCATATAGCACCGACGTCTATAAGAAATATATTCTTTAGCAATGTACAATACCTGAGTTAAAAAAATATTGAACTGTAAAAAAGAGTTCAAGAATTGAAAACAGTTCCAAAGCAATAGAAAAACAAGAATGTCTTTAATCTAGATTTAAAAGTATCACTCTCAATCACTGAATCACTGAATCACTACCAATCACTTAAATCTTAATCAATCGCTGATCAATCAAGAACCAGCGATTTTTATAAGGATTTTCATCTTTGCACTAAATACGTTTATGAAAAGGTTATAAAGATGATGCAAAAAGTCAATTGATGGAACTTTCTAGTCAAGAATGTTTTCTAAACTAAGGGACGGATGAACTTCATAAACAAAACTTGCATTTGCTTAAAAGTGAAACAATAGGTTTTAGTTACTCAGTCACTTCTAAAGGGCTGAACCAAGAAGCTATAAGGAAAGGGAAAGCTGTGCATTTCACTTTAAGCCACTAGAAAGTTATACTAGTGTTAATCTTATGCTGTGATTCAGATCTTTAAAGTTGATGAGGTATCGGAATTTTTTATAAAGTAAAATTTGTTACTCAAGGAGAAGCTATGCTTTCATCCTGCTTGCAAGGAATTGTGCAGAAAATTGAGCAATTATAGAGACCGTAAAAACATAGATTTTGAATGAAATTGGCTATTAACGAACTGTGGCTCCTGTTGTTCAATCTATATTCTCGTTATGAGAACGCTTTGACTCTTTGAAGCGAAGAGGCGGATAGAGGATGAACACTCGTTTATCGGTAAGAGACTTGGGGCACGTGATTAACATTAGGGATCTGGGGCAAGTAAGACACCTCGCCTTGTCGTTAAAGAGCATTTACTCGGTAAATGGCCTATTAACTAATTGTATAACCATGTGCTGACCATTATGTGTGTATACATATTCAGTGTAGTTGGCATCTAGAGGTTCAATCATTTTTTCTTCCAAGTTCACGGCTATTATTGGCGATTCACGCTGGCTATCCCATGCATTAAGCTTCAATAATACGCAAGCTTACACAGCGGTACACAAGGCAATACCCTTCCGAAAGGTTGTTTACCTTGCTTTACAGAATCATTCGCATCATTATCAAGGACATCATTTCAATGGAGTTAGTTCTTTCTATTAACCGCGTTTCCAACGCTTAAAAGAGTGCTTTCTTCTCTAATCGCTTAGGTTTTCCATCGCATCCCTCGATTAGCGTTCTTACCAAATAAAAGAGCTAACAAAACAGCACTCTAGATTAAAAGATCGAAGAGCCTTATTCGCTGGAAGTCGACAGAGCTGTTGTCTTTGCCTTTTTATGCAGGGAAAATATACATGCCTAAGCTCCCTGTTTATATCTGTGCACGAGGCCGGAATGTGTGTGCCTACTACTTCATGAACAACGCATCAAACATTTCCGCGAATACTTCCATCGGCTTGATACGGACGATGTTCACAGCTTGCTTCATCCTTTGACGTAAAAGTATGCCCGTTTTAATTCTGTAGTGGCTCCTGCCTTTCGGAATATCTTGCAAACACGGATGTTTTCATGTGTTTCGCAAGTCAACTTTTGCCTTTCCTTTCGCGAAAAAACTGCCGCACTGCGTAACTTTTGATTTACTTTCAAATTCTGCCAATCAAGATCCAGGTGCACACTTAGGTATATTTGCATATTGGGATGTCAGTACCTGTTCACGATTTACCAAATAGAAAGTTTATCAAATAAAAACCACATTAAAATTACAGAGAATAAAAATTATTCGCCTTTCTTTTTGTCATTGGCTGAAGAAAAAAAATCCTCTTCTATATTACCGAATAAATAAAATTTTGACATATTTTTTGGCCGAAACAGCCCATAATTCTCCCATCAAATGGGCCTTGGCATGGACCACCCTCAATTAATCAAATTCTAATTGTTCTTGGCTAGGCGGAAAAGGACTTGCATGATTACTAATGAAGTTTATGGCTTCAAAAACGTGAAATGATTGACATAGACTGAGTTAAAAACACACGAAGTATGGTATATAATACCTTAATATTGCGCGAATAATCGAAAGCATAGCCCGATACAGCTGCTTAGGAGAATATGCGGTAACTACTTTGACATTGGTCATTCCAATGATCATGCCAATTGACAAAAATGCCTCCACACACATATCTTTATCAGGCGCTCCCTACAAAGACACTTATTAATAACAGGGAACCCTGAGGCTATGGTCTGGAAATTTGGACATTTTATTTAACTTCGCTCCACTTATCGAAACCTGAATTTTCCCAAGGCGCTCCCATGTTTCAAATCGTTTATTGAAAGACTGTTGTGCACTTTAATAGACGTTCTGGTCACCGTAGATTCACATTGAATAGGAAATAACTAAATGTTAAAACGTTAAATATTCACAACAGTGCACTTCATGAATCGTCGATGTTCCTGCTTTGAACATTGTTGCAGAGCCCACGCATGATTAGCAAGTGATCTGTGTCCTACTGCTACGTCATAACAAAGAATTAATTAGAATTATAAGGCTTAATTTTCCAGTCAATGATTATCATTCGAAAATTCTGCAGCATTTAAGACGAATTTTCAAATTGTACAGTTTTAAACATTGCCTGCGCATTCCCTCTCGTTTCATAGCATTCTAATACGATATGAATAATGAAACGCCAGTAAAAATTGGAATATCGATGAAACTAGTGCACGAGAAAGTAAGGCGGTGCGGGAATGTGGAACAAGGGATATAATGGACAGTACCCCGACCATTTGGAGACAAAGATATGGTACTTTTTTCCCCTAAAATGCCCATTTTGAGATCAAATGTTTGTTAAGCATTGCCCACTTTCTGGGGTTGTGCCGGAGGCAGAAGATTGAGGTACCGACACTTATATTCTGAGTCAATGCCGATAGAAACTTTACAAGGCCTTTATTAGGTTCTCCTCAAACCGTCATCTCTTGTCTCATTATATTGCATTTGGTGGCAGTGCTATAGTAGGGTGGAAACTGCGAAAAGTCAAGGAGCTCTATTGCCAGGATGGAACGCTTTTGATAGCCTAAACATGCTATGATTTTCAACTTCTACATAAACTCAAGAGAGGCATATATTATGCCTCAGTCCATCTCAAACTCGTTAAACCTAAAACTTTCAATAATTACAATGGAACTCATTGGAAGCCAATAAACCTCTATGATTCGAATCACTTAAAATCGAATCGAATCACTCTATTTTCGTAATTCGAACAATTTGATGATCCCCAAAGAGATCATATTGGACAAAGACAACTGTATAACTTATTTACTTTGAGCATACTTGCCAGAGATCAGAAAATCGTATTTTGATGACATTACATAGGCAACCAGGTTTTTGGATTATAGATTACTCGGTTCTTTTTCAATGGATTATTGGGATTACTCAACAGCTTTTTTACATGGATTGCGGATTATCAAAGATTTGTAAATAGATAATGAATTAATCCGCAGGATTCCCATGCAGCGTGGGGGCCATGGGACATGCTCCACCATGTGTCTGGAGAAGCCAGGCAATTATTTTTATACTTCTTAATCTCCTTTATATGATTGCAGTATTGATATTTCTTTCAACAGTTTAATGACCCAAAGCGAAAACAAGAGACGGATGCAATAGCCATTGGGTATGATATAGCAATCGAGGAGTGCCAGACACGATTCAAATGGAACAGATGGAATTGCACGTTGCCAAAAACTCTACTCGACGCAAAAAAACCTGTGTCACTAACACAAACTCTACAACACGGTGAGTTGAATCTCTCTACTCGCCAGGCATATGTACCTCAGGCCTTTTGTTTAAATGATCTTTTCTATTGCGTCCAGTGAATTCCTCTCTACCGTTACGGACAGATAACAATTGACAAAAGACTATATCTTTTCGTGGGCCTAAGCTTTGGAATATCCTTGGATTTGAAGTTAACAGGCGCTTTCCCCGACACCCTTCAAGCACAGAGTTAGAGGTGTTTTTCTATTTATTATATGTTTAGATTTAAAAATTTGTCACGGCCCGCTGAGAAGCAGTTCTTAGAAAATGATGGCTACCTTGATGAAATGATTAAAGGATTTATCCAATCAATCAATCAATCAATCAATCAATCAATCAATCAATCAATCAATCAATCAATCAATCAATCAATCAATCAATCAATCAATCAATCAATCAATCAGTGTAGATCATGGAAACTCTTTGTTATATTAAACTACTTAAAAAAGCTGCTTCATATCAACAATTATTATATCCATAGTGCATGGATGTCAAGAACTCGTTGATGTAAGGAAACTGCAGAAAATTCTCTTTCAAGTTGTTTCTTACAGCCTTAAAAATCTTCCGGAAATGCGATGCCTAAATTAAGTAAAATGAATTGTAATAAGATTTATCATTAATGGACCTTTAACTATAAACTACTATCACCAAAATAGCTCATTCTAAGAAAATTGATCAAGGTTTTTTCGAAGTTTCAACCGAAGTTCAGTCTTAAAAGTGGAAGACGATGCTGAATAGCTTTTTGCCATTGGAGGTTTCGCTACTTTTTGGAGATTTCAATACTCATAACATTAACATGATGTAATGGGAAGCTATTTGAAAATATAGCGCCTTGTTACAAAAGCAATTATATGTCTTTTTGTGCAATAATAAGACAAATATATATTATAGAAATCTTTATTTTTCAGCCAATAGAGAAACGGCATATGTCTATGCAATGGTGGCTGCCGGTGTGACATTTAGCTTGATGAGGAGCTGTGCACGTGGAGAGAATAACAGGTGTCCGTGTATAGTTGAACACATCAAGCGAAATATGACCCGACGCACGTGCAAAGAGAACCTTGATTATGCCATGAAACGTGCAAAGCGAGTTATGAGGGGCTTGGAGGTGAGAAGTGCCCGAACGGCAGAAAGACGGCTCTTCAATATAAAGAATTTTAAAGCTGGGATCAAGGTGATTAAAGCTTTTACATGAAATTTGCTGTGTTTGACGTTGTTATAAAATTAGAGAAAGCTGGGCCCTAGCACGAAGAATACCTGTGAACAGAATTCGGCAGGGGTTATGGGGATTGCCAGCTCCAAATATTAACAAGCTGTAGTTGAAAATAAGTGCAATGAGAAAAATAGACATTTCGTTTAATGGTGACCTATACAGAATGAAAACGTTTAAACCGTTGTTAGAGTCATTATCAACAATGAAATAAAATACCAGAGGTCATATTAACGTTTTGTTACTCGCAGTATTTTGTATCTCACCTTGCACATATATTCATAAATATGTAATATCAATTAGGCATTGGCTGACATGGAGTAATAATACAACCATAAGGGTGCTACCAAATTTTAATTAAAAGTCTCTACCTGGGATTCGAACCCCGTTCGCCGTCACCGGAGTCAAGCCACCAATCCACTGCGCCACACAGGTACAATGAAATAGTCACGAAACTCCAATGTAGTTTTACGCAGTTCTCACAATTAGAGACTGTTTTTTTCTTATATATATATAGGCGTTATCAGAATTTGAACATTTAAGGCATAAGATATGAGCCTTCTTAGTTATAAAAATGTATATACTACTCGAATAAAAGTTCTTTCGGTTAACGTTTTGTTGTTGCTTCAATGATTAATGATGACGAAAATGTTCTCATTTGAGTTTATAGACGAAAATATATTTTCGTTTAAGTATATTTGGTGCTCTAGATATTAAAAGTTGAAGTTTTTTTCTGAGTCTATTCAATATTTAAAAATTTCTATGTGGTAGAGCTTATGAATGTTATTGTCGTGCGAAAAATGTCTTCGTAAATTTTTCTCTCTTTCGTTGCGTGTTCAAATCTAGCAGTTGCTACCAATGCTTTATTTAAAGGTATGTTTCGTTTATAGACGATCCAGAAAGAACTGCCGGAAGTCTGTCGCTGTCATGGAATATCTGGGACGTGCACTCTCCAATCATGTTGGAAATCTATGCCAAATATCGGCAAGGTGAGCGAACGATTGCGAACTCATTACGATAAAGCCGTAAAAGTTCGCTTTCAAAGTGTGAAAAATGAATTGGTACCAATCAGCAAAAAGAAGGATCGCAAAGCTGTACGGAAGATTTCTCTGCGAAGCGAAGAAATTGTGTATTTAGAAGCCTCACCCGATTACTGCCGACCAGATACCTCAATTGGACATAAAGGAACGCTACTGCGAAACTGCGATCCGGATAACCGCAAGATCTGTCAAAATCTATGTGAAGAATGCGGTTATCGAACAGTCAAACGAACTGTTTACGAGCAAAATTGCGAGAAATGTCGCAAGCAATTTGAATGGTGCTGCACTGTTTCATGTGGTAAATGCAAATTTACTAGGGCACAATGCATGCAGATGCCAACGGTCTAGAACTTGCGGTGCAGTTGACAATTGCAAGATAAAAGCGGATGGTAAGGCCGCAGAGAAGCCCAAGCAAGTGGATGCACTGGCTCAATGTTCAGCATACATCAGACAGCTAATCGCTGCTGCACTTCTACAACTTTAAAATGAAGAGAATCGGGACTGGCTCCGAGAATTAGGATTTCGCGGCAAGAGACAACAGTCCTTTAACAAGAAATGTTTAGGCAGACGCTGAAGAAGGAAACAAAGCTGGACTAAGAAAAAACAGTTATTACCAACTGAAGACTGTGACTAAGTTAATTTGTACGTAATTTATGCAGCATAATTTATACTACATTAGAATAATGATGACAATCTAAGACAGCATGTCGCATCTATCGAAATAGATTTATTATACGTATATTGAATGTAAAGTCTAGATAAGAATTTTTCTGTAAAAATATTGGGAATTAATTGAGATGTGATTTGTAGAAGGATTCTGTTGTGAAGAATGACAATCTCATCGAGGCAAACGTAAACGCAGTCGAATGTATCTATGACCAGTTTGGCACAATATTGGCAGTTTTATGATGATGAATATTGGTCATTCCGACAAAAATCGGAAGAGACATGATGGATCACCAAGAAAAATGACATAAACGATGGTTGATATATAATAGGAAGATAGAAGAAAACGAAGATATAAGACGTGAAAAGCTGTTGATTAGGCCTAAGTTGAACAAGGTATCAACGACGGCTAACCAATCATATGATGAAAACATGAACGAGACAAACCGAGATCGAGGCAAACCGAGATCGAGGCAAACCGAGATCGAGGCAAACCAAGCTCTACTAAACGTAGGTCAAAAAATACACAAACCACCGTTGGCGAAAATTGAGAAGGCAACAGAAAATCATTTTATAACTATTATCGACAAAAGTAAAACAAATATGAGATTCCTGTGTTAATGCCTGATTGATGAATTATTCTTTCTCTGCTTTGTGGATATAACCATGAAACGGGTGAATATTTATATGAAATAGTTTTTATTGTTATTCTGGTCATAAGATTCATTTCGAAATTGTGCTTTGAACCTGGTTTTTCAAATGACCTTGTCATTATAAGTCATTCGTCGCAGATGATGGAACTTAACGTCACTGTATGTGGTTACTTGAAAGATTTCACGCACTTGCGGTGTACTTGTTACGAAAAATCTAATGATAAATCTCATAGGACAATCTTATAGCCGCTATATAGATAACGGTAGTCCTATCTTCAGTTGCTGCCTTGTTTGACAAATTAGAAACAATCATTTCAACTTTTGACAAAGCGTGGCTATTATTTACCAAGATAAGGGACACAATACTTTATCAACCAAGCCTTTGGAAACAGGCCCGCAATTTAAAGTTTCTTTTTAATTTCCCAAGACCAATTTGAGAATGGAACAGGGCCCTACTAGCCTACGCGAATAGGCCTCTCTGTCTTTGCAGGATGTGTCTCCGAGCAAATTTCAAGCAGGCTAGCTCGCACAGGAAACTGTGGGCGCAAACTATTTTGTTAGCTTTTGAGAATGCTCTTGCAGTCTAAATTTGTTTCTTTCGAATTTTTTTCATGTTGACATAATCTTTTTTATATAACGAATCTTGAACAAACGAGCCTTGTATTTTCCTACAGAGATATCAAGGATATCCATTAGAATTGCTCGAGGAACACAATTTGCAGGATGGCATGACATGTATTGTTTTCGACACAACTTATCCAACTGTTAGGCCTAAGCTCTCATATTTAAACAAATGGAAGTAGTGGAAGTAGAAGCACAATTGGTGTTGACCAAGACCTTCGCTAATCGTAAACACTTTCAGAATTCCGGTTTAAAGTAGGTTAAAATGCAATATTTCACATGATGAAATAATTTCAGGGTTCGGATCATTGAGTAAGCAAGGACGACTTTTCATTTGGTGATTATCGAATCTGCCTGCACAAGAATGCAAACCCATGGTTTTTCCAGATAGAAGCAGTTGGGTCTCACCTTGCATTCGCAAAGTATCAGTAACCTGTATCTCTTATTTATAAGCAAAATCGTCATATGTGTTAGTTAGTTTTCCACAGTACTCTCGTATTTTTTAATACATGGTGTATGAAATTTCGTGTCTCGGTTTCATACCGGGTTACAGTTCTCTGGTATTATTTAATGGATTGTCTATGGAATTTCGTGTCTCGTTTTCGTGGCAGGTAACCAATTGATTGCTGGTCATTGAGAGCTTTAGCCTAAGTTGTGTCGAAAAGAATACAAACATTAATAATAATTTTGCTAATAATGATATTTAGAGAGTAAGGCCTCAGTCACTCGAGAGTGCATTTCATGTGGATCCTCTGTTTCACTAATTGTATCGATGCCATCCCTTCAATAAAGTCTTTCAAGCAATCCAAATGAATAACCTTGATTTATATGTAGGAAATGGAAGAGTTATATTGTCCCAAAAATGCTATGCTATTAAATAGGAAGCATATATTAAGCCTGCACAGTGGCCTTTTTGTCAAGAGGGAAGGCAATACGGATAATGCGTTAGTTTTTTGGTGAATTGATGCCCTTGAATAGGTGTTAACAAAAGCTGTCGCGAGAAAAGAAGCAAGCGTGAATGGTTTTCGTAGAATGGCCTCTGATTTAGAATCTGATTAAGAAGTTCTTCGCAGCCAATTGAGAAGCCACGACACAGCCGCTAAAATAGACGCTTGAGGAAATTTAGAAATCTGCATGGTGGTCTCTTGATCGCGGTTGGTGGATTTGAAACTGCCTTAGACAATTCAAAACAATAGCAATTATACTCGAACCAATGGTCACTCCACCAGCCAGGGAGCACCAGGCCATTTCATTAATTATTTACAGGGTAACAAGCGGATTAGAAAAAATTAATAATATGATAAGAAAAGTATTTCTGCGTGTTTGAATACTTCTTATTTAGGCCAAAACTCCTCCAAAGGCTATTAATCAAAAGGCGAATTTAAGGCAATGCTTGAATGATTGAAACAGACAAGACTGTGAGAAGCGAGTAACAACTAAATGGAGTAGAAGTTCTGGTAGAGTCCTACTTGTGGCGAATATTTCGACAAATACGGATGATTAGATCGTGGTAAGGGTCGTGCTCATGTTAATTATCAACCATTTTGTTTTTTAAGATGTTATTCTAACTTAATTTTGACTCTAGCTAAGGTGAAGAACTGAGGTAAGATATTGTATGTCTGCTGAGGGTGGCAAGTAATAAACCTAATCTTAGGAACGAGCATTATTTCCCTAATAAGACTGTAGATTATTTATAAAGAGTATGCATATATGAAAAGAGTTCAGTAAACAGAAATGGAAGAGAAAAACGTTATTCGAGTCCCTATTTTGTTTCTTTTGGCTTAGTTTAAGCTATGTACATCAGTTCTCATTGCTACGATCACTTCATACGAAAGAGCACCAGCATTTCCTTAATCTAGCTCCGACTTCAAATTGCATTTGTAGGATCCTTCTAATAAACGTGAGAAACTGCGGAGCGTTCGAAACGATGTTTAATAAATCGTTGAGCTAATCCTGCTCTGAGCACAATCGAAGCAACCATACAAAAAGCATGCCCTAAACCACTAATCTATAGACACATCTCAAGATGGCCTAGCACCGTCGTGTTTTCGTACATTTTCGTAGGCCTAATTTTTCTTGTAACCACATTTTTTGCTATGAGATTGGCAGCTTCCAGTTCACAGTGTTACAGAGCAAAAACAAACTGAGAAGCTTGCAGATTTTATGATACCAAAATGAAAATTAAAAATTAACATCTTCAACGATATATAGAGTCAAAAATGGTTTGAATCATAATTGATACTGTGCTAATACAATCACAATTTAACATACAAAATAGATGGTTAAAGATTTACTCCTACTTCTAATACTCTCGTTCAGAACGTTCGGTGTCCCGAACGGCTATGGCGGCCTACACAATTGTCCTCCACATTTCTCTGTCTTGGGCTGCGGTTATGGTCTTGGACAAAATCAGTCCTGGCCTATCGCTTATCATTATTTCATCTGTTGTTTGTGATCGTTTCCCATACACCATTCCTGTCAATAAATCGTTCTCATTATGTGGCCCATAAATTGGAGCTTCCGTTGTTCTATCTAGTCACCAAGTTCTTTAGATTCACAGATCTCCTAAAAAGCAGCGTACCGATGATAATCTTCTGCGTATTGTTGATAGACAGGAAATGAACAACAGCAGAGCATTTAGATGAGCTGGCACGTTATTAGAATACATTTCTTTCATATGGAAGAAACATTGGGAAGAAAGCAGTACCGATAAGCAATTAGCTTACGAATGCCTTGGCAATCAACAGCCTTAAATCCACCCTTGAATTTCCTATGCGTTAGTAATATCGCTATTTTCATAGCCAATCGCTGTCTCAATATTTACAGCATAATAACATTTTGGCAACAATAGATTTGTGGACATGTAAAATACTCAATGCACACTTATTGCATTCGGCAGAAACAAAATTTAGTTCTGCTCACTCGGGAAAATTATTGGTCTGCAAAAAATTACGAAGTTCATTATAATGGGTAGTATTTTAAACCTCAGGAACCTGAGATGAGACTCTCTCAAAGAAATTGTTCTAGTGCCGCCCAAATATTGTTTTCTTGCAGGAAATGATTTCATTTTCATTATTAACTTATTTGTACATGGTGACAATTCAGTTTAGATACCTGTTTTACAATTGGCCTTGTGCAAAAAACAGAAAAATCCAATACAATATAATACAAGCTAAAATAATGAGAAGAATGACAGAATGCAAATAAAGACATGGAAACGGAAAGAAGGACGGATTTGTATTTGTTAAACACCCTTGTAAGTTAGTTGGTAATTTTTAATTACCGAGTGGGTAAAACATTTTCCCATTCTATAGCATAAGAAATTTTGCAGGGGAGTGATTGATTTTGTAGGGCAAAACATTCTCCCAACGCAAAGTCTGAAGAAACATACTCGTTAAATCACCATCAGGCAGATCTCTTTTGAATACATGCTTTGCTAGATCTCTTTTGATGGCATGTGAGCACATTGCTGGGCGTAAATTAGTGAGCAATAAAGAGAGCTGACTGTGTAGCTAATTTGCCAATGACACTATAGCACTGGATAAAACAGGTGAATTCAAGTGAGAGGTCAATGATATCGATGAAGGAGCGTTATGCGAAGATGGGTCTGATGAAGCTGAATTGGCAGTGAGTGACTTGAATCCAAAAAAGTGCACTAAATATATATCGATACAGCCAAGGGCACACTTTAGAAGGGTAACGGGCTGGGAGTTTGATACTCCTCCAATAATTCCAGCGTTTTGTCCCTACTGCCATTAGACGACAATGCGATAAAATCGGTCCGATCTAGTTCTGATCTTGAACTATTCCTATGTATTACAGACTTGAATAATTATTCCCTGCACAGACTTGTAAGGTCGCGCTAATACTTGAAAAACGATCCTGCCACAATTAATTTTGAAAACGTTGTTTTTCTTTCATTGGCCAGAATTGTTTTATCGTCAATTTTGCTAAATCACACTCTTTGTGTCAAAAATTCGGCCCTTCAAAAGCACATCACCCTCCCCCGTTTTAATGTGTGCTTAGTTGGAGAATTTCGCAAATTTAGGGCTCACCCTTAGTCGCCTTCAAGAGCTATGGATAATAAAGTCCATTTGACGTCGTTGACTTTTAGGTTCGGCTCCAATTTCTTTTTGGCAGAGATCGAAACAGCTGTTCCTGTCCCTCTCAGTTATATATAAGAGTATGCTGTTACTTTCTATGGTGGTGATGATAATGATGATGATGATGATGATGATGATGATGATGATGATGATGATGATGATGATGATGATGATGGTAATGGTTTTCATTCTAGAGGCATTGTTTTCGTCCTAGAAGTATGACCAAAGGGATTGTAGTGACTTCACTTAGGCCTGTTTACTTTCTGTATCATCATTCATTCATTCTATATTCTCCCATCTTGATACATACCACAGCCAGCCATTACGTCACTCACACTATCACATTGCCATTAATCCTTCCCCCTCATTATTTACCTTATCAATGCCACGCTATTAAATCCGCTCATCACCTATACTCGCCCTTCCTATTATTTGTTTCACCTGCGTCATTCGATGTTAATTTTAGTACTCCTAGAAATGTATATAAGCCTGTATTTTAATTCATTTAATTTAGTCCAGAGTTAATAGTCTAGAGATAATAGTCTAGAGTCAAAAGTCACAACGTCTCTCTCTCGCACTCGTTCTGGCTCCGTGTTCTCTGCACGTTAAATACGAAACTCGATGGCCTGGATAGTCCACAGAGGTTGACCAACTCAGCTTGGTGGGAACAAATTCAACCGTTCCTACAATGGTGACCGAGACGTGACGCTCTCAACCGAAATGGACACGAAATCATCCTCCGCCATCTACCAACAGCACTCATTCGGAAACACATCGCCGTCTTCAACACTGTTTTATCGCTGCATTTTCCAACACAACACTTAGATGGATTTTGCAACATATCCAATCCAATCAAAAGTGTTCTTCAATCAGGTTCGGCAGCACACCCTTCAAAAGCTGGTGCTCAATCACGCAAGGTCGGCAACATTCCTCGCCCAGAAAATGTTGGCATTTCATCACAACTCCGTCGACGCAATTCAAGGTTCCTGGTCATCCTACTCACAAAACCACGGACAAAACGCACGCCGGTTCTTGGTTATCCGACTCACAAAACCTCGCCATCGTTAAACTCAGGTACTTGTGTAATGATTGTTATTATTACTGTCCTTTGACCTCACATGTCACATCATGAGATTATTGTCTTATGACCTCACATGTTACCTCATGTGAGCTAGCATGGTGTGTCATGTGAGGCATATGGTATTAATAAATACATGTATTAAAAAAAGAATACAAGAGTTGTTGGAGATACGAGTCTACCGAGTAAACAAAGTCTTTCTCTGAGTTCTCTTCTCTGTCGAACCTACGCAAGATTCGTTACACTTGGTTACCCTTTTCACAAAACCTCGCGCTTCAACTTGGACTTCGTCGAAACAAACCGACTTTTCATCGCTGCTTGCAAGGGGAACCCCACGGACGCAAGTCAACGAACGCCATCGGACATTCGAACAATAAAGTAACTTTAAACGTATTTTCTAATATTCTATTATCATTAATCATTATCAATTAATTGTATTTAATCCTTTTATCGAATGCTTCGCTATCGCTTGCTTTCTAGGAGGGGAGCTCTGTAGTGACTTCACTTAGGCCTGTTTACTTTCTGTATCATCATTCATTCATTCTATATTCTCCCATCTTGATACATACCACAGCCAGCCATTACGTCACTCACACTATCACATTGCCATTAATCCTTCCCCCTCATTATTTACCTTATCAATGCCACGCTATTAAATCCGCTCATCACCTATACTCGCCCTTCCTATTATTTGTTTCACCTGCGTCATTCGATGTTAATTTTAGTACTCCTAGAAATGTATATAAGCCTGTATATCAGTTCATTTAATTTAGTCCAGAGTTAATAGTCTAGAGCTAACAGATACCTCGTCTCTCTCTCGCACTCGCTCTGGCTCCGTGTTCTCTGCACGCAAAATAAGAAACTCGATGGCCTGGATAGTCCACAGAGGTTGACCAACTCAGCTTGGTGGGAACAAATACGAACAAATTCAACCGTTCCTACAGGATGACCTGTTCACCCTCGTTGACAAACAGTTGTGCAGTAATATCAAAAAGGACAAGAGGTGATATTTTGGAGGAGAGAATCTTTACGAGTTTTTAGAAGCTGTATCAGGATATTAAAGAAATTGGTCTCCAAAATCATTAGACCAAATTTTCCCTCCGTGGAAAAGAAGGATTAATAGTGTTTTGTGTAACATTTTTTCAAGACATTACCGTTCTTTTGCCTTGCAGGATATTAGATGAGACGCAACCTGTTAACCTCTGTATTATGGTTCTCTGCAATAATCCTGTTCATACTGCACATGGTATTAATTCATAGACAAGATGATAAGCAGTTTTCAGAACTTGTTGATAAACACCAAAGGGAGATTAAAAGCACAATAGGCACAGGTAATAATAAAAGAACAAATTAGATAATTTCTCCTAATTGAGAATATACTCATTAGCGTAGCAAGGAAGAGGGCAAACTGTCACCCCCTTCCAAAGGTAAAGAGTTTGGTGTCTGATATAAGCACAAATCTGCGAGGTCCCAAAGATGTTTCAACTGGCATCCAGAAGGACACCTTGAATCTCTTGCCTCTTTTTCCATTTGCACATATAAAGAAATTATCCTGGCTACAGCATTGAGTATACTGTGTGACCAAAATTATAGAACGAAAGGAAAATTTCAATAAAAAATGTTATTTTGACGGTTAGAACATCGTTACTGCGTTTAAAAATAAAGAGTTGCCATTTTCCTCATTTAAAGTAGGCAATATTGTGTTGTTTGTATTTCTGTTTGCGAATGCTGAAAAACTCTTCTTTATTCAGGTCACAAACGTCGTTGTTTTACTGTTCAAAACCACTTCTAATATGCTTCCCTGAGAAGCGGTGAAATAAAATTGACATTCCGTTTACTTTCCACCATATTTGAAATCATCCTTGGGAAAAAAATTAGCAAAAATTATCATGATAAATATGCAAGGAAAATGAAATATAAATAAAGTCATCACAAGTTGTATTTTTCAAATTGTTTAATTTTCCAGTCAACCTGGTATCAGAGGAATTCCTGACTCCTTCACTAACCAAACCAAGAAAAAAAGATGTCCAATCGAGCGCAGAGATTAATGAAAAAGAATATAAAACTACTATTGATAAACTTAAAAAGGAAGTGCAGACACTGAAAAGAAAAGAAAAACAGCTTAAAAGTTTAGCAAGACGTCTCGCTTCAAAGCTAAAAGGAAATGAAGGCGGAACATTGCCAAAATTGGACCCAAATGTTCCCTGGGTCTTTGCAATAACACCAACCTATGCTCGATTTACTCAAAAGGCTGATCTTGTCCGGCTTGCTAACACGCTGCTACACGTGACAAATTTACATTGGATACTTGTGGAGGATCATACGTTCCGGACAGATCTTGTAAGCCGGTTACTTCATGAAACAGGACTAAGCTTTACTCACCTGAATTACCGCACCCCTTCGGACATGCAAAGAAAGCGTGGCGAGCCAAGGCGAAAGCACCACAGAGGGGTTGGACAGAGAAATTCCGGATTACAGTGGTTGCGGGAGAATATTGATCCGGACAAAACGCCTGGAACTGTTTACTTCATGGACGACGATAATACCTATCATACACGTATATTTGACGAGGTGAGCGCAAATTGTATGTAAATATGAAAAGAATCCTAAGAGTAGCTGGTAGGAACATTCTGTATGTTGTCTTCCTGTATCTATTCCTTGCACCAGGTGGTAAAAGATTGTTTTCATCTCGTACCATGGCTCAAACAACAAGTTGCTTTTTGCTTTTCACAGCGCGTAACCTGCCTTTCCCTTCTACTTCCACAGAACTCTGCTTAAAGAACATTGAGCCCTCGCATTATAAGCAGATATATATGGGTTTGCGTCATGAAAATACATAAAGATAAATGGCTTGGTAAATATTTCGACGAGATCATAAAAACGTGAAACTCATAAGAAAACTTTCCGATGTAATTTAGAACCACAAGCAGTTACCGTCATGATGGTACACTGGCAAGATCCAAAGTCATTGCTAAAAACATTCAGCAATTGGCCAGAGGCCCGTTTTCTTATATGGAGTCTGCTATGATGCGCCCTGTCAGAGTAGTAAAAAATTGTCAATGGATGGCACGCTAATAAGTTAAATCTTTTCCATGCCAATCTATGCCGCATTAAATTAATATTTGTATTTGTGTTTAAGTAAGTTCTTCGCTGTTTTCTTTTAGATGAGGTGGACCAAAGGCGTTTCAGTATGGCCAGTTGGATTAACTGGAGCAGCACGATTCGCCGGTCCCATTGTCAAGGATGGCAAAGTTGTTGATTTTCACACGAACTGGGCACCAAACAGATCATTCCCACTCGATATGGCTGGCTTTTCAATTAATTTAAAACTTCTGGTCAAAGAGAAACCTTGGGTTAATTTTAATGCAGCAGCAAGGAGGGGTTACTTGGAACCATCTTTCCTGGAGCAGTTGACAACAAGAGACCAGCTTGAACCTCTCGCAGACAATTGTACGAAGGTATGTGGCTCTGGTGCTTTAAAAATATTCATTTGTTTGGGTTGGTTTAAATGCCCTCTCTCGAGTGCTTGCAGGCTTTAGGCAGCTATGAGGCCAATAGTTATGATTTTACCTGTTTTCAGCCCCTTGGAGTCGTGTAATACACTTATTTTGCACCCTTGGAGTCGTGTAATACACTTGTGGGTATTTTGCCCCATCAAAGTATTTAATGAAATATTGAAGTATTACGATAGCTGCTTCTAATGAATTGTTCCAATTTGGTGCAATAACAAGTAAAAGACCAAGAATGCCTTGCAGATGTAATATTAATCTGTCAATAAAGTAATGGGAAGCAATGAAGTATTGCAAACTTGTGAACAGAGCTAACAGAATGCCTACCAAATTCTCGAAGAATGCTTGCGACGGTTATTGTGAATCATAAATATTAAGCCAAATCGGCAGGAACGAAAAACAAACTCGAAAAAAAAAATTTTCCTCCCCGGTTTTCTTGGCTTCTACAGAGTATTGTATTTGTATCATTATACACGTTTTTTTTATAAGAACAACCTTTATAAGAAACACTAGGCTGAGAATAGGCCAAAAAATAAGAACAACTTAAGAAATAAGGCAGGCTGAGATTCAAAAAACTCAAGAAATAAAATATCATTAACAAGCGAAAATAACAATCTACGTCGTGCAACGTCCGATATTAAACGTGAACAGGGGCTTAATTACTTTATCAAGTACGTGTTATGTCTTGACACTACTATGCTCAGGGAATTCGAAAACGAAAATAAGAAACAGAATAAGAAAAACCTTAGACTGAAATAATACGGAAAAATAAGAAACGGCAGGCTTAAACTCAAACCAAGTGTTCATATAAAAGAAGCGTGTACGTATGTATGTATTGCTACTCAAGTATGTAACTTCTATATCTATTTTTCTAGGTGTTGGTTTGGCATACTAGGACAGAAGTTGCAAAAGAAAGTATTCGAGGGGAAAGACAACTAATCAAGATAGGTCGACCATCTGATTTTTCAATAGAAACGTAGATAGTAGTTTTTGGTGCAATTTATAGAGATTTAGAATGTTGTCACATTTAGGAATTAATGCCATCCAGTTTTTTGCCAATATTTTCTGCTCTAGTTGCAACTATTAATTAAATCTGGAAAATATAGGTTGAATTAGAGTTTATCTGTAAAATGAAGGCTTATTTGATGGTTGCAGTAGGTCTTTGCATGTATCTTGGGGGATTAAGGGACATGGGTATTTAGAGCCTCTTCCCCAGAAATAAGAATGCAACACAGGTAGATTTTTTATAAAAGAAAGGAGCAGATGAGAGAAATTGAATGTTTGAGCTCGTTATAAAAGCAAAAAGCGATGATAAATGATTAACTTAGGAACGCTCTTCTACAATATTCTAAACTATGATGGCTGTCAGAAAACCCTGGACAATTATATCAAAATGCAAAAATTATGTGTTAATTTTGAGAATATTAACTTTTACTTTACATAAGAGCAATACATGAAATGATTGTGTTAGTTGAAGCTACCAGTAAAAGTAAAAGTGCCCTGATTGCATATTGATTAATTATCATACCTTAAATTTGTAATGATGACTGATTTTGTGTCTATAGATCACTGTCTTTGCGTCCACAACTAGAGGGGAGTCAATATAGATTGCAACGCGGTGCTAACGATAGTACTTACATGATTTGCTTCAGCCAAACTAATATTTGATTGATTCATTCCTTGTCAGAGTAAAAATAATGTTATGAAGAGTGGTGCCAGAGACCTAGGGGGGCACTTGGCACACAGACCCACGGGGGGTCAGTCCGATATTTTTGAGTCAAATGCTTACTCAAAGTTTTTCTTTTGGTACAATATTTGTCAGAAATGACATTTTTGGTCCTGCAAGAACATTTGATACAACTTTGATATTTATAGGTATTAAAGTTAAAAAAACTGACATTTTTTGGGTTTTCGTGAGATTTCCTTATCTTTATCAAAGATACATTCTCATCTAAAATTGCAATTTGTGATATTTTTGGGTACAAGACATTAGTAGAGACGATATTTTTGGGTCTTATTGAAAATGAGCTGATATTTTTTGGGTGGCCCGTAAAATTCTTGAGCAGACCCCCCCCGTATGTTTATTTGCTATTTGCTCGAGGCAGAAGTGTGTTGACGCTTCTAGTCTAGGCAAATGCCAAGAAAAGCTGTATGGAACTGCCCAGAGACGCCTGTTGCACTAAAGAGCAAGGGGGGGGGGGGGCAAGACATTAAAAATAAAGACAAAATAATAGTAAAATAGAAGGAATTAGACTTATTATCTATGGAAAAGATGATCTTCCTTGCTGCAGACGTGCTTGGAACTACCAATGGAAGATTAAAATAAGAAATTCCATGAATCTTAAAGAGGGTCGAGGCATAAATTTTCTTAAAAATAGAGATAGGTACTACATACAGAGAAATGTTAGTTTTAGGTTGCTTGAACTAGCTGTAAAAAGTGAACGAATTTACATAATAAATATAAATTGAAATTCTATATTATCATCTGCGGTATAGGGGGTTAAAAGACTTTCAAGGGGGCAATATCCCCCCTGTCGCGATACCTGAATGCAATGTCAATTCAAGATGAGTCTCTTCATAATAGATTTTACCAGGGAGTGCCCACATGTAGCATTAAATATTAAGCTTTTGTTATGATTGGAGTTACAAGATGAAAGTTCTAATAAACAGTGTACTTTTTAAGAATATTATATGATATTTAAGAAGTTTATATGATATTTATATATTGATATGAATAAGATGATACAAAGCCTACCCTATCAAGTATAAAACTTTTTATAAAAGTCGATATGAAGAGGCAATAATTCAAGTAAAAGGTCTTCGCAATCGTCTTCTTCGAAAGTTGATGAATCTACCCGGCCTGCTTTGAATGTGTTTCGTGCTCCTCGATTCAAAATTTTGACTGCATCTGAATAGCACTTTATTGAATCTTTAACAAATTCTTTACTCGCGGTTAAGCGTAATTGGTTAGGCCTACGCCAAACAGGTGATTGCGTAGTCTTGACCTCTGATTTAGATGCTGAACTTGCCGTACATAGAGAGGCATCATCACTATTAATATTTCTCGTCGTATGCGACAAAATACACGAATCGGATTGTTTCAGTTCATGTCGGTTACAGACAGTATCGTTATATATCACACTTTGTTTTCTGCCGTGTCCGATCCACGGTTCAATCTTTTCGAAGCAACATACACTTGACTTGTGACTATTAGCTCCTAATCTGAGTGTTTTATTGATTGACCGACTTTCCTTCGTGTCGTGTCTGGTATGTTCATTGTAAGATATATTCAACCTGCCGGCTGTACCTGATGTATCGAGCGCCACAGTCTTACCCGATTTACCACCGATTGGCTCCTCATAATGTTTGCCTGTACTTTCATCTGTACTTTGACTGCTGCTCTTTTGTGGCCAGTCTGGGTTGAAAAAGTCATCTGGACACAGCGGCTGGTCCAATGATACTCCTTGCTGCTGAATGCGCTCTATCACCTGGATGATGTTAATTCCCATAATATCAACAAACGTTTCGAGTCTCATAGATAAAGAGTTTTTTATTTATCCACATTTCAAGCATAAAAATTTTCTCAAAAGGAATGTATCTTAGCTAAATGTACAAGACTTTGATGATTACTAAGTTACTTCAAACCTGCAACGTTAAGTTCCGTCTCCAACGGTTCTAACGTTCGAACGATAAAAAGAACGTGTATTCGAACCAATGATTTATCAGTTCCATGGTTTTACTGAGTCCCCAAGAAGATGGGCAATCGAGAAAGCAAAAGGGCCCCTTTCTACCCCATTCCTTTATCTATTGAAGCTCATTTCGCCTCCTTAGCAGGGATGCACATAAGGGGGGGGGGGAGGAGTGGTCTGGAGGAACTTTTTCGCTTCAGAAATGTTTTATATATAATGAAAGTCGATCCAGCTAGAGTACACATCCCCCTAGCCATGAAATTAAATGTGGGCTCCTACTTATTAGATGCCTTGCTTCAGCTATGGTTACTGAAGTCAAGAAATCAATCATGGTTTATCCTTGAGCTTTATCACATAAGAACCACCCTTTTCCTCATTAATATTATTGTTTCTGTTCTTATCTTCCATTAGCGACAGAAGAACTAAACAAGGTCTTGTAATGGTCTCCTATTAACATATGTTTCTAGTGCAGATACTGCTAATGAAATGAAATTTGGGATAAAGTTAACTTTTGTCACAATACATCAACATTTCCATTTTCCTGTATCGGTATGAAAAAAGTAGCTGTCCTCCCTCTTTCTTTGGCGTGATGCCTACCCATTTTGGCAATCGTATGAATATTGCTTGAAATTTGTGACCCCCCACCTCTCAATAAAACATGGACTCGAGCATGGGTATGATGAACTGTTTTTCTTGTTATTTTTTAACTTTCATCGGGTCAAGGGAAGTGCTGCCCCAACATTATCCCCATTATACTTTCATATGCAAGTATATCCGTAGAACGAGGGTAAGGGTTAAGTTCTTTTTTTCTGCAACTACGCCTAGATTTCCTAATCCCAAGAGAATAATGTTGTAGAATTGTTTTATTTTTTAACAATGCTGCAAAAGTTTCTTTCAATAGTTACCGATGTCTCAAGTGTATTACCATGTAATAAATCTTAGTTATTGGCAGTGGCTTTCTTCGGTTAAAGAAAAACAACTTTGAATCTGATTCTAGCTCCGCGAGAACGAAGATGAAGTTAAATGAGCAATTATAAGCATATATGAACTCTCCCAAATTCAAGATATGTATCTTTAGGACGCCAATTGGAAATGATGGTAGAAATGAAAATGTTGGTTTTCCAGAGAAAAAGACTTGCAGCAAGCCGATGGCATATTTGTAACAAGAAAGAAAAAGGCGAGGTAGGCCTTTCTTTTTCCTCATTTTGTTCGCTTACTATGACGGATAGTGGGACGGGTTTCAAATCAAAGCAGAGGGGAACATCAACACAGAAACTAAAATTACCCGTAAAAATTGCGCGGAATTAGTTTGGTGCCTTCTATAGGAGGTCACGGTATGCTTTCTCAGAACTTCACAAACCCTCATAGACTCCGCCATTGGCAGGCAGGCTAAAACCAAGGCAATTTATAAAAGGCGACGACATTAGCAGAAGATGAAAGATTGACCTGTCCTCAAAAAAAACCTTCTTACAAAAAGCTCTTCGAGTATCCGTTTTAAATCACTTCAACGTTGTCAATGTCTAACAGAAATGTAGAGAAATCTTTGAGACAGAAATAAGTAGAAATCTTTACGAATATGCTGCAACTTCTGCTTGTTTTTAATGTTTATTTTAGTTTGCGATCAATATTTAGTCTTGTATGCGTGTAACATTTATCAATGGAGAGTGTAGAAAAGATTAGTTTTGTCGCAATTTCTGGATGATATGTGAAGTGTACAGATTTCTACAAATTCCGGGTGCCACGCCCTCCAAAGGCACGCTCATTTTTTCTGTTATTTGATGGTCTACATCCTTCTCCGGAAACGTTCTAAGAACCTACATCGACACCCTTACCAAAGCAATATAACGTCTTGTACCATAAACAGCAAACTATGCTTGCAGATGTGTAGTACGGGCTCAAAGAGTAAAACAGTTAATTGACTCTATCATATCCATAATTGATCAAGCATCGATCTTAATATCACTAGATTTGGATTGATTTTTTTAATAGGGATTCTTCCCCTTACAATCAATTCATCCAAGTAAGCTGCACTGACTCAAGAGGACAGTGGGTGCCTATTTCCTTCTTTCTCTCACTTGAATTCCGGATTCATTCTAGAGTGCTTTTATTAGCCTAGAATTCCCTTTAATAAATCAAAGGCAGCAATGATAATGATAAGGCCTGGAGCTGCATTTATCTGTGAACAGGGGTGGCGCCAGAGGGGGTGGCAGGGGGGCTGTAGCCTCCTCGTCGGGGAAAAATTTCGTGTCTGTCGAGGAATTTTCGACGGAATGCATAGAAAGATACCCTCTATTCAGTTATTTAGCCCCCCTGTCGAGGAACCCAGCCCCTCGTCGGGCAAATCCTGGCGTCACCCCTGTCTGTGAACGAGGCTTTCTACGATTCATTCAAGATATTTCTAAATTGATAATGTTTGCAGGGCTGTCATTATGGAGGGGGGGGGGTGTCATACTCCCCCCTGAAAAAGGCTCTGTCGGCAAATCTTAGGCTGTAAGCTGTTGTTGTTGGTAGGTCTTACTGTTCTATTGTCCTGCTCATTTAAAATTACTTAGGTTTGCCTCGGCCAATTTCAGGCAAAACTGCATTTTATGAACAAAACATTCGTTGCGTCTAGGGCAACACCCTATGGAATATGCCACGCCCACCTTGTCGGCAAATTCCTAACCTTACACCCCTTCTAATGACATTGTGTCACAACGACCCTGTATGTTTGTAAATGTCTGCTTGCACTCTATCGTATGGTCGCTATATCATTAGGAACTGTAATTGCCGATGATACCAGACAATTGTTAATTCAATAAGCAGCTGCAGGTTCCTTTGATAAACTAATGCTGAGTTACACTTGGCAAAGAGTTTATCTTCTGCAATTTAGACCGAATCAATAGTTGAACGAATGCTTTGATGTTACTGGCCTGTCCTGGAACAGAATGATTAGAAGTTCTGTACCCACAAGATCGCAATACACCCTCTCAGTTTGGCTCTTTTTACAGCCACCGTCCTGGAGGTTGGGAGTGGCTTGTGGCCCTGATATCTGGTTTGGGAGTCTAAGAGAAATTCTTGGACTGATTCACGTCAAATAGTAAACCTCATTAAACATCAATGTTTATAGGGGAAGCACCTAATTTTTGTATTCATGTTCATTATAATACCATAAAATGTCTATCAGTGATGGCAATATGAATCCCCAATCATCAGAAAAAACATTTTGTTATGACTCTTTTGCCTCTAGAAAGCCAATATTGTGGAAACCTGGCTTTTCACATCGATACCTGGAAGTAAATTTGAGAAGTAATTGCTCAGTACGAGGCTACAAGATTTTCGCGCCTTTTTTGCAACTTGACAATGGCAAACAATTGGCTATTGTTTGTTTCCAGACTATCTCTCTCATGACTATGTGTGGCGCTTGATCGATTTTGAAAAGCGACGGTTGGCGATTTTGTCGAAGAAGAAGTGCTCTATTGTATTAATTAAAGACGCACTTGAAAGGTATGGGGCTTTAATTAATTTCCTTCGCATTACTATACCTTCCGAGATCTCATCTCGCTTTCAGCGCTGCTCAGTTAAATTACGAAAGTATCTACTGTTATCGATGCTTATTCACAATCTGATCTTGTGTGTGTTTGAGATTTATGGCGGTGTGTGATCGTTGTTCAACTTGCTTCTCTTTACCAGTTGCTTTATAAATATAGTCTTAGAAAAACTGCCCAACCTTTTTGGACCCAGCCAGCTCCAAGGACGCAGCCAGCGGGAACCATGGTAGCCATTGGTCTCCCCTTTTGAAAGAGAAAAATAATTATTGTTCCTTTACGAGGGGGGCTGTGGGATTTGACGAGATGCGGGATTGGCCATATTTTGTCCTCGGGTTTTCGGGTTTTTGCATATCTGACGGGACACGGGTTTTCCCAGTTTTTGAGCAAGGGTTTCGGATTTCCAGGCTTTACTTTGCGGGCTTTCGGGTTTTCAATGTCATGCGGGTTCCCAGTTTTTCAAATAACAGCGCATTAATAAAGCCGGTAGAAAAAGGTAGAAAACGTTCAGACCCACAAAATGGCACGCACACCCCCATGTAAGAATGTTGTCACTACCCCCCTGGAGGTATTCTTTTCGCATTTTGTCGCTTCTTAATGCAAGTGCGACTATACTAGCAGCGACCTGCCCCTCCAGTTTGTAATCTGAGATGTTTCGATAAAGTCTGATTTTGGTCTTACATAAAGGTTTTACATACAGGGGTTTTCAAGGCGACAAAATTGAAGAAAACCGCGATTCTAAATGATCAAATTCGATAAATGCTGACCGTGTTAAAGCGGCTTTTAAGCTGCATTCTTTTTTTTATAAGAATAAATTTTATAAGAATAATGAGGCTCAAAATTGGTGAAATTTAAGAAAATTTTAAGAATATTGTCAGGCTCAAGATCTGTGGAACAATTATTTTTAGCGGGTGTTTTTTCTACTTCTGAATTTTTTATGACATTCAATTACTCGTACTTCGTTACTCCTTCTTCTTTGATATTCTGTAAGTCTATTTTTTTAGATTTTATTTTGATTTTGATTTTATTTGTTCTTTTAGCCACCATATTTGTACTAGGTGTGCGCTTTTGGCAATTTTCTGCCGCGCTTAGAATAATTTAAGAATATTCCGAGGCTCGAAATAGCAAAAAATTAAGAATATTGAGGCTCGGCCAAAAAATCAAGTATTCTTGTAAAAAAACAGTGTATCACTTATTTGGGCCCTTTTTCCAAGCTTTTACCCAGTAGTGAAAGTATAGACCCACCAGATTTTGTTGGGGTTTTCCTATTGTTCTGACAAATATAAACGTTATACACTCAAAAAACCACAGCTTTGTTCGACGTTTGTTTTATACATTTATCCTTGCTGGGGTTTCAGTGTATTTCCGGGAAGTCGGACAATGTTAGATGCGGAACTAATTTAGCCTTTCCAATTTTATATCATACACCTTCTGAGATGCATGTAGGTAGATACAGTTTCGGAAAGCAAGCTGCCCCGAGGCAAGCAAAAATTTTGAGGGGGGGGGGGGCTAAAGCCAAACCGTATGATGCATCTGTGACGGGCCCCAGAATTTCGAAAGGGAAGGCTAGTATTTCGTCTTCCCATCCTTGTGCTTATACTTAAAGTTTTATCGAGGGCACTGCTTTTGAAAAGGGTAACATAGGTCAAATATTTTGAATTTCTACACTCACCTATTAACAAGAAATCAGCCTCAACAGTGTTTATTCGTGCTTGAAGCCTTAAAAAGCAGAATTTCAAAAAAGCAGAATTATCAACTTTTTTGAAAGGGATTTTGAACTATTTTATGAAAATGATAACAAGAAGATTGTGTGAACAGTTACAAAACATTAGAATATAAAATACAGAGGAAAATTTTTTTACCATGGCACTAGTTAAAAGCAAACCTCCGTATCTTTTGGGACCACACAGGCAAATCCGAAATAAGGTGAATAACCTTGGTATGCAGTAACTTCTATCAGTTACCGCAGGCTCTCAACCAACCGGAAACGTATGCTAATGTAGTTATATATAGTAATATAACGTATGCCATTAGTGCTAATATATAGACAATAATGGGCTAGTTAGAAATGATCGGTCAGGTTTCTTCAGACTACCATGCACTGTAACTTTTGCTATAGCCCAGTTCATACCCAAACCGAATCCAGTCCGATTTCATGATAATATTTGCCTTATTACAATATTTAGACCATGATAGGTTCCATTTCTGCGTGCGTATATGCTAATAACAAACAACCAACAGTGATTATTTATGGCCTAAGTTGAGTTATGTTCCTGTCTAACATATATTGATATTTTAATACCATTCTCCATTAATGATGTTTTGTCTCAACATTTTCTAGTAAACAAGAAAACAATTACGAAATGGATGACACAAAAACATGGGTCAAAGGAGAGCTTGGAATGAAGGCAAGGTTTAAATGCATGTTCCAACAAGAATCTATGTACGATGTTGAGTTCATCGTGAATGGTGAAAAAGTTGGAGCACACAGGCTAGTTCTCGCCATAAGCAGTCCAGTTTTTAATGAAATGTTCACCACTGAAACTGGCAATGATGGAAAGAGTACTATAGAGCTGGTTGATTTCAGTTCAGTCGTCGCTTTTCGGGAATTTATCAAGTTCATTTACATGGAAGAAGCAAACATTACCATGGAGAATGTATTTCCATTGCTTTACCTAGCAAGGCATTACGTCACACCGACCCTGGAAGCAATATGCAGTTCGTTTGTGAAGGACAGGGTTGGTCCGGATAACGTCGCAAAGACTCTGGACTTTTCTTTGAAGTTGAGCTTACAGGACATTGAACTCGCTTGCAAAGCTATAATGTGCCGTGATGCGAGAAAGATAATCAACGCAAAAAGTTTTTTTCATATCAGTCATGAGACCTTGAGGTATTTTTTGGGACTGGATGAGATTCAACTACAAGAGAGTGAATTGGTCCTCGCCGTCATTCGCTGGTGCCAAGAAGAGGTTTCCCGCAAGCCACAGACACCAGAGACCCCCAGGCCCACATTACGCAATGTACTCGGTGAGGCATTGTATTTGCTACGGTTTCCATGTATGGATGAAGCGATTTTTGCAACTGAGGTGGCTTATTCCGGGCTGTTGAGCCTGAAAGAAGTGCGCGATGTCTATTCATATTTCGCATACAAGAGAATGAAGCAAACTGGAGTGAGTGATGAAGCAGTGAAAAAGCTGGAACAGCATGTCTGCAAAATTCCATTCCCAGTCGAAGATCGACGTTTCAATCACACATACTTGGATGAAAAAATGCCAATGACGTGAAGCACTTACCCTGACTTCAATTCTTAACTGCCTTCTACGTTTCATATATGCTGATAAGTTCTTTTCATATCAGGGACGCCGGAGCATATTTTCAAGTTAGGGGGCTCTGAAGATTAGGCGTGTCACTATTTGGGCGTGGTCACTCAAGTTGATACTGGTGCTCTTTAGAGGTCGATAAAAAAGTCATGATATACCCGAGCTTTGGGATGGGGATAATGGGAAGGAGAACATAAGTGTAATAGGCATAGGTCACATTACCACTTATGTAGTGCAATTAGAAACATACGCCTTCAACATAACATGGCGGCAGAAAAGTGGGGGCCTGGCTCTGGCACCGGCGTGCCTGCATATGTATTATTGTTGATCATCATAGATATCATATTGTAAGTGAGTATAAGTCTTCACACTTGAAGAAAAAACAAGAGAGAAAAAAGACAGAATAAAATCACTACTTACCCATCAATATAGAAGCGCATAGAACCCCACAAAATCTGCCTCGGATATAATTCGGTTTTCTTACAATTAACTTAATTTTTCGCAATACTTTGATGTCTTTAAAGATCTTCAAATATTCTTACGGTTAGTACAAGTTACACCAAGATAAATTTCTATCAGGTACTAAATAGTAGGTAGAAAATAGAAGAACGCAGATAAGAATTCCCATTGGGCGTGGTATTTGCCGATATATTTAAATGTACATTATCAGAATCTCCATTATTAGCCATCCTCAATTATCAAGATCAAATCGTGTAGCTGCTCCCCAGTCACGGCCCTATGCTTATCTGCGATGGTCAGTCGCTACGACAACAACTCTGTAGCCGCTCAAAGTTAAGTTGTTTCAGTCGAAATTTCAAAGAGAGATTCAACGTGTCAAAAGTCAGAAGTCATAAAGCAAACGGTAAAGAGCCTAGTACCTTCAAGCATCTGCCGTAAAGGCGTCATGAGTTATAGTTTATTGCATGTTTTCGAAGTTAATCTGTTGTTTTTCATTATATATTTCTTTTACGAAGAACTCGCGTATCTTTAACCTTTCCTGCGGAAACCCCGAGAAGGTTAACAGTGATTCACCTCCCCACCTTCGGGGACACTACCTCATTGCAGGCAAAGCTATCCGCTAGGGCAAATGGTTCTACCAAATGGGTTGGTTGCAGCTGGGTACATGTATCGTTAAAAGCGTGGCTGTAAATGCAAGTAGAATGAATTTATACTTAATCTGGTACCAGGTTTACAGTTGTGTTATTGGAATGACCCAACTTTCCCAATCCCCAGAATGCAGACTATGGCAGTGGCGCACCCAAGAATATTTTTAAATGCCTAAGATAGCGCATCCGAACGCCCCCTCAGATTTTGGAGTTCTCATGTTTTTGCAGTGGTTCTCATAGTGTAGTAGCACACCTGACGATTTCTGTACGGTTTTGCGCACCCGCATCTGAAGTGCGTTACTGTTGGCGCACCCAAGATCTTGTCAAGATCGGCCATACTCTGCAAACTGGCCCAATCCGCACTTACAATATTTCATATTTAGACGCTAAGAGGCAATAAAGAAAGGATTCGTTTTGATGTACAGTCTACTTTATTGATCTCAACTATATTTATCTCCTGAAGTGTTAAATGCGGAATAGATGCAAATCGGCAATGGTATATATCTATTAACGCAAAACATATTTGTATATAAAACATGCATTCAGTCATTTACTGAAAAAAATTAACGTAGGTTCTTTGCAACGCCTTGGAATAGTGACATCAGGTCTCGAATACTTTGCATTGGTGCATCAGATCCAAGATGCAGTCCTAAGAATGTCTTGTGCTCCCATGGCGGCATCAGGACTCCAAATGTCAAATTCAATTCATTCAATTCTGCGTAATTCATTGGCATGGTCATCCAGCCTTTTAAGCACTATATTTGAAGAAAGAGAGAGATATTAATTTATTGGCATTCATGAAAAATTAGGGGAAAGTAGAATACATTAAAACCTGTAGGTAAGAAACTGACTCATTAGGCAAGAAGTTTTGAGTCGAAATTTCTCAAGTTTTAATTTCCTTTCAGCGTTAAATACTGTATCGATGATGAAGTGCACAAGGTAGAATCTTTTTGAAATAATAATATAAAATTGAGTAAAATTGTGAAATAACTTTTTAATAGAATCTTTTTATAGACGACTAAATCCACAGGGGGGGGGAGGACTCCCATTTTTTATCACAGGTATGTGAAGAGTATTTTTTAGGGTTGAAAATTGATGGTTTTGTACTTTTTGGGTGTTGCTACAATGAAAGCATATTTTTATTTTTATTTTATGGGGGTGTTGAACGACTTACTTTTCAAGATTATAATGCATTGAAAAATTAGCCATTGTTTTTTTTCTGGTCTTCAACATATGATAGATATTTCATGTCTGAAATATTTAATAGAATATTTTGTTAGGTAGGTTTAGATTGAGCAACTCCACACAAACCTGTCATGAAAATTCAGGAAAGGGCAAATTAGTTATAGTAAATTGAAATAAATCAATAGTAAATAATATAAATATTTCTTAATTAAATAATTCAATTAGAGTTTCTTACCCCGCACATTCCACACCATCCATTGCATGGAGGTTTCTTGCCGTGGACAGCAATACTTCCACTAATTCCTGTGCGACCGTCCAACTCAATACTTCGAAAGAAGGGGAGTGATATAGGAAGGTAGTAAGTGCTATCATTGCAGGACATTTCCATAGTGTAACCTCCAGGCAGCTTCTTTGGATCACCAAACTGTTTCAAAGTGAAGCCTGTTTGAACCAAGAAATGAATCAATGAGATGAGGCACTTTCACGATGAATGGGCAATTTCACGATTAAACGGGTCATTTATAAAATGAAAACTGGCAACTTGTAGAATAAAACAGTGGGCACTTTTATGCGAAAAGGGGCACTTTTCAGCGAAAAAGGGGCACAACGGCTGTTGCTGGAAGAAAGTATGGGGCACGTGCCCCCTAGGCCTCCAATTCCTACGCCACTGAACCTCTATATTAAACCTCTACCAAATGAACAGGAATCAAGTTCAGGACATGCCTTAAATAGGACGAAAGCTCAAAAGATGCACAAAAGCCTGCTTTTGGGACAAACTAGTACATCCTTTGAGAGAAAAAAGTTACACTTTGGACAAAGCTTGGTCCTCTAATGTTTTAGGACAGAGCCATCCCTGGTCTAATATTCTAGTTCTGGTTTCAAAATCGCAACCAAAATGATCAAAAGCATTTGCAGTTGACGGCGGAAAAAACGTTTTTGTTTCTACTTTACGAAAACGAATTAAAACCAATTATTTCTAATGACACCCACTATCTTTAATACTCATTTATAATTAGAGAAGTGGGACGTGGGCGCTTGAGGGGCAGGTGACCACCCCCCCCCCCCCCCGCAAAATTGATAACAAGTGCCCTTTCAAGTAGAGAAGTCTTTTTAAGCGAAGAGAAGTGCCCCTTGTAGAGTAAAGAAGTGCCCTTTCTAGGTTGCATCTACGTTCATAAAGAGAAATTTCTGTAATAAAAAAAGGATACCATTGCAAAAATTTTCTCGGGGCTTTGCCCCTGGCCTTCCACAGCCATATCCAACTGCCGTTAACCCCCGTACTCCAATATACGTTGTAACGTCCCTCTTATCAACAATCTGGCACCTTGGGCAATGGACAAAAGCCATGAGAATGGAAACTGCCCTTTACAAAGCCGTGCACCCAAGTTGCAAATGTGCTCAATGGACGGGGGTGTAGACGGATTCATTTCCGTCATCATTTAAGGATTATCCTGCGTTTTCCATTCTGAGTGTAGACGTGGGAACCGGGGGGACACTGGGGGCACGTACCTCCCTCCACGTTTTTAAAAAATTTGGGTAGAGTCCCCTTTGAAGCTTACAGTGTTGCCCTTTATAGCCAACCGTAGAACTAAAATCTACCTTCAAATGCTCAGTTGCTACATGAAATGAGCAGAAGAAGTTGCATTAACGAGTTTCTCATTCATCCAATGCAACCCTAGGCTCTCCGAATCAGTCTCTGACACTTTTCGGAAAATTGATGAGGGTGCCCCACAAAAATTGTGCCCCCCTCCCTCTCCACTTTTATTATGCTTCCTACGTCCATTATTCCGAGGATGATTGGACGGACGAGTGAAACAATCTTCAAATATGCCAAGTTATGTTTCCTTTTTTAACCATCTTAGATAATAATTGTCGGGAACTTACTTTGGACGTACTGTGATGATAAAAACAGCATTCTTTTGTCAGTAAGGATAGCAACTCCTCCAGTCCTGCTAGTCTTCAAATTAAATGACTCATCGTAAATCGACAATGAAGCATACTGCAAGTGGGGTGCTCTTGAAATGATTTGCTCATCGTTGTAGATCAGGCCTGTGACTAGCTCATCGTACGTCATGTTCCCCTGGAAAAGAAATAAAGTTATTTTACTGTTGAATAATAACCCTGGAGGAATAACAAGTTCCCGTTCTAATGGGAAAGCCTGCTACAATCGTAGGCAAAGGGGAAGGTAAGACAGTGAACAATAAAGGCAAAAAAATAACAAAATAAAAAGTCGGACTCCCAGGGATAAATAATTTTGAATCAAACCAGCTATTAAAGTATCAAAGTTTTTGTTAATTTATGTAAATCTTTTAAAATTCAATATGTCTTCACGTAAGGTGTGCTATCTCCTATCCCCTAGCTACTGAGAGAGCTCCTCCTTACAAAATATACTCGCTTGCAATTCGATTTTCAATGTTGACGTTTTCTAAATCGTATGTACTTTTCTTCTTTTCTTTTGAACCAATTTAGTTAATCTGGCTTTGCAAAGCAGCTTATACTTGTATGAAGTATATCTAATAAGCCAATGTCTTTTTTGTTCAGGGATGGTGCCAGGATTTCTCCGACGGGGGCAGGTTCCCCACAACCCCCTGCCAACCTTTGGCACCACCCCCCTCTTTCAGATCGGTCTGGAGCCCCTGCTGAGTGATACGTGAGATGACAAAACAAAGGCAATACGGCAAGTAAAATATTCATTTTGCTGCTCTTCCAGGGGTTATGTTTCAATGCTTTCAATTTTTTGTTAGGCAAAGGAGAGTTGAGTTCTCAACAGTTTCTACAATTTGAACCTTCTAGCAAAACCAGGGGGAGGGGGGCTAAAATCGGGCGAAGGGGAAAATGGGGGTCTAGGGGCTTCTGTCCAGAAAACTTTTTGAGTCACGCTCCTTTTAAAAGCAAGGAAATGGCTATTTTGGAAGCCATAACATCATGTTCATCCTATATTAGAAGTTAAAAGTTCCCAGCACGAAGCAAACCACGAGAATATTTGAAGAAATGTCGAAGGCAAATTATGAATTTTGAAAAGCACTTGCTCCAAGTTTTTGGCTGTTTTAATTTAACGAATCTTCCAAAATTGAGGTGCCTGGTGTCTTTCGAGACAGGTGTATCGGCACTTTTGATCAAAGACGAAGACATTTCATACCCTGTTCCGCGGTGCCTGCTCAGAGATACTATAATACATCACACCCTATTAATTACACAATATACGAACGTTCTATAGAAATTTTACAAACTTTTAGGGACACAAATCTGCCTTGAACAGTCTCCATCAGTTGATTTCCGGCGTTGTTCAAACGCCCAGTAAGATCAACCCCTGACATGTGTTTGACATTCAAACTATTGTAGAGGCTTTGTGAATTCGAATCAAGGTAGTTGGCCTTGAACCCCATTGGCTGGCTTGTAACTGAAAGAAACAGAAAATGAAAATCAGGACCAAAAGTAGAGAAAGGGAATGGAATAGAAATGGAGTAGATTGTATAATCAAATATAGTGGAGGGAGTATCAGACGTAACACGTCTTTCAGTTGATTTCATCTCTTTCAGCTTACTTCCTGCCAGGTATTTTTATTTTTTACGTTAACAAATAGCATTTGGACTGTTTTCAAAGACATGAAAACCTTTCATTCTTACATAAGGTTTCTTATTTTGGGCTGTTTTAATTTCATCAGGAAGCATGTTTAAGGTTTGCGGCCTTTGGAAACTAAGTGATTTGATACCATAAGTTGTAGTTTGAAGTTGAGAAAACCCAGTGCATTTGATTGGCTATTTCGCTAAAGGCAGGCCCCTTGTGGGAAAAACTCGGTCTTTTTAGCCAAAAGCCGGTCCATCGAATGCACGCCTAAAATAGATATGCATTCGCGTCCCTGAGTGCAGTTTAATTTAGTTGCTAGAATCTCGTTCATTGAGCCCCCATGTTGCTTCACTGCTGCATGCTCACAATTAGCCTACACATAGACAGGGCCTCCGACAAGACTTAAAAAGTGGAGGGGCCAAACTTCGATGCAAGAAAATTACCAAGTCGCAGCATGATGAGCTGCCTTCAACAACTTATGCAAAGTTCTCTGCTTCATGAAAACGTTTATGATTTAAGTCGCACGCAATCAAGACGATTATTTTACCATATGCAACCAGTACTCCCACGCCCCCTCCCTCCTTGTCGTCGGAGGCCCTGATGGATACTTACTTGCTTGCATGTTTGTATTCACAACCTTCAGTTTCTGCAGAAAATGTTTGTATCTATAACCTTAACAAAACAAAAAGATTTAAATGAGGCTTGCTAGGCCTGTTACTGGTTGCTAAATAAAATACTAACCAGGTTGCATGTTAAAAGACATGGCCTTCGGTGCTCCAGAAAGTGTAAATGTTTGTATCCTTAACCTAATAATTCAAAGGAAATAAATGATAAGCAAATCAAGAACAATTATTGCTGTCCATCTTTATTCATAACCCAAAGTAAATTTTCCCACCCCCAGATCGGCTTCTAAATGAGGCGTGTTGGTGTGCCGCCGCAAAGGCAGAAATTGTGATGGGAAAATCGAAAACCATAAATGAATTTCACTGCTTTAGTTCCTAATTCTCTTTCTTCTGAAAGAATAGCCTTAGATATTCTATCTTTAAAAATGTTTTTAAAGGCAGGATTACAGGAACTAGGAACAGAGAAAGGAAAAATCTATCCGCATCGTTTCTGCAGAATTCTGATCATAAATTCTTAGGATCAAGTTATTCCAAGTATTACATGGAATTTCCGCCACGGTACAGGTATGTTGGTGTGTGAATGTAGTTCTCAAAGTTGATTTACCTGTCCACAAAGTACTTTTCGCTGTGAAAATCATTATTTTGAAGTCTTTGACTGGCACAAACATAGAAAAACAATGCCAGTTTCAGAGTCATATTGACACGGACTGAGTTTGGCCACGTGATGCAACGCTAATAAACTACATTCATGCGTAGTTCAGAACCCTGCGCTCCAGGGCCGTCGAGAGCCAGTGCGGGCCCCGGGGTATTTCATTGCACCGGGCCCCAGTGTGCAATCAATTTTTCTACCGAAATAAACTTTTGCGGGCCCCGGACCTCCGACCTCGCCTAACCCCCCCTCTCGACGGTCCTGGATGTAAGTAAGTGCAATAGAATTTTTCGGCTTCCAGAGAAGTATATTATAATCGTCAATGTTTTGATTATAAACCATAACAGGAAAACTCATAGCCAATATCCTTATTTTCTACGGGGCCCCTCAAGGCCCCGGGCCCCCTGGTAACTACCCTGGTTCCCCCCCCTCTCGACGGTCCTGCAGCGCTCTTCCCCCTACATTGTACTTGCAATTCATTCTGTTTACCAAGTTTTTTTTCATTTTGTTCGATTGATGCTCATCTATAAGATTCTGTTAATTGTTATTTAGAATTTAATAACAGTCAAACAATGCTGTATACCAAATATATTGAATATATTTTACAATGTTTGAGAAGAGGAACAAGGGACACATGATACCTATGGGGAATATTGGACAAATTTGGTTATATGATTATTTCTTTCATAAATTGTGAAAACCTCAAAGAAACAGACCGCATCATTATTAAATCTTCTAAAACACATGCTTTGCCAGTAATACTCCCTCAGCTTTGTTATGATATGAAGTTTTGTTCAAAACTGAAATACCTTTTTTGTTTCGTAAGTTATGTTGAGTTCATGAAAGAGTTACTGCCCCGCATTTACTTGAACAGGAAATGTGCAAACCGGTTCATAAAGTTTCAAAAAAGTAGTGAGCCCCTTTCCACCCGTCATGTAATAAAATAAATGTTGCACTGTCACTTAGTATGTTGAACAATGAACAATAAGCCAAGGTCAAACCTTTCTCATAGTTTTTAACTACATGTAACGTACCCTTATGTATTTTGTTAGAAATGCATGCCTTGAACATACAAAATCAGAGACTTCACCTTACCCTTTTAGAATGAGCATCTAAGTTCCACTTGCTTGATTGTAATTTTTTAATTTCTAAGATGGACAATTTTTATGTTCCTTTATCACTGTGAATATTAAGCAAGCAGGACCCTAATGATAGCAATATTTATAAATATTTATAGGTTATCTTGTTGAAATATCTGTAAATCATTGTCATTATTATTATGCCTTAGGTATACTTATCCATATCAAAAATATTCTTCAAAGTGTAGAGACAAAAAATAGTAGTTTTTATTCAATGCCACTTCTCAATGTTAAAGATTTCTGTAAGCAATAACACAATTTAATTGGATGATTTTGTTCATTCTAGGTTTAATTGGCTGCACATTTTACACTCGACTCTTTTAAGTATTGCATTTCACATATCATCATATGCAAATGAATTTTCGGTAAGTGAGACGTTAGGAGAGAATTATTTCGATTCTATAGACTAATGAGAATTTTCAATGGAAATTTTGTGCGTGCTTTATCGTCTATACGATATCAAGTTTTTGGAAGCAAATAAGTTAAACAACAAAGTTTGACACCCTAAACATGTGGTGAAGCGTTAGGGAGGAATGTAGGGTTCGGATCCCCCACTTTCCCAAAAGTTTATTGCTAAGATTCGCAGAAAAATGCCAATCTGAGCAAGAGGAAAGCAAACTCTAGTGCTTTTGTCATGTAATTAAAAAATCTAATGAATGTTTTCTAAGTAAAACCAAGCGATTAATGCAAAATATATTTGCAAAATATATTCGTTTGATCCTGGGAGGATGTCTAGAGCTTTGCCAGTTTTAGCCGTGTTTTGAAGTTTCTAGTAACGCTAGCTGTCTTTATTTAAAAAGAAATATAAGATACCTTTCGTTATCGCTAATATATGATATATTTGTACAGAACGGACTCGCATTATAGCTTCTTCCGTTTCGTTACTTTGCAGTACTATTTGCCACCCCTACATCTTAAAACAGTTTTCTCAAATCTTTCCCCTCGTCCTTTACTTGCGGTTTCAAGCCTGAACAAAAGATTTTTTTAAGAATGTGGCCAACAGACCTTTTCGTGTTTGGCTGCGCATCAAACTAAACATAGGCCGGTTTAACTAACCTGGAATAACTTTCAAATCAGAAACTTGAGGATCGTTAGGACAGTCCATTTAGGTTTTAAATACGTAGCTAGATTAGCATAAATGATTCTTATGGTCTTTCACTAGCCTGGATCTACTTTTAATTACCAAATCTTTCTTGTCTTGGTTCTATTCCGGTGCGTTGCTCATCTGCTATGCGACGTCCATAGCAAGTATCCTTTTAGCCGTTATTGGGGAGGGAATTTCGCTGTTCAAAGTTTGTTTAAGATACCTCGTTTAGCGTTAAATGCACAAATCTTGCCCAGTGCTATTCGATACATTATGTGTCGGTGTAAACGATAAATATTGTGATGTTCTCTCACTACAAAAGATCAGTACTCATTGCTGTACTACCTGCAACCTGATGAGGATCGTTCAGTCATTACACACCTTGGGAATGTTGAAACAATATTAACGAAAGTTCCTTTATTTCCAAACTTACCAGTGTTTCGTATTGGATTTAATACTGTTTTTCGAATGTTTCGACCAGCAGCTTGAGTCTTTTACGTAGTCTGCTTTCTCCACGCAAGATTACACAGAAGGAGAATAGAAGTGTGTGCGTTTCTACTTCTTTGAAGTCAGTCCATAGGAAGTGATTCTTCTCTGGTTTCCCTTTGTGCTTGATTGTATTCACATTCATTTAAAAAAGCCTGGTAATGTTTGTTTGGGGTATTGTTATTTTTACATTGCTATTTTATGGATGAGCTGGTGCTATATGAACCATTGTTCTCTTTTGTCTATTAATAATATTTTCAACATTTTTCTCCAATACTTTGTCTAAGGGCCAAATGCAGCCATTTCCGGCTAGGGTGGCAAGAGAGACAAAATTTCCTACAAATTCCGACAAGATTTTCGACAATTGACTGCAAAACAATAGATCCATTGTTTAATTTATTGTTTAAATTAGGTCAAATTTCCGACGAAATGAGAGTTTGTGGTCCTTGGGGGGGGGGGCAGCCCCCCGTTGGCTTCGGCCCTGAGGCGGGGAATGTTCTTGCTGTTATTTTGGAAGAAATGTTATTAGTGTCTTGGTTTTATTAGGAAAATACTTTGCTTTTATAACTGCAGTGTATACAGGCCCGTAGAGGGAGAGTCGCCCTGGTCCATGACCAGCACAGTCATATGAACGCCATCACATCACAAAGCGACTCTGAAAACATGAAATTGGTGTGACAATCAACCTTTTTAATGGGCAAACACAGAATGTAGCATCTCTGTCAATCAATAGCCTCCCATCCCATTCTATTATAGTTATCCATCAAAATGTCAATGAAAGTAACGTGTCGTTTGCCACCTTTGACAGTTTGTTTGTGTGTGGGGGGGGGGGAGGCTCTCATAAACATGGGTCGAGTAAACGTTGGGCAGCCTGACATCATTCACAAAAATAGGGCACAAGCAAGAGTGCGGATAGGGTGCTTAGTAAAAGGTCTCTGAAGGAAAATGATCACTGAAGGAGGAAATCCATAAGAAAAATCAGAACGATATTAAGATAAGACGTACATCCCAGGTACTAGACCCACCTATTGGGATATTAGTGGGCCTGGCATCCAGGGTAGCTAATAAAGAACACGGTTTTTATTGGTGTGACCGGGAATAGTTAGAAATGTTACTAAATTCTGCTCCATGATATATTCGATTCTAAAAGAAAAATTATATCAAAAAATAGTAAGTGAACCAGATTCTCTAGAAAAACAGGCTCTAACTAGAAGCAGCAATTTTCTATATTGCTACATCCCACTTGACCAGTTTACAGAGTATGGCCGATCTTGACAAGATCTTGGCTGCGCCAACAGTCCCACACCCCAGGTACGGGTGCATTAAAGCCGTACAAAAATCGTAAGGTGCGCCACTACACTATGGGTACCAATGCACAAACATAAAAACTTTAAAATCTGAGGGGCGCCTAGGTGCGCCTTCTTAGGCATTTAAGCATTATCTTGGATGCGCCAGCGCCCTACTCTGCATTCTGGCAACGTGCTGACAGGCCCGTCGGAGCCGGCTCCACTCCCCCTCTAAGATTTGCTTGTGTTTGGTTCTTCATTTTTCGGAACAATGTTGTAAGGAGCAACCTTTAAGTTGATAAAGATATTAGATAGTGTTCCTTGTCAATTGAACATTTAAATATTGTTATTACTTCATGATTTGAAGAGTGCAATTTGTATAATAAGGGCGGTCTCCATCGATCTAAAGCGCATAATCTCGACGTATTATCCCGCAACCCCCATCTCACCTCGCTTCACTCGCAGCCCCCCTCCCCCAACTCCATTAAATGTAACAGGTAAAGAAAAGATGAAAATAGCAGGCTACCTACTGTATTCTTGTGGAATACCTGCTAATATGTATATCAATAACAGAGATGAGGAAAAGCACAAAAAGGTAGGAGTAAATATAGCAAATATAGCCAGATGATTATTATGTATTTCGCTTCGGCATACAGGGCTTCGTTAGCCACACTCTATTACTCTGCCTTCATAGGTTATATCATGCGCAACAGGAAACATTAAATTTTCCCACTGGATGAGTGTCTGTTGTGCCAATTCTTCTGTGCAACGAGTACTACCTGACATCAACCGACTGCGCATAGTGCTTCGCATAGGGAAATTAGCTTTTTTCGTGATTCCTTCTGCGAAGCACAAAGCACAGTCGGTTAAGGTTAGGTAGAACTTGTTGCACAGAATAATTTGTGGAACCATGAAGCATCCTTGAGAAACCTCAGATCTCTGTTACCCTCCTTCCCACTTTCTCTTGTTCTCACTTGCCGCTTGAGACACCAAGTTTCAAAGGAAACAATAATTGAAATATCACACCATTTATGTCACAATTAATGACTTAAATCTACACAATTAAAATAAATAAAAGAATGAATTGATCATAATTTAATGGCATACAACTCAAAATTTAGAAATAAATGATATTTACATTCACAGCTCTGATTAAACTACGTCTACTCAATTCTGGGATTGCTTAATGCAAAGCAAAGTCAAACATGCCGCATTTCCATAAGATTGGAGAATCTTCCATCGGAATGTTTTATATTAAGCCACAAAATATATACAAATTATAATATACAAGTTAAATGTTTCAAATGCATTGAAGCCAATAACTCATCCTCCCACACCTTGTATTTGCATTCTTCAAAGCGGTTGCTTGCTCACGCATTGATGGTCTCGAAAGCTAGTAGCCATGTTTCTTAGGCAACTGGGTCATATTCCAAGGGAGTAAATATTTGCCCCCATTTACAAACTCTTGTTCTTCCTGCTCTAACCCCGGCCATTATAAATGACAGTTCCCAAAATGCGGAAAAATGTCTACAGACTGTTGAGATATGACTCGTATTTATCTAATGAAACATTATACTATGAAATATTATACTTTTAAATACCTTAAGTGGTGCCTAGATCTCTGACCGTGCACCACGTTTTTGTTAGTTCGGTAAGCAAGATGGTAGTTTCAGTTATGTTGACATTTTGTCATTGTATGTTACAGATAATACTATGTGTTTTTATCTACGTTTACCTCCGTCATGAGTGTAGATTTGACACAGACTACAGTCTCAGTTGGAAATCAAAGCCTCTGGTTTAAGTAAGGAATAAAAAGAGTTAAAAATTCTTTTAACCATCAATATAAGTCTAAGTTAACGGCAAAGCGTCAGGCCCAGGTGACACCATACCGGGATTCGTTTCATATCGCATTACTTTCCATACCAGATAGGCTTATGTTCATAAACATTCATTAGGGCCACAGCCTTATTTCAGATCCTTTGAAATGGAACCACGATAATGGGTATTTTTTTCCGTTTCTGATTCTTGGTTTGGCAAGGTGGTACACTGTGTGTTCTGGATCGATTTTTAAAAAAATTCTTCTGTTTTGTTTATGTTGTATTTTTCTAAATGGTAGGCCTTTTTTGTTGGCCTGTAAACCAATTCAGTTTATAGACTGTGCCACACCTGAATTGGATCAAAGATCTTTGTGGGTCGGTTAGGTTTTAAAGATTTCCAACTGGGACTATTTAAACAAAGCATTATCCCTAAAATATATGGCAAAATTGAAGCTGTTCGATCCACTTAATTACTCTTAACCCAAAGAAATTGTTTTGATAAAAACACTTTTCGAGTACTGCGACTCTACAAACTCAATAAAGAATAAATTAGCGGTATCAACTACAAAACAGATACATAACCTTACATAATGTGTTTTGAAAATTACTCCTTTCGTCGGTAGATGAAATTATTAAAAATGGCAAAACAGCGGCTTTACATCCACCTTCACCATACCATCTTTGACTTCTAAAGGCACTATAGATCTATGTTGCACTAGCTATTCCCTCTAATTCTCGAAGACGCACCAAATTTCACTAAAATTGACATTTTTAGTCGATCAATATCAGTTAAACGTGATGCTACGTAAAAAAGATTGTTCTAAACATCCTCTTCGTTCAGGTTCAAGTATCTAGCATCCTGAAAAGAAAAGAGGCTTGATAATGCAGTTATCTCTGAGTACAGATCCTTGAGGAAACCTACAAATTCAAGAAACAGTTTCTTTTCATTCTAGCAGATTGGTCAATTTACTAGCACAGATTATTTTGATATTGTGATATTCTCATTCATAGACATGCCAAAGAGACAAATTCGAAGATCATTGAAAAAGATGGCAAGATTTATGAGCTATCTCAATCATTTATTAGACTAGCAACGCAACTCCATATAAAACAGCGATTTTCTTCTCACAAACTGCGTCTGTTCCCTAGGGGTCTGGGCTGAAATATCAAAATTAGATCAGCTACACTATCCAATACTAAGCTAGTATTCAGATCACAAGACCAAGACGCACATGAGATTTCTCGCACGGTATCACAAGCTCATTTTATTTTACCTTTCAACGGCACCTTGTCATAAGTCAGAGGTCACATTCAACGCTATCTGCGATTGTCTCAAACGTGTGCTCACTATATCATTGGACCAACCTTTCACCTCACCTGGTCATCTTGAATGATCCCTTCACATTTGAGGTCATTGTATCGGGAGAGATACAGGGACTGATAAACAAATTGCCATCGGTGAAAATATAGTTTTCGCACCCATCTAGTCCAATGTCTGTACATAAAAGGTGTCTTTTGCAGAACATTTTTCCGGTAGTCGTCCAGGAAAAAGTATTGGATTTCACTGGCATTTGCATTGTACCCAGGGTCGCCGAGAGGGAGGGTCAGAGGGGGCAGTTTGCCCCATGGCCTCTTGGTGCAGGGGGTCTTATCATCTAATGTCAAAATTTTTTATATAGCCTCTTTAGATTTATTCAAGGAACCTGTCAATAGGAGCAGCCTACAAGGTTCTAAGAGTGCCTCCAGATTCAGTTCCCCCAGATTTCCTTGCTTCCGTATACACAAGGGGCCTCATTTTGCAGTTTTGCCCCTGGGTATCAAAAAGCTCTCGGCAGCTCTGATTGTACCATGTATGTTGTATGTACAATGTTTTCCACATCTATCTCCCTTTTAAGGGGACGTAAACTTTGCGCGCAGGGTGAAGTGTGCTTCAATCGACCAGGCTTTTACACAGAATTGCTACAAAATATCGCATTAGTGTGAATCAATACCACTAGTCATAAATGAAAATGGTTTCTCCACTACCAGCACAGTTTAGCATACTTTAAGGTAACAATAGACATCCTTGCAAGCACGTTCAAGCATGTTTCGGATAGCCACTACAAAGGACAATAGAATGACTCGGTCTACTGTAAAATCGAGGCTGAACCAATAACCCTTTCGCACCCGGATGTATTTTCAGTTAACTGTTAAAACCCATATAATTCTACGCTTGTCAGGGGGTAGCATAGTCAAATAGCTTTGGTGACAGCGTAAACTATTATAGAAAACTGCCATCAGAACATTTACAATATTTTGTAGTTGTACCGACCCCCTGAAAAACATCTTTTCCGGTGTTTGTCATTGGGCCATATGGCCCGTACCGAAAGGGTTAACTGCTTTGTGTCACATAAAATCGATAAAAACAAAGATTGAAAAGCACTTACCATTGAGTTTAATTCACGTGGTTCAATCTCTGGCGATTGAGTAGCACCATCAATTATTCCTCGTAATTTGTAGATTGTGATAGTGACGTTGGCCAGGAGGACGGACAATGCGAAAAGGGCGATCTCAAGGATGATGGAAAAGGAGAAATGAAGAAAGACAAGTTTTCTTTTATCGTCATTTTCACCGTCAGACTTGCCTCGACGGAACTTTTCAACTTGAAGAATCCTAAAAACGATGCTAGTTAACGTGAAAATTGTAGTGATGATAGACAATCCCAGGATCAGCTTTGCCTAAAATATAAAAGAGAAAAGGTTGAAGATGCTTTTTTATTAACAAACACAATTATCAAAAGTTTTTCCGCATTGCAAAAAATGCCGAAGAAATACCCATATAAATTCAGTTAATAGAAGGGTACACCTAGCGCACACAGCACATTTTTGTTCTCAGCGACTAAGATTCTTATTGTTAGCGGCAAAATGGGCGGCGTTGCAAATTGAAAGATATTTGTCTACTGTTACAATCTTCTTCATCAATCATACGTTTTTGACATTTATCTTGGCCGCTAACAGCCAAAGAGAAACATTTTTCCGCTGGCAGGGGCAACAGGCGAGCCACACATACCTGAGCCAATTCAGAACGGCAGTTAGGATCAACCTACAGTTAGGAAAATGAACCTCAAGTATGATTCTCTCATCGGTAAACAAGAGAGCTCAACCTCGATTTTTAATCCTGTGCGTGGTTTAGTAACAGAACACGGTCACGATAAAAGTGCGTTTGAGAAACAAATTTTGTCACAGGCGATAAAAATCTGTCTTGGGCATTAGGTTTAACTGGTGAAAAGGACTGATGTTTAATGATATGGCTTCCTTTGGTCATTATATGTTTATATCAAAGTTAGGGAAGAATTACAGTCACACGGTCACTAGCTGGAGGAAATTCCATGTAAAACAATATAAACTCCTATGTTACACCAAAGCCATGCCTATCTTCTATGGTCTAGTAAGGCAGGTTTGCCTAACAGTGTGTTTTGTTGGTTGGAAGGTGGACAGCATTTCTGGGCTTTGGTGTAAAGTTGCGGGACATCAAACTAGGCTTATTCGGGAAATATTGCTTTGTAGGATATGCTCACAGCTGAATTCTGCAAGCGGGCAGATGCATCCTCATTACCATCCGCCTAGGAAAATCAAAACAAGCCTTTTTTATAAGGAACCACTTTAGAAGGAGCATACATTTAGATGGGCGGAGTATTTAAAGGACTTATGCTACTAACAATGAAATCACTAAGCAACCTCTCGACTTGAAAAATTTTTGTAACTGCAAGCATTAAGAACTAAAAAGCCTGTTCCATTCATTTGTAGCAAATACTCGCATATATTGTTAGCTATTCGTGTGTCAAGTGCTTCATTGAGTAGTTTCAGTGTTATGGCTTATCGTAGTCAAGACACCGCAAGTGAGATTTTCACTATCTGCTTCTGTACTATTTCTATGGAACTTGATACGCAGTGAAAATTAAGGTACTATTAAGGACCTTTTCCTACCACAATTAGAAGATTTGAGGTCTACGAATAAGAAAATTTTGGAACTAGGCTTGAGGTAGGTTCCTTATAAGAAAGCGTGTAACACGGTGGCCTTGACGTAAATTAACCCTGGAAAGGCTTACAGTTGATTACCAACCAGTACCTGTTTACCAGTTGCTCTTGAAATGGCGGGACAGGTTTATAATACACTTTATATAAGAATAACATGGTGATATAATACACATACCAAGCACCATTTTCTTCTTATTCTTGGCTTGTGGACGTATGTCAGTCCTAGAATCCCTGCGATGGCAGCCTGAAAAGCAAACAGCATACGTAAGGCTATTTTATACTTTCTAAGCAAGTCTTTTATATGTATTGTGTAGTGAAGTAGTAAAAGACCAAATTTAGCTGACAATCATCAACAAACTCAAATATAATCATAATCATCATTATCATCATTATCATCATTATCATAATCATCATAATCATCATAATCATTATAATCATTATAATCATAATAATAATAATAATAATAATAATAATAATCATAATCATCATCGTCATCATAATCATCAACTTAGTTTTATCAATTTCACTGTTTGTATTAAAAAGCATTTAAAACCGCAATGGATTCCAAAATTGTTTATTCTCTAATTTTTCGTTTCTCACATAAAATTATACTTGCACATCAAGGCTCAGAATGGAATATATAAATTCCAAAAAGAGCTCACAATTTTTCGTTTTTTTTTCAAAATATGTTGTCAATTCTTTTTCCATTTCTCAAATTCAACGTCTATTTCGTATTTTCAAGATGAAAAAAGGCTGGAGGTTATCCTTCAATCCAGGTCTGTTGCCATGCGATGGAAGGTTCAAAAATAGTGCTTCATCTCAAAAATATAAATGCAGTGTGATCTAAAACATGGCTTAAAATATTGAGGTCCAGCAGTAGCCGGGAAATAGAGGCCAGATACAAATGAGAAAATGCATAGTTATCTTATCTTATTTTGCGCTATTCATCAAAGTAGCAGAATTGTTTACGTTTTGATAGCAGAATTGTTTACGTTTTGATACGCTTTCAATGACGATTTTGAGGCATTCCCAGCCAAAGGGTGACGCCATTGGAGCATGAGTGACGTCAGCTAGGAAATTTCCTGGCACTTACTGAGGATATTGCAAGATTAGAGAACAAACATAAATAGAATGAATGGCCATTAAATGACGTCTTAGCAGACCATGTGAGCAATGTTAATTCTTACAAGATCGAAGATGACTTCCGTACATTGCTGTTATTATGATCTTGTCCAATATTTCAAGCCAACAGTTCAATGTCTTGCGGCTACTTCTTAAAGACAACGCCAACCTTAAAGACAAGGCTTCAATCACCTTCGCCGAAAGCAACCAGGAACCCTGGGGCTACTTGCAAATCGGGGTTAATGGTGTTGTAACAGGAAACACGTATTCCTGTAACCTCTTCTCAATGTCGTCTCGTATTTATGTTGTCCTTTGTCAATCATCTTTTGTTAGCGTATAAATGTGCTTGATTATTTTGTAAATGGGTTAGTCAGTTAGTTTTTAGAGTTGTACAGTCATTTGAAATTTCAATGAAAAGAGTCAGCACCAACTCAATCTGATATTCTTTAGCGTCACGATCACAACATAAAATATAAGTAATGGTTACTCAAACACCATTACAGTGTGTGCAAGTCAGGGTCAGTGTGTTATCCACGAAAAATGATAATCCATATTATAGCCACTTAAATAGGACGAATTTAATAAATAATCCAAAATTTTAAGAATGGAGTTTCTTGGTCTCTAAATTGATGGAGATACTATAATTGAAACTGTCCTATAAGTTTTATAACCCGCTGGTTTCAGGAAAATACTAGTGCAGGTTGTTTTGTCCATCAGCCACTTGCTGGCACAACAAATTGCAAAACAAACTCCTTATACCAGGGCCTCTGACGAGAGCAAAAAAGTTGCGGTGGGCCAAGCTTCGATGCCAAAATATTACCACTGCAAAAGACAAAGAGCTGCCTTTTAAAGGCATAATTTGCAAAAAAGTGGGGAGGGGGCCAAGGCCCGTCGGAGGTGTTTATACATTAAGATAAATTTTACAAGACACCATGCTTTAAGGAAACCCCGTATGTCGTAAAGAGGCCGTCATGCTTTGGCGGCTGTGGACCCTTAATTGAGTATGTATAAGGCCCATGACAGAGTCACTTCACCGCATATTAACAGACGAGTTTTCTTGCGGAAGCATGAAATTGTTCGTGCTAAAAGTCCAAGGGCATTCCTAGCAAAGGTAGGCCGCTTTTCACGAGAAAAAACTCACTTAACGCTGTTTCTTATGCGGCGAACATCGGAAAGTTGAGCGAATGGCTGCTTGCGTCCAGGTCAATACTGAATATTTAATAAGACCCCTGCAGCTACGCCTTCCCTCAATAATTCCTTTTTATGTCTTTCGGAGATACGGAGATTTCTGATTCAGATCAATTGGGTTAACCACATACTTTCTACTGAAGCCTTCGAGTCATGAAAAATGTATGCTTTTCACGCTGACGGAGAAAATTCATTTGTGCATTGCGTAATGTAGGAAAAGACCAGATATAGCCGATTATCATCATCATCATCATCATCATCATCACCATCATCACCATCATCATCATCATCATCATCATCATCATCATCATCATCATCATCATCATCATCATCATCATCATTATCATCATCATCATCATAATTATTACACATTTGACATTCATATATACAGATAACAGCAAAAATGTGAGGGGCACCTACATTACCAAATGATTCATGAAATCGCATGACAGGATAGGTGCTCCATTTATACGAAAAAGTTCTAAGGCGAAAGCTCAAGGATATAGGCCGCAGAATTCAGAAATGTTGTTCACCTCCTTAAATCCTTAAATCCCAATGTTGATCACCCTGTACATGTGAAGGGAACTCATTTTGGCTTTTACAAGTTATTGCTAATGTTTTCGGCTTCGAAATAATGTTCGTTGGTCTTTAAAAACCATGGAAGGAAATCTAGAGCTTGAGCTTCAACTTAAATAATTGATGTTGCATAGTTAAGACAGACCAAATTTGAACTATCTCGGCCACATAACTACGTAAATTGGGATCGAAAAGGCGTATATTCGTGGAATCTCTTCAGATGGTCAACGCTGCATTGAAGTAAAACGCGGATAGATTATAAAATTATAGCAAGTTCAAGTAAAGCTATGATTTTAAAATTGTTGAGCATAGAAGAAGAGAGCCTCCTGACTCACTAAAATATAAAACCAACTAAATTTTTGAATTTCCATAGATCGCAGCAGCTGCATTAATGGACTAAGAAAAGGGCGATAGCGTTGAGGTTTTTGGGACTGGTAGCAGCCAGGCTTAGCAACCGAACCCTATTAAGGTTGTGTTCCTTTATAAGGTTGTTCCTTTATAAGCATACAATTAACAGAGACACAGCTAACATTTGTGTGAGGGTTGAAACTAAAACTTAAGTAAAAGTTCAAACTTGCCAAGAGAGGGGCGTGGCTGTAGGGTATGGTCGGCACAAGGGCGTCGTATGTGTGTCTCTTCTTTTATAAGCAGTGAGGTTCCTTAGTGAATTTCTTTAATCTCGCAATCGAGTTCTCATTTTAAAGCTCGGTTGGCAATCTGTGTCATACCAAATGTATACAATTTTTTTTTAACCCATCCGCATGTGAGTACAAGCTTTTTTGTTTATAAGGAACCTACCTCAAGGCCTAGTTCCAAACAAATATTTCTTTGTAGACCTCAAACCACCAAATTGTAGTACTAAGTACTAAGTTACTTAATAGTTAATTTTCACTGCATTTCAAGTGCCAATAAGAATAGTACAGAAACAGGAAAAAGGACAACAGCATGTGCGGAAACTACTCAATGAAGCATTTGATACCCGAATAGCAAACAATCTATGCGAGTATTGGCTGTAAATGAATGGAACCGGCTTTTAAGTTCTTGATGCTTGCAGTTATAAAAATTTTTCAAATCGAAAAGTTCCTTAGGGATATCGTTTTAAGTAGTATAAGTTCTTTAAATATTTCGGCCTTCTACATGCAGGTTCCTTAAAAAGTGCTTCCTTATCAAAAAAAGCGTGTCGTTGACACCCAAGAATTCACCTAAAAACTTATCAATTACTTTTAACAAGATAAGATGTCCTAGAGAGCAATTACCATGTTAACAGGATAAAGCATACATTTTGTTAGCTTAAAAAATTATTCCTCGCTTTTACGTCTCTTCCAAAGTAATATGCTAATGAACTATGAATTTTTGTGCCAGATTTCTCTTGGTTCAGCCATGCTTAAATTGCAAATTTGAACAGTAAATAGTTTAAGGGCATTAAATTTCGCCTTGCAGGCTGATAATCAAACTGTTAAAAGCTTCCTTTTGAGTCATATTATAGAAATTTCCTTAAAAATGGCATTCCATTCTAATCTCTCGAAAATTGGCAACTTATAGGCAATCAAATGAGTGTTCAGTTTAAAAATTCAGGCTACTGCAGTTTAATTTGTTATGTCGTAAGACTGAAGAGCGGTGCAAAACCGTCATGCTTTTCGATGGACTGAGGCTTTAAAATGTCTTTTGTTGGAGTTGCAGCAGCGTGTTGGTCTCTACTGGCTGCAGCTTTCTGGCTCAGCAACTAACTCTGCATGACCTGTAGCTTTTGAACAATACATAAGGTTCGTGTTAACAAGCAAAGGCAGTGATATATATCATTTTAAGAGCAAACATAAGCAAGCATAAGCAAGCATAAGCAAGGTAGCAACTTCTGTTTGCTAACCCAGGGTAAGGTTCTGGCACCTTTTAAGCTGATATGAGCCTGGGGCAGTTAAGCATGTACCTTAAAGTTTTGTTGCCAGTGCCAATTTAACGAGCTTGTCAGCTAGCACACCTTGCTGGGAGAGGACCAGAACCGTCGAGAGGAAGGAGGGGGGTTGGCGGGGTCTTAGGTCCAGGGCCCGGAGGGGCCCGCAAAAGTTAAATTCAGTTAAAAAACTGATTGCTCACTTGAGCCCGGTGCAATGCAATACCCCGGGGCCGCACGGGCTCTCGACGGCCCTGGAGAGGACCGTTCTGATTGCATGAGTCTAGTCTCGAGCAGTACAAGGGACACGTACACCCAATGTTTGGAAGCTGTCCTTTTTTAGAGATACACAGCCTCGCTACAACACTTGGACGTGTAGCTCTTCCTGTGCCATTTAGCTATAATTTATTTCTGCACTTGCAAAGTTCAATTGCCATTCATACTAGCTATCGTGCCTGTTTGGACAGACCAAAGAAGAAACACCAGAATTAAAAATTTGTCTGGAAATTCAAGAGAAGCAGCTCAATTCGTTGATTCATCTTTTAATCCTGAATTTCCGTTCGATCCTATAGATAGATGGTGTGCAATTTTGCTAGACAATAAAACAAAAATGAATGGCTTTTTGAAAAGCTTCAGTCAGCATGGAATTGGGAAACTTAAAATGAAACAATAGGCCTACACAAGGGTTAATGGCTCTCATTCGATACATAATTGCTGGAATTAGAGAAGCCAAGTCTGACGTCTGACTCTTCGGAGGGTGATAACAGTTGTGCCGTCCAAACATTGTTTTTCCCTTTGATAAAATTGAAGCGAGTGCCATCTAGGTTGGAAAACTGTCCTGTAGGAGGGCGGGGAGACTACATTTTCATGGTTGGAGAAATGCCCCCTGCTTGCATCATATCTGCATCAAGTATTAACGGGGTCTATTAACGTAGTTATGCAAGCAGCTCAATTTCTCTTCATGCTGAGTGTGGAAGATCATTAAAGAAGAATGAAAACAGTCGTGTCACATCAAGCGCCATTCTAAAAGTAGACCGAAACAGTTAAGAGATTCTAAGTTTAAACAACATGCTCACAAAGTTGCATGTACGTTGGGTATCGAAATTCAGGGTTAATATTCACTGCATGACATGATGTGCTCCAGGTCAATGACTTTTGAGAAACACGACTTCCGATCTGTTCTGCTACCGGCCATGTGCACGATGACATGCAAAGAGAAGGTCTACACGCAACTGATAAAGCCTGGTTACTACATCACTAGAGGGTATTGAAGAGCATTGGAGAGTGTCAATTTAGAATTTCACAATTTCTGTCCCCTGCTACAGGCGTCTTAGGCTAGTCGCTTATATCCATGAGAAAGCTCTGATTTGAACATCAAAGATTAGGCCTAAACGTATAGGTTGAGGAAAGGTTGAGCACTTTTCATTTTAGACTGGTACAAAGCATTTTACTAGCTTAAAGAATTTTACTACACAGACAGGGCCGTCATTATTTGGGTGCATGGGGGTTTCACATTCCCCCTGGAAAAAGGCTCTGTCGGCAACTTTTAGACTGTAAGCAGTTGTTGTCGGTAAATTTTACTTTTCAGTTATCCTGTCAATTTAATATTTTTTATGTTTGCCTCGGCCAATGTCAAGGAAAATTGCAATCTGTGAACAAAACTATTGTTGGGTCAAGTGCCACGCCCTTCATAATACGCCACGCCCACCTTGTCGGCAAATTCTTCATCTCACGCCCCTCCTAGTTGCAACAGGTCACGACGGCCCTGTACACAGAACCCGAAAACATAAAAACAACGAGACAACTGTCTAGTTTCCCATAGTATGAAGTTACTGAAGTGCTCATACACTGTACCAATAGATTTAAGAAACCATTATCATTTCACAATTTGGTGTAATGATTGTTATTATTACTGTCCTTTGACCTCACATGTCACATCATGTGATTATTGTCTTATGACCTCACATGTTACCTCATGTGAGCTAGCATGGTGTGTCATGTGAGGCATATGGTATTAATAAATACATGTATTAAAAAGAGAATAGAACAGTCTTGGAGATACGATTATACTGAGAAACAAGGCCTATTTATTGAGTCTCTCTCTGCCGAACCCAAAGCCTACGAAACGTTACATTTGGTGACAGAGCCAGAGAAAAGACTCCCGTCCATATGGCTTCTATCTCCGTTGTACCGGAGAAGTTTACTGATGGCGATTTTGTGTCGTGGCTGCGCAATTTTGAATGTTGTGCCACCGCCAACGGTTGGAAAGATGATGAAATGTTGCGGAAACTGCCAGCTTTTCTTCGGGGTCAAGCAGCAGCTTACTTCTACAGCCTTCCTGCTGACCAGAAAGATACATACGCTCATTTGACCGCTGCATTGAAGACCGCCCTGTGCCCTAAGGTGAACCGCGAGCAATTCTACGCCGATTTTGAATGCCGCTATTTACGTCCCGATGAAGATCCTGCTTTGTTCCAATGGGAATTGGAAGAATTATTATCGAAAGCAGACCCGGATTTGAGCAATGATGGCAGGCATGCCTTATTAGCTCGGCAATTCATGAAGGGATTGCCTGCCGATCTACGCCTGAGGTTGCTGGAGTTCAACCCCACGCCGTCTGTGAAAGAGATGCGGGAATTTGTTCAACGGCACCGAGCTATTCGCCGCACTACACCCGCCCCAGCTTTTGCCTCCAGCCTACGTGAGTCTTTACCGCCCGCTGACGCCAGTCTCTCTGACCAACTGCACAATCTGACCGCTGCGGTGGCGGCCCTTACGACCAATCAGCAGAAGTTTCAAGAAACTTGGGACGCACAACAACAACAACAACTGCGTTTCTCTCCAATGTCACAAAGGCCCAACTCAAGATGGCGTGCCAGGAGCACGACAGAGCAACGTCAATGCTTCCGCTGCGGCGAGTGTGGTCATATTGCCAGATTCTGCCCAACCAACATCTCCTGGTGCTCTCGCTGCCGTGAATGGGGCCATCCTGCTGAGGTATGTAGCGCTCCTTGCCACGACAACAATGGTGTGACTCCATCATCATCAGCGATGCTCAAGCCGACAACCAAGTTCGAAGCCCGTCATGGACAATTGCCCTCGTCTGCTTCTCAATTTGTAAGTTCAAAATCTTTAAACTTAAAAGGGGTGCCTCGTTAAAGGGCTGGGCTGAAGGTCACCCCCGTGTTTTTGTTGTAGGCTCTGTAGTTTCAGGGTCGATTCCCCCCCAGCCCCTTATTCAATGTGTTTTAGGTGGAGTTTGTGTTAGTGCCTTAATTGATACAGGCTCTATGAAGTCTTTTGTCAGTAAGAGTATTTTTCAAAGTATTCAGCCACCCCCACCTCTACAGTCCTCTCCCCAGACTTGCATTAGCATTACAGGGGAACCCTTACAGATTGAAGGAACAACCCATTTACCCTTGGTCATTCCAGGTAATAGCTCTTCACCATATTCGGGTAATTTTACGGTATCTTCTACTCTTTATCAGCCGTTACAGTGTGTTCTTGGTTGGGACTTTTTAACCTCCAATGGACTCCAGTTACGGTATAAGGATGAGAATGATGCCTATTTCCTTGAGGGTACCCATGGTTCTACTCCCTTAGCTCCCCACAGTTACTTGAATGTTTCATCTTCAAGTGGAGAGTGCCAATTGGGTGATGCAAGCCCACCAAGTTTTGCTGCCACCACCATTCTAGTGCAGTCAAGCAATCGGGGTCCAGTACCTGTTTGCTTGTGCACTAATGTATGCATTCCAGGTAGATCTGAAGTGATAGTTTTATGTCAGCTCCCTAAGAGTAGCCAGGATCAGTTAGGAATGATTACCCCTATTACTGATATTAATAGTACTTCTATCATTTTGAATATTTTACCAGCTTATTCAGTTTGTCAGGCAGATTCTCGTAGTGTGCCAGTACGTCTTATGAATACCTCTAACTTTGATCTTGAATTGCAGGCAGGTCAGAAAGTAAGCGAGTTTTGCCCCATTATTGAAGCCCCATCTGTAGCTCCTAGTGGTCACCATGAACATTCTAATCTTTGTTGCAGCACTACCTCCCCCTCGGTAGAAACTATCAATGAATTACAAAATGCGCTTAGTCCTGAGCTCTCTAATAACGAGCGCAAGGCAATCCTTGACACCCTTATGAAATTTTCTGATGTTTTTAAGGGAGACCTTGGTCATACTAGTGTTCTTACTCATAGCATTGATACCGGTACAGCATCTCCTATTCGCCAACATCCTCGTCGTCTTCCTTATGCTTTTAGGGAGGAGGTCCACTCTCAAGTTACTGACATGCTACATCAAGGAGTTATTCAACCTAGCTCTAGTCCGTGGGCCTCCCCCATTGTTCTTGTCAAGAAAAAGGATGGTAAATATCGTTTTTGTGTGGACTATCGCAAATTAAATGCTGTAACAAAGAAAGATGCCCATCCTTTACCAAGGGTCGACGACTTGCTAGATGCCCTTAAAGGTTCAGTCATGTTCAGTACCATGGATTTGAGATCTGGCTACTGGCAAGTGAGCATGGAACCCAAGGACAGGGAGAAAACCGCCTTTGTTACCCCCGACGGGTTATGGGAATTTTGTAGGATGCCTTTTGGGGTTTCCAATGGTTGTGCAACCTTTCAAAGAGCCATTGAAATCGTTTTGTCTGGCCTGACCTATGAAACATGTTTGTGTTATTTTGATGATATCATAATCCCATCTTCCAATTTGCAGGAACATTGTGAGCATTTATCAGCTGTTTTAACTCGTTTCCAGCAACATAACTTACGAGTCAAAGCATCTAAATGTTCTTTTGGGGCCTCGCAAGTGCTTTTTCTGGGGCATGTTGTTTCTGCCAAAGGTGTGCACACGGATCCTAAAAAGACTGAAGCTGTTTCTCAACTCTGTGAGCCAAAAAATGTTGAACAGGTCCGCTCCTTTTTAGGCCTTGCAGGATACTACCGCAGATTTATTCCTAAGTTTGCGACTCTTTCAGCCCCCCTTGTTGCCCTCACTAAGAAACATGCAAAATTTGTCTGGAATGATATTCATGTTGAAGCCTTTTCTTGTTTGCAAAGACTGCTGTGTGAAGCCCCTGTTTTAGCTTACCCTGATTTTCATCAGCCATTTGTTCTTCAAACTGATGCTTCTGATTTAGGTTTAGGTGCTGTCCTTAGTCAGGTAGACCCTTTCGGTCACGATCATGTAATTTCTTATGCCAGCCGCTCCTTATCTGACAGGGAAAAGAAATTTTCTGCTACTGAAAAGGAAATTCTAGCAATCATTTTTGCTATTGACCATTTTCGAGCTTACTTATTGGGCGCAAAGTTTACCTTGGTTACAGATCATAGTGCCCTTCGTTGGCTACATTCTATTGAAGCTAAGGGTCGTCTTGGCCGATGGGTCATGGAACTACAGGAATATGATTTTGAGGTTCGTCATCGACCTGGTGCTGAAAATGGTAATGCTGATGCCCTCTCTCGCTTACCCTACACAGGCCAAGATAGTTCCTTAAGTAATAGTCATAATAGTCAAAATGCCAGTTATAGCTTTAGTTGCACCACTAGCGTCCAACCCAACTTTAGTTTACAAGATGCCCAAATGGAAGATCCTTGTCTCAGCAAAATTATTCAGCTGAAGTTAGATGATCTCCCTAAGCCCCCATTCTTTGTCTGGGCTAATGACCCTGTGTTACGGACTTACTGGCATTGTTGGGATTTATTACATGTTGTCAATGGCCTTTTGGTGAAAACTTCAGCAAATGTTGCTGCTTTTCCCCAGTATGCTTTTGTTGTTCCCCACTGCCTTATAAATTCTGTGTTACAGGGTGTTCATTCCAGCCCCCTTGCTGGCCACCTTGGTATAAAAAGAACCATTCTGCGTGCAAAACATCACTTCTTTTGGCCTGCGATGTTTCGCCACATTAAAACCTTTGTACGAGGGTGTGAAACTTGCGAGCAAAACAAGTCTGATTCAAACCACCGTAAAGCTCCACTTAAGTCTATCGATATCAATGAACCATTCGTCTTCTGGGCCATGGATTATATGGGTCCCCTTCCAGAAACTGCCCGCGGTAACAAACACCTTTTGGTTGTAATGGATCATTTCACCAAATGGTGTGAGGTTTTTCCTACCAAGGATCAGAAGGCTCACACTGTTGCACACATTCTGGTTTCCAGAGTATTTAGTCGTTTTGGCCCCCCTCATGTCATTCACTCTGATCAAGGTAGGAATTTTGAGAGCAATTTAATGCAGGAAGTATGTCAGCTTATGGGCATTCACAAGTCAAGGACAACTGCTTATCATCCTCAATGTGATGGTTTAGTCGAGCGACAAAATAGAACATTACAGAATATTTTAGCCGCTTATGTTTCAGATCATCAGGATGACTGGGATCAGTGGGTAAGTTTAGCGGTGTATGCATACAATACCAGCACGCATGAATCTACAGGACTTAGCCCATATGAACTAGTGTTTGGCCGCATCGCTCGCACACCACTCGAGTTTGATTTAGACCTCCCGTTAAAGAATCCATGTAGTCAGTCAGAGTATGTTAGATCAGTTAGAGCCAATCTTCAGTCTTTTAAGCAGGTAGCTCAGCTAAACCTTGACAGGAACAGGCATAGGCAAAAACAGCTATATGATAGGCAATCTCGAGCTTGGACCCCCTACTCAGTTGGTTCTTCCGTGTGGTTGCGTCGCCCAAAGTCATGGAAATTTGGGGGCAGGTGGGTGGGTCCTTACCAGGTCATTTCAAGGAATGGCATCAATTACACCATCCGTTCTAAGACTGGGAAGGATATAGTAGTCCACCATAACAATATCAAGAAATGTGCTGTCCCTTCAAGTACTGGATCCCCATTTTGTCCAGTGAGGGAGGATTGGGATCCTATAGTTGTCCAGGGAGACCCTGTTCCCCCAGAGGTTGTAGGCCCTGATAGCGAGGTACCCCCTGTCCATAATCGCCTAGCTCGATTGAGGCAAAACGTGCACCCCCCACTAAGGTTCGGAGACTTTGTAAGTCATTAAATTCATAACGAGGGGAGTGATGTAATGATTGTTATTATTACTGTCCTTTGACCTCACATGTCACATCATGTGATTATTGTCTTATGACCTCACATGTTACCTCATGTGAGCTAGCATGGTGTGTCATGTGAGGCATATGGTATTAATAAATACATGTATTAAAAAGAGAATAGAACAGTCTTGGAGATACGATTATACTGAGAAACAAGGCCTATTTATTGAGTCTCTCTCTGCCGAACCCAAAGCCTACGAAACGTTACATTGGAAAAAAGAGCAGAGCGTTGTAACCAAGAACCTGAAGACATTCTTTAAACATACACTTCTCAGAAGCGGACTTTGTGAGTGCTTCAAATCCAGGTGGGGGGGGGGGGGCTTATAAATATGCATCATTATTCTAAACCAGAGCTTTTTCAGTTTCATTCAATAACGTTTTTCACTACCCTGTTATATATACACTCTTACCAGTAGTTTTATCAAGACTGGAAGGTTCTATGGTTTCGATAGTACGTATAAATAAGCCCAATTTCATCAATGACGTGTTTGTGGATAACCCCACTGGATTACAAAATGAACGGCTTTGCAGGAGCACACCATAGAAGGAGAAATGTTATCATTTGCTACGAGGAGGCCTTCTTAAAACTTGGTTTTGCCGCGTGGTTTAGCGTGCAGGTGGCCGAGTTTGTTTGCCGTTTAATGACGACGAACTATACAACGTGCACTTTTCACGGTGCTCCCGTTTTATCGTTAACAGTCCATTTAAATTTAAATCCCAGGCAAAACTGTAGAATACAGGGCTACAAAAAACTATATTCCAGTAGGCTGCGTATCTGATGCTTGCAGGAGAGGCAGACCAAAAAGATTAGTGTCCTTTATTGAATAATGATGAACAATTACACTATAGGCCATCCATTTATTTGATATTTGCAGAATAGTGGATCTCCGAAAGCTGGGGGCTTTAACGAAGTTACCCCAAATCTTGTATACAGGCGATTTTAGTCGCTAGAAATGACCTTCGCTAAATCTCATCGCTCTGTAATTGTGCCAAATAGGCCTTCAATTATGCACAAAATCAGTTGTCACCTTTGCCGACCCCATCGCGTACATTAGTTGTGGCATGATAAAAATTGCCAGTGGAGGCAAAGAAGAAAAACATAAGTACATGAGTATATGGACGCGAAATAGGACACTGCCTATTGGCTAAACATAATGGCATTTTACCGAACATTGTGCTGCTATTAGCACGTCCAGATGTCTCTGCTTTACTTGTGAACACATTCAATTTTATATCATCTGTATTTACTTACGCATACAAAGCAATCCGTTTTGAAACAAAGGCAATTTGAACGCAAGGCAAAATCAGGCACTTGTTTTGGTTTGTCCTAAGTGCATGCCCTATTTGTGGAAATTGACGGAAAAGAAGCTGTTTTAGATCGCTTCATACTTTTAAAGTTTTGTTTTTTTAAGTTATTCCTTTAGGATTAACACCCTTGGTTAACGTCTAGGAGCTAGCATCTAGGTTCTGCAGTTTGGAATGATACATTTATAATACATCATAAATTTCATTATAGACGCTTTAACTGATAAGAAACTGCCAAACAATCCCCTCAGTAGCAGTGCATTATACTACACCTTCATATCGCCAGCATAAATGTTTCCAAATAACAGAAATTTTAAGGCTTACGTTTATGACAGAGACTTTGTGGTGATTGGGAGGAGTCCTTAACACTTAATACCATTAAGAACTAGATGAAATAGCTGAAAGGTGTAGATTATGCAAAGCGTTTTAGCAGCTACTAGGTTAATTTGCTAGAATTGCTTGTGTTCATGCGCATAGGGCGTTACAGATTCAACCAAGAAAGCCCAAATGATGCGATAATGTAACAATTAATGTCAAAATAAAAATCCTCAACCTTAGGCCTTTAATAAATGACCGTGTACTAAGCTGTAATAGACCTACTCTGGCAGTTCAAGGGAATTGACCAGTAAATTATCTCACGGGTCAGCTAAATTTAATGGAAGGCAATATAAGATAATTTCACATTTGGTAATACTGATTTCCTGTATTAGTTAAGACTGTTGTTGTCTTTTCGAGCAAATCCTTCACAAAATGAAGAGGAATATCACTGGAGTGAGCTCTTCCTTTCAAAAACATCTACGACCGCGCTCTGTTAACGATTTGTCACCGGACTAAGGAGCCCGATACAATAAGACACAATATCATGTAAATACATGAGTTGCAAGCTCAAAATAAGGTTGTTCTTGAAATCACTGATCACTTCATATCAATTTTGTGATACGGTTGTTTTGATCACAAAACTTCAAACACCGCACTTATAGCGGATGAGGACTGAGGCTGTTGATTGTCGATCAATCGATCATTAACGTTTGTATGACAAATCAACTGTTCCCGACCTTATTCTGAGCTATGGCATAGATCATCAACCCTTTCAAGCAAGGTTAACTCCATCTGCCTCAATCTCCCTACAGACCTCGCTCGCAAGGTGCAGCAGCAACTAGTAAGCAAGGATTTGCCATAGCGGAAGAAGAACAAATGATGTACTGTATGATAAATTAATTTCTCTGAAATAAAGACTCTAGGTACTAGAAATAGGGGTAGCGAGTTGAGTTAGATTTTTCCATCAGAGAAATTGAACAATAGGGATGTTCTCAGATCGCAAAAATCACAAAAGGGCCTTTTCTCAAAAATCACAAAAGTCCTGGACGGTCAAGGTTACGCATCTGATGTAGGAATGGATAAATTCGCCCCGCCCCGCCCCGCCTCGCCCCGCCCCACCCCCAGGGCTACCTACATTCCCCTCTTCACCTAATCGAACAACTTGTAGGAAAGAATATCAAACTTCTGGGCAAGAGTTCGGAATTCTTTCGAAAAAGAATTTACATATCAAACATCGCTTGCTAAGTGCACCCAGTGCGACGATGAGAAAAACAGTTGCAATTCTTGACTGTAGCTATGGGCGTCATTTGAGGACCGCCACATAGACATTTCTCCTGCCAAATTGAACGTTTTTAAAGTCTAGCAAAAGAGGCAACTTTCCTATCATTTAATGCACTTTTCGTGCGAAACTAAGCAAGGGCCCTGAGCAATTACAGGACATTGTCTTCGGACAATCGGAACTTGGCTGATTCAAAATTAAATCAAATGAATCTACATGCAAAATGATTTAATGCTCGATATATACAAACACATTACCAGAACAACCCTTAAAGCACATTGGAATCTCAAATAGATAACATTATTTGGAAATTTTGATCCAGAATTTCGAAGAAGATTCACCGCCATCCAAAGAGCATCATTAATTATTCCTAAACGTTCGAATATTATGGTTTCAAATGTTTTGACCTCAAAATACAGGCTTCTGCAGATTTTAATACTGATTTCTCAACCTAAGTAAATTATCAAAGAATACGTTTTAGAAACATAATTGAACTAGAAACCTAACTAGGTAAAGTCTCTAATTTTTTCAAAACACCTAGTGCTAAATTAACTTCAGGAACAATGCAAAGTCGAAGACCCACAAATGTAGTAGACAAAATTATTGTCTATTGTTGGCTTTTATTGTATCGTCTTATACGTCTTCAAAACAGTTTGCTGCATATATATGAATGTATGGACCTCACATATGTACATATATATTGGTATAGTTACTCCATGTCAGCCATGGCCTATTTGAATTTATGTATAAATGTATAAATATGTAGTAAATATACTAACCATGAGGGTGCAACCCAATTGTAATTTGATATGTATATATGTATATATGTATATAAATATACATTCACATAGGCAATGGCTGACATGGAGTTAATATAATAACCATTAGGGTGCTACCCAATTGTAATTTTTAGTCTCGACCTTAGGAGGGGTCGAACCCGCGCTCGCCACATTCGCAGTCACACAACCAATCCAATGCGCAGATAAAAACTTCAACTTTTAAATGTTTCGACTATCTTCTTCACCAGTAATAAACTTTCAAGAAACATACAGCGCACATATATGTATAATTATATATGATTAATTTGCAAATCAAAACGAAAATGGAGAAATCCTGGTTGTTCGCTAGCTGTTGACTTCATATATTATATGCTTATATATATAATGTGTCTTTAGTGCCGGGTAATAATGTGCTTGTCATTATCCGGCCTAGGTGGCGGCTGACGTTCAGTAACTGAGCAATTCCGATATCAAACTATTTTAAGTTGATGCAAATACACATTTTTATGTAGCAAAAAGTGATCTATAAGTAGGTAGCACTCAGCTCCTTGAAATTCAAGAGATTTTCATAGCAAAATTTAGCTTTTCTGTTCTGTTTTGAAAATATATCCAACACAAAAGAGAGACAGCTGCATTGGAAAATTCGATTTCTTATCAGATAAAGGCAAAACACTGAAGACTCAACTTCAGCGAAAAATTCGTGTTATGAAAAATAACTTGGATTTTAAAATGCCAAAGGTAGTAAAAGATTAATAAGAAAGTTTTCATCAATAAATGCCTTATTAAGATTCGGCAATGGAATTCTAAGGTTGACACAAGTTGTAGAAACTAATCGCTTCAAGCTTTCGAGAAAAATCGCGTAGAGAGCTTGCGCCAAATTGAACTTGAGAACACAGACAGTGAAACACTTCAAAACAGTTCTTTGAAGAATAAAATTCGCGACAAAATTAAAACCTGGCTTTTTGAAGAACCGACTCTCTTTCTATCTCTTGAACGACAAAAGGAGTTAAGCCATCTCCGTGCTAAACCAGTTCAGCCCAGATCGGAAAACCAGCAGTAACCAAAACATTAAGAGAAATAATTAAAAAAATTGTGTGATGGTACATGCATTCATAGGTTTAAAAATCCACTGCGTTGTTTTGAAATTTCTTGAAAAGTTGAGATGATTTTTTCTCATAGATTATTGCTATTCAAGGGAAAAAGTACTTTTTAAACGAAATTTTCACCAAATCTTTCTAGCTACCGAGAACTCCATGATTAAAACCAAAATTAAAAATACCTCAAATTACCTTCACTTTCTTACAATTAATAGGGGCCGTGAATGATGCCTTGCGCAATGCGAAAATGAAATGAAATACTTCTGATTGCGAAACAGGTTTAATTCTTCTTCAAACTTTAAATTCTATTCACCTCTCTCTCTAGAGAAAAATGGTTTACAATAACGTGGAAATGGGCTTCTAAAAAAGATACGGAAGGTCTCTGCTCAATTTTTTGAGCCTAAAAACTCTGCAATTACGTTTTTTTAGAAATTATCTTGCATAGTCAAGAGAACTCAGCTTTATCGAAAAATTTCATCGTTTGACTGATAAAACTGGACGATAAAACAAGACTTTTTCAATGACCTGCGTGGGGCTTTGAAATGGCAGTGGTAAAGTTAGGCAGTTTTTGTCAAAATAATTTTTAAAAAGTATTCACATCACAGGATTGCAAGGAACTATCAAAGTCTTTCGGAACCTTTTTCATATGGCAAAGATGTATGAATTACCATTTCTTTTTCCTTTCATCCCCACAGTTAAATCTACTATCTTACGAATCTCAACCTTCATGTTTTTCAATGTTCCATAGTACAGTGACAATTTATTGAATTATTGGCTTGTATGTACATACGACGCACTGGACCCATATTATAAATTGTTATTTATTTGCTCGCCATTAAACTGCTTACAAAGGGATTCTTTGTATCTTACATGGAATCAGCACAACAAGATTAAAATTCATTTTCTTTTACTGGTATAAAAGAAATCTCTCAATACAAGATTATTCAAAACTTTTATCACTCAAGAAGCTAAAAAGTCATTGTGGTATTAGTAAGCAAGGACTTCCGCTCATTGTTAAGCAGACAATATTGTTAGTATATTCATAGCTCCCGTGGCAATTAAAATGCGCCAAGAAACCCTTAGGTTTTTGACATGAGTCGTCAAAAAGCAAGTTCGATTTGTGAATTACAGATTCATATATCCGCTATTCCATACACTATGCTCAATTTCTATCTTATATATTTTAAATTGTTTATGAAGATGCTATCGTTCGTAAGAAACTAAGAGCCATTGATGTTAAATGTTTCCCAATTTGAAGATGAGCAAACTCTTTAATGACTTCTATTCATCATAGCTCTTGATGCAGGTTGAAATCCATTCGAAGTTGCACTAAAACGGGCTCTGTGTGTTCGGTAACAATAGACAACTTGTTTTCTTGCAGTAAGTCTATCTGATACTATTTACTAAGCTGACACCTTGAATTGATAACTGAGTATGTTGTTCTTGGTTTCTTAACGGGTTTCTTATAAAACAAAATCACGTGTATTGTTGTACATACTCCTTAAAACAAAATCTAAAATTTGAAAGATTCTGTTTCAAATTGCCTGCAGCGACATGATATTGATTATATCAGTTAGTGATTGTGTGTATTTAACCAATCAAGACGTTTTTAAAATGTCTTTGTTTCGCTGCAAGATGGTGACATTCATTCAATGTTTGATTTGGCCTTGGGAAATTCAGAAATTTTTATGCAACGTTCTTAAAAATTGGGCAGATCGGGCTAAAACGTAGTTTAAACGTTCTTATAAAAGTCGCCCAAAAAATATAGCTCAGCAAAAGATTTTGAGTAAAGATGTGTATGGCAGTCAAATTACTGAATCACAAATTTACGATAAACTACCTAGCAATTAAACTTGAGTGGGTTGTGATAGCATTTCAACCTCCTTCTATCGATTATATTTGGAATTAAAACTATAGGAATTGATATTGTTTTGATACGTGGATTTTTAATTATAATTAAGATTCTCATCGTGTGTTTGCCTTTCTTCTCTGCTCTCGTGGTATTATTGTTCGATGTTTAAACATTCTTTTGAAGCCCTTAATGAATACTAATTCCATTGTTTCGAACGGTTTCTACAAAATTCGAACATTCGAACAAATATTGAAACTTACCAATACACCTTGCCAAACAAAGCACAGTACCTGCTCAACTTCGACCACTTTGAAATAACCAAACGACAGTAGCTCTGATATGGTAGTCAAAGTTCCGATTAACAAGACTGACGTGGCCGCAGTCCTGAAAATTACCACTTTAGGCGCAGCATCTCGGCTTTCCGAGCTGTAAACAGTCTCCAATTCGTTCATGTTCTTCATTCACGACACACTTCAAAAGCCGTTTAACTTTGTACACATGTAGTGTGAGCAGCTCCCTCCGCTAACGGTCTGCACTCTGATCTGCTTCAGCTGACAACCTGTCAAAACTTTCCAATCTCCTTTCATACGGGCATGCAAATAGAAACCGGTGATGACGTCAATGCAGATCTCAATGGTTTTCCGAAGCCACTACGTATCCCCTTATGCTGATTGTTCAAAAGTGGGTTGAATAATTAAATTAGATGGCTTTATTTCAGTCGCAGCAGATTTCGTCCGGTTTAGCCTGAGGCTCTTGGCCGCTGATTCAAATGTTTTCGTCGTCGAAAACAGTCTCAGAACAATACCTGCGTTCTTGGTCGGTCGGTAAATTAGAATATCGGTTGCGCGTGCCCTGTATTCCGTAGCCTTTATGTTCGGCGCTCGACTTGTAGGCCAGTTCCAGGCTGCAAGGGTGCAGTGGTGGTACCATCAAAAGGGTGTATGATAATTCTTCCTATAATGAATAGATTTTGGGGTATGTGATAAAATACACTTTTGTCTCGGTTCGGCGTGGCCCGAAGCGTTCATAAATGATGATATAATAAATTTGGGTTTTAAACACTTCTTTTGACATTTTCACGTTTTTATTTCTACTTTAATTTTTGTTTGTATTCAGGCCCATTCCTACATGGGGTTGTGAGGGATTTACAAAGGGATTTACCTGTAAGCAAAAAATTAAAAATTTGCTCCTTTTTGACAATTATGTAGGTTGGAGAGTTATCAGCAGGCTTTATTTATGTTAAGTTATGTCATGTCATTTCAAAATATAGATTTTTGTTTAATTGGTAATAATCGTAGCATCTTAAAGCAATCTGTAACGCACAAATGCCTGAAACGTCTTCCATGTACAACGCACAGTGTAGTTAAAGTCATGCCCAATTTATTAGTAATTTGATGCTCGTTATCCACCTAGGTAACTGCTCTAGGAACGTCCCTACCTGATGCACCCTAGGACATGGGTGTATGTATTCATTAAGGGCTCCTCCATCCCTGCTCCTGCCGTCTTTTGGACATAATGCACTCTAAATGCTTTAATAGGCTCCAGGGCTTACTTAAGTCTTCTAGAATACTGTTTGGTCTTAGAATAAGGGGGCTTGAAAATGGGCTTCGCAATTTTTCTCAATCATCTTCTTTTCTATCCAGCTTTCCCATTTTCATATGTTACGTGCTAGTCTGTTCCATTCATTGCCATCTCTCATTTGTTGCTCATTCAGATTCTTTTCTTGCATATCTTCTTCCCGATCGTCTCTCCATCTATGCCCCCCCCCCCTACTTCTATGTCTAGGAACTTCCATCTCCATCACTCCCCTTCCTACATAGTATTAATCCTTTTCCATCACCCATACCAAATGAACCTTCTTTCTTCTCCTTCACTGTTCTTCTTCAACTCATTTCTGATTCTATGCAATTTTTCTCAACATGCTCATGGTGCCTTCTTCAATGGTTCGGGGAGATAATTAGCAATCTTAGGTGTTTGATAATGAGAAGCTGCTTATTGGAAAAGGCATAGTGGCTTAGTGGAATAGAGCTACTTTCATAGCAAAAACATTAGGTGCTTAAAACGGGTTGCTAATTACGCAGAGCTTACTGAATTATTTGCGAGTACATTTGTCTTTATCATTGTCAAAGCTTAAACGCTACATAATTTCTCAACAAAACTAATATAATGAAAGACGATAAAACATTAACAGTAAGCAATTAACGGAGATAGAAAAAGGATTAGATAAAACTTTAATGTAACGATATAAGATCAAGATATTACTTAAAGAATTATCTTTGCAGGAATGGGCAGAAACCTAATCTTGCATAGTGAAATTAGATTTGGAAATTGATTGAGGTATTTATCTTAAATTCTGTTCTGATCATGATATTGGACGCTTCGCTTCAGAAATATGAGAAAGCGAGCGCTATTGATATGCTCATGACATTGCTTCAGCTGGTGACCTTGCGTCTCGTATAATGGTTTGCCATCGACAAAATGGCTACATTGATTGTCATTTCTTTCACCGTTTCATCTCTTTTATATTTTTGCTTTGAACAGTTCTGTACGAGCAAAGGAAATCGGTCTTCAATAAAAGAATTTTCACAAAAAGTTCTTCTATTTGTACTAGTCTTCAAAGCGATATATTATTTCCAACCTTTTTCACACGATATTTAACAATGAAACCTGTACTCCAACTTCCCTAACAACTCGCAGGATTTAAGAGATGAAAAATTCTTAAAACTTTTTTAAGGACTAACCAACCATTTTTGCCATTGTAACCTTAAAAGTAGAATGAAAATTTCGAGGAAAATTTAGCATCACCACCTTTAGCATCACAAGAAAGGGAGTAGTCATTTTAAATCCTGGGTACCAGGATGGAATATAATTTCTTAGCATGTACATACCCCTTCTTGAATATTGAAAAATGATTCATACCCCCACCATCTTTCAGTGTCATTGTTTGGTACACCATTCAAATCTATACACAAATTGCTACTTATACCGGTTGTTTCAAAAGACCATACCATAAAAGAATAGGATGAAACAAAATCTATAGAAACCAAATGGAATGAATATGTGGAAAAAGCCAATCAAGCTACACAGAGGTATTTTAATGCAGCAAATAAACCTTACTTGCATCATTCTCTACAATCAAAAAATAACAGTATTTGAAAAATGGTTCTGGAGTGTATTCCTTATTCTAAGTCTAAATGCAGGACTAATGACTTTACGGAGATTTTTCCAAAGCAAAATAATTATGCATCCCATTAAAAATCTTTCCTGAAAGATTTATACCCCCACCAAATGATAGCAAAAATGATACCCCTATCGAAAATCCTCTGCCCAGGTACCCAGGAATAAAACTGACCACACCCTAATTCTGTTTAATTTTACAGATCCCATGGATGCAAAAGGGACGCGGCAACATCGCTCGTTGAAACTAAGTAGAGCAATACTATGGTAGTAAGGGACAACATGACTGACAGGGTGACTCCCACTCATAAATGTTTCGCTCTATGGTGAAATTTTCTGAAACGATCATTCAGCAGAGAGGTCTGAGCCATATGGAACTTGGATAGGCATAAGTGAGGATGGACATGATGTCAATTATTCTTCCCAAGCAGGACCATTTTGCCTTACTGTAGCCATGACGGTCTCGAAAACCTAGAAAAGGGTCTATTAATTCAAGGACAACTAGGAAAAATACTTTCATGTAGCTGTTTTCCATTATATGACCTCTTAAATTTTAGTCTAGACAGAGAAATTTCAAAAAGGATGCCAAACTACACTTTAAAATATCTACTGGATTTTTTGCAGAGAGGTTTAGTACCTAAAAAGGTATCAGAAGCAACTAGGAAGCAAGAAATTGCTATAGTTAAGGGAATACAGGTTCCTTATAAATTGAGGTAGATTTTTCAGTCAGAGAAATTGAAATGTAGGGGACAAAGAGGCTTTTTCTAAAGACCAAGACAGTTTTGGTTACACACCTGCCATAGGATTGGCCCCATGGGGGTTGCTTTTACTTTATATACAAGTTTTTATTCGAAGTCATTATGGAATATCTATGAATAATGAAAAATTTTCAAAAAGCTGGAGGCATGTTGCCTTGGCCTGGCCATCCAAACCCCTTTCAATGTCGAGGTCGGTGTGTTAAAAAAAGCTCATTTTGAACATGGATCTCTTGCGTATATGAATCTCATTCACCGGTAAAGCGAAGGTTATTTAAAGTAAATTCAACCTTTTTTCAAATTGGCTTCGCAAATGGTGTCATGAACTGTCTAATACAGACTGTGGTTTGCGGCTCCGTAACACTTCAGAAGCAATTACCTGAGGAACTTTGATTGATGCATTTTATAGATTGAAAACTTTATACTAAACGTACATCAAATGGATTTAAATGAAGAGATTTGCCTATTCAATGGACCACTGATCGGAATAGAGCAGTTTTTATTAGTTTCAAATCAATCGAGGGCTTTTAATGAGAAAAATCACCCAAAGACAGAGATAGGTGCTGAGCGCTATAAAGGATTTTCTAAGAAAATCCACTAGTTGAGATAACTGGTCTATAAGAAATTAAAGGAAGTCTGAGGTCCAGACCATACGCTACTTAAGTACAGGGTGATGTTAGTGACAGACATTCAAGTTACCGAAGCTCGTTGTCTTAATAGCCAAAGTCTTGCACTGATGACAACGGCATACCCATGGTAATGCAAGTGCCTAGGGCACCTGGGGGCAATGGAATGAGAAAGTCTGGGGCAAAGGCCCGAGAAAATAGTTTAGAGGTTGCCAATAGTAAAATTTTTCCACAGTTTTTCAACAAATCAGTTTATCATCGATTTTCAGAGTCTCGAGAACAAACTTTCAGAAAAGGTATTGGGGACATTATCTAAAAAGCAAGCTTGCTTTCTTTTAGTATGTTCTTAAAATATACCCCAATATTTAAAAGGTAATAGTGCAGAACCTTGGAACATAGAAAGAGGAATCTAAACACTTCGTTTTTGGAGTATATTCTTGTCAGCAATTTGAGAGACCTTGCCCCTCCAAATATAATCCTGAATTCCCGCCGTTGGATTCTAGTAATGCTGCTCATTTATGCAATCTTTTTACATAAAATGCTTTCTTAGCAATACCAAGATTTAAATATCCAAACTTTCTCCGAACTTTTTAACAGTAACTTCTTGTTATTTGACTATATCTGGCAATTTTGAGTACTATATTCTTCTTTAAAAACATTTTCGGACAGAAGTTGAAACTTTGAATACTCTAAGCAATGAAATAGTTTCATGTAGTTGTTTTTTATTGTGATTGAAAGTAACTTCTGGTAAAAAGAATTTATACTCTCAAAAATGATAAATTTGAATTGCTAAGTACTAAAATATCCTAACTTTTCGAGGGGTCGTTTAACACAATGATGTAGGTTCTGAAAAGTATGTAGGTGCTTGTCAATCACGTTCTTTGAAGTCTTGTCATTTAGTTCCAAAGACGTACTGCGAATCAAAGCCTTTCATTTCGGTTTTTCTTTCAAAAACAGTTCGTTATCGCAAACCCAATGATTACTGTGTGGGCGTTTAAGGCTATCAAGGAATATTCACTAGTTTATATGATGTTTATCTACCTTTATGTCCATCTTTCAGAATTATCTGATTGATATTGATGACATTACATTTACTTTTCTGACACCCGTCTACATCAAAACATTATTATATTGTCAAATCATAGGCGCTTCGACCCTGAAAACTAGGACAGGGGGTTCCAACTCGGCATTTACTCAGAAAGTAACTTCTTACAATCCCCCAAACAACTAAAGTTTATAAAAGTTTATAAGCCATTCCTTTTGATATAGCCCTCTACGGGCGGAATTGTTTTTGAAAACTTTGTGAAAACCATTTAAAAAAGTTGCAGAGTGCAGGTACCTGTAATTAATAATAACTGTCTCAAAAGCTGCCTGCGCTTCATGTTTTGTTTCTTCGTGAGCTTTAATTGCATAAGTCTAAAATGCATAGATTGAAATACATCTTAGTTTAGATATTTAAGTTAGTAAAGAATAACGGAGATAGGCATCTCAAAGGAAAGAGATAACGTTATTTGTTTTGATATTTAAGCTCTTAAAACGAGCGAGTGCACCTGCCATTTCGGTAAACACACTAAAAATCTTGAATCAAATTTGCTAAATTTTTACGGAATTTTTTGAATTGAACTCTTGAAAGTTTTCTATGGAATCGTTTGATAATCAGAAATTATGTAGCGGCCAAACACAACCAGCTCCAGTAGCGAACTGACCCAGCCCAGTGACAAACTCGCCCAGCCCCAGGAATTGCCTCAACCAGCTACAGTAATGAAATCACCTAGCCCAAGTAACAAACTTACTTACCCCAAGGCAACCTTATCACCTAGTCCCAGTAAGAGACTCACTCAGTCTCAACAACAAACGCACCTTGCCCCAACCTCCCCCCCCCATCGGCCTCTCATTCTTTCCGGCGTCCTTTCGTGCATACGCACGGTCCGTTTTGAAATTCATGCTTTTTAGCACATGTGTTCCATTCAACTTGTTAGAGCCCTTGGATTATATCCATCTGACTTTAAGTTTATCATTCTACGCTGTGATATCAGCATCACGGCAACATATTTACGTTTTCTTCCTCTGCTTTTGCAACCGCTGACTGATGTATTAATCCAAGCCACGTGTTGTTTTCTCCAGTTGCGTTTTCAATGAACAATAGACTATGACGTCAACAGCGACCTTGTCGTGTTCTGTGTTGTTATCCATTTCTGAGTTCAACCGGCAGTGATAAAGGTTTATGCAACAACAAGCACATTAGAGTTTTGCTGGTGCCAAAGTTACTTGAATGAAAGCCAATACCCAATACTTTATGCAAACAAGGAGGTAACAAGGGGTCCCTTTCATTGAATAGCAAAAAGCCATGCCATTATTAAACACTTTCATGCAACTTTACTCTGTTATATCTTCGTTATTTAATTCATTATTTGAGTTGGGATCAATTTAGCTTAGAAATATAGCTGCTATACGCCTAATGGTGCAGTGCTTAAGCTCTGATGATGATGATGATGATGATGATTATTATTATTATTATGTTTCTAATTGTAAATCATATCTTAATGATTGCCCCGGTGTGGCTACTCCTGGTTGAAAGTGGAAGCATGCTTGTCCAGGAATGTTCTTGAGGTACCCTCTTCTCTGAGATTATAAGTATAAAAAAGACCCTTTTCTCTAATATGTTTGGTACTGACCAACCTTTTCCTTTCAGAAATAACCATTTATCTTGTTACTGCTGCAGCATTTCAAAGCACTCCTTTTCTTGATTTCCAGATTTATTAAAAAATGCCCACTTTTTTCTGGTCTCTCTGTCATTGGATTTTGCAGAAATTTTACCCCTTTCTCAGAGATTTCCCGGACAAGCATGTTTACACTTTTACCTGGGAGTGGCCACGCCGGGATGATGGTACACGTGGCGTCATAATTCTTCTTCTATCGCTAAACCTTTGTCTTTATTACATTATTGCAAACTGATTGCTGATCTTCCCTCCTTTGTATCCCCATCTTTGATGGGACAGGAACTTCTTTTGGCTTGCACTCATATCACATGACAAATTTCCTCACTTGTTAGAGCTGACAGTGGGGTTTGAAACGATTATCATAAATAATTCTAACAGAAAGGCTAATATGCATAGCTTTTTAAAACAAAATCTCAGCACCTAGTTTCACAACGTCTCCCTTTCTATGGGTGCCAAAAATGGACCGACCCGAATAAGATAGTCTTCGAATCGAACAAGAATTTTCCTTTCTAATTTTTTTTTGTTTTTTTAACAGACAAGTAAGTTGTATGCTGCCCTATAACTGTTTTCTAAATTTGTATCCAATTTTGTGAACGTTTCAAAGAAATAACAAACATAGGGGTCTAGAGCCACCATTCTTGCAGTTTCAAAATCAAATATTTATGCTGAGGTTGTCTGTTATTTCAAGGAATTGCAAAGAATTAAGGGCACCAAATCACTGTTTGGGTTGGGAGGGCGATACCCTTTGCCCTGCAAATATTGAAGTATTGGATACTTCATAGGGCATACTAACCCCATAGCTACTATTCCTGCCCCACATTAGCTTCTTCTGAATGCCAGGGTTTTTCTTTTGTAGTTGAACTTTTCTCTTCTGGAATTGGGTAGCCTTGGACTGCTTTTACGTCGTGTAACGCGCGGTTGAACAGCCAAGAGGCACTAAAATTTGCGAAAAATGTCATAACCAAGATCTTATTTACATAAATCAGAAACAGTTTATTGAGTGCAGTTGAAGTAAGATAAATGTTGAAATAGTGCCATGGTAAGATATCAAATATTCCAAGCATGGTTAAACCTCGGCAAAAAATATCTGTTTCTTCTAAACAAAGAATGTAAGATTTCACGCAAGAATGCACATTTTTACATTTTGATGGGGGGGGGGGGGGGGTGGGGGGGTTGGATGTATATTGGTTGGACCGTAACTTATACTTGGGACCGAACTATTAAAACTTTTTTCTGTTTTTTGTATGTTTGTAGTTGAGGCCTTTTTGTAGTTTTATAGACCCATTTTTATAGGTAAAACTTTTTTGGATCGACTAAGAAAATAGGTCGGGGGTGTGGTACCCTGCACCCCTCTTGAAGTGAACAATATATCACGTCCCCTGATTTATTCTGCATTCTGCACAATGTATTCTAGACAGCGATCCATTTAACTGCTATTGCTTATAGGCATTACACATTAAGAAACTATAATTAACTTTCTGAAAGTCAAAAGTACACAGGCATGTGGTTAATTCAATCATTTCTTTTCTTATTAGCTGAAATAGCTACCTTTGGGAGCCTTGCCTATCAGAAGATAATTCCATAGACAAAAAAAATCTGAGCTAGTTAGCTTAGAGTTGAAGCAAAAAGCCAAGTTTTTAATGCAATTATTTCTTGCGGCAGAAAACCTCTGCAACATGAAATTGCGAAATAGATTAGGTTGACCATGTGCTGTAAAAAATTGGTTCTTGTTTATAAAGAAGATTATTTGTAAATTGCAGGGCATTATTAGGCCAAATAAAGGCAACCGCTACTCGATAGAAAGCTTTCGTGCTGTTGATCGTCAAACTAATATGAATTTGTATTAGTATCAAGTACAATTTCCACTTCAGAAAAACCTGTTAAAAACAGCGGCCTCTGAGTTAACCAAGAACTGAAATACAAACTAACAAGATAAACGAAAGCCTTATTATGATCCGTCGTTTTACGTATCCCAGGCCAAGAACGCATGGATGTATATTTATCGTAAATGTCAGGATTCAAAATTTACGATTGCATGCAGTTCAAGTAAGGCCTAAGCTTGGTTCACTTAGATTCAAGCTAAATTTAAGCCAATTTGGGCTCACTTTAGCCCAGTTCAAGTCCAATCAGAGACGGAAATTAAAGGCTTATGGGGTTATGGTCTTGAACTTATTGCCAAATGGTCGCAATGCTTCAAAAAGAACGGCATTCAGTGGAAAATTTAAGAGCCCAATTGCTTGAATGACTTGAATGACAAGTGGTGTTGAGTTCTGAAAATAATCGTCTGAAACGGTTAAATTAATTCGCAGTTGTTTGAAGAATAGAAGCTATTTTGTCCAAAATTGAGCATACCTTGTTTCATCAGTTAAACAATAATTATTTAGGTTTTTAAATACGAATAAAGGAACAGAAAGTAATTGCAGGAACAAAACATAATCATATACTGTCTACCAATTAAGAAATCCAGTACACTGAACTTCCATTAACTTATTGAGGAGACTAGTACTACTTTTTTATGAACTATTTTATTACTATTAAATCACTAGGTTAAATTAAACCCTTCTTTTAGATCCATAAAATTTGTCTTATATTCTTTTGTTGGTAGCTCCAGTGGTCTTTATGTTCTCAGTCCTTATTTAAACATTGTAAACTTATACCTTCAGCTAGCTCTTAGTTCAAGGTAAATTTTACTTCAGTTCAAGTCAAGTTCAATAACAGAAAGAATGGCTGGCGCCTTCCAGTCTAGCTTTCTTATGAATAAGATAAGTAAGTACTGCTTTTTTACGCCTTATGCTATGGGAATGCTACCAGACTTGTACAGGACGATTATTATCATTAAATATGTCATTAACTTGGATTGCTGTAATGTTCCTTTTCATCCTGCATCCCGTAGCATAAGAGGTTCTTGAATTTTGTAAATTCTGAATAATGGCCATCGCATCGTGTGAAAGTAGCAGATGCGTTGTTTGTTTTCGTGGCAGTGAATGTGAAGGGACTGTTGCATGCTCTTTACTACTGGAAGTAGGGGGCTCTTGCCCCTCCCCCCCTGTAATTTGCTATGACCTTAGAAATACTGATAAAAGTCTATGAATAATGATGGGAAGTCATTTTAAAACTTGAACGGCAATAAACAACCAAAGGTTTTCGTTTTTGTAAGACAGAAAAAAATGAAATGGCGATGTAGAGAAGACTGAGACAGACTCATTGGTGGTGCCAGCATTCCGTCCCACCTCCTATCCCCAATTGCAAGCAGCCGTTTGCGACATTGCAGACACCGGGGTATCTGAAGCATCAATAAGCTCTCAAGGGTACACGTTTTTTTTTTATAAGAACACTTGGTTTGAGTTTCAGCCTGCCGTTTCTTATTTTCCGTATATTTTCAGCCTAAGGTTTTTCTTATTTTGTTTCTTATTTTCGTTTTCGAATTCCCTGAGCATAGTAGTGTCAAGACAAAACACGTACTTGATAAAGTAATTAAGCCCCTGTTCACGTTTAATATCGGACGTTGCACGACGTAGATTGTTATTTTCGCTTGTTAATGACATTTTATTTCTTGAGTTTTTTGATTCTCAGCCTGCCTTGTTTCTTAAGTTGTTCTTATTTTTTGGCCTATTCTCAGCCTGGTGTTTCTTATAAAGGTTGTTCTTATAAAAAAAAACGTGTATACAAATGTCAATAAAAACCTAAAAAGTTTATATTGAAAATAAGCTAAGATCTAGCAGTTGCAAATATACGCGATGAAAAATATCAAATGTTGCAAAAAGCACAGTTTTGGATGAAGTAACTCAACTTGGAATGCTTTTGATACATATAATTGACTGTACCACATCTGCTTTCAATCATTAATTAAAGAAGAGGCTGCATTTATGGCCATTGAAAAGATGAGTCTGCTTGCCTTCCCATTTCCCGTTTTGGCGAGCGTAAAAATAATTTGAGTTTGTTTGCGTTGGGAATTCTTCCAGCATCATATTCCTTATTGAGAATGACTGTTTTTTGCACATCGCTTTCAGTAATTGGTCCTTCTTTCGTGAGGATTTACCTGAAGTAACTCACTGCTAGCCTCTTTTTTCAAAATATTAGGCCAAGTTGAGATTAGTGGGTTTCATCGAGACCAAGACAAGAAAAAATGGCAACTGGAATGCGTTATGGAGGCCATGGTGCTCAGCAACATCGAAAAAAGATTAATGTTTCATTTACAATTAGAGAAGAGCGGGAAAATAAAAACAGACTTGGTGTAAATTGCTTGCAGTATGATCATAGATATAAACGATTGTTTGCAGCTGGACGCGACTCCATTATCAGATGTTGGGGCACTGACCAAAATGTGAGTAGAACCGCCTAAAATTAAGTGATTTTATGGAAGCACTTCGTATACTTCTATTGCAAATAATTTTTTCAAACGCAGAATTCTTGAAGCATGTACTAACGGCGGAGCAAAGAGGGGTTTTTCATATTTGCTTCAACAAAATGATAACTTCTCCCTACACTTAGAACTGATGGCCAAGAGTTTACATTGTATTCCATCACTTGAATGCTTATCTTGTTCAAACGACGGTCTACCTTTTGATATGGGTTAGTGCAATCGTTCAAACAACTGCATATCTTTTAACTTTGATAACAGATGCAACATATGAAGTTTTACACCAAGGGCCACAGACAAATACATTTGTGATATTGATGGCATCAATGCTTGATCGATGGGGCTGTTTGTAATGACACAGGCTGCATGATTCTGTAGCTTTTGCAAAAATGTCATAATCGTCTCAGCAGCACATCCCAGACACCAAGAATGCAGAGTATGGCAATGGTGCAACCAAAATAATTCTTAAATGCCTAAGATAGCACAGCCGGGCGCCCCTCAGATTCTGAAGTTTTTATGTTTGTACAGTGGTACCTGTAGTGTATTGGGGCACCTCACAATTTTTGTAGGATATTTGGGCACCTGCACCTGAGTTGTGGGACTATTGGCGCTCCCAAGGTCTTGTCAAGGTCGACCTTACTCTGCAATCTGGCCAGACACCAATGTGGAAAGTATTGCATTTGCACATCTGAGATATTTTAAGTAAATTGGCACATCACACCTGATAAAAAATTTCTTCCCTTTATATTACCAAAGGCCCATCATTTATAATTATCCATCTGAGTGTAATTTTATCTTGGTGTTTTTGCCTTGCAGGATTCGTTCAAGCTAACTTTTGAGCACCATACTGACTGGGTAAATAGCCTTGTGTTATGTAGAAATGGAAAAACATGTGAGTGCTTGCCATTCTTCTAATATATCTTTAAATGGTATTAAAAAAAAATCTAAGTATATTGCTACAAAAATGCTAGTTGCAGTCTTAATAACCAACTGATTTTTACCATTTGTTTCCTTTATTTTCTGGTGTTTCATGAATAAATGCCAGCAGCAGAGCTGATCTAGCCTGCAAGTCAGTAAAAAACTACCAAAGTATCTCTCAAATGATTATTATGAATAAAAATATGAGAACATTGACAAGTTTCTTGACATATTTTGCCTTAAGCAATGACCTATGGCTTGTGGCTTAACCTTGTAATAGGCTGTCTGATAACATTTTTATTATAGTGCTCTCTGCATCATCCGATACCACAGTCAAAGTATGGGATGCACATGGTGGATATTGCATGTCAACATTACGAACTCATAAAGACTATGTAAAAGCTTTGGCATATGCACAAGACAAAGAAATGGTGGCTTCAGGAGGTTTTGACAAGCAGATTTTTCTTTGGGATGTAAATGTCTTAACTGCATTGACTGCATCTAATAATACTGTCATAAGTAAGTTGATTTTTATAATTGCTTCTCTGTCTTGTGAAGGTAAATTGGAATCACGATTGATTGATGAATCTTTGGATAAGTCCCATAATTGATAAATTTACTTTTCATCTGTTAATTCACTATTGCAATGATCTATGCAATAATGATATGATTAATTTCTTTGTTCATTTATTTGTTAATTGATTTGTTTATTTGATTGTTTGCTTGTTTCTTTGTTCTTTCATTTGTTAGTATTTTATTGTTTTACTTCAGTATTCATTTATTCATTCATTCATTTATTCATTTATTCATTCATTCATTTATTCATTTATTCATTTATTCATATATGCTTTTTTCATTTATTCATTCATTCACTCCTTGGTCCACTCATTAATTTGTTAATTCATTCATTTATACATTCATGTCTTATATACCTAATAGTTTCTTATTTATTTGAAATTTATTTGAAACAAGAAAATTTAGATACCAAATGAAGTGATCTGCATTATTAATAAGACAAACTTTGAATTGAAATCTGATTGACATTGTTACTAAAAGATGTACACCCTAGAAACAATTTTAAAACAAATTACCAATCAGATCTCAGAAGATCAAAGACACGGTGCCAAACACTTGTAGGCTCCATAAAGATATAAGGCATGAGCCAGATTAGTACTTGGCATTGTTATAGGTTTCAATTCCACAATTAAGTATTTATAACAGAGAGAGAAGATTAGAGTTTAAGGGAGAAATAGCTCTAGAAGAACACAGTTGTTGTTATTTGTTGAATTTAGGGAAGGCTCTAGTTATTAATCTAGCTGTCTCTTGGGAATCCACAAATGAGAACAGAGATATTGTTATTTGTGGAATTTAGGGAAGACTTGGCATTAATCTAGGTGTCTCTTGGGAATCCACAAGTGAATTAGTCTGTCGTAAACAGGCTTTATAATTTGTACGGAGAGGTGGATTTTAAAGCATTTGATATTAAATTATTCCTGGTGGTTTCCTCGAGCCTCAAGTTACTGGTTCCAAGGGAAACAGTGCTAATAGAATTGCTTAGCAATAGATGAGAATTAAAAATACAAGGATGACAGATAAGAGTCCATAGATGATTCCAAAATTTAACAATCCAGTGAAATTTTCCGATCTGAAAGTGGAAGTTTTTCAAACTCTGACATTAGATAACATAAGGAAGGTGGTGATGCTACTTTCAGTAAGCATAAGAAGTAAGAGCACAGTTGTCCTTTAAGCCATTATAAAGACATTGTGGTTTGTAAAAAGTTCATCTTTAATGAGGCATGCAGAACAGAGAATAAGCGTAGCAGCAATGGGACCGCTGTGAAGGTGCAATATGTTTTCTTGAATGGTTATGTGTCTAACTAAAGCCCAAAGTAGTAGTTTTGACTGCAATGATAAGCATTTAAGCAAGTTTGGCTCACTTTTGAGCAAATGATTGAGCTTTTGCCAGAACTTTGGTTGACACTGAAATATATATCCAAAAAACTCGATGCTGCTAGCACTTTAATTGTAAGTTCCAAAGTACATTGTTATGCAGAATCGATATGTGCCATATGCAACTCTGTTTAAACATTCTGTTGCACCAAACTTTAGATTTTGTTTGTTGAAAAAGTTTGCAAAAGCATGCTGCAGATGTTTTTGTACTGCGTATTTAATCTTGATTTGAGAACTGACCGGCCTGCAGTGGTTTATCCTGCATGTATTGTGCATAATTATCTTTTGTCGAGGCTAAAAAGCTGCAGATTTAAGAATGGGTTGCTGATAATGTGTGTAAATGCAATCATCTGGAATCCAAACAGCCGGGAAAGTTCTAGTCGGTAGTCTTTGAAATAAGCGTTTTAGCGATTGGTAGACTTGGAATTTTCTTCCTCAGAATGTAGCTGTGCGCTAGCTCTTGCAGTGAATGTTTCTAAAACGAGAAAAGACACCTGTGCTATTGTGTTATGCATGGAGCTACTCATTGAAGATAGGAGTGCTGCTCTTTGATACTGTTGTTTTGTTTTTCTCTTCGTTGATGTTGCAATCCCATGATCAAGCGCTTCCATCTCTATTGCTGGATGCTTTCTTTTAAAAGCACTCGATGTAAATAGGCATTTAAAGGATAATATATTCCTTACAGATATTGCACAATTCGACGTGGTTCGATCCCATTGCTCTGTAGTATCTTGTGTATAATGTGATTTGAAGCTATTTATGCCATTGCAACTTGTCTCTTGTGGTTTTTCATATTATCGAAACTTTTCGTTTTTATGCACACCACACTGCATTTAAGATCCTGTTAGTCTTAGCAGGATAATTCTTAGCCAACTAGCCGGAGTTTACGGTATATTATGGCTGGAGTGCTATATGGTTAAAATCTTAAAAGCAAAAAAGTAAATATTTAGATTGATACAGATATTTGCATCAGTTTCTATAGATAGTAGGACAGTATGTAGTATATGTACAGCAGGAAACATACTAGGTTGCGATTCTAGGTCCATCATAGGGCAGTCATGGGTTTTGGCTTTAGCCCCCAAAAACACTTCTGCTAGCCTCGGTGCTGGATTAAACGAAGTAAGAAACGAAGCAAAACTGCGAAATATGCAAAATCATAGATAATTCTTTGCTAATACAGTATTGATATTTCACCTCGATGCAGCGAATATTCTGCAGAAAAATTGCCATTAAACAAAGGCTTTTTTTGGTTTGAAAGGACGTTAAAAAGAATTGTATTGGGTAGGCGAGCGAGGCATTGACATTAATAGAAAATTGGGAACAAGGGCGAAAAACAAGGCAATATATGGTTTGAAATAATTATACTAAAATGATACTAAGGTGAGAAAGTATTATTGTTTTTCTTCACTTAAATATTGACATATTTTGTTAATATTTGTCATTCATCGATTCTCGTCGCAAGATGCATTAGATCCTGCAGATGAGCTAATATTGCGAGCCTTCTTCCATTTGTCATGAAAATAAAGATGTATTCTGACAGATGCAGAATGTCATTCATATAATTATTATACTTTGCTTTTCAGCTTCTGCTCTATCTGGTCAGAAGAGTTCAATCTACAGTTTAGCCATGAACTCATCATGCACAGTTTTGGTGTCTGGATCAACGGAAAAGGTGTGGTTTTGCAGTCTACTGTTTCGTTTCTTAAAAAGCAGCTTGTTTTGAGCTCTATGACTACTTTGATATAATTTTTTATTCTACTTTGATATAATTTTTTAATTTTAATGCTTAATTTTTTACCACCAAACAGTTACAACAAAAACAGGAAGATGTAAATGATATCAACATAGAGTATCATGGCAGCAAATACATTATATACATGATCTCGTACTCCCTCCACCCATAATCAACTGCGCGACTAATGCTAAGAACCCCACAAACAAATTAGCACCAACTCCTACATAAGCCTTGTTGATAAATATTGCCATATTATTTGGATTTTCACAACTGTAAATCAAATAGTGTTTTCGACAGGCTAAATGAAAGGTTTTAACTAACTGCATCAATTAACTAACGTGGCACATAAACTAAAAACAATGTCTAGAGATTGAAGCTAATTTTGTGTAACATCTATGCTGTACTATAGCTACACAATGTTACATAACACAAACCGATTTGTTTGAACACAAAGATCAATGCGATATTTTTGTCGCTGCTGATAATTTCTTATTCCTTCACTTGTGCGTATTTTTCGATCTATTTCAAGATAATCATGTGCTTTTTAGCTGAATTAATGAAGTTCTATTTTAAGTAGTGTAGAATAGATAAGCTCGAGTTTCCTGGGTCGTTTAGATCTATGTTTTGATTGTTTTTAAATGTTTAACGTTCTGCGAATGCGTTTGAATTGAATTGATGCAATATTGTAACGAAATTATTCCAAATCGGATGATAATTTCAGCAGGCGAAATTGAACTTTATTACCAACTTCATCATTTCTCAATTCACTACAGCAGCCCACAGCTGCTTGTGACTTATCTAATTAGAGAATCTAAATCCAGTTGTCAAGGACTTAGTGTTTTGCCCTTTACGCACAAATGGCTTAGTCATCGCCAAAAGTAAAACAGGACACATGACCTTACCTCTTTTGGCATCATTTAACAAGATTCTTTAGTTAATTCACATGGCTGGATATAGACGAAAAATGGCCGACATTTTAAACTACTTCAATCTGAAATAAACTTTTTTTCTCAAAAAGTTTGACCCAAATAGCTGCAAGTGGCAATATACTCTGGAACCAACTTTAAGTTAGGAAGTTAGAGGTGCCCTTTTATATTGTGGTCTTGATATAAATGTGACTCTTAGACAGCAATCAATGTAAGATGCTTTAAAGTTTTAGCTTGCAAAGGTTTAGTCGATACAAATCATCATTAAAAATGTCAACTTGATTTATTACTCTGTCCAGTACTTTAATTTGGATCTAAAATTCAGCTGAACTCGATGTTATGTATTCCAACTGAACGAATTGGTAAATTGTAAAGATTTGAATATTAATCAGATATCTAGAAAATTACTAAAAAATTTACACAAAAAGAGGGGCGATATAACGGTATTTTTGGACTATTTAAGAAAATAACTTTTTCAGATGGTACCTCATTAGAAGACAAAACCAGTCAAGCATATATAGCAGCATCCGTGCAAGTCGTGTGGTAAGGAATTTAGTTGGAACAGACAGGGGAAACTGCGTACAGTGATGCATCACGCGCTTTCGACACAGAAATTGTTGAATTATAAACGGATTCTGTAAGATTAAATAGCTCTGAAGTGTTTCCCTCTTCAATACCTGCTGCAGGAGCTGTTGGGCTGCAAATTTGCTAACCTTGGCTTACGTGCGAATATCTTTCACCATTTGGCTTGAAGATTGTTAACAATAATTTGCTCTGAATACTGATCTAATTTTGCAGCAAATGTTATTACTGCACCCGACCATTTTGTAGATGGCAAAATGATTTCGCAAGGTCATCCAGCTATTTTATTGTTTCTGTTAGTAATTATCTGACACTTTGGCTATTCCTTTTGTAGATTCTAAGAGTCTGGGATCCCAGATCATGCTCTAAAGAAATGAAATTAAAAGGGCACACAGACAATGTGAAAGCAGTCATTTTGAATGGCGACGGTACTGAGGTTAGTATAGTAAAACATAAACTCCTTCTAAGAAATAAACCATTCAGATACTGATTGACGCATCCACCTTATGAAAATCTAATGGGCTGATAAAAGTTTCATATTTCGGGGCGAATTGTTAAACATGTTAAACCTAGGGGTTTTTCCCTATTCATTTTCTTTTCAATACTGACTGTAAAGCTGGTTTCTTGTTGCGTTACCTAGTTTTGTTTTCCTATGTAAGTTAAATTTTAAATCGACACTCGAAGATTGTAAAATGGCATGAAATAAAAAATTAATGGTTCCTCTCTTGAAGCCAAATATGGCTTGACAATGTCCTGAATCATGTGCAGATCATATTTCACTGCAACAATCTTGTATACGGCATTCACTTATGTTAAGTAACGTCAAGGCATTTTTGTTCGGTTGAGGTTCTGAAGAAAATAGTTAACGCTTAAGATAAGTCATAGGAATATTCGTCTCGTATATGCTGTTCGTCAGGAATGGAGAAGTAGCTTAAAACTCTTGCGAAAAGCTTTAGAAAGGAGAAAAAGTGAATGTGTGAAAAGGAGGTAAAAAGAATATTTGAAAGGGAGATGAAATTGCTAGGTTTTCATGCAAATAAAAATTCATGTCGTAATTGGTATTGTAGTTTTGATAAATGATGTCGAGTGTTTTTGTTCTCTTTTTGGAGCTCAAAAGTTGAAGTAAAGAGTCTTAAATGTTAACCACTGTATGGAATTATTTTAAGCACCCAGTCCAACACTACTTTTATATTGATGTTACTGTTTATATCATTTTTCCTAATGTCTCCAATCAACCATATCTAAACAAATTGCAATACGTAATATCTATTTATATAAATCGAGGTGATGGCAAGTTTTAATTTCTCACGATTTTCTTAAAAATATTGTTTATGTTTGCACTGAATAGGTGAAATCCTGATTGCTGGCAAGCTGTTGAGTATATATTTATAATGGTTTTACAATATAAACCCATGCAAATCCAGTAGATAATACAATTCTTGATTGAGGAGGTGTCTTGGTTGCTAAACTAAGCGAGAAGAGAGCCCGCCTACTTTCTTTGTTATATTGCTTTAGTACAGGCAAAAGTCATTGAGAACACGAAATTGAAAATTTTGCATGCAGTTGCCCAAAACGATCTCTTGGCAACGAGCCCTGCACTGCATTAGTAAGATGTTTATCCATATCCATAGCCCTTATATCAAGAGAATTTGCTCAATAAAAAGTAAACACAAGAATGCTTTCAATTTTCATTTCTCAACTGAAACTCTTTTCTTACATCTAAAAATTTTCTTGGATTCTAAGTAACTGATTTTTTCTTTTCATTATTGGCCGTTTTAGCTTGAAACTAAATTCTTGTCTTTCAGTGTTTGACGGGAAGTTCGGATGGAACAATAAAACTGTGGTCACTTGGACAGCAACGTTGTATCGCCACCTACAAGATTCATGACGAGGGAGTATGGACTTTGGCCTCAGATGAGCATTTATCATACTTTTATTCAAGTGGCAAAGATAGGAAGGTGTTTTTTACGGACTTGAGGACAGAGTATGAGAAGACATATTTCCTATTTCAAGAGAAAGCACCCGTTTTATCGGTATGTTATGTTGAACGTTATTAAGATTTTTATCATTAAAATCAAGTTCTTCTCTTCGTAAAATATCCAAAGAGTTTGAAATGAAATTTGAGTCTCATGAAACTCATGTATTCATGGAAATTTTGAAAAGTATAAAATTCTTTGTCAAACTATTAATTGTGTCCTGTCTTACTCTTTTTGCAATGCCAAATAGTATTTGACAACCTGTTCTCATTCAATGATACTGTCGCATTCTTCTTTATACATGCTATAAGTAAAAAGGAAGCTATATAACATTGATTTTCATCCTCATTTGTCCAGCAGGAATTCACAGTAAAGCGGAGTGCAGCAATCACCTTAGAACGAATGATAATTTAATACAATAAAGCTAAGCAATATTGCACAAAACGCCTTTCACCCTTGTGCCTTACAAAACTGCTTCCTTAACAACATATAAGTGCATTGTGCTAGCATAAAATCGGAAAGCAGGCAACTACATGCGTATCAAATTGTATCACTGAAATGAGTGAGGATGATACTTGAAGGATGCCTACATCTTCTGCCACGGGAATGTCAGCAGAAGTTTTCAATTCTATCTGCGATCTTTAATGAATCACCTCATTACGACTGAGTTTTCTTGATATAAGATATGAGAGCCTGGGAAGACGACTGACACTTTCACTTACATATAAGGCTAGGATTCCTATTTGCTTGTTTTTGTCTTGCGCAGAACACTGCCCAGCTGCTTTTTATTTCTGAATTTCTGAAAACAGATAGTAATAACATTATTAGGCAACGAAGATCGTCTAAGTTTTTATATGTTTTTGAATCGGCCCATATAGCAACATAAAACCTAGAGATTTGATGTTTTGGATTTTGAGCACAAAGAGGCGCAGTAGTTCAGTCAACGACTCAAGTAACCTTGTGGTTATATGGAAACTAGGCTTATTCTTATTCTTATAAAACCATTTTAAGCTGTTTGATGTAATGCGCATTGCTTTTCATCCGTCTGCTTCCACTGCCTATTGTTATGTGTACGGGCAATCATTTGTGATTACCTGTGAAAAAAGGTGTTTTCACTTGTAGCTAAGACACTCACGCTAATTGCTATCATTTGAAAATGATGTAGCTTGCATATAAGCTTGCTTCAGATCCAGATAAGCTTCGGTTTAGGGTCATTTGTAAATGAAGGCATTGAAGTTTAACAGACATAACTACATCCCCATGGAAACATATAGATTCGAATTGAATCGAATCAGAATGAAATGAAGGAAAATTAATCAACAATGAAAATTCCATTCATTCTTGGACCATATGTTTCCGAACGGCAAATGATTGGTTTTAGGTAGTTAACTTAGATTCTTCAAATTATCTATCAGAGCATCGGGCTTTCGTGGCAGATTTGAATTTTAATGCATTGGTAATGATAAGTGTAAAGATTTTATGTTGTGATGAGCTTCATGTCTGCCATATGACTTATAAAGATAAGGTTTTATTTTAGAAATAGCCAGGTGTCCAAGGAGTCTAGAATTAGACAATATATTTTGCTTTGGACGCAAATTTTCGACCTATTCGAATCAAAGTTCAAAGGCCAAGGTTTTATGTCGCTGTTATCATGTGCTGAATCAAATATAACTAAGCTCTACTAAATGTTCACGTTTGCAGCAGCGCTGAATTAATGTCCCTTCTAATATGCCGCTTTTTACTCGTGAACGAAAGAAAATCCATGTCTTAGCAGCATTCATTCAGCTCGGCACATGAAAACTTCGACGTTTAACTTGCAGCTGCTCTAGTGTCCAAAAATTTGACTCGATTTTTCGTTCCAAATGCAATCTACCACACCACTCAAATCTGCCTTACTTAATCAAGTTAAAAGTCTCACACGTCATGCTATCTAAACTACAGTGGCCTTCTATTGATGTTATCATAAATGATGAAACGGTATATAAATCAACAAATAAGCTTGCACCTACATATCTACGCAACTTATTTACTAAAAGATCATCTAGGGATATCATCACTCTAAGAAATTCTGATACTGATTTATACGTTCCCTTCATGAATACAAGGAATGGTCGAAATCGTTTTCTTACCGTGGTGCCCATCTGTGGAATGATTTAAAACCTAGTGCTAAGAACGCGACCTCTCTTTTCGCTTTCAAACGAGCTATTAAAGAGTAGAAAATTTAAAAAATGGATAAAAAAAAAATAAAAATCTATCAATAGCTTTGATGTCATTATATATCTTTATATGTTTTAGACTTAAATTTAGTTGACTTGTGTATTTGCATTTAGATTTCTTCTTCTTTTTTTGTAATTAGATTGTATTTTAACAATATATTTTGGATGGAGGGTCCCTTGAAAACCAGCTTATTGCTAGAGGGCCCCCCTCCCCTCCGTAAAGAATTTTAGAATGAAATGAAATAAAATGTGCTTTACACTGCAATTAGAATCGGCGCATGAAAAGTGCAAAGTTTCAATTAGGACTTAGATATTTCTTCACATGTATGATCAAGGCAGCCAGCGATCATTAGTCTTTTTACTCGAAAAATTATGCATGAAAATTGCAATCACAGCAGAATATTTGAATTTCATGTAAAGTAAAATATATGAATATAGTGAGTAATGAAAATTACTGTCAACCGGTCTGCTAAAAATATTGCTCGATGCCAAAGAAGCAGAGCTATACTAACTCTAAGTCTTCTTTAAGTTTCAAAACTTTATAGTGAATATAGTGAGTAGATGGATCATTGAAGAATTTTAAAAGGGTTTGGAATTATGTGAATTTTTATGCAATAATTTGCTAGTCGAGGTTTTTTCAAACAAAGAATTTAACAAAGTTATCCCTTATATCATTTGCTGGTTCGAAGACTAAGGCTGCTGAGAAGAACAAGTGAATTGCGTTTTCGTAAGTTGGGGTGGTTTCAGAAATTGTAATTAATGCCCTGTTTTTTATTTTAGATACACCCATCCTATGATCCAAAGTGCCTTTGGGTGGCTACTACCGATTCTGATCTCAATTGTTGGGTAAGTTGGAGACTGTTTGAGTTTCGAACAAATTTTTCATTTCATTTAACATTATTTATACACGAAAAGAGCCCTTCAGCAAATGAATTACAGAATTTACTTCTTATTTACAATCTAAGAATCTAATGTTATATATCTTTTTAAAATCCGAAGTTCCTAATCTGCTTTTGTTCCAGGAAGTCATATTTTACCAGGAGTCTAGCCACTTACATGCGTTTTTAGTTGAATGCCGGTAACTCACGAATTCTGTAAGGCATATCATTCCAGACTTTCAAAGATGCATAATTAAAACCCCATTTTGAAAAATCTGTCCTGCATCTAGGGATCTGCAGATCCTAAGACCTAAGAACTGCTTGTATTGTACGTAGAAAAACATGATCTGGGTAGGTATTTACCATAAAATGTTATCTCAATGATATTTTCAACAGGTTTCAACATTTTGATGGTAGAATTTTTATCATACATCAATAATCCTACTCTCATTATTACTTCATCACAAACTTAGCTATTTAGGAAGCGTGCACTGTCATGGCTGGCTAACGCTGACAAAAAATTTTCAATAAAAACGAAATTTAAGAAAATTGATATAAAATGAACATGGCCAGTCCATTCCTTATTTCTGTGGCTAAATATAAAGTACGAAGTGATGATTTTTTTGGCGAAACGTAACGAATGCACCAGAACTAAGCAAGTGGCTAATCTAGAGATTATCGGTTGATACTTAGCATGTGCGCATTCTGCCTTGATGACCATGTGTCTTTCAAATATTTATATGATAGTAATAAAAACGATAATAAATAATGATAATATTTGATATAGGATTAATTTTATTATCAGTCAATGCCCTTTTAAACTGAAAGGGATGAAATACGAATTCGGAAGTTTTCTTTGCAATGTTTTGTAAAAGCCGTTTTTGCGATTTATACACATGAAATATTCAGGAGTGGATTAGATGCTTATCATCATCAAGGTTTATGGCTTTTGTAATTTCATATGCATTTTGATTGTAAATCTTGATAAAAACCATGTGCAAAATTAGGATTTTGTTTAGGATTTTCTATCTTAGTAGCCAAGATTGCTGCAGTTACCGGAGTTGTGTAGTTATTCACATTCATACGCATTGTATGGATCGAAAGAAGCAGGAAATTTGGGACATTTGATAATTCTTATGAATTATCCGAAACAGACAGAATTCAACTGAAGGGACAGCCAGTCACGTGATAATCATCATACCAATTCTGTGATTTCAGTGACAAAATGTCTCAACTTTTTTTATCTATCACAATAGAATTTTACAATACATGCTTACCTCTCCATCCTACGATACTTCCTACTTACTTTACAAAGCATATAATACTACAGGCGTAGAACCACAAGGAGCCAAATACAATGACTACCTTGTGGCCATCAACATAAAGAAATATCACAGGTATCATCTAAATGGAAAAATTAGGAAACTAACAAGTTGTATTAATCAGTGAGAACTACGGTCAGGGCAGCGTATGAGAAGGATGCTGGAGAAAGCCCAACGGGCAATGAAAAACAAAGAAAGCAGTTACTGCATCCACATAACCTCTTCCAGAGTCCCAATTGCCCAACAAACTGTACATATGCTGTCAGGTTAAGATTTACAGGTTCTACGATACCGATGGTCTGAAATGCTTCTGATTTGTTTTGATATGACTTTTGATCCAACTTGATTTTAGATGTTTCAGCTTAAGCACTGGGAGACCATTTTAGGAAAAGTATCCTGGCCAGCTGGTTAGCATTGTTGATAAAAAAAAAACGTCTAAAGGAGCAAACATACGTTATACGAAGAAGGAAATTTGCGTACATCGAGTGTGTCGTAAGATTTTCCGCCGTTATCATCGGGTCTTTCGCCAGACTATGACTTTGTGTCCCTCAGTTGCCATTGTTTTCGCATTCGTATTGCTTTGGTAGGTTTAGAAGCAAGGTTCATTATTGTAAGGGAAAAGGACGATGTTCAATAAACCAATCAGAGCCTCTGTTGGCATGTGTGTCTCCTGTCCAGTAGACGTACGTGACTTGGCCATACATAAGGCCTTCAACGGACACAGTTATATACAGGAGTAGAGAACATCCTAAGATTCCCAATCACATAAAAGGCATAGAGAACAAATATATAGGCGTATGTGCCCCAAACATGAAAAGCATGAAAAAAGATGGTTGTACGTTACATTTGAATAGTAATTGTAAACCCTACTCTTATTTGAATTACTAAAACAGGAATCCTTAATGAATATAGAAAGCTAAAACTTAAACTGAAATATATTAGTATATGTGTCTTGTTAAGAAAGTATTTGGCAAGTACTTCGAACATAGCGTGAAACATGTGCTTATGGAGGAATGGCCCGTTCTCTTAAAACATAGAATGGAGCGAAATTATTACAGACCAAGGAAAGCCAGAAGCTGTTGAATTAATCATAGCTAGAAATTGATCTTTAATATAATCACCGATGTTGAAATACAGACTTTTTGAGGCACTCTTTTGGTTTACCTCTCATGAATTTTTTAGTGAACAAGTTACGAATTTGCTATTGTTAATCTAGAACTTCTTATTCCCAGTGGACTTTTTTTCAACAAGAAAATATTATTAGCCACAACCACATGCTTAGGAGCAATTGCCTTGAAAAAAATTAGTTAAAACTGTGATAACAGCGCCTTTCATCTAAACCAGGATTACTTTTGAGAAGCAAGGTCGATTCGTAATCAAAAAGAAGAATTCTAATTTAGCAAAGGTGACAACGATAAAAACATTCTCGGCCAGTTCTTTAAGAAAGTCGTTATCACCGTCACCATCATCAACATCATCACCATCGCCATCATCATGATCATGATCATCTTCATCATCATCATCATCATCATCATCATCATCATCATCATCATGATCATCATCATCATCATCATCATCATCATCATCATCATCATCATCATCATCATCACCATCATCATCATCATCATCATCATCATCATCATCATCACCATCGCCATCATCATGATCAGATCATGATCATCTTAATCATCATCATCATCATCGCCATCATCATCATCATCATCATCATCATCATAATCATCATCATCATCATCATCATCATCATCATCATCATCATCATCATCATCATCATCATCATCATCATCATCATCATCATCATCATCATCATCACCATCATCATCACCATCATCATTATATTCATCATTATCATCATCATAATCATCATCATAATCATCCTTGTCATCATCATCATTATCATCATCATCCTCAGCATCATAATTGTATTTTCTTATCGAAGTAGAAATGACCGTATAGAATTATCCGTTCTAATGGAAATTGAATAAGTTAAATTCAATCCATCATCATTATATTCATCATTATCATCATCATAATCATCATCATAATCATCCTTGTCATCATCATCATTATCATCATCATCCTCAGCATCATAATTGTATTTTCTTATCGAAGTAGAAATGACCGTATAGAATTATCCGTTCTAATGGAAATTGAATAAGTTAAATTACAACCATGCATATCTCGTGGTCTTCATTCCTTTAACAGACAAGAGACTTTCACTCATTAGAATATGATCGTTCGCCTGTTGAGAATTCGAGGCAGAATAAAGTGACAGCTGATTTCAAGTGGAGGTTTAAGGCTTCTGATTAGGTTTAAAAATTTCCAAACTGTTCATCGCTCTTAACGATGCTTGCCATTAGCTGTCTGTTTTCGTCGAAAACGTCGGTCGACAGAATATACTTGACCTGGTTTCCTGACAAAAAACGCAATTAGCAGAGAGGTTATCTCTCAAATCTTGTTTGCGGTCTTTCCGGACTAAAGCCACAGCATTGACGTTTGCATCGCGTTAAAATATCGTGGTTTAAAAGAACGCTGTTCCCTTCTGATTTTGTAGATACGTGAGAAGCAAACATCTGCGCCTTAGCTTGTGCAAGTTGTACGTCGTTTTCTAACAAGATAACGTCAGCGACATGCAAAAAACTCCTTGTTTTCAATAAAAAATTGCACCCACTATATTTATGCAAATCATGGTTGCGTTAGTATGGCTTACATTAGGCTATTCGAGTTACGCAGACACGCCAAGATCAAAGAAAAGCCCTCAGTAATGTACGTGAGAAAAATAAAGCTATTTTGAGAAGGAAGAGAAGCTCTTAATGTATTGCGCCAGAAAACGCTGGATGAAATCTAAATTTTAAATGCTCTTTGTCTGTTGATTAAAAGCCACCAATGAAGATGTAATTAAATGTTTTAGACGTTCATATTCAATAATTCTTATGTAAAGAAGAGCTTCTCACTTTGAGTTTTTACCTAGAATAGACGCGAATTGTTGAGAACAGTTAGCAGACCAACAGACTAAGTAAGTCATTACGAAATAAAGATTATCTCAAATAATAGTTTTAAGTAGGCCTTTTTGCAGAACCTCTGACGTTTAACATTAAATGAGATTTTACAATAACAGCGCGAAGTTTTCGAAAACTTTTTTTCCAGTTCTTGCGCTGTGGCCTAGGTTGACACAGATTGAGCTTCCATTAACCATATTGGCGTCGTTCAGTGTTCAATGCTCTGACGGGCATCAAAAGAAAAGGATAATTTGTGTAGATATGTTATGTTTCACTTTGACTTATAACCTTGACGTGTTTGCTGAATAAACTGAGGTGCATTTTTCCCGTTCTTTGATTTTTCTTACTTTATCAGGAAGTTAAAACACACTCGAGATTTTTGCATCATTTTCAAACTCTCTTTCTGGAATGAATCATCATCAAGGTCTAAAAACTGACCTAGAATGATTTTAAGGCGAGGCAATCTAGGCCTCATTTATCAACACGATAAGTTTGAGCTTAGTATATTGGGGATCCCTTAGTTTGGTATTTACTGGCATAAAGTCATTTTTTAAATGACGGGGCAACGTTCGATTAGTTTCGTAAAAACAGCAATGCTTCCTGAATGGAGGGTCAAATGAACCTCAATTTTGGAGACTTGAAAGAATTTTGACAACTCACAGTTTTTGATGAGATCGCTCAAATTCAGATTCGAAAAGATAAGCTATTGTGTAGCTGTTTAATTTGATATTTAATTGCGCATTGATACTGAAATAGTTGGCGATCTTAAAAGCTGATAGGTGAAGCAGCAGTTCAGTCGAATTGGTGGATCTCAAACTGTGCCTCTGAATTGTTTACTGAAGAAGGGATTATGGCAAAGCCAAACATGACTCGGAACAGTGTACTCTATTTACAAACAAACAATTAGTTAGAAAATGGGTAATTTCGGCCTTAGCCAGTAAACTTGATTTGCAAAAAAATAGGGGCCCCAAACCCATACTTTGACTGAGGGCCCCACAATGCTCCGTTACGCCACTGGCTTAAAATCCTAACACATAGCACTGTGGTAAAAAAACTGCCTTTCTACGCAGCTCTGAAACTATCCAAAAAACACCTGCCAAAAGCGTATGAGTTACTGAAACTAAATCCTCGTTAAAAGCAACTTGAATATTAAGAGGTAGACTCCGAAGGGCAGCTCCTTAGCAAAGTTCAGAAAAGTTATTAACGTTCATCTGGACAAGAACTCACTGGAAGGCAAACCTTTCTCACAAAACTATCGAAAATAGGCATGGCTTGGGTGTGCCATAGATGTTCTATTGCTTTTCGCAGACCTTCCTTCCAGCCAGTGACCGTGTGACCGTAATAGTTTCCTAACTCTGCTTCTCAGAAAAGCAGTAGAGGCTAAATGTTGAAGATGGAATAAAACAAATGAAACTGAATTGAACTTTGAGTATAAAATAATAGTGAGGTTCTTCAATAAACCATACTTACGTGGGACATTTTCGATGCAGCATTTAAATTGCTACTGTTGTCAGTTATCTAATTTTCGTCGAATCGTTTATTCTTAGGGCTATCAACTACCCCTAAAACTCTAGACGTTTAAGACTTTCTTACATTATCTGTGCACGTTTAGAAAATCCAACGCGGAGAGTCCATTTTTCGGCTTCTAGAAGAGGAATTAGTTTTACCGCACTGTGGAGTATCTTGCTTATATGCTCAATATCTCTGTTCTTTAATCATAGTTTGAATGAGATATCTTCCTTGTGCTCATCATATGATTGGGAAAGTAAGCTATTCTCAATTCTAGCTCCTGGAAATTGACGTTTTTTATGCAAATCGATCAGTCAAATCACTCTTTATGTTGATGTGAAGTTTATGTTGATATCAATAATCACGCTGTTTTTAAACCTTAAGCGGACTATACCGCCAACAGGTCTGGACCTGCTCTGTAGGAACAGAGCATTATTAGTGAACTTAACAATATTAGTTTTGATGATTTATTAGTGGCCTTAAATGTCATGGCGCAGTATTTCCAGCGTACCGTCCATTGTTCGCTGCTTCTTGTTCGGGATCGCCTTATTTGACCACTTGGCACTACTATAGCTTTAACATGTGGATTCGGTATTGAGACAAGCATTGCCTTCTCCATTAAGATATTTGTTTCCTTACTGTCTGTGTATTTGAAACTTCACACTAAAGTTAATGCAGCATTGGCGTGTTTGGTGAAGGAATTCCGTGTATGTTTTGTGGCTTTTGCTTGGTTTGCGAAGATTTAGCAGGGTGCATCTTTCACCCATGATGTTCCATTTGGAGACGTTCATACGAAAGAAATACCGAATAGAATTTTCTGCAGTGCTGCCTATAACGGCCGTCTTGTTAAGAGCTTTATCTCTTTGATTATCCAAGACCCTTTCATCAAATTGTGACAACGCTCGCTACGCTAAAGTCTAAAATTTGCTTCTTTTCGTTTAATGTTTGGCATAGTGTTGCTATGTAATGTCATGCTGCTTGCAGTGTAACATATAACGTTTGTTGATCTTGCAGCCAATGGAAATTCCTAATGAATCAATTGAAGATGATGTTGAGGATAATAGTCCATTGGTGGATAAACCAATCGATACCATTGCAGGTAAAGAAATTTTCTTTTTGAGCTAGCGGATTATAGTTCTGCACAAACCCTTAGATAATCAGCACTTGAGTAGGAGAAAGTGGGGATACATGCGAACATCAAACTCAACAAATCATTTTTGCATTGTGAGAGCCTTATTTGCTGTTAGTTCAGTATTTCGAAGTATGTTTAACTGACGTCATGCCATAGATGCTACTGTGTGTTGCACCTTTATCGTGCTGTTTCATGTATATAAAACTATGTAACATAATGTTACAGCCAACCTAAAGGGGCAGGTCACAAACTCCAGAAGAATGGGAAAGCTAGCCGGTATAGAGGAAGCAATAATTAATTTTTCAAGTCAAACAAAATGAACAGATCAATGTTTAGTTTATGATTTTAGGCCAAACAGAGTAAAATTCATTGCTTTTCTATTGAAGGTGGTGCAGGTATAAAGAACATACACACATTGAGTAACAAACGACACGTGCTCACAAAAGATTCCAGTGGTGAAGTTTGCCTATGGGATATTCTAAAAGTAAGCATTGATATATTTTCACTTTTATAGACAAACTTCAACATTTCTTAAAACCAATTGTACTTTTTATATCTAATTTAAAAGATCACTCATAGTGAGAAACGTGAATAGGTTAAAGGCAAAACTTCGAGATATTGTTTGATTAAAACTAACTTTTAAATTTTGATTCTAACTTTACATCTTTGGTATAAGTCATGTTAACTTTGGGTTCTAGGTGATTACATCACTACTTTATATAAACTTGATTACCTTTCTACCTGCATATTTACTGGGGAAATTCTTCTCCCCATAATGCTTCATGTTACTGCTGATAGGTGACTCTACCTCATCGAATTAATGGTCTGCTGTGAGAAAACCTCCACGAAAAAGCTGGACGAAAAGTATATCAAATATTGACACCTTCAAAAGAGTCTTACCAAAGAGTTTAGTAACCTGAAATTCGTACATTTATTGCTTTGTTGCCTCGATATATTATGTCAAGCTTTCAAGCCATTCCTTGAAATATAAGCCAGCCAAATACAAGTTAACTTAAATACAATTGAAGAATGAAGTTTGAAAGATTCGCTAGCCCTCGAAATGCATTGAATGCCGACAAGCAACAAAGAATACTTTTAGGTTTTACGTTTAGTATGCCTGTGACTAAGCATGTTTGCCGTTGTTCACACCTGCTTTACCATTTGATGAGTTGATATATGAAGACGTTTAAAACGATTTTCAAGAAAACACTGATGTTCTCCGTTCGACTTCAATAGTAGTTAGGTTATCATGTTTTCTTTTCCCCTTATAATCTGATACTTGGATTATGTTTTGGCTTAATTCTTGTTGGGCGTTTGAGTCTTTCACTGCAAGAATCACTGACGGCCTCCTGGCGCCCCCCTGACGGCCTGCTATAATGAATATTTATTAATGAAATTTTGAATCCCGTCTTTGTTTTGATTCCAGGCAAAGAAGTTGGAATCTCTAGGGAAAGTCAATTTTGATGAAGAAATCCGAAAACGAACAGAGGCAATCTATGTTCCAAATTGGTTTTCAGTAGATGCGAAAACTGGTGTATGTCCTGTCATGTTTTCAGTCATTTTTTAAAAGAGTAACCGGTGCATCAACGAGTACCCCAATGCTTTTTCAGCCGACTCGCAACAAAGAGGGTACTGAGCTAGTGCCTTTTCTGCTGCCCCTTCTATTTATGATTACACCTGTTCATGATAATATAAACTAACTGTACTCAATAAAGTGCTCGTATATGATTTGTATGAAGGTGAATGGTTTTAATTCCCATGTTACATCGTAAAGATGTTTATTTGAGGAAGTTTTAATCTTTGATTCATATCTTAAGTATTCTGATACTATAATGTGATATGATATTGCTATTGTTATGCTTTTACTGAAAAGGCCACAGATACTCAGTAGCTACTCACTGCGTTGTTATAAAGCACCTAAAGCATGCATCTAAGCAGATAAGCTAAGTCCACCCCGATCGAATTTTCATTACTATTGTTTTGGGAACTGAATATAGACAAACCGATGATGTGTAGAAACAGCAGTGGAATTAAAAGGGTAGCAATGACGAATGAAATATTCTGTGCCTGTCTGTGGTTAGTTAAAGACATGTTGAGCTTCACTCTGTAGCTCTTGCAAAAAATATGCGGAAGTGAAAAATATGTGCAACGTAATTTAGAGAAACAAATTTTGTATAGTTTAATTAGGGTATTGAAACTTCTCTGCAGCCCTGCCAAAGAATGTCGAATTTCAAAAAACCAGTGTAACGAAAATCTGGGAAAACTGTAGTTCACGCAAGAAAGATACACGATGCATTTGAGTATCGTATGTAGTCTCAAGGAGAATGAATTGATCTTTCCCTCTAGGTTCCACCTCTGAAGACGTAGGTGACCATGGACTTCAACTATTTTCTGTCTTTCCAGGTTCTTTAGCAAATTTCGCACTGAGTAGTTTTCTTTCTCAAGTTGATTTGGTCAGTGATTCAATTTTCTCCACCAGATGCTCAATGTGACCCTTGAAGAAAGTGATTGTTTTGCTGCTTGGATGGTTCTAGAAGATGTGCCTGATCTAGAATTACAAGATCCATCACGAGGTAAAATTTCAATATACCTTAAAAACCCGTCGTACCTGTCTATAATGAAGAGAATAAGCATTAGGATACATTTCATTTTCAGGCAATTTTATTACAATCACAGCTCTGGTAATGAGCCAAAGTGATCGATATTATAGCCGCCGTAAAAGTCAGGCTATTCGCCTATAAAAATAATCAAGTCAAATTGTTATCCAGGATTCTAGAAAGTCTTGATTACATGAATTCTTTAGTTTTTTTATCGTAAAAATGAGTCGGATTGTTCTTATGCTTGTTCTTATTTCTTGCAGGAGCTGCAGGAGACCACAGATTTGGTATGTTCTATACTTCTTGTATTCTAGAAGATCACACTACATATTATGATAAAAATGATAATGATACTTTCTTTATTCAGGGTTGCCTTGTCAGCAACAGTGCTGTTATCAATTAAAGCCTACATTTGATTACATGAACACAACTAATTTGTTACGGCTAGGCCAACTTTCTCACTTTTTGCCCCTTCTCGCGTTCTGGCTTTCGTAGATTTATTAAGACCTCTTAAGACCTTCAGCAGTTTTTGGAAAATCGTGTAGGAATATGATAAGGACGATGACCAATTTATTTCATCTCATAATTGCCAGGAAAAACACTTTCTCAACGATCTTCACTTTTCCTCGACTGAAACAATTGGCGTAATCAAATTTCATCAAATTCCCCATTAATCTGGGAACGTCTCAACTTTGGCCAGTGTCATCATCTGCCTATGTTGCCCTACAGGCGAGGGCTTGTTAACGTATATTTGAACAAGAAAAATGTGCAATAGCAGCAAGCAATCATGAGGCAGGACTGAAATATTGATATGGCATGGGACAATGTAGGAGATAAACAAAACCGTATAAATCGTTAACAGACAACATTATTCCTTGCAATAATGAGATGAAATAAGATGTATCTGTCTTTATTGGTCATTATCTTTATCATTAACTTCTTTACTAGACTGCATTTTCATCTTCTAAATAACATGTTGTTCTTCATGGATCTTTCTCCCGTCAAAAACCAATTGACAGAAATGCTTTCCTACTTTGGTCAGTGAATACGTATCTATTAAATGTAATATACTTGATGCTGCTCTATGCTTTGATTTATATAAACGTGATAGATTGTTTATTCCTTGATTGCGGATTGACTGGTATTCAATGTTTTTCTCGCAGTTAATTACGGACTGCTGCTACTTCAGGCGTTACTTGAGTATTGGCCAGAGACACACCATTCCGTGGAGAGAGCAGATATGGATACTGACGTTGATGGAGAGCAGGAAGAATCTCCTGGTATTTTTGAATTTCACAGTATACATTACATATCGAAATCATTTTACTTATAGCCTTTGCATGATAAAGTTGCAATACAATCTCATGCAACACAGCGCAATATCGTGCAATGCAAAACACCAAAATGGAATGGAGTGGAAAACATTAAAACATGATACGATGCACTCAGGACGGTCGAGAGAAGGGGGGGGGGGTTAGACGGGGTCGGAGGTCCGGGGCCCGCAAAAGTTTTCTTCAATGAAAAATTTGATCGCTCACTTGGGCCCGGTGCAACGAAATAACCCGCGGCCCGCACTGGTTCTCGACGGCCCTGGATACACTACAAAACAACACAACGCAATGTAATACAACCATATTCTGTGTTCAATAAATGCAGTAAGACGCAAGGATGGCGATGTAAGAGATAATGAAATGTAAGCAAATAAAGCAATACTTACTCTCCAGTAATTCATGAATTATTCACGATTGTGTAACATTTTTCTAGGTTTTTTAAATTCCCTATTTTCATAGCTATCTTTATTTTGCACTTTATGCTGTTCTAACTGGCAGCGTGTCTTTAGCAATTCAGTGCTCTTCTCTAATGAAATTACGGTTTTTCATGAGCTCAGCTAGCATATAGAATTAGTTACTTAAGCTTAACCAATCAATTTTCTTTTTAGTTACAGGCTCTGATATAAGAGTTCAAGTTGGAGGACGCGTAAGTTTTATTTTGATGCTTTTTATTATAAGACCAGTAAAACTAATGCACATGTTCTGGCTGTTGCAATATGTAAGTCGCCACTTGTAGTGCTATGTTCGTGTTTCCTGTTTTACGTTGCCATGAGGTAGACGTTGTTTGTCGCTCCAAATGGTATAGTTCTAGTAGTAGGGTATAGTATTTTGTAAGTAGTGTTATTTAGTAATATGTATTGTAAGTTTTTTAGATGGATATAAGAAAAATTGTAAATCGTGCGCGGGTACGCCGATATCTGAATTAGTGCAGATGCACGCCGACAAGGGACAGTGCTGCTTTGAATGACTGGCTGTTAGCAGGAGCTTTGCCCTTAAATTATCTACTACGAAGCACGTTCTGTACCTGCCATTTTCAATTTTTTTTAATTCTTTATTTAATCCATATTTAAAGTTGGTATCTTTACAATAGTAAAAAAGATATACTTATTCAAACCAACTATTTACAAAAAAATTTATAACATACATTAATTAGAATTGGCAGCATATTTTGCAGGTGCATCTGTCCCCAGCCCAGTTTTTATCCTCTTTTTGAAAGCCGAAAGTGTTGGCTCATTTTTGACACTATCATCTAGGGTGTTCCAGAGTATACTCCCTCTAAATGATAGTGGTTCTTTCAAGACACATCTTTGAATAGGGATAAGCTTGTATTAACCATGTGATTCAAGCTTTTTGCTACAACCTTATAGATTTGACTCAAGATTTTAAAGGAATGTATTTCAATGGAACGGTCCTAAATTTCCACATTTCATGTTCTACAACGTCAGTGAATCTTATTCTGGTCATTTAATTTCCTCTTGAAGTGTAGAACAGAATTATTTTGTGTGGAAAGATTCTCACCATTTATTTACTATTTGGCTAGAAAAATACCTTCATATTCCTGTAGGACCTTCAAATCTTTTCACAGTTTTCCATCGATTTATTCTAAACATGAAGACTGAATACAATTCATTACTGACCATTTAACCAGTGGCCATGAAACTTGTGGGAAGCTAATTTCTGCAAAAAAAATACTTTTAATTTTCACCTGCCCATACAACAATCAAGGTATTTCACATTTAATTTTTACTGTTCTCAAACTTTCGTTCATAGAAAACGCCAGCGCCGCTGAATCGATTTTTCTCTATACCGCCGCATACTCCTTTGGTGTTTTCTGAAGGCACTCGTTGTGGAAGAACCTCATTTCGATTGGCGGTTGGTGATGCAGCGGGAGAAAATGAATGTTCTATTTTGCCTGACACCGTTCCCCAATGGGTTATCGATGCGACTGTGAAAGTAGGTGCATTTGTGTTACGTTTTTCACCATCATTGTTTTCATGCTCTTGTTTCCCCATTTATGTTATAGTTAGCTAGTTTTGTTATGCATATGCTTATTAACGCTCTTATCCATCTAACTAATTTTGTCCGTAAACATTTTTGTTCAGGGCTTGAAAAAGGTTTTTTTCGTAGCAGCAGAAACTAAAGTAAAAATATTCTTTAAATTGTTGTGAATAAAAAATTGATCTCTTCTTTTTTGTATACATTTATAAAGGATCCATTAAGACCAGGTAACTTAAACCATGTTAACCTATGTTAAACCATGCTAAGATTTACCGTTTTTGATCTTCATTTTATCCTGTTATTACAAAGGGAGATCTTTTCCGCTCGTTTCTGAATACTTTGTTTACTCCGAAGGAACCTCGTATACTGGGATACATTTTTATATCTGATTTTTCATTTAGCATTTAATGATTATCAATCTCACAACGCCAAAATTTTCTTGTTTCTGTTTTTGTTTATACTTTTTCCTCCAATTTTGCATCCAACTTGCGTTTGAAGTAATTCTAAAGTCGCACATTTAGAAATCAATTGATCAATTCTTTTTTTTATAGCAAATGCAGCCAAAATTTAACAAAATAGCGTTCTACCTTATACCATATTCGTCAAATGGATCCAAAAATAACAACAGAAGGTTAGAGTTCACTTTGATCAAATTTTGAGTCTTATTGGCCTTTTGGTCATTATCTTGCGTTTTATTCTGTTGGCGTTGTTCTATGGAACTAGAACCTTTGAGTATACTTAAGTTATGTTTTCATATTGACATAAAATTTTTAAAGAGGCCTGTATGGATGGGGTTAACACTAAGGGTTATAGTATACGTCCGACTTTTTCTTAGTATATATCTCTTAATGCTTTTTCAGCGATTGTTATGTAATGTATTTATTATAGTTCCAAATTTCCAGAGCTCAGAAAAGAACCGAGCCTTCCTCCGGCCTAACAGCTCAAATTCATAATCCTTTTACAGAAATAAGGCATAATCTCGAAGGTTGCCTTGCGATATTTCATGTACTCAGTAGCCTTCCTCCTAGAACCGTGATGTTTTCGTAATCTGCAAATTACAATTGTTTTTATATTGATAAAATTAAATATTGCAGAGACCGGCTGTCCGCCAGTGACATGATTCATGTTCGAAAAGTGATGGAACATGTTTATGAGAAAATTGTTCTAGCCGACAATGGTTCATCAACCACCGGATCTCAAAATGGAGAAAGACAGAATAGCCAACCAAAATTGCCACCAGATGAATTGGATTTAGCAGCATTGGCAGAGGCTAAAATTGAGCTATATTGTAATGACATGGTGAGAGTCCGTATTCAGCTACAGCACAACTTGAATGGTCCACTGTTATTACTTGTGAATTCTTTCGATTTTCATTGTTGAGCATAATGGCTTTGTCCAATGATGGAACATAAAATCTTTTTCGCTGGAGCAGAACGTATCGCGTGGCGTAAAATACGATCAGGGATGTGATGATGATGCTAGGCTTAAATTTGTCCTAATTCGCGATAAAATCAGTGAATAACTATCCTGCTTATTACGTATTTTAAGTAGAATGAGTGGAAAACAACGTATTAGAAAATAGTTTTTCTAATGAATATTATATATTATTAATGGAACAAATTATAGATCAAAGATATACGAAGGATAGTAAATAATAATGACTACTGCAAGGCCTAAAATGCATAACTTATTATTGTACTCCATTTTCTCCGTTTTGTACAGGATATGATACCTCATAACACAAACTTAGCCACTGTTCTCTGCCCATTACAATGGCATTTATAGAATCCCAAGATGATAATCCATTCAAGGTCGGTCCCTTGTACCATTGGCATGGCCTTCTAGGATTTATTTAGATAGTCCAACTGATAATCGCTGTAGAAGGCTAACAGATCTCGAATAACTCCCTCTCTTTGCTAAAACCTGATATAGGTTACAGTTTCATTTGGAATCGAAGACTCTATGTTGCGATATGACCAAGCTAGCTATATATATCATAATGTGGTTTTGATTCAAGAACGCAGACCTATGATTAAATACCATGCTCGCATCGTGTGGTGATATTTAGCTATTTTGAATATTTGCATTTTGCAAATGCAAGCTTTCAAGTTTCCATAAAACTTTGGAGCCTGGTTTCCATTTGATTATCGTTGAGAAAACCAGCAACACCGGCCGCTGTGACGACGTTTAAGGATTTATATATCATTACTGCTGTCTCTAGTATTGTGGTCAATTCTTGTACTGGTGCTAGTTTTGACTTTTGATTATCCGCAAGATTATGGCGAGGTCAATGCAATCGTTTCTTTGACAATGGCTGGATAAGAAAGAAACCTTAACCGTAGGGTGGAGCTATAATCGCTGGGTTTCGAGGCAAATATGTACTCTATAATCACTGATGCTGGTCACATTTTCAGCTGTCTAACGATAGGAACAAGCATAAGCGTGATAACCTTCTAACAAAATGAACTTTTTTTTACATGATGAGTGATGGCAAATATTTCTCCTCAGGATTATCATGTATTTGTTGTTATTTAGAAGTGCATGGCCCAGCAAAAAAGTATTGCAAAGCATAAAGCTTGTTATAGACCTAACTCGTTATATTTGTCACGTGAAATGTATTGGAAAAAGCATCATCTTACTACTAGAGTTAGTTATTCCTTTAATTTTCCAAGTTGTTATGCAAGCTCTTATCTCTTTTCTATTTTCTAGATGCTTGATCCACAGATGGACCTTCGAACTGTGCAAAACTTGATATGGAAAAGCAAAAGCGACTTGACCCTTTTATACAAGCTTCTCAAAGACAAATAATTTTCTCCAATGATACAGACAATGCTTCACATGATTGGATGCCTTGGACTCAGAGAAAGCAGCAATGCTAGCTTGAATTTTGTCATTGATTAGCTGCAAACATGGTTTGTTACACCTTTCAATGAAGGTTTTGATTCACTTTCACCTAAAACCAATAGGCAGTTTCCAGCAATCTTTACTGTGGACTCTATGGCATACTGGTTAGAGTGCAAAACTTATGATCCAGTGGTCCTTGTCACATTTGAAGATACTACCCTTGGTCAAACTATTAGCATTGATTTTCCTTCCTCTATCCTTGAGTATGAGTAGGTAAGCAAGCAAGCAAGCAAGCAAGCAATTTTTGTCCGTAGTTCTCAATGCCTTTTATACCTTTCAAAATGATGCTAAACATAGCAATCAGGGCTTAGTCAGTGGAATAGCCTTTATTTAATTACACACTATCAACTTAATTATAAACTTACATTTTAATTACTTTATAATGAAAATTTGTCTTGCATTTTAGTTTTAAGTTCTCTTGAGATATCCTAAATCTGTGATAAAAGCACCCTCCACAGAAATTGGTTCGAGAATTCAATTTGATTATATATTTTGAAATTCAATTCGTAGTTTTGGCAGGCCCTTTCTTGAACAACATTCTTAATCATAAGTGAAATTAGATGTACCATGAACTTATAGTCTTTATCAGCATCTCGTTTTGCACCACTTTACAACAAACAGCTTGTAGTGAGCTAGAACTAAGCCACCTTTGCTACTTCACAACCTCTTGTTAACCAAAATGCTAAATGTTGAAAACAGATCTTATTTGAATTAGTGAATTTAAATGCGACGACAAGAACGACGATACAGATTGCTATTATATTTTCTTTATCGGCTTAAACGGTAAACGTAAACTATAGACTCGGCAATTTTCTCCTACTAGTTTTCCCTTATTACAATCATTCAATGGACTCTTGCTTTCCCGCTTCTATGGTAAACTGTTTTATACGCGCTTGTATGAGCTGCTCTGTTTACGCTGAAGATGACTCTGGTCAGATTTAAAACGTCCGTCACCCACTTTTTTAGTTCAATGATTCTGACCTCAGTTTAAGTATATAGTTTAAGTTGACCGTTTATGTCGTTTGTCAAGGTCAAAGTCACTAGATTAAAGACGATGAAGATTATATATTAACAATCCAATTGAAATGTCTCATTGTGGTCGTCCTTGTCATCAGTATTGCATCTAGATCGCGCTTTCCAAGATCATAATGAAATTGTATAGATAAATTTACTTTAATTTAATTGGCTTTAACGAATACTTGCATTAAAAGGCACCCAATGGATGCAGAGCTGCTTTTAAAAGAGCATTGTAGTTTATCACTGACGACCACATTTTGACCAATCCTCACATGAAACTACAGACTAAGCATGGAGGTTACGGAAAAGCTTGTGGGAACTGACTGACATTGTCTGCCTTTTACATGCATCATATTCTGAGATTGTGTTTAATTTATTTCACAGCTAGGAAGTAGGCTGTGTTTAGAGGTGGATTTGACAGTTTTTTGGGGTCAGAACACCAGTAATCAGCAATTACCACTCTTTATACTCCGTTCTTTATCTGACATATTATCGTGTATACCGGCTGCAAGAGATGCCAGAAGCATTACAGGCCGCAGGGGGGCAGACATTCTTTGAAGGGCACTTGACCACAAAATACTTCCTGCAAAAAAGTAGAAAATCAAAAAAATTATATCTTATGAAGTAATGTTATAGTACCTCCCTGCCCATTCAAATTTCCATTCCAAGACGATTTGTGCTTTGTTCTGGTTGATTGTCAAAAAGAATTTACTTCTTTCCCCCCCCCTTGCCCCTTTCTTTCGGCATCGCTGGCGGCTGCAGCCTCCACAAATTAGGGGGTAATGTAATGATAGGGTCCTGGTCATGCCCTTCAGATTTTGGGAAATGCCGTTTTGCACACAATGCTACTGTTTTAAGAAAGTTTAGAAAGGTCTAATTATTTTCGCCATCGATTTGAAAGCGGTATGTGACTAAAAAATGAAACTTGATAAGGGCCTACCCCTACCCTAAATTTTTTGACGAATCGACATAACCATATTGTCAGAAAGGTGGGAAGAGAGTAATTACTCTTCTGCCAGACACCCCCATGGCTCTACCGTTGATTGCGATTTTGGAACTGAGTCACAAATCCCCCAAAGTTTCTTTGTTCAAATCTGCCTCTGTTTGGGTAGTGTATCAAATGTTATTTTCCACATAATAAATTGTACATATATAGAGAATAGTTGGTTATAATGCAAAGCAAAGCAATATCATCTTATGACTTTTTGCATTTAAGACCTTTTAGATAAGACAATCAGGTTTTACTGATTAAATGCAACTTTTGATACTTAGGGCTGCACCTAATGTTTATCAACCTATTGAATTGAGCTTAAACTTTTGCAACACAGTATACAATATATGGTTCCAAGCTGTTGAAGCTTATTGTTTCACTGCATTATCAGACAAGATATTGATCCTTTGTTGACTCAAGAGTTTTCTACATGGAGAAGAAGAACAGCTTTTATGATTGGATGATTGGACACTTGGTTCACCTATCAGACTTGTGTCCATTCTCACCAAGATGGGCAAAGTAGTTGTAGTAGATGTTGTTTAGATAATTTTAATTGATAAATGAAAAACAACTTTCAGACTATCAACTGAAGCATTTAATGATTTCTTGGAAGGGACATCAGACATATTAAAGTTTTTGTATGCTAAAATAGGTCTTGCCTATTTTCATGGAATCTTAACCTTTTCAAGTGTGTGCATTAACCCAAATATTTGTGGGTTGATCAATTGAAAGACCACTGACTAGCATCCACCATGTGGTGACATGACAAGTGAAGATTGCTAGGGTACTCAGCTAAACAGTTGTTCTCTGTATCAAGTTGCATTGCAAAATGCTAAGCATGCAGTAATGGAGGACCCACTTTGTGGATTAAACAGAAGGGTGATGAAGAAACAAAACATGTCTTTTACAAAATAATAAATAATTAGAAATTTAAGACATAATTGTTTCTGTCATGAATTTTGAGTCTGTTTATGATCAAGTCCAAGAAGTGAGCCATCTGCCTCCAGTAGGGTTATATGTTTGTTTTGGCCAAGAAAATGACCAGTCATCTCTAAGGTCTTAAGCAATATGCGAACATTCTTGCCAACTTCATATTGCCTGAAAAAGAATTATAAGAATCATCAGCACCATGTATTATGTGAAATCAGGGCCGAGTCTGAGGGTGAGGGTAAGGCTGGTATTCCCAATAGCACTACTCAAAGACGAAACAGCTGTGTGCACGTCATTTATTATGGAAACACTATTCAAATGGAAAGTATAAAGTTAGTTGTGCCATAATTGAACAATCTGAGCCAAAACCTAACATATGGGGTTCGCTGCATGTTTTCTCATCCATGTACTGCATGTAAACATTCTACCATGAACCCTGAGGCCATGGGGCAAACTGCCTCCTCTGTCCCTCCCTCTCGGCAGCCCAGCATGCAGGTGCCTGTGCAAGCAATCAAAGGGTAATTTCTAGTTCGTTTTAATCATCAGTGGCTATCTAGGCCAATACATGCATAAGTTAAATGTTAGCATACTCAGGGTTCATTGCAGGCTTCTTTACAACAACATAAAATTTTCCACCGAAATCAACATAAAGATCATCATTGCAAACATTGGTAATTTTGCCAATCACAGTTCTTCCCGATGGTCGTCTAATTTTCATAAGCTGCGAGCTCTCCAGCAATTCTTCAAAACTTTTCTCCTTCGATGTGTCTTTGAAAACTCCATCTTCTTGTGTGCTTTCTGAGACGCTGTTCACCACGAAACAACGCTGCGATGTCCTTAAAAGCATTCCATTCCTGAGAGGCCCGCGCAAAAACCGGCAGAGTGCAGTCGCCATTTTTATGGAGTAGGAAAAAGCATGTTCCTTTTGCCTCTCAATGGTTATCAGAATCGAGGTAATGGCGGTCATCTTGAATTTTTTTACTTCGGATTAGGACAAAATGAGTGCCGGTAAAACTTTGGAATTTCTCATGCTCGTTGGCAAGCTGAAGGTAACTTAACTTCTTGCTTCACGAAATATATTTTCTACTTTCTTATCATAAGATCAACCAATTTTCTTTGCAATCTACCTGGCGATCGTATAATTTTGCAAACCAGAATGGGAATCACATGTTGTTATTCTTGATTATTGATTTATAATTTCCAACAAGATCTCAGTCCTCCAAATATGCGTGCCCAAGATACGTCGCGGATTTTACGGTATTATTCTAATGCCCCCCCCCCCTGCGCTTCTCTAATTCAAAGTTAACCTCCTGTACTAGATTTCGTGTACTAGATCTCGTGCATGCATGTGAATTCTTCTCTCTCTAACTTAAAAATAAGCAAAAACGTAACTTTGACAGAGTAAATCATTTCTTAAACCAGCTTAACACAATTTATCCACCAAATGGTCTTCCCTCAATTAGTGATTCACGTCAGGCAATCCTAGTTGGAACTTAGTGTATTGCATGCAGGGGCTAATTATTTTCAGGTGGGGGGGGGGGAGGCAAATGAAGCAAGTGTTTCGTGGGTTTCAAGAAGGAACAGACTTTGCAGATCTTTGTTTTTCAGCCACTAAACTTTTTACCATATAGTGCAGCTACCCCATTTGCACCCTGCTTATGCTACTGATTTAAAGGATCTATTTATTATACTATTTATTACAGGCCCTTAGGAAGCATTTTCTGATTGGGGGGGTGGGGGAAGCGTATGGAGTACCTCTGGGGAAAATCTTTGGTGCCACCCCATTTTACCGTCTCCCATGCCTTTCAAACCACAGAAACAATTTAAAGGCAATTTGAGAAAATGTCCAGAACTTATGGCGGAAACTAATTACGTGAAATTACATATTATGTGATATTCAAACTCTTATCTCTGAAAATTATTGGGGGGCTCCAGCCCCCCTAGGTCCCCCCCCCACTTCCTACGAGCCTGTATTATATTTATATTTATGGAGGGTACTCTGATGTGGCAAAACTAATGGTAGAATCATGTGAACCTTGTCATGCCAGTTTCAATGTGTTATAAACAGTTTTGTGGTCAGTTGATAGCAGGGCTGGTTCTATCAGCCCAGCTCTGTTAATTGTCTTAAAAAGTTTTGTGATATGATCCTCAAAATGATGTTTTTGCATGATGTTCTTCCAAAATCATATACTTTTATACATTTGCATATAATACAATTGCATTTGCAATATGGAAATAATTCATAGAATCAAATCTGTTACTTAGATTGTTAAGTGTATTGAATGTTAACTAGCCAATTGGAAATTCTACTTTAAATCTTTTTAGATTGTGTATTAAAAATAGCAACGTTTGGAACTATTTTGGAACGGCCAAATTCTTAGTTTTTCTCCACCAAATGTTCAATAATGCTATATTTAAAAAGGGTCTCAAGTTAGGTTTAGGGAACACTACCTTTGTGATTGATTCATATCAAGGTTTCAAAGCTCTACAAAGAATTGAAATTACATGATTTGCTAACATTTATTCATTCATTCATTCATTCATTCATTCATTCATTCATTCATTCATTCATTCATTCATTCATTCATTCATTCATTCATTCACTCATTCATTCATTCATTCATTCATTCATTCATTCATATTTCTTACATATTTGCATTGTTTACAAAGCAATCTTCTTCGTATGGATTTTAGCAGTTGCGCAGTCGATCGAATTTAAAGGTGCGCGATTTACGTCCACAGTTTTGTGCTTATTTTAACATTTTATACAAAACAAAAAGAAACACCATGTGAGTAAATGCAAATATGAAGGAAAGAGATTGCACAACTCACCGTTTTAATAAAAAAATATGAAGGCCAAACATGGATCTTTTGCTGTTGTTCAAACTCAAGTTAAGAAAAAGTCTTTTATCGGTACTTTAAAATTTATGATCCTGCGATTATTACACAATTACAGTAACATAGATGGTCAGCAAATAGCGAAGTACGGGAAAATTTTCTTGCTTTTCTATTATAATGTAACTGTACAGCTACAACGGGAAACGAATCTGTGGGCGAAACGTTGAAAATGAATCTTCAATAAAAATTGTTGTTAAAGAGCTAAACAAGCAAACTGAGTTTCAATCGATTTGCGATTCAGATTCGTAAGTGTCGGTGATTTCGAAACTGCCTTTTACAAAAGTGATTTGTTAGGATGGCTATTTTTGGTTCACGAAGAGATTTCACCACACTATGACGTCACTATGGTTTTTCCATTCCGCTCATCAGTTCGACAACCTATCAAAGGTCTTTCCATGATTTCGTAACATGTTAACTCAACTAGGGTGCCGTTAGAAATATTCCAATCCCTGCCAAAAGTCTTGCAACATTAACTTAAAGTTTTGTCTCTACCTGCATAACCCCTTTCCCGTCCTAAAAACAATGTTGCTCGAACCACGTTTCATGGTTGCCTTTTGATTGAAATCAATTTTATGAGAAGATTAATGAGTGGTGCATGATTCGTAGTTTAACCTGTTTAAAAAGTGAATAGTCAATGAATATGACACAACAAATTTAAAGATGTCTCTACTTGTCGTTGTCCTTTTCCTCAGCCTTATAAGGATACTGCGATTTCAAATATCTAAATCGGTAAAAACAGTAGTCAAGACTGTGTATTTGCAAAATAATATGACCAAAATAGCGATTGTTGTCTAGAGCATAATTCATTTACCCTAATGATACTTGAAATTGATGAATATTCACAAGAACGTTCGGAATTAGAGAAACTGCAAAGAGTTTCGAGCGGCAGGAGCTTTTGAATTTTCATTATAATCCAGAAAGTATTTGCATCCAACTGTCAAATTAACAATTTGAAACTAGTTACTGCCCTGATATAATTGCTAGGATTAACTTTTACTGGAATCGTTGCTGCAGTAGTGACTGAGCAAACAAAAAGCAATTCACTTTCTCATCAAATATCAATTTACAAGAATTAACATGTTTTGAAATAGAAAGACTTTTTAAGTGGCGCGATCTGGTTTATTTTTCAAGCACAAAGCACATAATGAAACATCGAGTCAAATCAAAACCTTTGATCATAAAATCAAGAAGGCAGGGTACTAAGCCCGAGGACAGATCAAATTTTTGAGGGGCTAAATTCCAAAATTGCTACAAATTGTGTTATTTTTTCCATTATATCTATTGTAATCATTCTGTTTGGGGGTAAGCCCCCTAGCCCCCTTCTAGCCTCGGGCTTGCAGGGTGCAGCAGGGCAAAAGCCCTTACTGCCCACCGAAAATAAGTTTAGTTCCTCTATTTCATTTGTTCGGCCATATTTTTACCATCGCGCCCCTTTGCATTTGAGTGCAGCATAGTACCCCTGATAATGCACTCCAGGCCCTCCAGCATAGTATTACAGTTTTTTCCATGCATGCATGGTTAACAGCTAAATTCTGTTTGTATTGCAGACTGTTAAAAGGACTGGGTGGGTGAATCATAATGTCACACAGCCAGAAAGTGTTGCCGATCATATGTACAGAATGGCAATGATGACTTTTCTATTAAATGGCCAATCAAATAGAATTGATTCCCAAAGGTATGTCAACCTTTAACATATCATTGATGGCACACAGACATTGCTGTTATCCTCCTGAACACTACTATTGCCATCATCATTATCATTGGGATAGTTGGCATCTTCAAGGCTAGAAAGTAGCCGGCATCCGCTATCAAAAAAGTAATTTTCTCTGCTTTTAAACGGCTTTAGTGCAATGATGTATCTTAAATAACATGAAAATTTGAGAAAGGAAATATTATCTGAATAATTACCAGTTTACTGTTTTTACCACCTTCTTTGATCAAAGACAACAAACTTATGTAACAAAACGCTCCAAATCGCTATTTTTTAATGCTTTGTACCAACAAGTGTATGATGTGTTTTATTTAAACCTATAGTCAGCATCCTATCATATTTCCCCATACCGAAGATTCCTTTTCACAACATGGAATTTTTTCGGCACCCAAAAATGATGGTTTCGCATTTTTCAAAGAGAGATTTCAAAATTCTTTAATGAAGCGACAACCTTGCTTTTCAGGTGTTCTGAAAATAGCTCTCAGGATACAATTTAGCACAACACGAAAAATTTAATTTTCTATTTGCTTCCACTTTTAAATTAAACTGAAAGTTATGTGTTGAAAATCAGTTATGCAGTTATCTTGTTATTAGACTTTATAGTTTTCTTCCTCATTTTACCTAAGGGTGATATCGCTTTGCTCTTTATTCTCAGATGTCTAAAGTTGGCAGTCGTGCATGATCTAGCAGAATGTATTGTAGGAGATATCACACCAAGCGATCCTATGGGCAAAGAGGAAAAACACAGACAAGAAAAGGTATACCAATATACATCGCCACGTCTTGTACTTTTCTCGGACATAACTAATGATTTAATGCAAAGACTACTTGAATGATGTGGAATTTAGTCTTGTTCACAAATTATTAAGGCAATCCTAACGCATATCCATGCCTCACAACAGTTTTGATAGATTGCTCCCCTCCTTTTCGTGAACAATGATTTTCTCCTGTTATCTGACGTTCTTTTGCAATTTTCTGCCAATAGATTTGTTTTTCAATATTTTTTTATACTTGCAATAGAAGCCTGTTTCAAAACTAGGGCCTGGTACGGCGCTCAACCTAAGGCTACGCATGCATAACCGAATATTCATTACTCATGCACAATCATACATATGGAAATTCCATACTCTGCTTCGCCTGTCACCCATGGTGAAATTGACTTGAAATTAATTGATAAATGCCACAGTATTGTTTAGTAGTTCCATATTCCCTGTTACACCTATATATTCTGTATTTTAGTTGTTTTATTAGCATTTTAGAAATTATAAGCATGATATGGAGGCTTTTCGGCAATACGACTGGCATGCAAAATGTGACTTTTATTTTGCTGCAAAACTAAGTGTGCAAATAGATACATATATACATACGTAGACGATAAAGACTGCTGCTAACTGGTCAACTAATACTAGTGCTCAATGCCGTTTGGGTAGAGTTATACTAAACTATAAGAAAGAACACCACGGTTTATGATACTCTAAAGATACCTGGAGATCGCATCAAGAAGAAACCTAAAGTGACAGCTCAAACCGTTGTGTTTCGTCATGTGATCTGTCATTAAGTTTACATAAATTTATACATATGGACAGTAAAGCAGACAGACCAACAGTAATTTCCATTTTGTACATATATCTTATGAGCTACATTTTATCATGTAATGTACTATGAAATAATATGTAACCAAATAAATATTGTAAAGCATTTGCTCTTTAGAGTTTGGTAGCAGAATCTGTGTCACCTTAGGTTGTTGCTAACTTCTGCATTACTAGCACTAGAAAGGATTCTGGCTGCCTTTTTAGACTGAAATTTCCTTTATATCATAGGAAGCCATGGATCATTTGGCTAGTTTACTTTCACCAGAGGTAAGCACCTGATTTCACATTTGTAAAGCTTTCAGCCAATTAATGCTCTTAACTATTCAACTTAAAAAGAAAAGAAGTGTTAATAAAATTTTCAGAATCCGATGTTATGCCAAGATCCCAGTATTAGGATCTATATTCTGACCAGCTAAACGATGACTATGCTAACGACAAAGACGATGACAAAAAAGACATTTTAATCAGGTTATTAATATATCTTCATCAACTTTAATCTTTTGACATTAACCTTGAGAAACGACTTAAGCGGTGAAAGTAAACGAAAGATGTAGACTGAGACTAGAGACATAATCATTAGACTTGGAACATTGGGACGGACGTTTCGACCCTAACAAGAGTCATATTCAACATAAACAAGACCACAAAAACAAGGATTCATATTAAGAAATATACATTAGAAACGGAAAGAAAGAGTCAGAGTAATAATTGTAGAAGGAAAACTAGTAGGACAAAAAACAAGATCTTATAAGGATATATAGGAAATGAGAAAATGACTGCGGTGAAGATAAACGGGAATTATCAATGCAGGTTGACATAATTAGACTAAGCTCGTGTCTTGAACAAACGTTTCGACTCTGAAAGAGTCTTCGCGAGTGGCCATTGTCAAGTGCAAGTGTTATTGGAAAACTAGTACCCTTTAGTCATCGTCAAAATTCGTTGAGCGTCAACAAAGACCAAAGCCAAGAAAGATGTCTTTAATTTTCGTAGCACTCATGTCTTCAATTTTATCTGTTCTGTTTCTGTTGTTTAGTTTTCACATCATCCTTTTCTTACAAGATACTAAAACCACATTTGTAGTGTGTTTGACCATTTTTTTAGTGAATTTCGCCATTTTTTAGTGAACAGCAACATCCTGCAACGTGTGCAACTATTTACAAGAAATATTCGGAGATTTAGTGGGAATGAGTCAGGCTTGTTCAGCTAGGGCTGCTCTGCACAGATCAAATGTAGTAACTTCATAAGAGCAACTTTTTCCTTCCCCTTCAGCCGTAAACAACCTTCTTAAGAAAGCGTTAATAAATCGGATTTTTATCGAATGAAAATTGTTTAAATCATATACCAGACACGCGACAAGATATCTAGAGTTAAAGATATAACTCACCCTCACTCGTTAAGCCTCATTAATGGATTGTATATTTTAATTCATGACTTTTTATTGCAATTGCAGGTTGGAAAAGAACTTTTAGAATTATATGAGGTAAGCGGTTTTTTTTATTAAAGTCGGAGTTGGAGTTAGAATTAGAGTTAGAGTAAATTTAGAGAGGAGGATTGTAATGTCGTTTATGATATCCATGGTAATCAGATAAATAAGCTTCATCTTTTTGTCATTCAATGAAATTTCATCCGCTGATATTTATAGAAAGAAAATGAAATCTCCTTCTTTGCAACATTGAAATTTCAATTTTCCTGGTACGTAGCAAAGATGTAATCTGTTCTCTTTGGATTGCAAATATAATGTCATTTGTTATTCGATGTTGCTTAGTTTGTAAAATTCCGTTTCGATTGTTTGTACTTTTTCTGAAAAATACGCAAAATGCTGGTCTTGGAATGATTCATACTTAGAATAAGAATTTGACAATTCAAGGCATCATGAAAACTTTCAAGAAAAAAAGAAGTCCTGAATAATCAAGTAAAATCCAGCTAAATTATTTAAAATAGTTAGATAAAATAGATTCCTTGTTTCAGCAGTTTCTGTTAGCCGATTCATCAACACTGCGGAGGAATCTGAATTGGGCTTGCTGCTTAATGATTTGGTTTGCATTTGCATGAATTTGCATTTTAGCAACCCTTCAAATCTGGCAACAATTTATTTATCACATTTACCTTGCTAGATTTGGCGCAGATAATATTTAAATCTTGTTTAAACTCATTGTATAATTTTTCAGGAATACGAAAATCAAGAAACTATGGAGGCAAAGACTGTCAAAGATTTTGATCGCTTTGAAATGATTCTGCAAGCATTCGAATATGAAAAAGGTATGGTAATATATTAAATTCTCCCTGATTGGTCCTTCTGCTTAAGACAGCTTTTTATAAATTGACCATGATAATCTCATTGCCAGAAATCTTAATGTTTTTTAACGCGGAATATTGGCATATATGATATTTCTGACCAATGAATAGACTCCGTATCAAAATAGTCTGTAGCATTTATAGTGGATATCTAAGATTGATAGGAAATCACAAGCGAACAAACCTTCAATAGTAAGTAACGAAAACTTCACTGTGATTGTTCTTGTAACTTCTTAGTACTTTTCAACGACGAAGATGATGACATCCTATCATGAATTGCATCTCATACCAAATGATATTAAAATATAATAGCCAGAGATGAGCCATGCATTCAGTTTCGAATTCATGTTACTAGGGAGGTCTTTGATGGTGTAAAAATCTTTGATAAATACTAGAGGCAATAACTTCATTTTCCTCTCACATTTTGGCGTGTTTGATATTTTGCATAGCTTTGAGTCCCTGAAAAGTTGACCATTCTAATGATTCGAACGGGCATGAAATAAAAACTGAACACGATAGAGGTTTCGTAGTCATTTTATATCCTTGCATTAAAAACTAACTTAATGTGCGATTAAAGAAACAAACTATAAAGCGGACAATATATTTGTTCGTGTTTCTGTTTCATTAGTATTAGCGACTTTGTCTGCCAGCTTCTGTTGACTACCGAATTTAAATCAAAGTGAAAAATTTCGACACTGTCATTTCTGGTTTGCTGCAGAAGAAGGCAGGTTAAGCAGTTTATAAAATTTGCTAATTGATTTAAATACGCGTAGCCCTTATCATTTATGCTACTGTTGCATTTAGATAATTAAGGCGTTTCTTGTTATCAAACTGTAGAAATTTTCAATTTACTGTTTTGTTGAATCATAACCGTTTTCTTTTAGCTGAACGTCGACATGGAGAGCTGCAAGACTTTTTTAACTCAACACAAGGTAAACTATCATTTTTCAATTTTTATTTTGAAAACGATAATCTTGATATAGGTGGTCTGCTTGAAGCTTAGACCCTAAGCTCGACAAGGTGGCCAAACGAGTCGATTTTTTTATTCGAATTCTTTTCGAGTGAAAAATCGATTGTAAAATCGAGACGTTTGGCCGGGGCTTAAAGAATACAACAGTCCAGATATCCAAAAAGACGAACGCCAAGAGAATTCATGTTTCCTAAGATGTTTCGTTTCTCTCTATGTTGTTGTAGCTAAGGATTGCTTGCTTTTCTTTAATTTTTTGTTCAGTTTTGTTTATTTATTTTTTATTAAGCATCACTCATTGCAGGTGTGCTTTATCCTTGTTTATTTTAATTAAGTTACATTTGTTTATTTCATCTGTTTCACTTTTGTTTATCTCAATTATTGTTTGTTATTGTGATTATGATTCTTTTAGTTTTTTATCTTCTTTAATATGCTCATAAATATCAACAACTTGATAACAATATTCAAGGTACCATAAGGAGTATGGAAATACATAAAAAAACCCTGTGGCATTAACAATTATCTCAAAGTCAGTTCCAAAATCGGTGTCAGGCGAAACAGATTCAGTTTAGAAGATTAATTTTATTTTTGTACAACAGCTAAACATCATGTTGCTTCCACTTTTCACATTTTGGTATTTGGCTCTCATAGTTTTCCTGAGAGGGGTCTAGGCATGGTTTAAAGCTATCCATGCCTTGGTACAGTAGTTTCACCATCGATTCTGCAATGGAACAAGCTCTTAATTTTCCGATTACACTGTTACCATCATTGCATTCTTTTAAATGAAAGTTTTTTACCCATTGTTTCTTTATGAATAATACTGCTTAATTTCTTCCTTTATTTAAAGGAAAATTCAAGTCAGAGATGGTTAAGAAATGGGTTGAAGAATTAAATTCGCAGCGATCAGAACACACTGAAAAGTAAAGTAGAAACTCTTCTTTACAAACATATAATGATTTTTATCTAGGACTTCATGTGAATTTATTTTTAACAAAAAGTTTATGTTAGGTGTAAAGCATAATCCAATCTAATTCAGCATGCCGATAACATGCCCACCCCCTCCCCCTATTAATCTAAACACGAAGCTAGATACTTTGTACCCTGTGAAACTTATGATTTTTACAATTTTAAATCTATGGAAAGGGCAAGGAGGATTTTTTGAAATACATGAGAGATATTGCTTACTGCATCTTCTACCTTCAATAAGAGATCTTTCATATTTTAAGTCCCGTAGAGGCCGGAGGAAGACAGAGGGTCACAACGTATTTCTTGAAGATTTAGAGGGTCTTGTCATAATTTCATCATCTATCAAATAACTGCATTTTAAGTTGTCATCTTTGGAAAGTTTCTGACTATTTTATGTTAAAAGTATAATCCATGGCTAACAACACACCTCTGATTTCTGAAACCCTAACGGACAGCCGGTCATAAGTGGTCACTTTCTTTTCATACGATTTTGAAAGGGGACCACATACGATTGTCCCTTGAATAAAAATTCCCCCAGCTCCTTAGGAACTTAAAAAATGGTAGAAACCTATCTAATCCATTAAAAAAATTTGTTTTCAACTATTTTGTAAAAGAATATTGATTTACACATCTCAAGTAGAATATTATCATCATTTTATCATCAACCCCTGAATCATTGTTTTTTTTTAAATTGAAAAAAGTTGCATTTTACAGCCATTACACTTGAAAAAGTTGTGTTTATTTAATTTCTAATCCTTTTTCACAGGTTCCCATAAAATAAAGAAAAGATAAGAACAGAGAGCCGTAGAAGAGTTTATTGGGCGGATGAAGTAACCCGAAGACAATCAAGGTTGTTTACGCAGACAGAAATTTCCAGCGTAAATATTGACTCTGTTTTAATGGACATAGATCTGCTGCAAAAGGGCAGTCATGCCAGACCAAACCAAGCTACAACTTGATCAAATTCACTTTTCCTTGCAGTGAAGACCTGAACTGAATATCTTTTTCGTACTTCAAAACTTCAAGATTTCCCAAAAACAGCCGCAACACAATTGGAAATGACGAAATTGTTTCGTCGTCAGGTACTTCTGAGCGTAGGGAAGCATAACTCCTTAACACTAGGTCTAGCTGTCATAAACGGTAAACAACCCGGTTTGAAATGTTTTTTGAAATGTTTTTGAAAGTTCTTTTGTTCACCTTTTCAAATCTCCCTTTGCGAAGGTGTGAATCCTTTGACCATTGGGTTGACCAACTCTTCTTTTTTCCTGAACGAAGACCATTACGAACTTTAATGAATTTTATGTAGTTATTGCCTGTTAAATAACTGCGTATTGTGGAATTTTTTCATAATTTTCCGTTAATATTTATTGAAGTTAGTCGCAATTATCCTGCCCGATCTCCAAGCAATCCAAGTTTACACAAAACGCCATCTTTGTTTTACTCACAAAAGAGCAATTAAAACGGTGAAACTCGATTTTTGGCTTCGTTTTATGTCCAATATTCCCGAATTTTTTCGTAGAAAGATGTAGGACGCTTTTCTTCACCTGGGGATATTTTTTTCAATTTTTTTGGACAATGTTTTGCGAAGTTATGCCACTTTTTCTCCGCCGATTTCTCGAAAGTCCCGTTTTACACAAAGAGATTCAAAAATGACAATGGCGACCTCGTTCTGAAAAGACAAAAGAAAATCGGTTTTTTGCAGTTAATTCCGAATTTTCAAAAAGACATGCCCAATGTTATAAAATCGCAAGAAGGGCCGTTAGATTCTGCATCGTTTGATGTAAAATACGCATACATTTTGGCATTATTGACGGAATAAAAAAATATTTTCAACTTTCATCCATAATGGCGGAGAACAAAAGAATTAGTAAAAATTTTTTTTCAAAATGCGTCGCAGCGTCAAGGGCTAGAATCGAGCTGGATGCGGTGGCGCTTTGGATTTCTTCGCTTTTCGGGTTGATTTTCTTGTTTAAAAGTCGATGAAAACTTTCGGGAATCGTGTAAATATGCTAAATTAAAGGCGCTTTTTTCAATAGTCTTGCATTCTGGAGGTATTGACGTTGTTTATCTGGGTTGAATTGGGTTTGATCGATCTGTATATCAAGAAAACATTTCGATCGCCACTTTCATGTTTGAAACGCGGAAAAAGCCAGATAAATCCAATCTCTATTTCCAATGCAACCAAAAGAAGCTGCATCCAAAAGTTGCATAAAAAAGTTTTTGTTGCGGAGATTAGGCTTTATTTCTTAATGCAGAATCTTTGCAGTTCTTTAGAATCTGGTGTCCTTTGGGCCCCGTTTTAGAAGTTGCTCTTATCAATTTTATATCGTTAAATCGTCGATAAACGAGTTTCTTCACTGCGATTGTCAAATGTGATCCTTGAATAATGTATTTTTAAATCCATTCATAAAATTCATGATATCATATACGAGTTAGTTTCACTATGAATTACGTATTCATCGATGGAAAAGTTTATCCGATACACTTTCATGAATTCTTCTCTTGCTTTCTTCATGTTCTTTTAACATTTAACCAGATTTTATCCCGAGCGGTTGAAAGTAAACAGGGAAATGATGTCAATATAATGGTGATTTGTTTCAAGGCCCAGCCAAATTCTTTACAATAACCAGGAAGCAAATGAAAACAGGGTTGGCTGAAGAAAGTTTAAATGATCGGCCAAAATACCATTAAACCCAACCACTTTCAAGAATGTTTTGTATGCATCAATCAACTGTGCAAGAAAATATCGGAAACGGATTCTCATGGGTGTCGGGGTCAAAATTTGCAATTGATTGCAAGCAAATTTAAAAGCGTGCATACTTGTGAACAGATTACCCCATAGGGGAGCCCGGGAAAGGAAAATAAAACAGAGAAAAAACAGCTGATTTCATCCGTAAAAATCTAAATTGCCACAAAAATTATGAATAAAAAAGCAGGAATTTGGTTCAACATCTGCTCAACAACCACGCCCACGCTGCTAAGGTAGAGGGTCTTCGATCAGACCAAATGCACCCTGAAAAATGAATGAAAATTTTTAAAATGTCACTAGCCTAATTTGGGGGAAATATAGTGACCGGCTAACCCATTTATTTATGATTTTTAAGAATAAAATAAGAAAAATTTTTGTTAAAGATCTTAAAGCAAGGTGTATTATAATGGAGGAATAAAAAACCGACAATTTCCTACGAAATCATGTTGCAAATTTGCGAAAATAAATGCAGAGACACATAAAAATTTGCAGAAGCAAAATAATGTTCAAAAAGCACAAAAAATATGCAGAATTTACAAGAAATAATCTAATTGAAATTTTATTTGAAATTGCCCTCGTGTAAGAAACAATAGGCCCACAGGTCAATGCGAGCAGGGGTATAAATAGCCTTGCTAGATATGTGCTCAGGATTTGCATCTCTGAAAAAAGTCGTGAAAGGAGCTCAGAAATTTCTCAGATTGATCAGGTCAGTGGAAGGCACGCATGAAGGCAGATATTGCCACACTGATACAAAATTCGTTCAACTTCATTAAAAGATAAATAAACACCATTAAAGATATCTAATGTTATGGCATTTCTTCCAGCTTCTAGGAATTTGAGCTCTGAATTTTGATGATTTTCTTGGTTTGCATTCAACGATCGCAAACGGCATTTTAAGGCGCCAACGTGCAGTCTAGGTGAGTTACACCTTGAACTATTTAACAAAATTTCCCCTAATATGCAGTATCTCCATTTGAACATAAAATTGTGTCGAATTTTGCAAAAAATTCACCTTGTTTTCTTGCATTTCAGGTCAAAATTTCCAGTTCTTTTCCCCCACGTGCATGGCTCGTTTGTTGCGATGAAGACACGTTCGAACTCATATTCAAAGCTGCGATGCCAAAAGATACCTGCAAAATTAAGATAAGATTATTTGCTCCATCTACTTCTCTACCTGTAGAAGTTGCAACATTGTTTGCAACAATTTTCCCCTAGAGCAATCTTAACACTAGTTCAGGGTCGTAAAATCCCCAATCTTAATATTAGACTGCAACCTCATATATGCGTTAATTTAGGGCAGAAATTTGAAAATTTCGTGGCAAAAGTTACAGAAACTAGTCCACAAAGAAACAGCTCGTCTTAAAAAGCTTCTACGTGATTTGAATTGATAGCAGTACAAGAGTACAAATACTTCAGAGCTTCTTTAACTTAACTGAAACTGAGAATTGAAGCCAGGGTGGGAGAAATACGAGGAAATTCCAGGTAATCTTGAGTCATTTTGCAAAATTTCCCAAAGCTGCAAAACGACCATGCTACTAAAAAACAAAACATGAAGGAAGGCAGGTCCCCCTTGGGAAGGCAAAAACGACTTGTATAAGAATTCTATCGAATGAGACAAAAAAAACAAAAGACCATTGAAATTGGACCTCTCTAGCTTGAATAATAACAGATCAAAAGAACTTCTAGCCATTCGATCAATGGACTTTTATACTAGAAACTTAACTGCTTTGAGATAAATCTCAGAACATTTTACAAAGACTTAAGTATAGCTTTGTTTAGAATCCAGCTAAAACTAAGTTTTATATGCAATATTTGCAACATTGCTGATGTTTTATGCCAGAGCAGGCCCTCTACAACGTTTTTAATCGTAGAACGGAGTAGGGGTAGGGGTAGGGAAATTCTCTAATCAAAAAATGCCCAATTCTTAAAAAACTGATACATTTTCAAGTCTTGGTTAATTGCATTGATCAAAAAGCTCTTTTACATTTTAAGAAAGTTTGCGATGATTGGGTTTGTTGGTGTTTGGAAGCATTGTTGGTATGAGGTTTGGAGGAGTGATCCGAGAATTCACGTCTGCCCTTCATTTGACTGGATTTTAAGTTAAAAACCCTATAGGATCTTTCAAATATCGTTCTTAAAATAAGCATCTCAGTGAAAATAACAGAAATACTGAATAAGGAGGGTATGAAATTGTTTATCTGACTCACTCAGAGGGGGTTCTATCAAACTTTCCAAATAACACTCAAATGCAAAGGAAATTAAATTTTCCTGTGTTTTATGTAAGGCTCGGTTTTACAATATATATTAGGAAAGGTCTGCTTAAATTATTTTTACAACGTATATTTATAAGATTTAAACAAAATTTATGATACGTCATTTGAATTTTTCCAAGGAGGCATACCTTCAAATTAGGATTTCCATTTGTGAAATTTTGATCCTTGCCAAATTGTATCGTTTCTGTAAGATGAAGCAGAAAAAGTTAAACACATTTTATTGAAACTATTGGTATTGAAAAGAAATACTTAAGCAATGAAAAATCACAAATAACCAATTGGAACATTTATTACATTTTGTTTTTCATCGATTACATATTTTTACAGAATATATCATTTATGTGAACCTGATGAAAGACAATTATGACACGAGAGAAAAAAAGTGAAATAGTTAGGAAGGCATGCTTTTTCTCATTTATCTTTATTAAATAATTTCTCAATTTTATAAATCCAAAAACAAAGTTTGGAGACGATGCCAAAATTTGGTAATAAATTGGACTGGAAAAAAATAAAACAGCTGCGATGGAAACAAAACATTTCAATTAAACTGTTTTTGATGAAATTTTTATTGAGTTCTCTTTATTTCAAGTTGGCAAAAAACAATGTAAAGGGAATCAACTGAATACGATCCAGCAAAAGGTTTTATCAATATATCCATTAATAAGTATGCTTCCTATTTAATGTTTTCATTATATTGGTGGAGAAATGAAGTCACACAAAAAATCACTATTGTCAAGCAAAAGGAAGACGAATATGGACAAGATCAATTATACAACTATTATGTTTGTTAATAACTGGAAGCATTAGTTATGACAAAGGAGACATAAAAGATGATACATTAAACAGAAATGGCGAACAACAGTGGTTGCAGGGTAGAAGGAAATAGAAGAAAAATCACCGAAAAGGTTTGGTTTGGTTTATCTATTCAGTTTATCGATTTTATTGCGAATTTATCATCACGATTGACAAAAAGATATATTAAATCAAATATTAATTTATATCGCATGTCAAGATAAGAATGGAAACACGCAACATAGGGTTTATTAATGTTCATTTTTATAAACATATGGAGCAGCAGGTTTTGACAAAATGAAAATGATCGCGGGAGAATGGACATCTAAACAGGGCATCGAAAACTTTTGTTGACATTTTTATTATTTAGTGAAATTGATAAGATGGTTCATCTATTATCACGATGGATATGCACAAGAGTTAACGAGAGTTGTGAAGAAAACAAGAAAACAAGATCATCGATATGATTTTATCTTTTAATGTTATACTGACAAAAATATGGACAAGAAGGCTGTGCGATGATGAAAAAAGATAGTGGTTGATGACAAAGCTTCGAAAAGGTTTGATTTATATTGTTTACTTTAATGGTATTGTCCATCATTAATTGTAACGATCTGATGAATGATGCAGACAATTTAAATATACAATGGAGGAGGAAAATGGACTATAATACTTAAATTGAAATGTTGGAAACATATTATATCATATTTTTAAATGCACGATTATTTTGGATGATAATGGAAGGTACAAAACACACTGAGGGCGAAAAATGTATGACATTACTTTAGAAATAACTTCTGTACTCATTTTTTCTTTTATGAAGCAAAATAACGAATAATGATGGAAGGAAATCGAAAACTGAGAAAAACGTGAAAAAAAAGAAAATGATTAAAAGGTAAAAATTTTGAGAACTATTTTTATCAAATATTTATTCTAATATCTTAGTTGTGTGATGTAATGACAGAGGACAAAATTGAGAATAATGGGAAAGCTGATAGCAAAAAGTGAACTGATAATCTTATAATATTTTGCAAATTATATATGGAAAATTGATGAATTAATTGAATACATTGACAAAGGGGAAAGATGAAGACGAAAATAAAAACATGGATTTAATTTAATATTTATCAGGTGGTGACGTGCCTTAAAATTTATTTGATTGGCCTCCTGACAAACCTCAATTCAATTACATCACTATCTTCTTTCAGAAATTTATAAAGACAACAAAAAAAACAAGTTAAGTTGAAATCTTTATTCTTCAGTCATTATTTCATTGAAATTTTGAGGGTAAACAAAGACAAAAATTGAATGTAAATATGAATTATGGAACATTTCCGATCATCATTTATTGGAAAACTACTTAGAAATTGAAGTGAATAACCTATCACATTGACACCAACACTAAATATTTTCTGAGTTTAGTGCATTGAAATGGCTTGTGTGCATCATTAAGGTAATCATTATGACTTAGTTAATGCCTACATGAGCTAAAAAACGCTATTATGTTGCCGTAATTTTGTCTTACAAAAAGCAACATGCACCTCAGAAAACAGCAGTGGCACTATGACACCATGGCTCTGCCAGACTTCATCGAACTATGAAGCACCTAATACTTTTTTGGTCCAAACATATTCAGTAGTAATGGTTGAACCAGAAAAAGGAAACCTAAATAATAATAGACGTGGCTCTTAAAGAGCTGCCAAAATCTGAGCTTTCACAAAATATTGCAACTGATATTGCAAGTGGTGAGATATGTATTGCCTTGCATCTCCGCATGAAATACGAAATTTTGATGGATTTTGCGGCTTGGATCTAATACATATAGAGACTAGAGTCACTTGAAATTTGAAAATTGAGAAGAGATGTCGAGTGAGACATGAAAATGTTCTGTAGTTTTTAGCTCTAATTCATCAACAACTATCAGTAATTGTTATGTTTGTGAATATGAAAGAGTCAAATTTTATTCTCCCCGCGAAAACTGGATAAGTCATTCATATCCTTAATTGCCCAGTTCTCTTTTCTTTCCATTGTTTTTTAGCTCAAGGGCTGAGGTTTCGTTGCATATTGAACTATTAATCTAAATTGAAGTTAGTCGCCAGAAAACTTTCCAATCTTGTTTGGATCGAGTATCGCTGATTTTTGTAGAGCAACGTCAGGGTAAAGCATTAGAAGTAATCATTTAAATATCTGTCTTTTTATCTCCAAGAACCTCTCTATCCATCTTAAAAATCTCAAAGGTATCTATCTTCTACAGGTTTACATATTTATAGTTAAACTTTGCTTAGTCATAATTTCGTGGAAGGAAAGGACTAGATTTTTCTAAGGGAAACATAAAGAATGCTGAGTGAGAAAGAGTAGACCTAAACAACGATTATGAGGTAAGAGGTTATTGATGTAGAAATGAAGTAAAGATATGAAATGCGTAGGAAGGAGAAAAAAATGAGTGAGGCGAAGATGCTACAGTTTAAACACAAGTAAACCTTGCTCGTTGTATAAAAATGTTGACATTACAATTCTGGCTTTCCCTTTATCTTTACCACAAATTATGATACATAATGATGGTTATAAAAAAAAGGAGCAGTTTTTTGACATCCAAAATCAAATCAAATCTCTTGATACTATCATCTGACTAAACAAATTTTCATCGTCTAATAATCTATTGTACACAGAGCGATTATCCTAGACGCCAATTTTGAACCTTAAAAAATTGATAATATTTCGATAGAAAAACCTTCAAAGAGTTTTTGCCAATTCTGCATTTATTTCAATAACACTAGATTCCTTTTAAAGGATCTATACCAATTAAAAAGGCAACTTTATTTCTTTGCCTTAAAAATGGTTAAACTTAAAACAGTTGCTCATAGACTATCAATTGAGTTTCGTTTACCGTTTTGTGTCTTTCAAACATCAATCATTGCGTAGCTCTTTTCCAAACAAAGGAAGAACATTAAAAAGTTACTTACACAAGTAAATCAATGTTCAGTTCTATGATTTTCTTTCTGGAACGTTTCTAACTGCAATGGTTCATTATTTCCTGTAAAAGTTAAACTTTCCTCTTGCAGTGTTAGGTATTTCACCAATCTTGAAGGCTGCTTCTTTATCAAAGGTGTCATCAATAAAACTTCATCATTACCTTGATCTAAGAGATGCAAATAGATTAAACTTGATGATATTGTTGACACAAAGTCTTAAGTTCTACATTTGGGTAGAGCACAGCCAAGAGTCATTGGAGCTGTAGCTACCCCCTTTGAGAAGAAAAACAATTTAAAATGGCTTTTCATCTTGGTAATGGAAAACAGAAACGAGTTAATTAGAATTGCTATTTCATTTTTGTTCAATCAAAAGTAACAGAATGCATTAAACAGTACCAATAAACGACATAAGATATTAAAATTAACATTTCAAATTTTATAGATAGGAGATGATAGTTGACAATAAATGACAAGAATGTATATTACTATTATTGTCTGTGAAGTTTCAAAAACAAGGCATTTTTGGCCATGGAGGAGTATTTTGTCGGCAAATTTTGCAACCGGTCAGCAAATAATGGATTGCACGCCTATTTTGTGGGCAAATTCATCCAGTCATCCCCATGGAACAGAACATCTGTTCATTCTACTTCACTGGTTACTAATATTACCCTGAATATTTTTATGATGCTTTTTGGTTCTATTAGCTTTTGCGTTTTGTCTTTACAAGTAATTATATGATTAGGAGCAACAGTAAGAATATGGTTATGGAACTCAATGAGATATCATCATTATTTACAGAGGTAATGTGTTGTGTTTAGCACCTATTTAGCACCTGTTTTACAGTGAAATACCTGCTAAATGCCATTACCTAGTAGGAGGTTCTTTTATTAGAAAAGTACAATCCATTAGTAGGTATAGAAACCTGACTATAGTGTTTACCAAGTTTTGTATTGGAATTCATAAACATTAATCTAGAATGTTTACTTTCTTGACTTCAGTTTTGGCACTTTGGGATTAGGAATTTTTAATGTATAATAAAGGAAATATGAAGTAATCTTGTCAAAAAATTAAATAATTACTTAAGAAACGATTCCAATCCATGAATATTGTCTGCTTGAAAGACCCTAACCAAAACATATTAGATAAACAAGGAATCTAAAATAAAATGAACGAGTTTTTTTGTTCCATTTAATGAACAATTAGCTGCAGATGTTGATGTTACCTCAAATACCCTTTTTTCTAAAGAAATTAGCATCACCAGCTCTGCATTAAGGTTTCTTTTTGCATTATAGTTTCAAGAATACGTTAGCTTTGGAGGTGAAACGTCACAAAAAACTTTGTGACAGGAAAGGACCTTCTATAAAGGGTGCTCTTTCGTGATTTTAATGATTCGTGTTTACATAAGTAGCATCATAACACAGAGCAACATGTTTGAACTTACAAAACTAACAAAGCATATAGCATCAATTAAATCATAAAGAATAAAAAATATTTGGTGAGTATGGTGCCTTTTCACAACCTTAGGCCAATAAGTTCCATTTGAAGGAAAGTCACTATGTTCCTTTAATATGTGCAAATTTAAGCCTTTCAAGAGCATTCTCACAAAAAAACTAAACACAAAAAAACTTGGTATAGATGTCTATTTAAAACTAAATGCCGAGTTCATACCTTGTATCTGACTTCTCCACAGCTCGGCCGCCATTTTAATCATCAAAGATACTGCATAAATCATTAATAATCCAATTCAACATTGCAAAAATTTGGAAAAGTCCTTCACTGTTGCCCCCTCCTGGGTCCTCCGCCGACCTACCATAGTTGTCACATGCCCTGTGAGTGGTGACTCAAGTGTCATTCCATTCTCCAAATCCTCTGTCTTTTGCCCCTTTTGTCTCTGCTGTTGTAGAGGTTGCAATTTTTATATACATCAGAAATCGAACCGAACTGAATACACTATCAGTACCCGTTTAAGATTACTGTAAAAAATTGGCTTATAAAGATTCGGAAATTAAGACAGATATAAGTTGATACGTGATTTATATCAACAAGCAAGTTGAGATATAGCGCTTTTTAACTCTACATTTCCATAATGCAAAGGAAATTTCGGATAAACTCTCAATAGCTGTTGATTTGTTTCAAGTTTCTTTAGACTTTTTTAGGCAACTACAAGCAAAGTGTTACTTTGATTAATAAATAGAACTATAACATAATAGAAAAATGTGCAGGTTTTCTCTTAATATTGATAAAAAACTTTGCGATCTTTAATTACTATCAAAATTGCACGGTGCTAAATGCAAACAACTTGGAATTTTTAGGCCAAAAATCAAGGATCAGAGAGCAGCTCTATAAACCAACGAAGCTGAAATCACTAGAATGAAAGCAACAGGTCTTCTCATTATATTAAGAAGTTATCAGGGGATCACGTAATGAGCAAGTTCACCACAACAATTATTGATGCTAATGCAGCCAGGGAGATGGATCACCCTCCCAACTATGAAAATATTATCTTCGTGCAAGGCAAAATAAGTGCTGCAGAACAGGTTATAGTTACAAAATGGGCAATTTTAGAGTGACTTTTGCAGCACAAAAAAAATCATTACTATCTAAACAAAGAGCATGAAGTGACGCCCTTGGTTGCAGCGTACTTCAAAAGCTCCGTTTTCTTTGGCTCATATTCATTTTCAAACCACTCCAATTTTGAATAGTTTTTTGGTTCCAGGCTTGTCAACTCTTTCTCTCTTCGTTTTGCAAAAAGGCGCAGTTAGAAATTTTATAAAACTTTGAAGTATTGATCTGCTGAAACATCAAACACCAACTGGGTTACTAAACTGCAACGATGCTATAAAATAAACAGCCATTCTGCATAAAACGTTCAACTAAATTAATGTTAGATATTCAGGTATGAAAATTTAGTCACAAATTAGAGACTTTTACTGATTGATATTGATTTTTTTGACAAATTGGGTAAAAAGTGATAATATCTTGTACACCATTTCCATGTATTATAGACAAATCTATTTAAAAGATGCGCAAATGTGTCTAGCTTGCAAAATATTTGGCCTTATATGCTGGATACCAAAAAATGCAACAATTTTTAGCCGCTCTGTTTAACTCGTAGTGAAAATGAATGTTATGCATATGAAAAGTGCGAATTATGGCCACACCTCACACCTCACGTAATCTGGCCCTCGTGTGTATTAAAGTCAACATTTAGATTTTGCAACTAAAAAAGAAAATTAAAACAAATCAAAATTAGAAAATCCAAAAAAAATATGAAGCCAGTGTTTGCCGAAGGACACTGCGTTTTCTAAACAGATGCATAAAACTCCCACACAGAGTTATAAATGGAAAGGATGTTTAACCAAGTGAGGAATAACAATCATCATTTAGTGGGAAATATTTATAAAACAGTAAATAAAAAAGGAAATTAGGGTTGATGTTCAAGCCATCGTTGATTTATATTGTAATTATTGATAGAAGGAACCTTTCACAGCGAGCATTCTTTAACACATGTGCTTCATTAAATGCATAGATATTTGTTCATAAACGCTTCTATGTTTTAATAATAGGCAGTGCGAGCAATAGATGTGGCTGAATATTGGTGAAGAGCCTTAGCATGAGAAAATGACTGCAAAAAGATGTGATAGGCTCGATCCCTTTCCTGGCTATATCATATAATTGACAATTCTCTTTCCTTCAAATGCTTTTTTATAGCATGCTATCAAATAGATTAAGAAATATACGAAGAACTAGAAATAGTAGAAAAGCATTTAAAGCTGGTAACCATGAGCAATATCTATTATGTCGTGCACAGCACTTTTTTCTAGAGGTGATCAACATCGCAAGGCTTCCAACTGCCCAAGTTATAACCCTACCCATAACAAATGCACGCTAGAAGATTTATTAGCAATAGGAATATAAAGGAAGGAAGCTAAGCAAACTTTGATATTGAATAGATAACAAATCCAGCCTCTAAAGTAGTTAACCATACGTCTGGTATGCATATAATATCTTTTAACTTTAGTGCACCTTTCTCCAAAGCGTGAACTTTGATACAACTTTGAAGCTAGATTTATGATGAACCTGAAATGTTTGACTTGTTGCATCCCCTTGATCAATAGAGCGAGTTCAACTGAACTGGTTGAAAATGTGGTGGATTGTTGTGAACTCTTGTACCTTGATGATGGGGACAGTGACGGACGATAGTTTATTGTGGGTAGCTGGATTGGCAAATCAAGTCAGTCCAAACCTAAAGCTACAGCAAACTCTTGTGTTTCTTTGTTTACTTAAAAAGAGAAAGAGGCTTTATGAAGCACCGAAGAACAGATAGTAACGCTATTGAAAATGCAATAATGTTTGTCTGAGAAAGAAAATCTATTTGATAGAAAATGCAAAATGTTTGTTACTATAAAATAGACAACTGCCTTTTACTGCCTACCTGACCCTTTTCATACCTTGCAAGGCGAACGGCCAAATAATCTTCCAAGAGCGTCAGGCATTGCAAAGAGCACCATATACCCAACAAAAACATCAGATTTGGTAGGGCAAAAGTGTCGTTTTTAAGATTCCTAGATGTTTCTTGTGCTAATTATAGTGAATACTTCCCTCACTATTCATGCAGGTTTGTCAATGTTCAGATATCATAGTATCCTTCGTGTGTTTGTAGATAGATTAGTATCATTCTTGCAAATGAGCACATTGTTTATCAGCCATCTTTCAAAGCATCTCTACTTCTGAACCAAGATAATATATACTTTTTCAAATATTTACTAAAATTTTCTTTGAACGCAAAGTAGATAAGGGGATCGATAACTGAATTCACGAATGCTAAAAAGAACATCAAGTTGGGCAGTGTTGTGTCCATATGCACGCTGTTTAGAGTAACTAATCCTATTATAGCAAGTGGTAGCCAACAAATCATAAATGTGCATACAACTGTAGCTGCAAAGCGAGAAATTTTCAGCTCTCTCTCCAAAATGTGTCGTTGGTAGTTCATCATCTTGTTGGCACTTCTGCGCAGTGTCTCTCGACCTTGAGCGAAGACATTTCGTAAAATCATGAGGTATGGTACCGTAAAGGCGATGCAAGCAGGGAGAATCGTTATTGGAAAGATCAGCATACGATATTTTAGCTCTTCCACATCACCGTAAATGGAAAAGTAGTAATGGGTGCTGATGATAATAAATGACGATAGCCATATGACGAACACGGCAAAGAAACCATGCTTGGCGCTTATTCTCGTTCGGTATACAAGTGGCTTTGTGACTGCAAGGTATCGGTCGAGTGTCAAGGCCAACAGACTGAAAACCGATGTGAGCAGAGATTGTCTCAGGAATAAAAAGTTTAGAACTCTATAGACTCGTCCACTTGTCTGGGTTGTCGCAACAATGCCTTCCACCATAAGCTGCCTTAGAATTTTGACCATAATAACAGTAAACCCTACGAGAAAATCGGAAATTGCAAGACTGGTTAAAAGAATAACGGGAACCGTGCGACGTTCGCAGGGAGATTTTGATATTTTCCGATATCTTCTAACAAGGAGAATTATCTCTGGTAAGTTGAGTAAACACGCAAGGACAGCGACTATAGGACTGCCATAAATGAAAACGATCTCGTAGAAGTTCATGATGGAGGGCAGAAAATTCACAGGAACCTTAATCAAAAATCAAAATCTCAGAGTTTGTTAGTGCCATCAAAGTGAAGATAAGACCAAATTTACAATGCATGAGATACTAAAACAAATTTATCGCGTCTTCAGACTTTGGAAGTAGTAGCGTATAAAAAGTTTGTATACAATTATAGTGACTTTCAAATTCCTTCAAAGTGAGCTGCTATCAATTTACAGTCAGCACTGGTTGATTTGGTTGGAAATCAGCAGAATGATCCTTGGCTATATGTCACACTTAGAGCTTTCAAACCAGCTAGGCACTTTAAATGTGTAAATTACGATCTTGTTATCAGCAATAAAGGCAACAGTCCTTGGCATGCATTATCCGCAAAGTGAAACCGTCCAAAGTTTGCAACCTGCAAGAACTGATGTGTGTCCTTCAAGCGCTTAATAGTTGGAAAGACACGAATGGAATGAGCGCGCGGGTGATTGAATAATTTGATTAATCTGGTTACCTCTGGTTGCTGGATAAACCTTGCTAGCTGCACGGGGGTTAGTCTAGATAGTTATGCTTTGAGTGGAAAGAATCAGTTTCCAACCATAGTAGACCTGCTCACACTCTTCTCTGTTGATCTACTTATGCTGCGTTTTAAAGCATCTGCGTTTCTGCGGTTATCTAAGAATGTGACAAATAAAGTGTACAATTTTTCTGAAACTTTTTTTTAATTTTTACATAGATGAAAACAAATCGAGACTCGTGCTGTATTTTCGAGAAAAAAATAACTGAATCTGGAGCATCAATTCTAAATACTTTTGGAAATAAAAGGAATAGATGAAGTAGAAAATGGATGCACGTATCGTTGCCTATGCACAGCTTCATCAAAAGTATAACTTTCTTGTGGTCTGTGATTAGAATTAGAATCGAACCGGTATCTTTGCGCAGTGTTGGCAGCAGGGTTAACTACACGGTGATTTGCACTCCAGATGGTACACGTCGGAGCTGACAGCGAATATACTATTTATCAATTGTGTTTATCAATTTTCAAATTTAAAGGAATGTTAAAAAAACTATGATGTGTTTGAGAGTCACCAACTTCGTCATCGTTTGCCACCAAAATCAGCTTGCAACAGAAACATAATATAATGATTGACTGTGCAAGATCGAAAACCCAATATCTCAGGGGCTTATTCAGACCTACATAATTTTATAAAGTTAGGAAGTGAAAAATACAGGAGGATTTTAAAGATGTAAATATTTGACGACCTTGTATAGAACTACTTTATTTTTCCATGATTATTAATTTCAAAAACCAGATTGAGGATTTAAAAACTAAAAAAATCGATACAAATATTGTCAACAACATAATTGACAAGTAGATGTAAGACTCATGGTAATAACATTAAAAACGTGCAAAATATTGAGCAGAATTGAGCCTTCATCACTTTTTAAAGAAAATGCATAGAAAGATTTAGAGATTTAATTATAAGTGTAAAGCCGAATTTAGTTTCATGTTAGGAGCATAATAGCTTGATTTTATAAGCCGCTGCAGTATCTTTCTATATATCTTAACTTTAGAAATCTTGATCAAAAAGCCTAAAAAAATTAGTCAAGTAAAAGGCTGACCATGGATACAAACGATGAGCCCTTTACAATTTGCATCATTTTCATGAGGCTTTTTGAGAATTGGTTGGCATTCTGCCCCTTTCCTTTCGGCCCCCCCTGCCCGTTGATCCCTTGTCCGCGCCCGTTTGAAAAATTATTCGCTTTTGCTGTTGTATAATCAATAACGACAGTTTTACCGTTTCTTTGCTTGAGAGTTACGTATTCATGAATTATATGCATTTTACAAGTGGCCACGATCCCAAGACAAACTAAGCGGCGAATAGCCCTGTAATTTTTAGAGTGTATTTATTCAATAATTGCAGCTGATAATACCCGTAAGATTCCATTGTTCAAGCAACGCTATAACAACCAATGAATTGTAATGTTTAGCCTCAATCGTGTCTTTTTTCCAGCTAGTTCCATTATTAATCGTCATTCGTGCACGGCATAGTTAAAAAGTTCACCGTTCCCAAGATGAATGAGACATAGTGGAGTTGGTTCAGTCCAATTTAAGTTTTAGTAAGCCTATTTTTACTTTATCAGCATTAATTCTATGTTTATTGCAATTCTTTATTATTGGGGTGGTTATGCAGTCTTCAGTACTGATAAGAAATTTTTAAATGATTTAATTTTGGTGTCTTGCGGTGGCAAATAGTTTTCCTGTCACCGTGTGCATCTGTCTCGCAAAGAAACAAGGAAAGATTATTAATGCATCCAGGCTAACCTCAGCATAGAGGTATTGGGAATATTACACCTGCGCCATTAGAATGAGGTATTCCAAACTTGCATGATGCGTTACTGAATTTGAAAGAATTTTTATAAATTTCTACTTCTATTTCTTTTTTAAATTCCTGTTCCATTTGTGTTTATAGAGTAGCTTTTAATTCACCCCAACTGGAGCAATAACCCTTTGATTAATGTATTCTGGAACCGCTGCAAGTTGCTCTGGAATTTGATTGACTCTGATTTGAAAAATAAGTGTTGCTATGTGGCGATTCTGAATACAAATCGTAGATCGTTTAGGAAAGCGTAAGAAATAAATAACAGTTTCGTTCCGATACACTTCCAGGGGTGGATTTAGGGGGGTTTCCTGGCTTTCAGAAACCATTCCTTGCCATTTAAATATTCTTTTGGATAATAGTTTAAGAATCAGAAAGGCAAATTACTGTATTTTTTTGTGTTTCAGTGCAATACGGAAAGAAAAATGCAGAATCCTAAGCCATTCTGTCCCTAGATCCCCCATTTCACAAGCTACTGTTTTTCCCTAACCCCTTCACCACACTATCAAAGAACATCTGAAGCCCCTTTGGATTTCTAAATCCGCCGCTATCTTCAAATTAGGAAAACAAGGGACAATGTCCAAATAGCTTGTGAAAAAGGCAACCAGTTGCAGAGCTGATGATTATAGTAGAATAAGTGTTCGCAACTTGCTGTATTTTTCATGAAGTTACGTAATTCCAGTTTTGATTGGTCACAAAGGTTAGGAAAATGAGTAACAAGTTGAAGGCTTGAAGACCACGCGAGAAGAATAAATATCCTGAACTGGTTGTTTATCATCTTGAATGACTTCTTTCAAGCACTGGTCTCTGTTGATCACGCAAACACAGGATGAACAGGCTGCCATAGATGAACTCCATTTAACGATCCTTTTTGCACTGTCCCAAGCTTTTTAAGTCTTCTATTGGCAGAATGATTCTTTTAATTTTAGATATACGATAAACTGCTTAAAACACACGTCAAATACGGCAAAACTTTTGAGTCTGTCAATCTAGCGGCAATAATTTCAGCCCTTCGCACATCTCAAACAGGGCTTCCAACGAGACTAAAAAAGTGGGGGGGGGGGGAGCAAGCTTCGATGCCGTAAAATTACCAGGACAAAAGAGGATTCGCTGCCTTAATTTGGAAAAAAGGGGAGGCCAAGCCCCCCCTTGTCGAAGGCCCTGAAAAAACAAGCCTATAGTCAATATAGAACAACTCCTGTTATGTAATATGTTGCCGCTCAACTGGCTTAAGCTAAACAAGAGATAAGCATAAGCAAGCCACATGCAACTGCAAACGATCTCAGGCAATTACTACGCAGTACACTTAACAGGGGCTGAACAATACACATTTTACATTGTGATGCAATCGCCAAAGCAGTAGAAATGCATGCATATCACATAAAATAAAACATCTTACTGTTACGTGGGCGGAAAGCACAATTTCTTTGCATGGCAGCTTGTTATGTTTACGTGCCAAAGTAGGAAAAATTGATTTTTAAATTAGTTAGCTAATACCATATTGAACATGGAACAAGTGAATATTTGAGAATGCGCTAAACAAAATGTCTATACAATAGTATCAAAAACGTGAGAAAAAAATGAATGATTGAAGTGAAACCGATTTCTACCTAAAATGGGCACTATATCACACTTCTTAAAGTGTTATATCCTATTTCATATCCTACTTTCTCTACAAGGCCCAATTAAAACAATTCCTTTTAAGTGACTTAATCAAAAAGCATTGTCGTTAATAAATTTTTCTAGATAAAAAATTCATTCATCCAGATAAATACTTGTACACATTTACATTCATCTTTTCCATTTTAGATTGATGTAGTGAAATATGAAAAATTAATATGAAAGCCTCCAATATCCTGTACTATTATGCAAGTCCAGCTGTTGCCGTCCTTACGGTTATCCTGAACGCTGCAGAAATCATTGCTTTGGTGAAGCAATATCGTCTTAATACAAGATGCGGCCGTAGACGGCAATCAGTTCCTTTAATATTTTTAGCAAACTTAGCTGTATCAGACCTTCTCGTAGGCCTAACAGTTTCTACGACTAAAGTTATAGACTACCTCTATCACTATCAAATAATTCGAAGGTCACTTGCCTTGGGATGGTCATATCATGTATTGAAATTTGCGTTCTTGAGAGTCTCGCTTCTAACCTCGGTGTTTAACCTTGCATCAATGACAATCGATCGTTTCCTGGCCATTCGCTATCCCATGGTTTATCGCTTGAAAATATGTAATAAGAAGGCTTTCATTATAGTTGCTGTCACATGGCTTTTGTCAACAGCCTTTACCGCTGCCCACTACTGTATCAGTAATTTCAGCGGGAATGCTTTATGGAGATACGACATGGTTATATTTCCTGCAATAGTGTTCCCAGCAGCACTTATATTTGCAGTGTGCTATACTATGATGATGCTTTTTATACGCAAGCAGGGTCGCCAGATGAGTACTATGGTAGCGAGCTGCAATTTAACAGAAGCCAGATGCCGCAATAACAATAGCCTCACAGCGGAGGATGGAGCAAGTGGTAGCAACAAAGGCAACATCTTCGTGAGCAAAAATGCCAGCAACACAGCAAGCAGCTGCGGCAATAGCGCAGAAAACAGCCGCGGGATTATCAATAAAAGCAGCAACGAAAGTAATATCGATAGAAGCAATAGCAGGAGAGGTAGAGCCAACGAAAATAGTTGTGATTCCTACAGAAGCAGTTGCGATAGCCGTAGATGGAGCATCAGCAACAAAGAAACGGATCCACATGACAATAAAAGAAACAGAAGTTCTGGACGTACTACCAGCTCTAGCAGCAACATAAATAGACAACATGTTCCATTGCACATAAAAAAACGAGAAATAAAGATATACCGGTTTGCAGGTACAGTTGTTGTCGTCTTTTTGCTCTGCTGGCTTCCCATTGCGGTTTGCGGTGTTGCTTTAATCCTGGAAAAGACGGTTGATAGTCTTGTGGTGAACATAACCTTTATGTTAGCCTTTGTAAACTCGGCCATCGATCCAATAGTGTACTTTGTCTTCAACGACAAAATTTGTGGCAAGATGAAAAAAGGCTTTAAATGGATTTTTCGATGTAGATCTTCCAGAGAAGAACAACTGTTGAGGCAGAGAGGAAGTAATTTATTTAGTGTGACATCTTTAGAGAATAACAGCGTTCTCAGCAAAGCAAGAAGCGTTTCTAGCGTAATCTCTGCTGAAACGATGTTATAAACTTATCAGAGGACTCTGTTTGTACATTGAACAGATAGAACAAGAATAGTAAGGGCAACAGCAAGAGATGTGGAGCCAGCAATATTAGCATCGTGGTCAGCCAAGCAAGAGGCGTTTCTAGTTTATCCTCTACTGAAGCGATGTTGTAGCCTGTCAGAGTTCTCTATTTGTGCCTTGAAGGCCTGTTTAGTCCTATATCATTGGTTCTGTTCCTAGCTTACCGTGCTCAGCGCAAGCACTCCAGAGTCGTTCAGTTGATCTCCAGCGAATAATCTTATCATTAACTAACTGCCTTTAATGAAAAATAATTAACTGTAAGGAATACGGGTGCAGCATTGTTGTTTTTGATGCAATCAGCAAGAGTTCTCGAGGGATTTAGTAAAGTGATGATTTTCACTTTTGAGCCTCCAGAGAATTGAAGAAGTCCTTTTTAGTTTTTTAGGGCTGACCTTATTTTAATGCAGTACCTTTAATGCAGTATATTAGACTGGTCAGCGCAAGCATTGGAAACGAGTATTTGATCATGCTGTTCAATTTATGGCTGCTGTGGCAAAACTGAACTTGAAAGGATGTAAATATCAGATAATCTTTCTGAATTGTATTGTTGCTGGAATTGATTATGATGGCTTACGAATACCTCTTGTCAAAAGCCCGAGATGGGAGGCCATTGAAATCTGAAATCAAAACTAGTATTTTTGAATCTATAAGTAACTTGGTGCAACAGCATCTGGTCAAACTTTTCGAAAGAAAATCCCGGTAATCTTTTAGTAATCTTAGGAATATTGCCAGTGATTAGAGACTTCCTAACAAATTACATGACATAGACAGAAGTGGTTTAAATTTCGGGTTGGAGAAAGTTTGGAATGATTTAGCATCACAGAGAAAAACCATTTTATTTTCTATTAAATTTCAATGGAAAGTTTTTTCCATTCTCTTTTAATAGCCTCTATAACCTACATTAAAATCTGCTTGTTTTTCATCTAAACTAATTTTTTTGCGTTAAGCATATAAAATTTTTAAACATTGTGAATAAATAATTCAATTTTTAAGGTAAAAAAGAGAGCCCCCTAGAGTAGTTCATCAAACCCAAGGGCTACCCAAGGGTTTTATTACTTTCAAATCGAATAAATAAATACTCATTTTGCTGTCATTTTATGCAAACATGATGTTCAATTTGAACATTGCGTTTTTCCAAATATGAAGCTTGGTTATTTCAAATTTTTATATGCTGTTTTTGGGAGTTCAAAATCTTATCTAAACCATCTCGTCTAAAACGTGATTTGTGGTGTTGAGCGTACGTAAAAACACGGGTATTTGAAATATCGCATTCACTTATGACTCAGAACTGGCGCCAGAGAGATTTTACATAAGAATGTTTTATCCAAAATAGGGCAGAAATATCTTGCAGATGTATGCTTCATCTTGTAATAGGATTCATAACATTAATAACACATCTATTTAGTGTTAACTTTGAATTAACTTGTAATTAACATCTTAGTCTTCAGACTCGTCTTTAGATTTTTGTGCTTTTCTCGACTTTGATCCTTTTTTGCCCTTTTTTCCACTTTTCTTCTTCTTGTTCTTCTTCTTGTCTAGGGATCCACACCAGTCTTGAGTAATTGAGCACTCGCAGTCAGCTGCAGCCTTACACATTCTCTTCTTGTCATCTTCACCAACTCCTACAATCTTCAAAATAAACTTTTATGTTTAGCAAAATTGATATATTTCTGTTAAGTTAGGCTATCTTTGGATTGTAAGAAGAATGAGCATCTCTTTATAAGTAGAATAAGTGGAACAAACCTTCTAGCTACAAGAGGATGATTTAAAACTCGTTCATAAAATAGTTCCTTTTATTCTTTTAGAGTCTTATATCTTAAACACAAGCTTTATCATAGTTGTTAGTCTAGTTCCATGATATAGCCGTGGTGTAGTCATTTACTTTTGTTCCCATGGTATCGCCCTGTGGTGTTGCATTTTCATTTAAAGTATAGTAGAATGTAGCCTTTGTTTGTAGTATCTTATATGGATATAACAAAAAGAAAGAAAGAATATTAAATAAGGCTAACTTCATATAATAGAGCAATCAGCTACATAAATGCTTGACTGCTAATGGAGGCAAGCAGTTTAGCAAAATAATTCCTTTGCTACATTTCCTTTGACTCGTCCTAGGCATCGTCACAAAACAGATAGGAAGACGACAGATAAGAAGAAATTATTTCCTTGAGTTCAACCATAAGTCAATTTTGTATAGCATTTTGTATAACACCGATATGCACGTATCAGTGGTAATCAATAATTAAAAGGGCTGTATTCTATAATTGGACTAATATTAGTCGTTGTATACAGATTCTGAAATTTTTTCGATAAAACGTTTCAGTGCCTTGCATTAAGATGGAAAACATGTGAAACATCAGCGAAGCTAGTTTTACGCGGAGAAGTATCTTTTTTGTAGGAAAAGGATTAAACGATTTATGAAGTAGCTTGAGAAGAATAGTTAGATCCATAGAGATAACTGACCTGTACCCATATTAATTGTTAAGCCTATGCTTAGCATGGCCCAACCCGACTCACTTAACTTGTAACTGGCCCTATACGGTTAATCTGTACATAAAAAAAATGTAAAATGTTCTTTTCTTTCCATCTCTCTGCACTTACTTCATCGCCTTGCCTCAATGGGTGGCGAGCTCCAGGCCCGCTATTGGCTGCTGTAAGTAACGCTTCTATCGCCTCATCTGGGTATCCAAAATCCTGAAGCTTCCCAGTTACGCAATCTTTGTTTGATTGGAGCAATCCATGAGCCCCCTCCGTGGTGCTTCCTACAAGGTTTAAGAGACTATCAGCTCGAATATCCTTCAATGTGAAAACGTAAATGATTGTATGCTACGCTGGTCCATATCTAAACGTTCTGTTCCAGAGGGATGTCTACGATGAATTTTCCGACAAAATTTATGTACAATCCTGGAACAAGGTTGACGACATTTGTGATCTTTGCAGACATGTACCAGTCAGCAAAGGAACTATAAACAATATTACAATAAAAGAAATACTCACTGCAACTTCCCCAGCTGCTTGAAATGGGCAGAAGGCCTGGTGGTGCACTTAGCTTTACTCCAGCCAATAAATTTGGAAAACTCAAACCTTTAAGAGAATAGTAGTACAAATAAATGCTGATATCTTCAAAGTTACCAATAGACAGAGACAAGTAACGGGTTCAATACTGCCTACCTAATAATACGTAGATGTAGTCTATTATCCATGTTTCCTTTCAATTTTGTGCTAAATGCCTTGCCTAAGTAAAAGCTTCTTGCAGCTTGAGAAGAATTGCTGAAATTTCTGTAGATCGCTGTTGCAGAAGATATGCTAATAGCCAGATATTTGTCTTCTATTATTTAGCTTTGTAAACAGTGCGTTACGGGTATAAGCAACGTTGCTTTCAAGCGAATGCCTCCAATTGTCACTGAATCACTCCATTATATCTTACAGTTGTGGGAAATTTGGTAGTTCAAGCTATTTCTATGTCGTTGTCGTTATCAATAGAAGCAATTGGTGCCAGTATATTTTTGCTTGAAAATTACTTTTAAAGCAGTCTTTAGAACTTTTTGAATAGCTGTTTTGATTTGAGAGTCTAAAACGAACATTTGCACAATGTAACTACAGACACGTGTCTTTAAAATGAACTTTTACCATTGTATTAACTAAGATATACATAATCGATATCGCTGTCCTAGCTTTCCTTTTTAAATCAGTTATCAAAAATGAATACTCAAGGATAAACTTTAAAAATCAAGCGAAATGAACGTAAGTGCACCTTGGACTGCAATTGCAGCGCCAGCAAGCATAAGAAATGGAACCTTTAGCATCTTGTTTTGTGTCTTCAATATAACGGAGCTGAAAGAGAATACATTTGTTATGTTAATTCGTTGAACTGTGAAAATTGACCGAATTTAACTGAATTGCTCTCGGTAATAGAATATAATCAAATTAGATATAAAAAAACTATGTACAGTTCAAATATTTGAAAAGATAATTAGACAATGATAAATAAATTTGAACAATGTAGAACTTCTCAAAAGCGTGTGTGTTATTGCAATGTGTTGTTTATTTAGTTTTTCAGCTCACAGCATCTGCATTTCGCAGGGATTATTGCACAGAATGTATATCTTTCAGTATCTAACATAGGAGAATGCTTTCAAGACATACAACACATGTACTTAGCGAAATTAACTATTGCTTTGCGCTGGCTAAGAAGTTACTTTCTCTCGTGATCTAATAACATGTGTGTTTCATATTTTCATTAAACAAATTATCCTATGCAATAAAAAATCTAGAAATTTTCATTGCAACATGCATTGAAGAAACCCAGACTTTAATGATGTGCCTTGTTCTTAATGAAGTGTAAAGAAGCGTATAAAAATTCAAATATATGTTAACATACAATTGATAAGCTTTGTCCACTCTTCACCAAATGTATCTCTGTAATGAAGCATAACATAGATCACTGATGATAAAATACGTTCATCTACCTGTATAACGACCACAATTTATTGACATGTTTATGATTTACCATCATTGCTTACAGGCATAAGTCACACAGGATCGAAGATCATTGCCAAATATCACTTTTTTATTTGCAATAATTTCAAAGCTTATTGTGTTGTTTTTAATCTTTGTGACATTTCATCGTTTATGCGTAAGTCTTATCAGATACCTGAAACAGGTGAAAAGTATTACATCTCCATTACACAACACGATACTGAGTTGGCCTTCTTGATAATAAAATTTACTTATAAAATAATAATATTACACTCCGATACAATACACAATATTACATTGCAACAGCATCACGCTGCATCACAGTAAATGACATTGTTCCATGTAACCCTTCACGACGTAACGACCATGATATTGAACATTGTCAAACAAAAATTTGCTTAAGCCAACAGCACGCTTCTGTAATGGAACATCCAAATTGAGGTCTTTTTATGCGTCATTTGCAAATCTTATTTGTGGTGATTTTTGCCAGTTATCCCACGATTAGCACTGAATAAAGGTCACATACAAAATCATGATAAGTACTGTTACTGTTACTTACAACTTTTATGAGATATTCATTGGTTGTTTTTTGCCACAACAAGGCGACTTTTTCTTGTCAAAGATTGCTTCGTTCTGTCTTTGATACAAAGAATTTAATAAAATATGTTATGACAGCAAAAATGTCCTAAAATTGAGCTAAAAATTGCAGGAAAATACCTATAGTTGATACAGTACCTTAGCCTTAGTGCAAAAAAATAATATAGCGTAACATGCATGTAATGCGACGTGATAAATTCCTACACCTGATGTTATGCTATGTTTGTAAATGCATATGTAAATCTTAACGTTTGCTTTGTACTACAGATTTTCAAGGAGAATTGATAATATCATTCTCTACGTGTACAATTGTAACGTGTACGGGCATTGAGAAGTCGATTGTGCTTCTGGGTCATCTATGATTAATCGTTATCTTGTGAACAGGTTTGTAATGGTTTGTTTCAACGTGTATTTCCGTTATTATATGTGTGTTCATAGCATGCAATCACATGTAACGCTGATCTTTGTTGTCCGTAATTAAGATCACTGTGCTTTTATATTACGTTAGTGAATCTTCTGTTGGGATCACAGAGAAAACATCACCTAGAAAGTATCCTCTATATCTATTCTAATCAAGGCATAGGCCTATTTATCACTTATTCCACCACGATTACATTCACGTCGTAAGAAGGACCCAAGAATTCTAAACAAGCTTCACAATTTTATCGACATTTTTCTGGTTTTTCATCATAATTTGTAGTCGTAAACCACGGGGGATAGAAGAAAATTGTGAACAACCCGAACTTATCATCCATTTTATTGTTGAATGTTTAAAAACAGCTCTGATAAGATAATTGAAAATTCGCAATCCTTTTATCACACTGCACTGCGCTCCGCTACACTGTACTGCACTGCACTGCACTGCACTGCACTACACTACACTACACTACACTACACTACACTACACTACACTACACTACACTACACTACACTACACTACACTACACTACACTACACTACACTACACTACACTACACTACACTACACTACACTACACTACACTACACTACACTACACTACACTACACTACACTACACTACACTACACTACACTACACTACACTACACTACACTACACTACACTACACTACACTACACTACACTACACTACACTACACTACACTACACTACACTACACTACACTACACTACACTACACTACACTACACTACGCTACACTACACCACACCACACCACACCACACCACACCACACCACAACACACCACACCACACCATGCCACGCCACACCACACCACACCAAACCACACCACACCACACCAAACCACACCACACCATGCCACGCCACGCCACACCACACCACACCACACCACACCATGCCATGCCACACCACACCACACCACACCACACCAAACCACACCACACCACACCAAACCGCACCACACCACACCACACCACACCACACCACACCACACTACACTACACTACACCACACTACACTACACTTCATTACACTACACTATATTGATATTAGTTTGAAAATTCTGGAGTTCAGTTATGGAGCAGCAAATCAGGCATTGTTTCATGCCATCCAATGACTTTTCAGAACTTCCGTTCCAAATCATTGTCAAATTTGCACGTTGCATGGCGTAAAAATTATTCAGGAGTAACATTAGGCTCAAGCCGAAAAGAAGTGAGTAATAACCCTGACTAACCCATTGGCTGTCCTTAGATACTAAATCAAAGATCAACTGAGCAGTACTGTAGTGGCGTTGAAGTTACATAGTCATATTTCCTCAAAATACGCTAGGAAATGAAAAGTTGAAATGTCGCTGAAAACTTGACCAGGAAGCAATTTGCAAACACCCATTAACGTTTAAACCATTTTGGGCCGCACATTCTTACAACAATTAGCGTTAAAAAAGGTTTGCAAGTGAAACAAGAAGACCTGTTGTTGTAGTGATTATGGCAAACCTCGCGGGAACTACGAATTTACTATGCTACAGATCAAACGCGGCTATAAAGTGTCATGGCGGAAGAGCGTGACTTGGTTGAGGGATAATGATTGTCCGGTTTAAAGGACGAAAGAAGAAGACAAAATTTTCTATCAAATGTAAAACGCAGGTAACATATGTTTAGTTGAATTCTGATTCATAAATTATTTTTATGTAGCAATGGAGTATGTGAAACTAGCTAGGCCTAGCTTAGCCCGACGAATGAAGTTTGCTCTGGCCTGCATCACATTATGGGCTCTGGCTTTTTGACAGGAGGTCTTCATGTTTTTATGATTGACGTGTGCTTTAGATTGAATCTACAGATTGCGATATTACAAGCTACCTCACTAGCAAGTGCAATTGGGGCGGGGATTGCAGCTAAGTATGATGTGATGAAAAAGTTTAAATGTAATTCAAAGACTCAGGTTTTGATTAATGATAAAATGGATGGTTGAAAGAAAGACTCGTGCTCTTTGAAATCAATGATTAATTAGTGAATGGCAGTTGTTGTATTTGGGGAAGTGAGCAATTTTCTGAAAAGCAAGAAAAACACTTCTATTGCATATGTAACTGGCTTGTATTGCCAAAGCTCACCATTTGGTAAAAATGCGATATCTTCTTAGTATCCTAATTCTAACAACTTTTACCTGCATCAATGAGTTAACATTACATAGTGTACTATGTCCTTTCTTATATTTAATTCTGTTGCCAACAGAGCTTGGCACATTTTTGGATCAGAGTAACAGCTCCAGTTAGAACCTCAAATTCAGATCCAAAGAAATGAAAATGTTTGTTTAAATCAAGACCGACATCAGTGGCACTCATCAGGGGGAGTTTTGGAGGTGTTACACCCCCCACAATTATTTGAGTTGGTCCAAAAATGTTCTATATATAAACCAAATTGGTTTACAGGCCAACAAAAAAGGCCCACCATTTAGAAAAATGCAATGTTTTGTCAAAGAAAAATTTCATGCCTTGATTTCTATCCAAGAAGAAGTTCAATTTTTTTATTGTTTCTGCCTGGTATTCCTTCAAGGTTTATAGAATCAAAAGAGTTGAATTAATTTGTTTTTATTTAATGGCTTATGGTTTTCAATGGCCTGTTATGAAATTATACTTTATTGCATTGATATAAGCATAAATATGATAAATTATAACAATGCTTTTTCATTGGTTTGAGAACCCCTATATGGAACCTTCTTTTAATAAGCCAAGCAACTGTTTTATAAATCACTTTCTTATTGGTAAATGTGTTTAGTTAACTTCTGATGAATCAATTAAAAGCACCACCTGTGATAGTGAGATTACAGATTTTACATGATCATGAATTAAAAATATGCATGTTATATATCAGTTACTCCCGCATCCCCATTTACCTTGAAAGAAGATAGATCAAATAAAGAAATGCTTTTGTATTTCAGATGTGCATGAATGTAGGCAATTACTTGATTAATTATTATACTGCATTTATATGATTACTTCATCTTTATCGTGTCCGTTATATTTTTATCCGTGGATCTTCGCTTAATTTTTTGGACACCAATTCAACTTTATTGAGCATTCGCATTCATTTGCCACCTTGCACATCCTTTTTTTGTCACCATCATCAAGGCCAACAATCTTAAAAGCAAAAGGAATGGTTTAAGTACTTATTCTAAGCAACAGCTGCAATGCATTTATTCAATTCTTATTGAACATGGCACGAAATCAAAATGATGGTCAGAGTGCAAATTGCAATAATAAGGCAAGTTCTAACGATAATAATGTCGATGATAAAAAAATTGCTGAAGGATGCCAGCAATGCCACTGATCAATAGTTTTATTGCTTTAACGATTCAAGAACAGTTTGGCCTCTTTATTTAGCCCTCTTTTATCCCCATCTCCTTCAATCAATTATCAATACTTTCCAATCATAATACAGCACTTGTCTATAACGTACAAGTAAACTTACTTGCTGACCGATCATCATTGGATGAATGGCTCCAGGCTCGCTGTTTGCAACTCTCATTATAAGGTTCACAGCTTCAGTGTTGTACCCATAATCTCTGAGCTTCCTTTCAGCGCAAGCTTTGTTTGATTCAGCCAATCCAAGCCATCCCTTTGATGTGCTATCTAAAACATGATACCACTTACTTGGTCTAATAGATTACGTTAGTGTGTTTCATCAACACAAACATATTTATACTATTTATATAGCAGTTTTGGATAGCTGGGAAATCCGGAGAACCTTAGCCTACTAGCTACGTTAATGTACCGTAGAGGGCTTAAGCTACTATCATAGTACAAATATACAGATTAGGATAGGCAAAATGCGCAAGCATTTTTATTCTAGCATGAGCTCTGCGTCCAGATCTTTGTTAACTTGCCTCTCTTTACAAGTAACAAGAAAACGGCAAATTACGCCATGACCAATGTTTGAATCTTTCCTGTGGATGATTTTACGAGGCAGAATTCTAATGTTAAACATTGAATGATTTAGGCAGTTAATCAAGCTGCATTTTTAAGCCATGAAATAACTGAAATCGTGTCTGCCATTTGCTCGCCTTAAACCGCTCTTAAAGAAAAAATTTTACTGCTGCCTTATTTCAACTGCGACGATTACATCTTCAAAAATTTCCTGCTCCAAACTTAGAACTCCCCTTAAAACTTAAAACTTGCGCTTCTGGTGCGCTATTGTACTTACCGCAGTGTCCCCAACTTGATGAAATTGGAAAGAAGTATGGGGGTGCGCTGAGAAGCACCCCACCCAACAGATTTGGGTACATGCCTAAGATGCGGAAAATAAGAGAAATTCATTGAGTAAGGCGAATGAATATAAGACAAAGTAAACGATGCATATGCAAGCATTTGTTGAATAAAATAATCAACAATTTTCTTTTACATAAATATAACCATGTGCTGCGTAGATTTTTGTTGAATCCCGTTGTACTTATCCTTGGATAATTTGGGCCTTGAGTATTCGTGTTTTAGTCTCTGCATTTATATTTCATACAACTATATACATTTAATGTTTCTAAAACCACTAAAAACTGTTTGTTAAATTCTTTCTAGTAGCAGTAGATTGAATGTCTAATTGCGGGAACGGTAGCTCTATTCCAACAGAGTCTAATTAAGCTTTAATAGTATTATGACCAACGAAGACGCGCCTTCTACTAATTATTAACCTAGGGCTTTGCCTTACATTGCCTATATTTTCTGGCAAATTGAGCCACAGAGCTTCATTGCAGGGAATCGCTGTAAAAATTAGTTAAATTGCTGCTAACAGATACGTTGATACTTACATTCAGCTGATAACGCCAAGCCAAGAACTACCAAAGCCACCTTCAACATCTTTGCAAATTGTTTGTTAATGCTGCAATGGCAAAAATATAAGTTTTAATTTAGATGACTTTGGCTCTAGCTTAAAGCTTGATGCTATAACCGAGAGCTTAAGGGATACTTGAAGAAAGACATGGCAAGGGGGTTAGACCAATCTCTTACACACAGTAATCAGGGTAAGAAGTAATTTGACCAGTATGCACTTATGAAAGTATGACATAAATACACTAGTACAAAAAATTAAGGACTATTTTATTGCATCCTGAATTCCTTTCTCAGTGTTATGTTTCACAACCCATAACTCCGTTTACTAAAGGCAGATATTCCAACGCTGAAAAGCAAACTTCTGTATGGAGCAATCTCTTCTAGAAATGTAATATAAATATTCTTACCGCGACTTTAGTTTCAATGTACCAGGAAATGCCTTGATGTGATTAGCTAAGCCGTTGGTGATCCTTTATAGTGATCCAAGAATTTGAGTGGGTTTGTAGTTTTGAGTGGCTGTTGCATCACCTGGTAACACTTGAAGTGTTTATTTATTTTTCCTTAAAACAAAATACTTTAAAAGCAAACGAAATGTTCTCCTTGTATTGTTAGTTAATGGGCTGTGATGGATCTTATATCCGTAGAAAGGCCTGGAAAGCAATGTTTGATTAAATGCCATCATTACTCTACCTTTTAATCCAAAAGAAATTTCTGGGAACGGATTTTGCAAAAAGCATACATAACCAAAAAACTGATTTATATCTCAAGCAGCCTTCTTAGTGGAGCAAAAACAGATCAAAGCTACCTTGCTTTGCATTTTGTCTCTAATGATACCCTGCAAGTCATTTTTCCCTTGTAGTTCTCTGCCGAGAATATTTCACTGCCATTTTAAGGATCTTTTCACAGTCGGTATAATGAAAGTCGTTACAATGAGTGCTCTTAAGATAGTATTTAGTAGCATGAAAATTTAGATTTACAACTCAAATTTAGTTTCTTTTGTTAAAAAATTTATTATCGCAACCCTTATTCTTCCTAATACCTTGACGCCAGACCAAATCGTAACACTAACCTGGCTTGGTAAAGGATATATCTTTGGCCAACCACGTGTTGGTGGAATCAAATAAATACACTGCAAAATTGTTATTAAAGGCGGTGTTTCAATTTTAATAGCTCGCTACAAAAGAATCTTGATAGCTGTAATAGATAACCGTCTAGAAAACGTGAATATTGTTTCAAGAATTATGGCTGTTTGAGTCTTACCAGGAACGTTTTACCATCTCACTGCTGCATTTAAGCAATTGCTCCAATGCACCAGAGTGAGATATGAAAGTTTATTGACAAATTCTTTTGGATCAAAGAGGATATTATATCAGATTAAAAGGTAACTCATCAAGGAGATGTTTCTACTAGCCCTGTCTTTCTCGCATTATATGGTTTCAAAAGATTCCTGCTATGATAACGTAGAATTTTCCTCGTGAAACAACTACACTTTTAAACCGAAAAATGAGTTTTGAGTTTTCTGAACTGTTTCCTTTGCTGCCGAAAGTTTTTTCTAACAAGTACCTTACGAAAAGGTTACATGTCCACTTAAACACGATGTAAAATATATAATTACTTATTCCTTTTGTTTAACATAAGGTTATCGGTTTATAAACCTGATTTAGCATAATGTAACAAATAAGATCGAGCTACTCATACATACAGGACAAAGTTCTAGCCTGTGACCTTTGACTTTATAACCTTATTTCTGTTTGCCATTCGTATTGATCCTACAATGCTGGTCAAATTTTGATGGCTGACCAAATACGTAAATGGGCATTGCCAACGCATTCTTTGAGTTTAAGTTGTTTATTTAGTTTATTCAAAGGCAAAGCACTTCAAAATAAACAACTTGAATTGTTTTGATTGGTTTTTAATGGATTATTTTGACATGAGCTGTGGGCTAGAAATGGGACAAGAAGACATTTTTGCAGCTCAACATTGGCCGTCATTAAAACCACAATTTTGTGTAAACTCCCACCTAATAAGCCCAGTTGAAACTCTAGAAGCGTCGATGTAACGGTACCGAGCACATGGAAAACTAGGTTACAAACGCCAAAGTGATTATCCCTCTTGGTATCCAATGACCGATTAATAAAAGCATTGATTTTATACAAGACATAGTTATATTCGTCCTTTGGTTTGTCAATCGCTATACTAAACCTTGTTAATTTTGAGGGACCAACTGCTACTGTTTTATAAACCAATTTCTTATTGGTAAACCCATATGTCGGTATAATAGCTACAATGCTGGTCAAATTTTGATGGCTGACCAAATACGTAAATGGGCATTGCCAACGCATTCTTTGAGTTTAAGTTGTTTATTTAGTTTATTCAAAGGCAAAGCACTTCAAAATAAACAACTTGAATTGTTTTGATTGGTTTTTAATGGATTATTTTGACATGAGCTGTGGGCTAGAAATGGGACAAGAAGACATTTTTGCAGCTCAACATTGGCCGTCATTAAAACCACAATTTTGTGTAAACTCCCACCTAATAAGCCCAGTTGAAACTCTAGAAGCGTCGATGTAACGGTACCGAGCACATGGAAAACTAGGTTACAAACGCCAAAGTGATTATCCCTCTTGGTATCCAATGACCGATTAATAAAAGCATTGATTTTAAACAAGACATAGTTATATTCGTCCTTTGGTTTGTCAATCGCTATACTAAACCTTGGTAATTTTGAGGGACCAACTGCTACTGTTTTATAAACCAATTTCTTATTGGTAAACCCATATGGCAAACTAACGAAAGATCAAATTTACTACTGGAGAAAATTACTGGATTATGTCCTTTAGTGTTTTGAAGTGCCTAACGATGCCACCATTACTCGAAATACAACTGTGACTATTATGTATGATATACTGTATGATATGAAGGGTTTGCTGGCAGCTAATGGAGGTGGTGCATGCAGAAGGTTCTATTTTGAAATTTGTCAGCTGTCTTTCATCTATTACTTGAAAATCCTTCAGTTATTACCTATCAGAGTAATAACTTGTGCAAAAGCACTCCCTTGTAATAAAGAATTGACAGATTTTACACGTATAATGAATTACAAATGTGCATGTAATAAATTATTCCCACATCCCTGGGCCATCTATCACATAGGAAGAAGATAATTCATATAGTAAAACACTTTTTTATTTCAGATGTGGATGAATGTAGGCAATTACTAGATTAATTATTTTACTGCATTTATATGATATCTTTATCATGTCCATAATATTTGTGGATCTTTGCTTAATTGTTTTGGCACCAGTTCAACTTAATTGAGCATCTGCATTCGTGTGCCACCTTGCACATCCTTTTTTTGTCACCATCGTCAAGTCCAACAATCTTAAAAGCAAAAGAAATGGTTTGAGTACTTATTCTAAGCAACAACTCCAATTAATTTCATAAACTGTGATGTTATCTTGATTTTGACAAACAACACAAACGACAGACCATCTATGAACTTTCAACTATCTTATCCTTTCTATTCCACAACACTTACTTGCTCTTCTTCTCTACAATTAATACATGGGCAAACATAATGTTCAATATTGATACCAAAATTGCTGAAGGATGCCAGCAATGCCACTGATCAATAGTTTTATTGCTTTAGTGATTCAAGACCAGTTTGGCCTCTTTATTTGGCCCTCTTTTATCCCCATCTCCCTCAATCAATTATCAATACTTTCCAATTATAATACGGCACTTGTCTATAACGTACAAGTAAACTTACTTGCTGACCGATCATCATTGGATGAATGGCTCCAGGCTCGCTGTTTGCAACTCTCATTATAAGGTTTACAGCTTCAGTGTTGTACCCATATTCTCTGAGCTTCCTTTCAGCGCATGCTTTGTTCGATTCGACCGATCCTTGCCAGCTTTCTGTTAAACTATCTAAGACATGATACCATTTCATAAGTCCATTAGTATACGTTATCATGTTCAAAGAATATATATAAACATATTTCCATTATTTTTTGGCATTGCTGTAAATCTAGTAAATCAGGGAGGCGCTTAGCCTACAAGCTACAAAATTGCACTGAGGAGGGTTTAAGCTATCTTTACAGCGCAATCATAGAGGATAAGATAGGAAAGGAATGTATAAAACACCATTAAATTTTGAACAAGTTTTCTTGCTGGCATCATTTATTAGTACTCATCGACACTTGTAACAAGAAAATTAAAGGGTTCTGCTATATAGTTAGGTAAATATATATTTGTTGTTGTTAAGGTATGCAATTAAAAGCGTTTCTACGGTTTACAAATTTTAGGCAAGGCATCAACATTATCTATTTGTATTTTCTAAATAGCACTTATGCATCACAGGAATGATTTGGGGGAGCAAAACTCGATATTCATGATTAAAGTACTATGAAATATGGCGAGAGACATCACAATTATAACATAATACATGAAGTTGCATGTTTGATGTGGTGTGAGCCCTAGCAAGGAAATGGCCTGAGAGCGATTTTCAAATAAGGAAGAAGGTAAGTGATCTAATACCTTATTTGCAAAGATTGATATAAATTTGTTAACTATTTTCGTTTCATTTTTTTAAATTACCTTTTAGATCTTTCCATAATCTCAGACTTAAAGTCTGCGTTTCTATTTATCGCAGGAATTCACGAAGCAGTGATCTTCTGTTGAAGATTGAATAATTTAGGCAATAACGTTTAGCTTAAAGAAATTTCAATAAACAAGTTTTTATGAGCTTCAATTATTCTTTTATTTTGAAATGTAGGTGAGCTCATTGTTGTTGGATTAAGAGCATTGTGTAATCCGCCAAAAATCAAGGAACTAAAAGGTTTATGAAGGATGAAAACGTGCCTGATATATTTGCTTGCCTTTCACCGCTGTTAGTATCACAAATTTACTGAGGGCTTAGCTTAACCTTGATGATTACGTCATCAAAAATTTCTACCCCTGACTTAACACATTGCTTGTAAACACACATCTGGTGCTCTATTGTACTTACTGCAGTGTCCCCAACTCGATGAAATTGGAAAGAAGAATGGGGGTGCGCTGAGAAGCACTCCACCCAACAGATTTGGGTACATACCTAGAAAGCAAGAAACGAAGTAAATTTATTGAGTAAAAGGGATGATTTAGATATAAAGTAAACGAGCATATGCATTACACATGCAAGCAAATTTTGAATAAGATAATAAATGGTATTCTTTTTTAATAAATAAAAACAATGTGCTGAGAAATTTTTGCTGAATCCCATTGTACTCATCTTTTGGATGCTTAAGGCCTTAAGTGTTCATGGTCTTCTCTCTGCATTGATATTTCTTGAAACTGCATACAATAAATATTTTTTTAAAGCATTTACAAAAGATTTGCAATAGATTTGTATCTTAATTTTAGTAGCATTATTGTATTCTCAATACGGGAACGATGGCTCAACGGAGCCCTTTAAAGCCGTAGTATTATTACGATCAACCAAGACGCATTTTCTACTTATTATTTACCCAGGGCTCTGAGTGTCCTTACTTTGTAAAAATTAGTTAAATTGCTACTAACAGATACGTTGATACTTACATTCAGCAGACAACGCCAAGCCAAGAACTACCAAAGCCACCTTCAACATCTTTGCAAATTGTTTGTTAATGCTGCAATGGCAAAAATATAAGTTTTAATTTAAACGACTTTGGCTTTCACTTAAAGCTTGATGCTAAGACCTAGAAAAATACATGGCAAGGTGCTATACCAATTTTTTACGCGAAGTAAAAAGTGTAAAAAGAAAGTTAACCATTTTGCCAAAGCACAGAGAAGGACGTGTTTTCATCTGCTCCCTACGGATATGCATTCCTAGATTAGATCTAGAAACTCTAGATTAACAGCACCCTCTAAGGCTAACGTAAGACCAATTCACGTAAGAAAGTATCACATAAGTTTCTGTAGTGTACAAAAATTTGGGAACATGTTTTTGCATCCTGGAATCACTTCCAGTTTAATGTTTTCAAAAACTTTAACTCATTCTACATAACACAGATGTTCAATCGCTGCAAAGCGAACTTCAGTTTGCAGCACTCTCTCCTAAGAATGTAACATAAATATTCTTACCACGTCTTTAACTTCAATATACCAGGAAATGCCTTGATGTGATTAGTTAGGCAGTTGATGATCTTTTATAGAGATCCAGGAATATGAGTGGGTTTGCAGTTTTGAGTGGCTGTTGCATCACCTGGTAACACTTGAAGTGTTTATGCATTTTTCCTGAAAATAAAATACTCCAAAAACAAACAAATTGTTCTCCTCGCATTTCTAGTTAATGGGTTATAATGGAACTAAGGTCCATACAAGAGCCCGGAAAGTTGGGTGTTATTCAATGCCATCATTACCCTACCTTTTCAATGTTTGATTAATGATGCTTTCGTACGTGTGAAATGCACAGAGACAAACCAAAAGAAATTGCTGGAAAGAGGACTTTCTAAAGAGCAAACATTACCTAACAACAGTTTTTTTATCTCAAGTAGCTTATTTAGTGGAGCAAAAACACATCAAGTATCTAATGATTCCCTGCAAGCCTTTTTCCCTTTTAGTTTTCTGCAGAGAACCTCTTCACTACCTTCTTGAGGATTTTTTCACATTCGGTAGAAGGAAGTCGCTACAATTGTATGGCTCTAATTTCACATTGTAAGGAGCGCTTCTAAGGTGTTTTTAGTTGAATGGAAGAGATTTACACTTATTTTAAATTTAGTTTCTCTTGTTAAGAAATCTATTACAGCAACCCTAACCCTTACTTATATCTTGACGTCAAACCAAATTGTAACACTAACCAGACTTGGCAAAGGATATATCTTTGGCCAACCACGTTTTGGTGGAAGCAAAAAACTATATTGCGAAGTTGCGTTATAAGGTTGTGTTTCCATTTGAGTAACGCACGTGAAAAGAATCTTGATGGCTATAAGAGATACCATTAAGATCTGCACTGACAGTTTATTCTGTATAGAAATTCGATTTTAAGATTTATTTTTTTTATTATGATCACGTAGAATTTTCCTCTTGAAACAACTACACTTTAAACCCGAAAAAAGAGTTTTGAGTTTTCTGAACTGTATCCTTAGCTGCCATCATAAGTTTTCTCGAACAAGTACCTCACAAAAAGGTTACATGTCCACTTCAACACGATGTAAAATATATAATTACCTATTCCTTTTGTGTAACATAAGGTTATCGGTTAATAAACCTGATTTAGCATAATGTAACAAATAAGATCGAGCTACTCATACATACAGGACAAAGTTCTAGCCTGTGACCTTTGACTTTTTCACCTAATTTCTGTTTGCCATTCGTATTGATCCTACAATGCTGGTCAAATTTTGATGGCTGACCAAATACGTAAATGGGCATTGCCAACACTTTCTTTGAATTTAAGTTGTTTATTTAGTTTATTCAAAGGCAAAGCACTTCAAAATAAACAACATGAATTGTTTTGATTGGATTTTAATGGATTATTTTGACATGAGCTGTGGGCTAGAAATGGGGCAAGAAGGCAATATTGCAGCTCAACATCGGACGTCATTAAAACCACAATTTTGTGTAAACACCCACCTAATAAGCACCTTTGAAACTGTAGCAGCGTGGATATAATTTTTATTAATAGCCTGCTACGCTGGCGTTAGCCATACTTCACTCTTCCGCGTTAGCTTCAACAAAAATAAGGCAAATAAAAACTCTACTGTAATCATGAACCTGTTGCCGAAGAAGAGAAGCTAAATATTTGCTTCATCGTTATGTTGCCATCGATGATTATGACATCATCGCTGGATGTTTCCTAGTCTTGCTCCGTGTATGTTTCTTTTATTGGTAAATTGTGGGTGCCAATTCGCGGTTTTTTATCCTTTGTGGTGGAGAAACGAGGGCCTGAGTACCACGTGTTTACCAAGAAAACAAATATACTTGAAGCAAGCCTAGATTTTTTCAATAGAGAATAATTTGATTATCCAACATTCCCACTCATGAGCGTTCTCTGCCGGTAGAAGAGTGTCATATTTGCGTGAAGGAGTTATAGCTAAGTGGTACAAGCTGTGCATTCTTTGACACTTTGCACTTGACCTATCCAAAGGCATTTGATACTGTAGGCATATGAAATATCCTGAACGGTAACGTGCACATGGAACACTACGTTACAAATCTGCCTGGGTCGGAACAGCCGCAATCCGGTACATTTGAAAAGAAAGGAACCGGTAGAGCAATAAATGGACCGGTTCGTCTTCAAATGTGACATCGCTTCAGTGTCTCACTGATTGCATCACCAAATGGTCATCGTGTGTGACGGATAATTCGAATATAAAATTGGAATATGATCTTTTGCGATATGATAAGGATCTCCAAAGGTGGAATCTGAAAGCTCCCTTTGAAAACACAGACGTTTTTCAAAATTAACTGTTTTTCGTATAGGAGTCCTTGGACCCTCGTATTCTTTCCTTTGCCCGATTCTGTATCACTTTTTGATTAATAGAACTTTCGTCCTTCTCTTAACTACTATTCATACCGACATAAAGATTGCTCGTCATCTCTCTCTATTTCTCTCGCTCTAACTCTATAAATTAATTTATAAAAAGGACTTCAGAACTAATCTTGCCATTAGACTTATTGTCTCTACTATTTCTACTAATTCCTGTGGTATTAGTACAGTTATTATTACTAGCATAACATTTCAGGCTGGTTTGAAATTCACAAAGTGGGTTGTTTGCTTTTTTCATTCATATGATTAATTTGTGAACCGCATTTGCTTGTTACAAGCTTTCAATTTGTGTTTATTTGCACAATGATATGGATAAAATTTAGAATGAGGCTACGTTAACACGAGCAAAAGAGGATCGGATCTAAAGTGGATCCAATCTATATTTGGCACGGATACGCCTTGCGTTTACACAAGATATCGCAAATCCGGTCCAGTTCTCGTCCGCTGTTCTACCGTTCGAAGTCTGGATCATTTTCAAAGCAGATCTAGTTTAGATCTGATTTACTTTTGCTCGTGTAAACGCAGCCTAAGAGGAGCTTTCATAAATGTCAAATTTTCCTCCGCTGAGCACTAATCGCTTTTGTATGAGACATTCTACCAGGTCTCAAGGCTTCAATTGCATCTAAATATACCGCGATCAAATGTCTAACTATTTGCTGAATCCACCTAAGCGACCACAGTCTGTTGACCTCGTCTTATAGGGACGAAAAGGCCAGAACTTTGTCTAAATTTGGCAGCGATTTTAAAATGAAATCGAATTCGTATTTTTATGTTGTTCAGAGACGTGGCTACCAACACTCGCAATTATCGTATTGGCAAAATGGTTGCTGTTGTTGTTGCTATTTTTTAGCTGCCAACGTCAAAATCCTTTGTATAAAACGACTTCGAAACACAAACGGTTCATGGAATTTGTGCGTACACTCCAAAACTGTAGGATTGGTTACATAGCATAAGTGAAGAAGGCAGGGGTGGCGCCAGGATTTTCCCGAGGGGGGCTGGATTCCCCGACAAGGGGGCTATATAACAGAATAGAGGGTATCTTTCTGTGCAATAGGACACAATTTTCCGTCAGAAATTCCCGAACAGACTTGAAATTTTTCCCTGACGGGGGCTAAAACTCCCCGACAGGGGGGGCTACTTCCGATCACCCCTGACCAAAGGTGATCAGAAGCCATGCATCATTGTAAACAATTGTCCTTTCCGATTGCTAAATGATAAACAGCACAAATATTTTTAAAATTTTCCCTTGCCAGTGTTTGCAATCAAGATATTTGGACATGAAATGTTGTTTAGACGTTTTTCGACAATGTCATGAGTCAGTAGAATCTGTAATTGTTATTGTTGCTTCATAAGATAGTAGCATTGTAGTCAAACAGTTAACCCCCAATTTCATTTGCACCTCTATTCTCACTTTGTTAGAGGTATGAAAATAAAAATCAACACATGTTTTCTTCTCTTAATCTTAGAAACTTTTCCAACCTTCAAGGTCTTAAAATCTCAGAAATGACGTCTATTAAATTTAGCAGAGAATTAGTAGGCGATGAAATGTTATGGTTCAGGCCTTTCTGTAATAAAATTATTGCTTGCCTAAACTTTGATAATAAAGATGGAAGAAAATCTAGAATTTGCTGTAACAAAAACCATCCTCGTAATTTCGTAGAAAGTGAGGCATAGTGTTTGAAATAAAATCATCTTTGGGAAAGCCTATAATTTTTCTAAGAAGCTCCATGTAAAAAACTATGCGGGTTTGTTAATTCATCAATTGATGCTTTAAATAACATGCATTCATCATTCATGAAAACAACTGCTTCATTTTTTTGCTTTAGCGGTCTCGCCTTTGGGACTCGCTGGTATTCTAAGTTAAAAAGAAAGTCTAAAAATAGCCACCAGTAATTTTTTGTAAATCATACATTTACAAGCTCATTTAAATTCTATCTAAAATTTTACAAAAAAGGAGTCATTCGAGCTGTTTTAAGAAGTGAAACATTGACATTAAGATATGAGGAATCAGTAGTGAGTGATTTCTTGCAGAGATGTGTGGGTTTTTAAAAATAAGCCTGAACTCGTAAGATCAATAGTAAGATCTTCCCTACAAATCAGCTGCATAATATTTGGACACCCTAGCAGAAAAAGTTTTCAAACCCCCTTCACACGTGACAATGTTGATTCGAAAAAGCAACACTTTTTTATGTTTCCCATTGGCAATGGTCAATTTTATCTGATTATAGTTCTTTTTAGCACGATTCCTTACTTGTTGCCCAGTCATGGTAGGGTGTGTTCCTCGCTCACTGTTTGCGATTGTCATGAGAAGATCCACAGCTGCATCGGTGTAGCCATAAGCTTTGAGCAGCCTTTCTGCACAAGCTTTGTTCGATTCTGCCAGGCCAAGATATCCTTCTGTTGTGCTGTCTATAATTTAAATACTTCAAGATATTTATTGTCCTACGCCAGCTTATTATGGCCGAATTTAAAACGGATCAACTCATTAACAGTTAAATATCAATAAGTGATCAAAATCAGAAGACCAAAATCAATCACTTAATCAATTGATTAATCAATCAAATTCAATCAGGTAAGCAATGATCTATTTAGCCAATAAATCATGCAATCAAGGAATCATTCGATCAATCATTGAATCACACATCAGTCAACACATTTTCCAAATCGTGCAAGAGGAAAGTTTCTTGCATGCCAAGATTTCTCTTAAACAGTTCTAAGAGCTCGTCTAGCAGTGACAACTTTTCTAAAGGGCACATTTACCGGCTGACCAAGGAAGCTGTCTTTATTTCCAGAAAGACAATTCGTCTTTTGACGAGTAGTTATCTCAATACCGAATACCTGCACACGAACGACCAGGAATTATTTCCTCGGCAAGCTAAAGTTCCCGCTTCATTGAGAAATTTCTGGGAAACCTTATTGCTTAAAATGGCAAGCAGTACTGAATGTAAATCGTTAAGTAAAGATAAATGAATCAAAAGTAGCTTGTCTAAAAAAACTTTTGAAGGCGAGATAATGTATATCACTGAATAGAAGAAACTGGGAGGAAATGAGACGAACAAACAATTCAAATTATTCTACATTTCGTCTTGGTAAAATATCAGGCTTCTTCAGAGTAGTAAAAGTGTATGTACTTTGTTTTATATGTATATGAATACTGCCTCTACTTACCACAATGGCCCCAACTCGATGATATCCCAAAGAAACCAGGCGGAGCACTAAGAAGCACACCATTAAGCAAGTTTGGGAGCCTATGATGGTAAATGATCAGAGTTAGGATGGCAATCGATTCAAGACGAGTTTAATACAGAATTTAATTCTTTAGTATAGGTGCAAACATAACTACTTACATTCAGCAGACAATGCTAAACCAATGACTAACAATGCTATCTTCAACATCTTGACAAATTGCTTTGAATGCACCTAGCAAAGAAAGGGTGTTAATGTTTAGATGTTTCTCATCCTTCATAAGTGCATCCCATCACTATCTTTTTCATACAAGCATGATACTCGTATGATAGATCAGACAATTCTTTAATGTCGATAATAGAAATGACTTACCAAGTGGAATTTCTTTGCGCCAAATGAACCTTGTATACTTGGATTGACAAAGAATTTCTTCTTTTATAATGTTCCGATGGCCTTGCCTGAGCAAATACCTTAATGAAGTATTATTTCACCTGGTGAAACGTTTATTTTATTCATTTGATGATAATGCATTGTACTTCGATTCTAAAGAGCTTTCTTGGTTTTTTGTGAGTTGCAATGGATCCAAGCTTCTAAGTTGGTGCGCACATGAAACACCATATTCTCTGTGGCAATACTAAAGTGGCAATTAAAACAAGCTTCTAAAAACTTTTACTGGGTCGTTTCGAAGATAAATCTGCTAAAAAATGGGCGTGTAGCAAACCCGAGTAGGTAGGTCCCTGGAAATTTGATCGAATTTGGCACTGGGTACTCAGCAAAATATAATCCTATCTATCTTAAGCCTAAAAAAATTGCTTTGAATGTCCAGGTTATCTGAAATTTACCTTTAAGCAAATCGCCTGGGTTTTGTCCACCAGAAAAACGTTTTTTTTGCTCTAGTTATCAGACTGATTTTGCTATGATCATTGATTAACGAATTATTCGAAAGTTTTGAATGTAGGTACGAGTATATGTAAAATGCCGTTGGTTTGTTTGCTTTGCAGTGCTTAGTTTCGTGTAGAAAGAGCAGTTTAAATAGAACTCAAATAAAAGTGGAACAAGCGTTAAAGGTTGTTACTCATAGTTTCACGCTGAACTAACTTCGATACTTGGATATAACTAGAAGTAGCCAACAGTTAGTTAGTGCGCGAAATCCTTTTGCATCACAATGCTGCGATTTAAAGGTTGCATTTTGAGTTGCAAGGTGACAAGAGAAATAGCAAGTGTACATTTCTTCATTTTTAATGTAGTGCATTATGTTGTCATTTGTTGGCATTGCAACAAATCATGTGAGCACAATGTGATTTCTTTTGGTATATTATGCAAATTTGTAATGCGAACCTTTTGACCAGCGGAAAAAAATAACCAATAACAATTAAATATGCGCGGACCAGGAACGAAAATCGGGTGCTTCCTGATAAAGAGCACTCGCTTCGCTCGCGTAATGATGCTTCATCAAAATGTTTTGTTCCTTCAAGAAGGAAGATCGCCATCCGCCAAAGATAAACATTCATTATTTATAAGAAACAATTTTTTAGAAGCACAGCTCAGAAGCTCGATCGGTATGCAATTGTATCGACTTTAAAGACTGGCTTGAAGCCGGTTTCTTCAAGTATATGGGATATTATCATCAATGGAATCAAGTTGATTTTCAAGAGTCAGCACCATAGTTACCATTCTAAATATTCTGATTTAATGACCAATTGAGGCTTAAAGTGTCCTTAATTCATTATTCTTAGACACCACTTACGTGGGCAGTAAAGGAATACTATTTAGATGCGGGTTCGCTTCTTAATGACTGTTTTTATTAAAGGGTGTTTTGATATTCTGGCGTGTCATGTTTGATGTCTCATTTTTTCACTGTTTACGGTCCATTTTAGCTTCCTCCAAGTCCCAGGTGCTAACTTTTCTTACGTTTTTGCCTCTATGGGTAGATTGAAGCAGATTTTAGGCTAGAATGAACAATACAATATGGCTTTGGGTGTATGCTATTCTTTTTTCATCAAATAAAGCATAATTTCGTGATGCATCATGTTTGTTGTACAAACACTTGGTGATTTTTATCACAACATGCAAATACCATGAACCTTATTTATTTGCAATTTTCGAGTAGCTTGCTAATGGGTGTTTGAACAAGTTTGCATGTTCAATAACCTTTTTAAGCATACCAGTTTTAAACATAATTTTGCAGCTAGTGAGAGTCGAGTTCTAAACAGGGTACTTTCACTGAGAATTAGCTTAGGGAGAAACTAGATTTTTGCAGTCTTTGATCATTGTAACGTGTCGTATGTTGTTTGCTGGACCTTGTCAGAAAGATGTGACACAGAGCTAACAACCTACAGTCTGTATGTAATATATGTTTTCTCTTTTTAACAATTAAGAAAGTTTAAGTAGGAATGAAACAAAAAATATTGCTTGGGTTTTTACAAGTAATAAGTGTAGTGTTACAGAAGAACCTGAACTGTGAAAAATTTCATATGGCTTGCGTCGCAAACTAACAACATCTCTTAACGCGACTTTGCGGCTTAACAGGATTTTAATCTTTTAATATCGCGAGCCCCAAGATCTTGGTAGTAAATAAGTTTCGTCAATTACATAGTCACTAAAGAGACCATGACGTTCTTCAATTGTTTGTCGTGAAGAGTTTTTGAACCACTTTTGCCAGTTATAGCGGAACTAACCAATTGATGACTATCGGTATTTCTGTTGCAACTGGGAATTTGACCAATCAAATGTATACCAGGTTCCTGGACCTTAAAGGACCATCCAACCAGAAGCAACCCAACCCCTTTCCAGATAACTTCTACACCTAATCCAGAAAGAGATATCTAAGCACGTAGATTTACTTAAGGTCATAGCAATGAGAGGGAAAATGAGCATCACTATCCCGTGCTGCTATCTTTTCCATTTTTAGAAATTGGTATTGCCAGTCATAAGCCCAATGTGATAAATAAAACAATGAAGTAATAAAGTCATGCATATTTAATAATGTCTAACTGTACATAATTTTGATATCATAGAAAATTCAGCGACCCGGTCCCCAGCTGTTTTTACGTGACGCTACAAAAGTCTAGGTACATTTCAATTTAATCTCTTGCGACTGGTAAAAAGAGATAGCGACAGCCAGCAACTATTGGACACCCAGGTTTAGAGAATTATAGTCTGTGATTGAGGACCTACATACTAAAATATGTAGCACTATTAAGTGTAACCAGTCAAAGATCCAATGATTCATTTTACAACAACATTAATGTAATCTGCGCGCATCAAGTTTATTTGTGTTTGAGTATATTGTTTAGTATTCTCTATTTTTGCTATTTTTCATCTTCTGGACACCAATCCAAGGAGATCGAGCATTTGCAATCAGCTGCTGCTTTGCACATTCTCTTCTTGTGCTCATCTTCGATTCCTTTTATCTAATAAATGAAATTCAGATCTAGCATTAACGGAAGAATGTGGGTTTGTAATAATTCCAAATCTAAAGGGAAAATCATAGCAGGGATCGTCTGCTTATCAAACTGAATTTGGCTGTTAGAAGGGCTGTGGACTCATCTAAACCTGTTACGTGAACTGTGTTCGAAGCTTTGTGAGATCTGCCAACCATTCTTCAAATGTGCTTCTAAATATCCATTCATAAATTTATAAATTGGTAATTCTCAAATTTGTTTCAGGATTACCTAATTGACAATCAAACTGGATGAGTAGACTTTTGGAACACGCTTGAAAATTAATGGGTAGAGCTACGAGCAGAGTTGGATGAACGAGAATAGAAATGAGGGAAAGCACTCTAATTGTAAATAAAAAAAATACCAAATATCATCATTCGTCATGTCAGAATCACTCATAAGACATTTATGACATTAAAGACACGTCTTTTGATGCTCTTCAGTAATCAGAAGTCTATATTCATAAAAGTACCAAGACTGCAAACAACTATTTCTTAACACTGAACAAAGTATATGTTATAATTGAGAAAAACCCATTTGTTGAACCCTCAAGTTGTTCAATGTCACTTTGGCCCCAGCTATTCATTGACGATTCGCTTACTTAAAGATTGTATTGAATTAAAGGTATTGATTCATGGTAAATAGACTTGGATATACCCAAATTTGCAAACTTCGCAATGGGTGCCTCAGTCTTGTTTGGCTGTTTTCTGATCACATGAAACCAGACTGATCGCATGAAAGAAAACAAACCCCTAGCAGAGACTGGCTATTCACCATGACTCAATGTCTTTAAAGCTTGATAAAATGCAATTCTTACTTGATTCTGCTGCCTAAGTGGATGCTTCGCTCCTGGTTCACTGTTTGCAATTCTTATGATCAGCTTCACTCCTTCATCTTTGTAATGATAAGCTTTCAATTTCTCCTCCACGCATGCTCTGTTAGACTGTGCGTTTCCTTGATACCCTTCTGTCTCGCTTCCTAATAAAATGATGTGATAAGCCCATAAATGCTGCTAGCCTCTCCCCATACCTAACCACCCATTACTAATTGCACTACCTAACCACCCATTTCTACTTGCACTAAGCAATTTTTTATGCAAAGGGGTGATTTCTGCAATGTCTTGGCTACAGTAATAACAAAGTTTTTCTTCTGTCTTCTCTTAATTGACTGTAAATTTTTTTTCTCCAGAATAGCTACCAGCCTTATTCGCTACTGTTCTTCTCCCAAGGCACATTTATAAAAAGGCTTTTGGTATCGAGAGTTCCATGCAAAGTTCTCAATTAATTTTCTCCAATCATTACTTCCTTTAGTACAATTTCAAATAATTTCCCTACCTTTCTTCTTGAAAGAGCAAATTTGTTTTTCTAAGATAAAAGCATTGATGAATCGAAGATTAAATTTTACTTACTGCAACTTCCCCAGCTTTTCGATATAGGCGTAAAGCCAGGAGGTGCACTAAGTAGTACTCCTCCAAGCAAATTTGGAAAGCCGACACCTAAAGATGTGAAAATATATGTTTTAGATTTAAAGCTACGTCAAATATGTACAAATTGTAGCAGATATGGAAACGATAGATATGGGAACATGTTGTAATAGGCTGTGCAAAAATGAGAATGCTTTACCAGGCTCTACAAACGTGACGTTAAAATTGTTAATATAATGTTTGCATGTGCTCGAATGTTGTATATTGCTGTACGCTTTTCAATGCGCGGAGTAGTGAAATATCTTGTGTGGAGGCGTGAATTGCAGCCTCAGTGGTAGAGCCCCTTTCCCTTTCATCAATGTTTGGACCATTTGAACCGCTGGCCTTCAGCCAAATTAGTTGTGTTTTAAGAGGGGAAGCGAATCCTTTCAATATCTGAATATATCTGCTTCTGAACATTTGTAGAGAATTTTTTCCAACATCATAAAATCGCGTACCCCTCTCAATCTGGGCAGCTGCCTTTCATGTATCTGCACAGTTCTAAAATAACCGGGGTGAAAGGGTAAGATTGCTATCATTATGGATACAACCAGATAAATGTCAAATTTGTGAGCAAGCAGTGATTTGCCAACTATTATACAAAGTAACTCCTTACAAAGTAACGGGCAAAGCAAAGATCCACCTCATACCTTCAACTGTTATTGCAACGAATGCAGACAAAACGAGGAATTCTTTTATCATTGTTCCTTTTAGAATCTGTTTGAAACATAAAACTTTTAATGATAACTGCAACAATATTTAAGTGATGAAACCCAGGGCATCCATTACTGTTTTATTCTAAGTTTCGATTGATCGCTATGTCACTTTGGCTTTTCGAGGGAAGAACAAGCAAGACTTAAATTGATAAGCCTTATCATCAAACAATATAATTGATTTCTATTGAGAGGGCACACTTCTCTTGATTCCAGATCAAAGAAAAAATAAAATTAACTTTTTCATTGGAGCACAACGCTGGTGCTGATTGAAAGGCTTTTTTTTCAGCTCCTGTTCGAGACCGGACCCAAATTTGGACGAACATTTATTTGCTTTATAAAAACCATAGGGAAAACGAAACGTTGACTCAAATTATGCTTAAACGTTTCCCATTGACACGAGCTCCTTATTTAAGAGCTACTGGTTAAAAATTGAATATGTACTTGAAATTACTTACCTCTTGCAGATAAAATTCACTATTTTCACTGTGTTCAAAATGTAAAAAATCAAAAAATAAATTTGTTTTTCATGTACCTGTCCTTATCGTTGGCTCTATTGATTTTCCATGCTAGTTACTTTGCATAAACAAGGTCAACTAGAGCCCGCTGACCTTGACTGGTGTACATACCTGCCGATTCAATTCAACACTTAGCACAGGACACAATATCAAACCTTCCCGCAATTTAATTCTTCTTTGACCCCCACTAGAAGTGTCCTCACTGAGATGGAGGGCTTTTCTTTCTGTAGAAGAATTCTAAAGACAACTGATCCACCCTTATTTCCCTCTACCTTATTCATTGTCATCGGATTTTTTCATCTTTTCAATGCATCTGCAAGAATCTAAGAGTGATCCGTAACTAGACCAAGATCTTGCAAACACAGTCGCATACCAGGGTAAAATATTATTCATCATTGTAGCAGCTTTTATAAACTAGTAAAATGTAGATGGATTTATCAAGAGGAAAAAACAACTTGTTCCAGTCTGATAATATCAAGTAAGCATTGATTGAGCAGCAAATTTTATAGCCAATCCTTTGTCATTCATTGTCTATAGCAAAACAACGCCAATGCCTAATCAATTGCAGCAGGAAAAAGGTACTGTTTGTACTCCCTTGCAAGAAGATCTAGTCGCTTCTCTGCAGGAAACTGGAGAGATTCTCTCCGCAGCCTTCACCTAGATCCATGTTTAGGCTTTTCATTTCCATGACGCCCTGGACATATCCTGCGTGGATCCATCTAAAAACTTTACGCAAACATTTCAAGTGAAATCTGTTTGGGGCCAGTCAGCAACGGCCTGGTATTTCTTAACCTGTTTTTCTTCCTTTAAAGCTAGCATGGATAGCTTCAACATGTGACAATTAAAAAGGATCTACTTATAGACCCAAGTCTCCAAAAAGTAACGATCCTGGTTTAGAGAAAGGTTTTAAGCAAAGTTTTGGAAAGCTCATATAGGGCTTTTACGAAGCTTATCACTGCATGTACATGGATAGCAAAGCAACGGGTAAAAGACATGTTAGAGCCTAATATTCGCCCCAACACATACCAATGATAAAGGGTGATCTATACTACTATCTAGTTGTTTCTTGTTATATTACATGGCACGGAAATGAAGATGATTGAGACGATGACATTCAGGCTTCATGGAAGGTTTATAAACTTTGGGCATTCTTGTTTTAGCATTTGAAAACTGGACCCATCCCTTGTACAGACAGTGCATACCTGATAAAGGATTGAAGCTATTGATTGAAATTTGTATTGTTTCGTATTTCAAATAAATACCCATAGCTTCTAATACACGATAGATTGACTAAGTTAAAATGTATTAATGTGATTTTGATTTACATATTAGTCCATAGACTCACACCAGTCACGTGTGATTGAGCATTTACAGTCAGCCGCTGCGTTGCACATTCTTTCTTTGTCGTCATCACCGATCCCTGTAACCTGATTAAAACGAAGAATCACCTTAACAGATTGCTATCATAATGAAAATCATATAAATACAAAATTTGTTGATAAGAAGATCGATAAACACTTGTATCAGAGCCAGTAGAATGGTATTAATTTTAGTTTTATCGTCTGTGACGCAAGCTAGTAGGATTGTAGTTTAGGCTGCCTATTCATAATTTTCCCATATTTTTGAGGCTGAATGGTTACTTATTTTTCCTAAACCATTGAGATGTGGCCAATTCAGACAATAAGTATGATTTGGTGTTTATGAAACTTGTATTGTTTTGGATAAAAGTAACAGTAGATGAAGATCCACAGTATTCATATAGATATAAAGCGTTAAAAGTATCAGTTTTAAATCAATTACATCTCAAAAATGTAAACAAGTTTTCGGCAAGCGTGCTTTGCTATAGCGGCAAGGACACTGGTCTGTCAAAACCAGTACCAGGGTTGTCCTAGTAGGTGAGTCCTCAGAGCAAACAGTTTGCATAGACACTTAACAGCTACCTTCATGGTTTGTGATTCAGGCCTATCTTTATGTAATGAAAATCTACGTAGCAAAGATAAATAGATATCAAGTTAATCAGCCTACTTACCTTATCGCTGGTTCGTAGAGGATGCTTTGCACCTGGTTCGCTGTTTGCAGCCCTCATCAAAGCTTCAACGGCTTCATCTGGATAATTATAATCCTTTAACTTTTGAGTTGCACAGTCTTTGTTGGATTGAAGCAGTCCATGGGCTCCCTCGGTGGTGCTTTCTAAGAGAAATGAAAGAATGTATCAAATTAGACAGCATGCATTTCTTTCGTGAGAAACATAGATAATTCCCAGTAATGAATGTTGTGCAACTTTGAGCAATTGTATCTTTCTCTCTAATGAAGATGTTGCCCCACATATTGATGGGTATGGGTGCATGCATGCCAGTCTATAAAATTTGGAATAGGAAAAAAAGATGCTGAGAATCTTGGCTTGATAGAAACCTTATTCGGCTAAACGACCCATTCAGTATTTTAGAGTAGCAGACGGTGACGGGTGGAGATAGTTAATAAAAACAGTTGATAAGAACCGATAAACCCAACCAACAAATGCAGCACTAGCATCTTTGGGAGTTGACACTATAATCTGATAAAAGTGAAATAAACCTTAGTGACTATTTTTAGTTAAATAATTGGCAGCTATTTGGACCGTTGAATGCAAGGCAATCTATTCAAATTAGTTGATTGTAAATCGTACAAGCCAATTCTAACATGGACCTGTTCGATAGCTACCATATGTTGTGTTTTCATACTTTATCCGCGTTGAACAATAATTGGCTTGAATTTCAAGGTACAGGCCAATTTTATACTAGTCTTCTCGACAGCAGGATCAAAGCGAAGAGATTCACAGGAAAGATTCTCATGGCTTTGTTACTCTCTTGTGGTAAAATCTTGTTGCAGTATGCTTTTATTTCTCTGCGATACTCATTGAGCTTCTTTATATCTATTGCTGAATGAATTGTTTCACGTTGCACGCTGTTTCACATTTTTTTTACCAATATTATTGCCAGTGAAATTTTAAGCTAAATTTTTCATTGATAAAGAATGTTTAAATTCACAGGGAATGAAACATTCCAATTTTTTGTGGATGTAAGGGACGCCTTTGTAGTAAAATCAATTGTGTCAACTGACAAAAGAACGGAATATGCATACTTACTGCAGCTTCCCCAGCTTTTTGATATAGGTACCATGCCTGGTGGTGCACTTAATAATACTCCTCCCAACAAGTTAGGGAAACCAACTCCTGTAAGAAATCATCACAGAATTAAAAAAATACAAGATAGTTTGCAGCCAAAACGCCAATAATTGAAGCCAAATAAAATGCACGGGTTAAAATCATAATATATCAGTTTAGATTTTTTCTGTCTTTGTTGATCAATCAATTATTATTTGAATATTACTCATTTCTGATTAATTCATTATGTTGTAATTAATTCTTATCGTCTAACTGATTTGCAAAGATTACTCTTGAAATATAAGCAAGACCTACCTTCAGCAGTAAATGCCAAGCAGGCAACCAATAAGACTACTTCTTTCATCGTGTTTGATCCTGTCTATTGTAAGAAGATAGTTTTAAACTTTGAATAACGATTTCGAAGTCATGCCATGCTTACAACCTAATACAAGACAAAAACCTTAGTCGAATTGCAGAGTGCCAGTCAAAATTCCTTGAGACACTAACAATGAGCCTCAGATATCACTGATATCATGAATTGCATACAAGGGAAGTTCTTTGTATAATGCCATTCGTATCTTTGTATAAGGTCACCCGCTCGATATTAAGATATACGAAGATGAAAAAAGGCTCAACTTGATTAAAAAGTATTAAGCAACGTTTGAGGAGTGATTGCTCTGGTATTTCAAGCAATTTTTTGTGACTTTTTAATTTGTATCTTTGGCACGCAAAATGTTTTTAAGTAATTTTTCAGAATGCCTCCCTCCGCTCACGCCACCAATTTAAGGCTGCTTTGATGTTTATTGTGAGATGCATGTTTCAATTACTGTTAAGAATTTAATAATAGGCAAATGGAGGTTCTTGTGATCTTTCTACGATATATTATATCTTTGCTGTGACACTTGATAGAGAATTAAAATTTTAGAATTATCCCTCCAACTTCGATGTAATGTAATGTTATGTAATGTAATGCTGCTCTTAAGTTTTATTGTCGGAAATTTTAACTGCGACTGAGAATTCAAACCTTTTAATACTGCTACACTTTATTTTGTTTTAACTGTGTTGTTAAAAATGAATAAAAATTAAAGAAGCATTTTAAAAATTTGGTATCTCAACGAATTGTTGTTTTTATGAGTACCTGATTGGAGGAAATTCTGTTGTCGTTGATTTTAATGGAGCAAAGGCATTTTTTCTCATACAATGCATCTTTTATTTGCAGGTTCAAGAAATATTGTAGTATCAAGAAAACTGAACCATTCTTACCAAAGTTATGATTAATCCAGCAACTATCAATAGAAGATGGACGGCAGCACAGAATGGTATGTTTTTTGTTATTTGCACGTCAGTGTTTTCGCAATACCTGTATTATTTCAGTAAGTGCAGTGGCTTATCCGTGACTCCATTGAAATAGTTCATTGACCTTATTGTAATAGCCGGGTACTTCCAAAAATCAACAATGCCAGGTGGTCCGCATCAACCTTTGTATGTACAAGGGGTTTGATAGATATGAAATGTTCCTTCATACCTGCTTTTAAGGCCCTGTTACAAAGTGCAATTTTCTGCAGCAACTTGTCTCGCAACGCCTTGCAAAATTGCACAGTGTAACCAAGGGTGTCTCGTAATGTGTTTGTGCTTCGCACAGCGTTGCACGAAGTAAAATTTTGGTCTACTATTCCCAAATTTGCACACTGTAATACCTCTCAGCAATTTTCATCGCAATTCTTACGGGAAATTAGTTAAAAGCGCACGCGCAGAGCTCATTTAATAAATCAATATCCAATATTTTCTTTTGAGTATTTATCAAGGCCCTGTCGCACTGTGCAACTATTAAGCAACTTGTCTAGCAAATGCGTTGCGGGGATACTCACTTCTCCGTAGAGGCGGCTTAACAAAAATTAGTTCAAATTACTGTTAACTGCTTTTGATTATTAGATTTTCGTTATGTGATATCTTTATAAACCTTTGTCGACTTCTGCCTTGTTTTGAATGGACAGGAAATATCAGTTAGGAATTATCAGTACTGTGACTCACCTCGAGTCCTTCAAAACAAATAATTCATCTGTTTATAAACGAGTTTTGATTTAGATTCGGAAGATCTTTTAAAGGCCCCTTCAAGATCCCTTCATTGATTGGATCTAATTTTGGTGGCCATCGAAATACTATTGGTCAAAATGAATAATGCCCTTTGAAAAGAATCTATATAGAAAAGATATGAAGTATCTAGAAGTTTATTTTGCATAAATCATTTTTTTAAGCAGTTTTTTAGAGCTGCCTGGTAGAAAGAAAATGCAATACTTCTCTATTACTTGGACTTTATTTTCTAAATTTTATTCTAAGTTTACGGTTTTTACATAGTTATTCTACTTAGTATTTTTTATACATAGTTAGTAATTATTTATGTATTGTTAGTTTTTTATGAGCACCCTTATATCCGTAAATACCAAAACAACAAGATTGCTCCATCTGAAATGCGACAAACGGAAGGAATAACGAAAAAAACGTGAAACGAAGCATGGAAAAGATTACTTCTATATTATATTTGAATTTATGACTATTATTTGGTTATTATTTTTGTTTTCTCCTGTAGCTTTGGGTTGTTCCGTATCTTCGATATTTATAAACATTAAGTGTTACAGTTCTTTAAACGGGATGTTGAATCTTTGAAGTTTTCTCAAATAAACACATGTAGTGCATGGAAATGTTTAACCTACATAAACTTGATACAAAATCCTTGAAGGGGGGATTTTAGGGGGAGAGGGCGTTACCCCTTAACTATGCAGTTCCTGTGCTGTAGAATTGGTTTCCTTCTGTTATGTAGATTGTAGATTGTTAGATTCAAAGGACGGAAAGTTTGGGGAAAATTGTCAGTCGCACAAGTTAGAAAATCTCTGACTCATTCGACAAATAGATCGCAGTAACTAGCCTGTGTTCTATACCTTTAACCGCATGTTACAGTGATGGGGTTTTGATAGTGTGTGTATCTACTGTCAGGTACTTCTTCTGTCTTATTGTATGATGTTGCATAATACCAAAAAACTTGAAGCAATCAAAAGAGGTCATTAAAAGTGAGCAAAGTGCGCCTTGCAGGTTTGTTCTGCTCAAATGATGTTTCAAGTTAGCACTACCAAAACTTCCTTCGAAGGTTATTTTGTAAAAGCAAAACATGTACATAAATACACTCCCCTCACGAAAAAATATGTTTGAGTTTGAGTTTGCAAATGGAAAAATTTTATTTTTTGAAATGAAAACTTTCAAATCCAGCAAAATCTTATAGGTGGGGTTGCATCATCCTTTGAAGTATTTGTGAAGTCCAGAGATCAGTGGTGAGGTCTTTCTAGTTTGCAAACGAGGTCGCAAAAGAGAGTCAATTCCAAAAGGGGGCCATTTGCAAACCAGACGCTTGCCACAAAGAAGTACTTCCAGTTCAAGCTTTGTCAGAAAAATGAGACCACTTTTTGGAAATGTCGGAGGCGATTCATCGTCCTCAAAGAACTTGGTTGAGTTTAAGGCAGGCAAGATGCACTTGAGGGGTACAACTGTGACGGCAGACAAACGGAAAGGCCTTCTGTACCTCCATCAAAGTGACGACTCCTTAATGCATTTTTGTTGGAAGGACAGGACCTCTGGCATTGTTGAAGATGTGAGATTTAGCTTTAATTTCCCTTCAAAGAAGTAAAATAATAGCAAGTGTTGCAAGTTATATCCTGCCGTTTGCCATGAGGTTTCTTCTTTATTGTTTCAGCTGTTTATCATTAAGTGCAAGACCCAGACACCAGTAAACGTGTATTTTAGGCCTAGAGATGAAACTCATGGGTTGGCGGGCTTGGAGATTGAGATTGAGACGCGCAGCTTGATTTAAAAAACTACACAAAATTCAACCATCCCTACAACAAGCTCTTAAGCATTTGATTAATGTACGATTTAAGAATTATTGTTTATTTTTTTGTTTTCTAGGACCTTATTATTTTTCCTGATGATGTTGAGTACAAGAAAGTATCTCAATGTACAACAGGAAGAGCATTTGTTCTCAGGTTCAAATTATCAAGAAGGAAATTCTTTTTCTGGATGCAAGAGCCAAAGGATGACAAAGATGAAGAATACTGCAGGAAAATCAACGACTTGTTGAATAATCCGCCTGCTCCTGGTAGCAATGATACATCATCCGGCCTCCCACATGGCCTTTCCTCTTTGGGAGATCAGCTTGGTAATTCTAGAACCTTCACCACTGAGAGTTGTTTGTTTCCCATGTTATGTTACATTGATTCTCCAAAATCAAGTCCTCAGCCTAATGATCCAGATTGATCATAACAAAAATGAAATGACTCTTTAACTGGCAGCTGGCTACTATCTTTCATGATCTATTTGACTGGCAGTATGGCAGCCTTCCAGGAACTATCACTTAGACCAGAGATTGCAAAAATTTATTCCAGTGAGGCCTATGACACTGGGTTTTCTGCTTGAGAATGGGGTTCGATTCAGAATTGCCCAAAACAACTTTGCATAAGAGACTTAGTGCTAGAACCATGATTCCACACTGGAGCCATGCCCACCTGCAGTGGACTGCCAGTAAAATAGGTCACAAGTGATAGTTGATGGATGCAGGTCAAATAGCCACTTTGTAACAAAAAATGGCATCTGAATATAAATATTTGGCTCTTAAATCTTCTGCTATCCTAAATGATTACAGCTGGCTTAAACTGCGAAATGAAAAAGGAAATCTTTTTCAGTCTTTTCTTTTTTGTCAAGAGAAAAAAAATTTGCATAATAAGTTTAAAATGAATAAAAAACCAGCCACCTGGCCATAATAACCACATCTAGCCAGTTTCTATGGTGATTTGCCTGCCAAAATTTTGAAGTGACTTGTCATTTATAAGGCAATGTTACATTGAAGTAAACAAGCCAGTTTGTTTAGATATTGTATAGTCCTTTTCCTTTGTAAAACATCAGCCTCAACCTATTGATTTTTCAGTTATTAGCAAAAATGCTTAACAACCTTAGCTTTCCACTGGAATGCACAATTTTTATTCTTCCATGTTCCAGTTAATCTGCACGTTTCAATCATGACTGGTTTGTTGATCACTATTAAATCATCTGCTTGAAGGTTGTTTGCCTGATAAATTCCTGTAAAATATGACATCCATTAAAATGCAGTTAAATGACAATTTTCCAATAAGAAGAAAAATTGACAGGAGTAAGATTAAACAATTCTAATGCAAAATCTGCTTAGGACATGGCACATAAACTGACTTATTTGCCTCAAATTCTTATCAACTTATCCTACTAAAGCTTGTAGACAATTTTCTGTTTGTAAGAAACAAGATTTATACTTTCAAACCATATAAAAATTTTTTATTGATTTTCCATGATAACCAAGATAAATTCTATTGTCAGTTAATTTTCTGACATGCTCTGCATATGGAAAGATGTATAACTGCATGGAATAAATTAACTATCTGGCAACTTTACTACATTTTCAAGGTTACTAAAGGATAAAAAACTATGCATGACTTTGAAGACATTGTGCCATTAGTAGATTTCTTTTCTTGCTACAAGTATAACTATTTATTGTTTAGGTGATTCTGGTCTTCAGTCTATGCTCAGTGGCATGGATCAAAATCAACTAATGCAGCTACTCAGGGGAACAGGTTTGGGTGAATCAAGCTCAAGACCTACAACCGCTGCTAGCAGTACTGGGTATTTTTTAATTAAAAGTTTTTTACCAGTTTGATTATGTAATTCTGTTTGGTTTTACTCAACGCATAATTTTCATAAGTGACTTATCAAATCAGTTCTCATTTTATTACCTTCTAGCAAGCCTCTCACATGCTGCAACTTACCGTTGTGAAGCTAATTGTTTTTCATTGTTTTTTCTTCGCATCTTACCAAGTTTTCTATCAAATAACATACCTAGTTGGTTTAGCTTCTTTCTCAATATTTTGCCATCCTTCTATCTATATGCATACTATCATCTCAAAATCTGGAATTTCTCGAACCTTGACAAGAGAACTATTCTAATCCTAAGACAAAAGTGCAATTTTGAGCAACAACTGAACATAAATTATGGCTAATTTCCAAAGTTTATCATGAAAGATGCTTCTTTGTAAAAAAATTCACTCAAGTACAATCTGTGATTGTTATATTTTAAGAGCATTATTTAATTATCAACAGAGCCACAAGATCTGAAACTCAGTCTTCAACAACGACCAATGTGGCTTCTTCTACTTCTGCTCCAAAAGCAACAACCACCACACAAAGTACTACCTCAGCAACCACAAAAACAACTTCAACACCTGCTGTACAGCTAACTGACTTGCAAAATATATTGGCAAACATGAATCGTAAGTGGTTCATAGACTTTTACTGTAGGAAGTTTTGTTTCAAGTGGGCTTCCTGGAAAGTTATCAACAGCCTGGAAGCTGTTTTCTAAAAATTGTTTTGTAATGCTTCCAAAATTATCTTAGGCTTGTGTATGTCTGAGAAATAGCACTTGTCTATGCTTTTTAGCTTTAATGGTTAGGCTCATGAAGGTTATTGGTCCTCACTCTATCACCTAAATTTGATATGGTGAATGGGCAAACTTGTCATATTCAGCTACTGTTTACCTACTACTAGTGAAAAGAACTTTTCTCAAAACCCTGATATATTGCGGAAAATCACCGTGCATATCGTCATAGAAACTGATGCGTAAATAAACAGTTTATATGAGCATTTCAAGAAAATATTTGTGGCTCTTCAACTCTTACTGAGATTTTTATCTTTATCTTCACAAATTAAAGTTATTGTAAAGTTGCACTGGAATACAAGGTAAAATATCAAATTGAATTGTTAAAGGATTCAGAATAAAAGTTAATTGGCAAGTCGTTCGTTAGCTTGCAAAAAAGCTGTTGAAAGCTGCTTCAGAATTAAAAAAAAAAGAAAAAAATGCTATGTTTCGAACAGTAGATGAGAGTATGTTAATTTGCACATTTTGTGTTTAAAGGATAATATATTCTGTGTTGCATAACTTGCAGTCTCTCTAGATAAACTTAAAACGATTTTATATCTTTTATTTTTCAGCACAACAACCTCAACAGCAACCAGGTTAGTACATTAACATAACTTATTTTATTTGAATAAGGTGTTCGATGTCTTGTATCATAAATATTATTATACAAGGGCATCTATTTAAAATGATCTTATTTCAGATACCTTGATAATGTAAACTATAGTTAGAATAGGTTCTTCTAGCGCTCTCTATTTCCAGGTATATAATTTTAGATTTCGCTGATTCAAATTGTTCTTTATTAACGTTTAAAAATTGCTCGTTGGTCTTCTGACGCGTCCAGTTGGACGTTATCAGCCTCTAAAATGAATCCATTTTTGATGTCCTCAGCAAATAAAGTTGAAAATTGAATTCTTTACACACTTGGTGTTTATGTATTTATTAATCGATCTTGCACAAACATGCAAAAGGATTCACTTTTTAATGCAAAGATGTTGTACTTTAGTGAGAATGCAAGAGTTCACTTGCAACATTCCTGCTATAACGTTATTGAAAATGGCATTGATCGTGCGAATATAATAACATCGAATCAATTTTACCATTTTGCTGGGAGAAAGGGAACTAGTTATTTGTGAGAATATGAAAATAAGGCCCCTGCAAATGAGTATTTAAACTGAGCATTCATTTCCAAAAACAACGTTTCCCTCTTTCTATTGTTCTTTCTATCACTCTGTCACGTGCAAGTGCCAGGCAGTATACCATGTGACCGTACTTAAAGAACGAAAGTACTGTGAATAACACCTAATATCAAATTTGAGAAAGAAATTTCCCACAAAATTGTGTATTTGAAGCTCTTTCCAATGACTCTTTAATTGACGACATCGCGGCAATCTAGTTTGAACTGAACTTTACTTATAAGCTTTTGATACTGCCAATATGGGGCGGTAAAGCAGCTAAAACTGAAGGACTACTCTTCCTGGATATCTTAAATAATAATAATAGTTGATAATGGTAAAGTAACATGAAGTCTTTGTTTTTGTACATCAATGCTCTAAGAAGCTTTAAGCTCATTTTGCGGGTCTTTTCAGTATCATACCAATTGTTACAGTATCGAGCTCCGTAGTGCATCTACTGGTCGCTCAAATGGTTCTTTTTCTGCTGTAGTATTGTAGCATTATTTGTTTTGAAGTATTAATTTGTTAAAGACAGCTTTGCATTGGTATTTTCATCCATTTTGCTTTCCGTTACAGTTGATCTGTCAACAGCAATAAACACAGAATCGTTAGCTCCATTGTTTGCTGATCCAGAAGTCAGGAAACGTTTGTCCCAGTTCCTGCCGGAAGTAGGGGACCTCACAAATTCTGAAGATGAAGTAAAAGACACTATTCAGTCACCGCAGTTTAGACAGGTTTGCATAATCATTTTTTACACTTGACTCAGATGGGACACTACAGCCTTGCATTCCTCGTTTGTATTTTGCAAATTCTACAATTAGAACCAGCAGATATGTCTTAAAATATATGATCCAATTATCCAGCAACAGCACAGTTTTTAGATGAGCCATTATGCATGCGACAATTTTGATAGTCGTTTCTTAAAACCATATAATTTTACCACAGCTTTGCAGGTAAACACTCCTCCTTATACTGACTCAAACTGCACCTGTTTCAAGTGAATGCTGTCTTTACATCCCTCACCTTACCGTTGCACAAACACTTTAATCTCCTGAACAATCTTAGGTTTGAACAATTTTGTATCAATCATCATTATTTTCATCATCTTCATTATGAGCATCATCATCATTATCACTATCAACATCACCACTACCAGCATCACCAACACCATCATCATCAACATCATCATCATCATCATCATCATCATCATCATCATCATCATTATTACTATCAAAATCTTGATCATCATCATCATCATCATCATCATCATCATCATCATCATCATCATCGTCTTCGTCTTTGTATTCATCGTCGTGATGTACCAAATTGATAACAGGATCGTTTTGTTCCGAATTTAGGCTCTATCTGCTTTCAGTGCAGCCCTACAATCTGGCCAATTAGCACCGCTCATCCAGCAGTTCCAGTTGGGAGAAGAAGCGGCAAATGCGGCAGCTAAAGGAGGTATGCAATAATTCTATTCATTTTATCCAGACACTAGTGTGTTCATTGGAAAGATAAAAAGTTCACCACTGCCATCGACGTAGTGGAAGGCATCCTGTTCTCTTTCGAGCTCTATCAATGGCAAATTCCTTCATAATGTTACGACATTGCTCAAAAATTGCTTGAATTCTACCTCTATGCATCTATTTTTGGGATAGGGCATTTTCTGGTAAAGGATGCATATTTGCTAATGACCTCAGATTGGATCACTCCCTATTAAGAAAGATTGAACAAAGAAAAGTCCAGTTCGATAACTTTTTTTAAATTGCATTAAAAAGCAGAAACCAATTTTACAAAAGTGAAACATCAGTCTATCTCAACGTCACGGATTAGAATTTTAAAAATCTTACAATGACCGAAAGATGAACAGAATATATATTCAGATCTGACTCGAACAGTTTTTAGCTTGCTAACTGTTATATGTAAACTGCTTCAACTCTCATTTGCTTCGTTAAACACACATCTATCTACCATTCAGAGAGTATTCGGGGTTTTACTTAAGCTATGATCATCAATAAAACTGATTTTGTTTAGTCTTTGAGAAGCAGTTTTTAGGAAGAGTTGGAGCAAAACTCGAATATATGACAACCAATTTGACGCTTTAGATATCCTCCAACGAGAAATTGCACACTGACGTTATATTTTTTCCTTCAACAGATATCTTTGCGTTCGTCACAGCGCTTCAAAAAGCGGAGGGAAATAAAAGTAACCAACCAATGGAAGATGATGACATGGGCCTTGATTAAGCGACCATTGGCTCGATTTATCAACAATCGAAGACAAAAAAAGGCAAGCCTCCCGTTCGAACAGTTTCGTTGCTGTATTTAAATTTACTTAGCATAGAGCATATTTGCTATTGTTATGTTTAAGATTGAAATTACAGTCTCAATCACAGAAAATCTTTTATGTGGTTATCAGGAGATTCTGCCTCCTTGGGCTATTTGGTATTCATTTCATACTGGACTATTGTAACGTTTTGCAAATGGCGGAGATGGACTAAGCATTGCAAGAAATAAAAAATCATTAGAAATATGCTGGCACAAGGCAATAGTAGGACCAATTCTTCAATTCTTAGAGACTGTGTAAATCCATCTTACTGATACGCATTTCGTTAATTTAACATAGTGCGGGTAACCACAGTTTGCCATAATGGCCTATTATTTGCTAAATATTCATCAGTCGCTACAAATATCGTTCCATCTTCCTTTGCAACCATCACCCTTGCTGTCTCAAGATCTTTCCAATCATTTTTATCCATGTTAATTTTTGTCCACCCCTTGGTTTCTTTACATATCTCTGGGTTTCTCTTAAAGCAATGTTTGCAGGTGTATTGTCTGGCAGTCTTAAAAGGTGTCCATACCATCTTAATCGTCTTTCTGACTTTGTAAAGGAGAAGTTGAAGCCATTGTTAACTTCTGTTTACATGATAAGTTTAAACCATCGTTTTTAGTTCAGCACGGCCTCATAAACTTCCCGTCTCAAGCTCAGGAATTCTTACCAGTTTGGTTGCAAGTGAAAAGTTGTCGTTACATTACGCAAAGCGCGGATAAGTGAAAAGGTATTTTGTCAAATCACCCTCTGAAATGGAAGCCTTTATATAGTATATTCCGTTTGGTAATTATCTCACACATCACTCCATCAGCTTGATATTTGCCGAAGTACGAAATGAACACAATAATGATGAACTTAGCACAAGGCTTATTGGAAAATCTTCTGGAAGATTGGATTGAGCCTAAGTTAAGATTATTTCAGCTTGATTGGTGCTCTGGCACTTGTTTTGTAAATAATGCTTAAGGAATAACTTCTCTTAATTTGGTAAGACCTCTTCTCAAGTTGCTTTCAGCCCAGTGGCTAATGATTGCAAGTATTTTACTTTTTTTGCCGCTTGACAGTTCATCACTTTTTTGAAACTATTTTTTCATTTCAAAGCTGTTTACTGGAAAATTGCAACAGCTTGTTTTTACCTGCTCGTGGAACCTACATTGATCACGTGAATACTACCTTCTATTGTGTTTGCAGCAGCCCTGTCTGCAAGACAAAGGTGGTCTTCTTTCAAGCGCTGCTTTCTTTCCTAATTACATGAACGTCGTATTAACAAGCCAAAACAGAGAAACAGACCAATAGCAGATGATATCCGGCTTATAATGTTTATTAACAAGTACTCAAATCTTTTAACTTCTTCTTGTGAGTGTCCTGTCTGCAGATTTTGATGATCATGTTGTTCCAATCGTGCCAACTCTTCGTTCGATGTAAAGCTTTATTTGTTGCTTTGTCAATCCTTCAGTCGTTTTTCACCCACATAAATTCCTCAAAAATCTTATCCGTTGTCGTGCTTTCTCTCTCCTTATAATCATTAATTTATTTGTCATAATTTTTTTTTATTTGTTATTTATCCACAAAATCTCAAATAGCGTTATCTAAAGAATAAAAATATAGATATAAAGGCATGTTGCAATATAACTTAAACAATGAATACTACTAAATAAGTCAATAACTGCTGCTCTTCGTAGAGATAATGCTTTGGTAAACATGCTATTGCAGTGAGTAAGCTTTCAGTTTTCTTTTGAACGCGAAAATTCCTCTTTCACTCTATTCTTTCCTTCCCTTCTTTGACCCAAGTCAAAATAATGCGGTTTGCCTAAGCACCTTCCGTCATAAAACTAAAGGTATAAGTTTGCGTAAAGAAAGTGCTCTATTAACCCACATGAATCAGTCACACCAGGGAAATGTTTGTTTTTTGAAAGTTTTTCGAGTACGGACTGTTTCAAAAAGTTATCTTTTGTCAAATATATCTAAATATTGACTTCAACCATTGTGAACTCTCATCCTGCGAGCAAAGAGTAAAACAACTTTATGGAAATTTTGTGGCGGAAATTCCATATTTTTAAGCATCTTTCAAGGCTTCTTCATACTCAAGCTGAATAAAGATTAAGAGTGCACCAAACATCCTCTAGGAAGCCCGGAGCGGATTATTCTAATTCCTAGATTATTCTTACTTTACTTGAGGGCCCGGCAGAGAAATGGTGTGTAAGTGCATAATAATTTCTTAAGCTTGCGCAGCAATAGATAGGTGATTAGACTGAGCTCCTAACCCTGATAGTTGCTACCCTCGTACATCTATCTGCTTTCTTCATCGGCAATGTCGGAAACAGTAGTTGATTAGGTAAGCGGAATTTATACAGACCAGCAAGCATCACTGTTATACTTTATACTTGCTGAAAGGAAGGGCACATTGTCAACCATACCTTACAACGCTCCATATATTGTTTATAGCTAGAAATACAGTTGACACTGATCTAGGCCAGGGTTACCGATTAACAGAGACAAATTAAAAAACAGTTTTGTAGTTGATTATAGCTGCTGCAGTTTTTCTTCATGAACCCCACATGGTGCTCACTTACTGCAGCCCCAACTGCATTATAATTTATTGATTATTCAAGGAAAAAGCGTACATAAATTGTGTAATTAAAGGCCGACAGTCTACTATTTTTGATATTGTGCTGTTATAATCAAAAATTCGTATTTCTAGGGGTTGCATTTTTGTGGGCTGCTTTTCGTATTGACATAGTTTGGTTTGAGTGTTTAAACACGTTAGCAAAACCAAAGGAAACCGATCACACAAAATAAACTTAGCTACAGGCAACATCCCAGATACTTGACCTTATTTTGCTCGTTTCTCCCCCGCAGAGACCAAAATATGAATTCAGGATTGAGCATGGCTTGTTTAATCGTATCAGAATTAGACTTGGAGCAAGTCTGGTTAATCCAAAGAGCAGTCCCTGTGTTACGTCATAGTGGCCAGTATTAAGTCCAAAGCTGGCATGACAACTCTAAAGATAGAATAACATTATGATATCCAATAACATAAGCACAGCACCACGCCTTCTACCTTGCTTTGTTTTTAAGAGGAGTAGTAATAACAATATTGTAACAATATTTCTTATTTACTGACCCAACAATACGTTGTCCTGACCGCAGATGAATGGGCTATATTTCAAATAGGCTCAAACACGTAGAGAATGTAGCAAGTACTTGCAGTTTTTCGCTACAAATAATCTTGTTGGCAACTTCAGACGAGTGTTAGGTTGCGACGAAAGAATCTAAATAATTCCACAAGATCTATTTTTGGATGTTTTTAAAGTGATCAAGTTGTACCTACCACCAATAACCAAATCCAATCCTTACAACGGCGCAACTAGTCGATATATCGACAGAAGTCCAAGGTTTGTTTACTTAACTACACAGTACAAAGAATGGTAGGCTTTCTTTTAAGCGTTTTTATATTTATCTCTATTTTTCCTGGACATGCATGATTTTAAGAGATTTCAGAATTATAAGGAATGATTTGTCAGTACTTGATTCATGTCTGCAAGATGATTTAATGAAAAGTACCTTAGTTGGAAATGTGAGGTCGGGAAGTTAAATAGAGTCCATGAAATAAAAGCACCATGGAGATGAGGGGGGCAGGCTGGGATTTATCGATCATATACATTACTTTGCATAGAAAATTCAAGACCCTTTTAACTGGATAAATAAGCAAGACTGTCGCCTCTGTTCTCTTCTTGTAGTAGATTTGCAACCATTTAATTCAACGGAAAGTGCAAATTTTATTTCCGGGGATTTTCCTTCAGTTTTTTTGTATTCGGATTGATTTATGATTAAAGCAGTGATTTTGTGACGATTAAAAACAACATCTACCTACAATTTGTGTTTCAAATGTGTCTTCGCTGAGAACTATTCTCTCTTCCAGTCTAGAACATTATTTGTTCTGATGTTACTTAGGATTATTCGAGGATATCGTGGCGCCGGATAAATTAAGGTGCAGGATTTTGACTGGAAGATTGCTCGATTCATATTTTGATGAGTTTGTACATCCTTTTATAAATTCCATTAACTATGTCAGAAAGAGTACTGAACATGTGATGTCATTTTCCGATAATGTGACATATGTAAAGTTGTCATTTCACGGTCCATATACAGATTATCCAAATGTTACCAGAAAAGCGAAGCATCGTCAGGGTTTAAGCCTGGTTTTCATTTAGCCGTAAGGTGCCGTAAGTCTGCCGCAGGCTTTGCCGGAACCATGCCGCCGGCATGTTGCAACCATTTCAACTTAAATGGAAACCACTTATCCCGGTACCGCCGGCAGCCACAACCAACATAGTTGAGGTACCATAAAGACCAGGTGAGCGTTGAATCATTTTACCCTTTCTCGATTCTAACAGCACTTCAGCCACCATGGTTGCGGCGGCATAATATTCTGACGTTTCCATTTAAATCATTAGACTGCGGCACCTAGGGCATGGCAGATGGCAGAAGACTGCCGCCGGCAACCTTACGGCACCTTACGGCTTTACGGGAAGCAGGCTTTACGAGTATGCTATCTCCTACAGGGGTATCGGCATACCCCATGCCGGCATCGCTACGTCGATTACCGCCGTGTCATCTCCCAAAGCAACTGTCGTTGATTTCCAAATTTTAGTAGATAATTTTTTGTTTTTTAGATGAATAGCGGAAAAGCATCTTTCGTTGTTCTATGCTGCGTAATATTGGTACACTTTCAAGTGTCCGAATCTCAGATATCATATGGTGTTCGTGTTCTCCGACTGTACCCCAGAGTATTTCGATTCAACAACGGAGAATCAGTGGTTTATTATAGACAGCTGGGCAGAGGACAAGTCGACGTATACTTCAATGGAACTTCGGTAAATTATTCATTGATTTCTTGTTCAGTGGTTTTAAATTGAACGATCTTTTCAAATTCAACTTCAACGGCCTGTCGATCAACCTATCCTGGCTTTTAAAATAAACTTTGCTTCAGATTACTGGAGACCAGATGTGGCGCCAGAATTTGCCCGATGGGGGGGGGGCTGGGTTCCCCGACAGAGGGGCTAAATAGCAAAATTTAGGTTATCTTTCTATGCACTAGAACACAATTTTCCGTCGAAAATCCCCCGACAGACATCAAATTTTTCTCCGACGGGGGGGGGGGGGCTAACATTCCCCGACGAGGGGTCTACAGCCCCTAGTCCCCCCTCTGGGCCCCATCCCTGCTGGAGACTCCCCTAACAAAAGAGATGTCCAACGGACAGGATCATAAATTCTTGATCAACGTTACCTGATTAACGCCATTCTTGATAAATGGAATCCAACATGATTTAAAGCAGAGGTCTCTACAAAACGAGGCGCGCCTAGAAAATATTCAGTCATGTTATTTGCAATTTCCCATGTTTGGCACCTTTGCCACGTTGAGCTCCGCAATGGGAGATTTATTTGTTTAATGAAAGACGCATAATGATGTTGGACAAGTGGACAAATTGTTTTACGTTTTACAGGACAGCTATCCGTAATATATTTGTCTTATCAAATTAAAAATTTATTTTCAAATTGAAGTGTTCAAGTCATTGGATACTTCAAAAATGAATGGTTGAGATCGAGTTTTCAATCTTCTTAGAGGCTTCTGCAAATTTGAGCAGGGTATCTCAGTTATAATGTGTCAGGCATTATCTATTTTAAATCTTCTGTATTTCTCGCGTTTTTAATGCCTGGTCTTCATTTAACGATTATCACGATTATCACGATAACGATAAGAATAAAGTTTAATCGTGTTTTTCCTGTATTCGTAATAAAATCTACCACAATTATCACCGAAGATTATCAAAAAATGTTTGATGTCATTTCACAATAATTGTGATCCGATGACGACAAACCCTTTTTATAAAAAAATCTGAGGAACTTATGAAAGAAAAGGAGTGTCGTAGTCAATGGCACATTTTCGACAAATCGTAATTTCGCAGATTCGGCATGTTTTTACAGGATAACATTGTATCATTTCGTCTTCAAAATGGAGAGTGAAAATTGCAATTCATTCCATTTAAAATTCATTTAGAGTCTGCGAGCAGGCTAGCAGGGCGATTTTTGACTCCGAGGGGCACAATTTCAAAATGCCCCCACCCCCTACACTTGAGGTGAGCAGAAGGGGCAGAAAACAGGGGAGCCTGGATGTACTGAATCTGAGGGTACTTTAAGACCCTTGTAGGCTGCTCCTTGTAGCATGTTCTATAAATACATCTAACGAGCTAAAGAGGGTAAGCATGGCGACATCAGTTTATGAGGCCCCCTAGACCCTGAGGCCCAGGGGCAAATTGGCCCCTGCCTTTTGGCGGCCATGTGCAAAGTGATGTTGAAGCTTTCCTAAGTTGTCAGAAAATCTCCTTGTTTATTTGAAAAAGGTAAAACTGATCACAAAGATAATTGCATGGTAAAGAATGTCTGGACAGAATTTGACATAAGCATGAAATTAAGTCTTGCGTCTGGAGTTTTTCAGTGCAGCAGATTCAGTGCTTTAGTTCTAGAATCACTTGGCTTAACAAACTAGCTTCCCACACTTATCATTAGGGAAGAGTTGCAGAGTCTTCATCAGACTTTGATTAGTACATCAAATACATGATTAAGCTTGTCAATCGTGATAATCGTCGTCATGAAATAAAATACTAACATGACCCTCACCTGTCGAGATGAATTATTTCTGTATTTAGATACTTTTCTGACTCTGGTGGCTTTTGCGGTGTTCCCAATTAAGACCCTAATCAACTCTCGTTCATTTGACAGATTACTTGTGATGTCAAAATTTTGACGTTTTTTTCTCTCTCCTTCAAATCCAGATAGAAAGAGACTGCTCAAAAATTCGACACATTTATGGAGGTGATTTGAGAATCGAAGGATTTTGGAGAAAATGCAAGCTTCCTGATCACCACGGAGTATTCCTTGTTAAAGCAATGAGTGCCCCTGAAAAGCGATACGAGAGCTTCGATAGGATAGAATTCTGATCATCCAGAAATATTAGACGTTTCTTAAATTCTACTTGGTAACCTCAAAGTTTTTTTCATATATTGTAAGGCCTCCAATAACCATCCTCGTCTTTTAGGCCTACCTACAACCGCAGCTTATTGCTAAATCGGAAATATTCATTAGTCACTAAGGGGGTCATTAAGGGGGTCATTGAGGTAGACAAGTTGCAGGTAAAATACTCCTATATATCCAAAATCTCCCTAATTTTTACTACAGGTTTTTTTATAAGAACAAACCATATAAGAACATAAGGCTTCAAATGCCTAAAAGTTAAGAACATGTTAAGAAAATGACAAGGCTTCATAGCTTCCTTTCAAAAAACATAAGATGAAAAGAGTAAAACACAGTGTTAAAATAGTCTTCAAAAAGTGTTCGAATCACTATTTCAAGTACCTGTAGTTTTGCTAGCCAAAACTTTTCCATTCCAGAGAAATTATCGTTTTTTTTTTAGAAATCATTGCACATTTTAAGGGCAAGGAAATTAGGAACATGTTAAGAACATTTTAAGCTTTCAAACCAAAAAAGTTAAGAACATAACTAGGCTTCATCGACATTCGATGTTCTTATAAAAAAACGTGTATAACTCTTCCATGATATGTCACGCTTCCCACACTCCTTATCGCTACAATCTAACATTTTGCTAATCCAAAATAAATTAAAAAATATTTTATTATCTCCCAAAATCCCTATTGATAAAAAGTCAAGAATTTTAATTCAAAAAACAGCTAGCCTGGAAGCTAAATATTTTGGACACATCAATAAAGTTTTTGATTTGATTGAGTGATTGATTGATTGATTGATTGATTGATTGATTGATTGATTGATTGGTTGATTGATTTGATTGATTGAAACAATCGTTACTGTTTTAGGCAAGGGGTGAAAATTGAATCCAAAATGTCAAGCAACTTTTTAGCAACTTGGAGGAATCGAATAAGAAAACGAACTCCTTTTGCCTGCACAAATCAGGGTACCCGAAAACAGGGGGTCCTAATTCTAACGTATAAAAACATCGATGGTATTGACAGTTACTAACCTAAAATTGTAAGGTTCTGCATAATTTGTAGTTGCTCACTGTTTCTTTCTTTTGCCTTGAAATGGTTTATCATTTATTTGACTTAGGCTTATTAAACGGTTATATTTCATAGATAAAATTATCTAATCTAAGAGATCATTAAAATTTCAATTACCTGATTTGATTACTTTGAGTTATCTGCCACAAACTAACAAATTTTTAGTCAAGCGTGGCCCTCTGAAAGATTATGCATAATTAGGAACATTTCAGAAAAGGAGCAAGTCAAATTTGCATCGGTCTGTCCGGTACCGTCCGGTCCGTCCTATATATGGATGTGAGACATGGATTATATCATCTGCTATACAAAAACACTTGGAGGCAATAGCAATGTGTTTTTTAGAAGAATGCTGAAGGTTTCATGGACTGATAAGATATCAAATGAGCAGATAATTACAATTGCTAACGTAAGGCAACAATGATTACAAATTGTTAAATTTTGGGACATGTTGCGTGGAGAAAAGGTATAGAACACCTATCGCTAACCGGAAAAGTAGAAGGTGAAAGAGGAAGAGGCAGACGGAGAATCACGTATTTGAAAAACATGAAAGAATGTACTAACAGGACAAATGTAAATGAACTCATTCAAGCATGTCTAGATAGAGAAGTTTGGAGGGGCATGATCGTCAACGCCGTAGCGCATGACACATAAAGAAGTAGAAGATATATACGTTGTTAATGAGCTCAGCCACAGAATCCTCTGCTTCAGATTAACCTTTAGCCCCTGTGGCTTCCTGTGGCTTCCCATGCAGGGATTTCTTTAGCTAAGCCTAAATTCCAAGACCAAATTTCTATGACAAATTTTCTATGACCAATTTCCTTGCTCGTGTAGATGGGCAACCAGCTTCATTAGACAATTTTTTCATTGATAAGTATATTTGCCCGTGTAAATCGGCAACAAATTTTTTTTGACAAATTGTTACTGTCCTATTGACCAGCGGTATTTGATGGCTAGCTGAAGGTAGTAGTAGTAACACCGAAGGTTTCCATAGATTTCTGGACTTCATATTTTGGACATTTCGAATACAGTTCATACATATGCAAAAACTTTGATTCAACTCCAGTGTTACGTATTGTAAATTTGTTAAAATTGTATGTAACTGGCCCGGAATGGGGATATGGAATATATATTATTTTTATCATTAGACGGGGTTGCTAGTCAAGAAATATGAAACAGCTCTTAGGCTTGCCGCATACTTTTGAAGTAAATCAGGCTGCAGCAGATCAAACTTTTTATATTAAATTAAAATTGAAGTGACTGAATAACTCCAATGCATCCAACTGGCTGCCATCAGGATAAACTCCGATTGGCGCGAAAAGCGCAGTACCCACTTGAGATCTGGGATTTAGTGAAATTTGTCAAAGTTATTTACCGGGCATGCCAGCTTTTGAACAAATACACTTGTCATAGAAAAAATTGTCATATGGCCCCATCTACACGAGCAAATAAAAATTTTCATAGAAAATCTTGACATAGAAATTTGCTCGTGGAACTTAGGCTTAAGCTTGGGCATGGCTCCTTGTTAGTCAGTTTGATCCTGTCTGTTGATGACCTTGTTCATTGGTCACTAGAGAAATATGGGCGTGTTCCTTTCAGCTTTCAAGTTATAAGCATTTGTATGTGTTGCATGTTATGTTAAGTGTAAAATGTTATGTGGATCAGGAGTGTTCACTATGAAATCGATTGAGATGCTGCCTAAATTCCATAGCGAAACACAAACGGGATAAATCACTTTCAGATTTAAGGGGCCCCTCCTTTCCTAGCCCTGCATCGGTTAAACGATCTTCTGCCATCTCCCTTCAAGCCTCCCTTACAAAGAATGCTCCCCCCCCCTCAAGAGAGTAAAATCTTACAATACCGGACCATTTGATTGACTATTAAGAAAGAAGACTATGTCTACCGTTGATATTTCAACACTCCCAAGAGGAAATGTGCCCTAATGAATTGCATTCACTGGAGACCTAAAAAAGGAGAGATGTAGCTAACTTAATTCTACACTTTCAAACGGAGCATATAACAATCGACTTTGGTATCTGTTTATTCGCGCCATTAGGCCCGATTCACTTTTGTGATAGTAGGAAACATGAAAAGGTGCTGGAAATACAGTGACTGAAATCGATGATTCGCATCAAGACAGCTTGGTAAGTTAGTATTTTTTTGAACGATGTCGCATGGTGTTGTGATAATTGTTTAGTTTGTATTACAAGAGAAAAGTTCGAGTTTTGTATCCTTACTGACATTTCACAGTAGTTTGCCGTTTAAAATGCAAAACACTCCTAAAGTTTGCAACAGAGCTGTTGCATCCTGTTTTGCATTGTGCATATAAGTTGCTTGCACAGCTTTAAGGCCAAAGGCTACAGATTTGGCTTTTTTTCTCTGGCTTCTTTATGAAGTTGTTTTTTTTAATTTTTGCATAATCCTTACTTATTGTAAAACCATGTTATAATCTGTGTTGTTGTTGGATTGATAAATTATATAAAAACTTAAAAACTTATTTGGAAAGCCAAACCGGTAGTAGCGGCAAGGCTGTTGCGAAAGGTGTTGCGTACCCAGACACCCTATGATCATGTAGCTAATATTGTCTTCCTTATAAAGCTGACGTTTTTGATCGTTTGTCCACTCCTATACTGTAAAACCAGTTTCCCCCCATTGTTAATATCGTCTCTATTCATTACCAATTCATATATATTCCAAATCTTTCATGAAAAAAACACAGTTATATGCTTCTAGAAGGTTGGACTTTCTAGTAGTAAACTTTCTTAAGATATATAAGAAGCCTCGAACAACTACAGTGTAAATAACTTTCTTTTAAGAACATTCATAGCACTAACGTGTATGATGCTAGATAAGACTCTCTCACAATTTATAGGTAAGAGCAATGGGAACATGTCAAAAACAAGAATTGAAAGAATTCGATTGTTTCTTTAAAAAGTAAAAGATTACTACAATATACCTACCGACTGAATTAAAAGAGTAATGTGAGTTCTAAATAAAGGTTTATTTAATGTACAAACATTTACATGCTACAAAAGTGTTGTGATGTTAAACGGGGGCCGCACACCTCCAATCGCTAAATCGACCCATTAGATCAAGGAGCTTAATGTCTCATGGTGATTGTGTAATGCATCGCCCAAACACGCATGGAGTCCGAATAAGTTAATTTATATTCTTATAAATAGCAGGAAAATTGAGTTTCGGGCTGGTTGTGCTTAATACCAATTATCAGACTTTTATTGAGACATTGAAAACGAACGTTCCTTCTCCCCCCTCCCTGCTTCAAATATTTATGTTTTATGCGAGGGATCGATTTGTGTGCTGCCCCTTAAAACAATATCAACAAGATTAATGTGACAATATCAAAAAGATTAATGTGACAATATTCCGCAGTAAACAACCATTCACCTATAATTTAGATGAGATTTGCATGGAATTATCCAAAATCGCCAATTCTTTCCTTACAATTCTCTCCTCGTAACACCGTGGGGGTAGTCTCAGTCCAGATCCTTCTGTAGCATAGCTGGTTGGGGGCACCTCCCTTTTGCCTGGTATTACTGTTCTGTATTCCCTTGTTTTGAATTGGCAAAGGGCACCATATTATATATCAAATGTAACTCACATTTGTTTCTTCCTTCCATTATGGGCTGAGAATATGATGATAGTTTGGCTATACGAGGAGATCAAAGGGCTCGATTTCATGAAAGATCTATCCAAGGCTGAAGTTTGGAGCTGATCATTAAACTATTTTTTGTCAAGCTCCACTGGATTTGGAACACCTTCCAATTGAATTATCCCCCCCCCTCCCCTCCAAAGTCGATTAGACTTGATGTAAAAATATACAGTTCTTTTACAGCAAGTTTTAAAACTTCGGATATTGTTTACAGTTAAATCGTTAATATTACAGAGCCAATTCAATAACAATACTTGCAGTGTGCGTACCGATGATAAAACAGCTCTAAAGAAGCATTGTAGGGGACGTGGGTGTAAACAGTGAAGATTAACAAACTTTCATTTGTTTTACGCAAAACGTTTCAATATTATTATACATGTAATAGTTAAGCTTGCTTCCTTTAAGGTGTTCAAAAAAACCGACTTGTTGATTGAGTTTGTAATGAATGAATAAGCATTGAATGACGTAATTACATGATGCAGGTCCAGTTTTGCCGTTAGTATAAAAGTTTTACTGTTACTTAACTAATCGAAAGGGGTTGTGGGGCGGGGGAAGGCGATTACCTCTAAACAAAAAAAGCAGAAATTTCAAGATAGGGATGCTTTCGATTTGCACCTGGATCGGGCCTTGCCATGAGGAAAATAAACGTCCTCTAAAAGAAGAGCTCCTTGAACAGTTTAGGCGCACACCTTCTAAGAATTCATTTCGCACATTTATGACAAAACGGCTGTCTTTTGAAAGAATAATGCAACTCGAAGCATTTGGGTGCTCAATGATCGCGCTGAGTGCATAATTCAAGGCGTGTGCTTTAAACACTAACGCTCGATCGAACGCCTTTTCGGGGCTAGGACTGCTGGGTCATTGTTTTATTTTGTCAGGGCTTAGCTGAACCTGTTCATAATGACATTTAGTATTGAATCTGCTGCTAAATTATTAATGTGAAATTCTTAAACTGTTCGCGCTTGAAACAAAGAATCGATTTGCTAGGCATTCTGTATTACTGACCAATTGATTCACCTGCACTGATATAGTTTTATTTTATGTTAAACACAACTGTTCTGTAGGAGAAGTTTCGTAGCTACCTAAGAATAAGGTCCTTTATTTGTTTTTGCTGCAGGCAGTAGTCTCTTTATCCACAACAGAATCAGGAAGCTACCTATGAGATTACTTTTATCGGCTAATCGAATAAATTGAATTTGGCGCAAACTTGTTCTCACTTATCCATTTCGTGAATAACAGCCGTGTTTCCTTGAGTGAAGTTCTTTCTTATTCATTTCATCCTTTTCAGCATTGCCCCGAGGTAAGAGGACATTTACAAGGTTTACCCTGAGGCAAACTAACCTTCACTAATGATAGGTTTCACATCTTAGTTTTAAGACCAGCAATCTCTTTAACGAAATTCTCCAACTTTGTTTTTACGCTTTTTCATATGATTGCAAACTTTCTTAAAACAAAGAACGTCTATATAAAACAAATTGACGAGTTCATATTCTTAGAATTTTGACTGTGTACTCAAAGGAGAACCGTAGCTATAACAATTACATGGATGTAGTTTTTATTGCATCATTAATTTTGGCTGGAATACAGGCAAATAAATGACAGCTTAGATTTACTAGAAATAGTGCATTCTCGCTTATTTTCCGTAAAAAACATTATGATTAAACGTTTTGATATGTTTTTATCCAGTGTTCATAAACCACAGAAATAGAAATCATTACATCTGCTCATGCTTCTTGCGAATACATGATGTGAAGTGGAAATGCTAAATTATTGTCATCGCACCCCCATTTTCATACTCTACTGTTTCTTATAAACGTGGTTTGTACAAGTAAAGACAGACTATAACACTTGATTGGTGACCGCTTACCTTAGTGTAGTGGAACGAAACATTTTAACAGAAAACGTAAACTGCAAGCAATAGCGCAAGAGCTTTAAAACGAGGTGGATATCTATCCCATATTTTTAAAGAGAGGCCATCATTATTTGCATATTAAGACGGCAATGGTTAAACCAACTCGTTCGTTGTGACGATAAACAATACCTTCCTTGCCTTGGATTAATTTAACTTTATCACACTGAAGAACATGGAAGAATTCACGCATTCCTTTCAAGTGGTGTCGAAGAAAGCACGCACCAGTTTTTAGACGACACTGCCTAGTTCCAGGTTTCTTTGTTGCGTTTCCAATATACCAGCCTCGGTAGCAGGAGCCTCGCTGTCACTTTCTGAATCCTCTGCGCTCTCATTAATGGCATCCAAGGTCTTCTTTTTAAGATTCTTTTGCTTTCCTGGAGGAGGTGCACTTTCGGAATATTGAGTTGTTGTGTTTTGCTTTGTATGTACCTGAAAAAAGAGTGGGTCTGTGTTAGGTCTAAAGAGCCTAGTACAATAGGTTTTTAAAAAATGATATGAATTAGATAACAGGATCCGTACCCTTTTTTAGCATGTTGAATATCGCACAAACTCTTGGAGTTCCTTATACGTTTGCTGAGATTTCAGCCCTCAGTGTTGCTTCATCGTTGCTTAACCTTTATACTAACGATAAGACTTCTCATGAAGTGGTTCTGAAGCAGTTTTAACCTCGCCGTCTGGTTGAAGTTAATTTTGTAATGAAATCCTTGAATGTATTTAAAGAGATCCACACTGTATTTTGATTAAACAAAAATTTGGATATCAGGACCTTGAGAGTGGGCTAACTGACACTGTGAGGCCTTGACAGCTTTTCTCGGTCTTTCTTGTGAGCCTGCTTGGTCCAGTCAGTAGTGGTCTAAGTGTTCTTTGCAAGATTTCGTTTTGGACCAACTCACCTATGTCACCTGCTGGCGCTATTCCCTGAAGAACTAATCAAAAGTGACTATTGAGGCGGTGTAAAAGGAGTATGTAATGACCACTGACGAGCTGCGATGTCTTCACAGACACGAAAAGTCCAAAAAAACGAAAAGGTTTCACACTCCAAAGTGGAAACTTCAACAGTTTGCACTTTTATGGCTTGGGTTGTGCAAATAAGAGCACGTCAGTGTGGCATAATCCCATAATAAGCCATGGTGTAGATACTTAAGCCAAAAGGTGTGTCGATGCATGATATCAGACGGTAGCAAGACTTTAGCTCGCGATGATCCCAATGACAATAGTTCAGCATGACCCCAGTAACCAAGTTTCTTAACAATCCTGTTTTTCCAGTAATGAAAGGTTCTTAGACACTTCTTAGAAATTCCTTAGGCATTTTTCAGGATCAGGACATTTTCGTCCAAATGAGTCTTTATTACAGAAAAAACCCGCACGAGGGAACGCATAATTTTCAGTGCAGGCTGACACAGCTCCTACACTTTTATATATTGGTTCTTATGTAGAATTGGCCTAATTGGTAAAAAATCAGCCTTGAGGTTCTTAATCCAAAGTTTCTTTTATGAGGGTTTTTACTGTATTTGCTATTCAAAGGATCAGTGGCCATCTCACAATTTGATGAGCTGAGTACAATTTGCTTACAAACCACTAAGCCATAAAAAGACTTGCATACTTACATCTTTATTGCCTGCTTTGTTGTTTCCTTTGGTTTTTTGATGGATATGGCTGCTTGTTTCGCCAGATCCATGCGCAGAATCATCAATGTATAATGAGTATACTGCTGATGCAGCATACACAGGACCAACGTCGTATACAAAGTACTGCAAATCAAATGAGCTCAATTAAGTCAAGACCTTTACGATTGATAAGAAACAGTTGGTTTGCTAAGAATGTTGATACTGTTAGAAGTGATGAAATAAAAATTGAAATGTATCGAAGGGAAGGAGTGATTTTAAAGAATTCCTGAAAGTTCCAAATTTGTGTCTAAGTACATAAGAAAATTTGCAGGAAAGGCATGACGAGCACATTTTACCCTTGATTAACCTGAAATTCTGTCTTCAGGTGTTTGTTAATCATAAAGGTATGGCCAAAATTGGTATTCAACACATCGAGAGGATTTTTCCAACTTGGATTTCGTCTGCTCCGGCCTTATCGTAAAGCATCTTTATTGCAGCCTTTATAGTGATAATATGGAGGGTATAGAGCGTCCATTATTTATGGTAGCGAATTTTTCTTTTCGTTTAGGGGAGCCCTAAGACAAGAATTAAGTTTTATGAAAAATCACTCAGCCCCTATGAATAATGGATTCTTCCTAAAGCCTTGTTACTGATAGTTCCACTTTCAGTTGTTATATATTTTTAAGGACATCGTTGCTTTTCTGTCTATGTAACCCCTTTTTAGAGAAGCCCGCAGTTAGAGACTACAGTCGAAGCCGTTCTGAATTATTTATTAAGCCAATTAATCTGTCCATCGTTTCTAGGCCGGTAAAGTGTACTAAGGAGAAATCCTGAGAACACAGGCTTTAGTCCAACGTCAGGTTGATAGCTGCCAAAACCCTAGTCTTGGTTAACAAATGAAATAAACAAATGAGCAAAAAACAAGCAAATAAAGTATGTTCTGGTCATTTCTGAGACATGTTCCCAATAATGCAATAACGTCTTCTTGTGGGACAAATAAGACCTCTGCAGAGCAGGCTTTCGTTACAAAATGGACATAAGGTGACTTGCACAAAGGTGCTACGATCCTCCAAGCAAAAGGTATGCTCTCTTAGTAGTAACAGTAACAAGATAAAATAAGGAGAACTTGGAGACAACTAATAGCAAATACAGCCAATTACTAAAACCTACAATTACTCACCGGATATAAATTGTCGTTTTCAGTTGACATATACTTGACACAACCATTTCGAAATATCGAGCTATTTCCACAAAGAACAAGCGAAATGGTAAGTTCGACAACCCCAATCATGAATAGAACACCATGCAAGGCAGCAAGCACCTTTGCTAAATGAATACAGTCGTTGTTGTTCGGAGTGATGGCCGTAGATTTGCAACCTTGTATACTTTTCCCTTTTATTACATCGATGTAGTGAGAAAGTGCTTTGATGTAAAAGGCAAAACTCAACACTGTTGAAACAGTTGTAATTGTGTTCAACCACAAATGGATGTGTCCCTATAGAAGAATATAGTAAAACAGTATTAGGATAGGAAAATAAAACAGTCGCACGATCACTGTCCGGTGGGGGGTCCGGAGGGGGGAGGGCTGAGATTTTAGTAATATTACTTTAGAAATAATAGTTGAGAGGGGGATGAGCATTCTTGGAAAATATTTACATACAGAACTAGCACTTTTTGTTCCTGAGGTCATCCGTGGGCAAACCTTCTGGCTACAGTAACAACAATATGGCTTATTTTGGGATTATGCCACACTGCCTTGCTCTTAATGGCACACTCCAACCCATAACGATACATACCGCTGAGGTTTCCATAGCTTACTAATTTCCACATGACTAAAACTATTTCAATATAAAGTTGGTAAACTAGACATATGTCTTTAAGGCACTTACTCTTATACTTGACTTCTTCAAGGCACAAGCAAGTCCTGAAATTCCATTCGCGCATACCTTGAACAGAAAGTTTAGAAAATTAAGTATCTTGGAGATGCAGCTCACTTGTAAAAGTGTGGTGGAATTGTTGAAATGTGTTGTTTTTTCGCTGATATCAAATAGGGAGATCTGAAGTCGTGTAACACAAATCAAGCTATTTTCTTCTCAGCAGACCAGATAGTGATTTTACAGGGGATTTTAATTTTGATGCACAGTACATTGACAAATGGAATGGAGGTATTTCTCTAGAGGGAATGGAATTAATTCTATAGCCTCTTAGCCTAGCCTAAGAGATCCAACCTTTCCAATTCTTCCGAGGACGTTTATTGCAGATTGGGAATTGCCCATATTTATCGGTTATGTTGTTCCTCACATCATCCAGCTAAAAATTATACGAAAAGCCTTGGCTACACCGTTATAGCAGACAACACCCATTCGAGGCCTTACAGGGGGGCTATATTAAATTCCCGGAAAATACATATTTTCGCTGACGGAGGGGCCAACACTTCCTGACGGGAGGGCTAGAACCCCCCTGCCCCCTCTGCCACCACCCCCGGCCTTTGCAATCGGCAGCTTAGTGCAACATCTATCATGAATAGGTAGAGCAAACCAGCGAATAATACCAATAATGTTCAAGAGGAGTTTAGTGTAACACTTACAAGGCAGCCGTACCAAATGTTGAAGCCACTTTTTGTAAGCCAATGTTGCAGCGATTTGCCTTCGTAGAAAGCAGCAAGTCCAATAGAAATACTGGATACACCTATCATTATGTTTGCCAAAGATATGAAGAATAAAAAAGGTTTTCTTAGTTTTTTGCGGGATTCATTTACTTTGTTGTCCCTCTGTGTCTGTGATGATATTTTAGGCTGCTTGTCATCTTTAGTACTGGACACAACCACATGATTTTTTCCGTTCTTTGCTTCTTCTCCTCTTCCAAGACAGTCAAGAAGACGAAACTTTTTTTGATTCGCACTTTCATTTGAATTATAAGACATCTCTAGTTTCAGACTGGGTTAACTTCTCTGTGCTCTTCGACCTAAGATGGACAACACTTATATTTGAAGGATACAAAAAAAACCATTCATGAATTGGATTTCATGAAATGAATTGGAGCTGATTTAACTGTGGCATTCTGGGGGGGGGGGCATTGGCATTCTACCCATTGGATCTACAAGACAATATTCGAGGCTCATTTCTCCAAATTAGGCCAACCATTCATTTTGCTTCATCTTACTTTTAGGAATGGCTGTTGACCCACCAGAGGAAGAATATTTGGCTATCAAGGGAACTGCACAATTTTGCAAACCAGTATGGATCATAGCAGGTACGTCTCTCCTTTAGACCGTACTTAATTTGCTCTCAGTAAATGAAAGGTCCTCAAACTCAAGGCCCTAACGTTAGCCATTTTAACCTACCAATGGGTGGCAAAGTAAAGTCTACGCAAGCAAATAGTCACTAGCAGTTTAATTTCTATACATAATCTTTCACAACCACAGAGGGATCTTGTTGCATTAATTTTATACAGATGACCGTTGTGATTATTTCAATGAATGGGCGTGATCATTTGGAATTCGTCAGTTATATTTTTGGCAAAATAAGTAAATAAGCATCAAATAAATTACAAAAATAAGTAAAGAAGAATTGCTTTGATAACCGATGAGAAGAGGTTTATGTAACAAAAAGCTCCTAAAAGGCCTTGAAGATATTGAGCAACCTTGGGACGGAAACTTTAAGGACTCTTTCATAAACATGTCCTTCGCCAATTGTTTTAATAAATCTGCTATTTTTTCATCAAAAACAGACAATTTCAAGAACAAAAAGGATCAGTGATCCCTCCTGGCCAAAATGTCACTTTGCCGAAGCAAGCACTAAAGAACAGCAGCCAAGAAAACTAAGAAATAATACAAACCTCTGACAGCTCCTTTGCTTTCCTTGTAGTAAACAAAATGAGGATAAGTTGATAGCTTGCTAAAAAAGCAATCAACCACTGAAGCAAATCAGGAAAGGTGTGAAAATCTACAAGAAACCTTTGCTCTTCTTACGGGTAAAAACAGATGTTTTACGTCATGATATGTAGTCCTAAAACACGGACTATGGAATTTGGAAATGGATACTGAAATATAATGGCAAGAACTAGGGAATAATACAGCAGTTTTGTAATCATCTTTAAATTCCCCCCTTCCCGCTTGCTAACTTTATCTATATCATATGAATGCATTGATCAGTGATTTTAAAATCCTGAAGAATTAAGGAGCTAGTCCAGGTGCATCCAAGACGCTCCATGTAATGGGTAGTTCACTGTCAAATGTAACTTATTCACTAATCGAAATGGTTTCAAGAAGTGCGTCACAAACGCTTAACAAATGTTTTATTCTTTCAATAATTCTTGTAATTCTGAATTAAATTCATGTTTCACCCTCTCATGATAGGTTATCCGAGGCTGCAAAGCCAATGACCTGAGCAAGCATTTCCTACAGCATTGCAGAGGACAAAACTTGTTCTATGAAAGGATTTGAACGACGGAGAGGAAAGCCATGATTGCAAAGTGATAAAATGGAACGATCCAAGTGAGTGTGTAAATTTGTATCATCTGAGAAGAATCTCTCTGAATCCAACATGTTCATTTTAAAAGAAAAATCAGAAGTTTATGCTAAGGGATACAGCCCTAAAACCTAAGTGATTCCTTCCTCGTATTCGCCTGCTTTGGAACTATTCGCTCAATCAACCACTAGCAGAAATGGTCATGCGCATGTTATGCAATATAAGCACCTTGATCTGATTCTGCGTTCCATTCCATTCCATCCCATTCCGTTCCATTCCATTCCACATTTCAGGCTTTTCAAGTTTTAAGACCTATGAGGCGTGAAAGAATACAAAGACTTCTCTCAGCTAACGAGTTGGACTGGAAGTTTAACGTCATTAGCAATTGCCAAGGGAAAACGTGTTACAGCTTTTATTGCAAGTTTCTTCAGGCCGCCTTATTAAAAACAATGATGATTACGCACAGAGAAACCGGTTACTCTACGGACAATGAAATACAGGTGTGGGATTTATAAATAGCAATCATCCCTATGACCGGTATAAACAAAGATTAACGTCATTATTTGCTGACAAGGGAGAATGCTATAAGAAACTTTCTCTGGGCCCTTAGAAAACAATGGATATGTCCCAGGGGGGGCATTGGCGGTACTCTTGTACCCCAAGAAAGGCAGATCCTTTGTTTGGCTACGTCATTCCCAGCATTCAACCATTCCAGATTTGCATTTATGGCAAGCGTTTTTCGTATAAATTCTTAGTCAAGTGAAAACGTTTTGAAACTATCGGCAGGCTTTTACTAAAACTTTTTTCTAAGTTTTGTCAATATATAGCCCTTATTCTATTATCAGCTTTCCCCAAAGGCAAGGGAAGATAAGTCTTTGTAGATCTTAGATTTCTCATGTTTCGAGTTGAACTTTTGATAAATAAATCAGAGATATACTCAAGTACGAGACCATTTAGTAATTTGTACATGGTATAGACAATTTCACTTCTAACTTTATCACTACATAGCTAAATTAAACTACGTATTAGCGGTTTAGGGTTAGGGTTAGGGTTAGGGTCGTAACATACTTATTCAATATCCTTAAGATATCAGCTTTGGTGTTTCCCAGGGTTCTCGGCTTGGTTCTCTTTTATTTTTAACTCATAAAATACCTTACTTTTTCTTTGAAGGAAGGTAATGTGACCATGTAAGCCGACGATACTGGCATTTCTTATTCCTCTACAATTCTAGAAGACATTTGTGACTCTATATTGAGAACTGTATCAAGTGGAGCAATGGTAGTAAGGTAATTAACTTTGGTTTTCTTTAAGCCTAGGCTTGTTTGTGAAGTAGGATAAGACACAAGAAAGACAAAATTCATTAAACATAAGACGAACTGGCATGAAAGAAGGAAAATTCATAAACTCAACATCGCCATATGCTGTCGTGGAAACGAGGGTCTTTTCCTCGCAGTAACCAGTCGTAGAATCTCTTTGATTTCATAACTAGATGGCTGAAAATTTCTCATGTTAAAGAGTATCTCTCAAGTGGTATTATACCTCTCCCCCTCCCAAAAACGATAGCCACAATAAGAGGAAGTTTTAGTGGAAGTTCTTTATTTTTCTATTGAAGATTGTTGTATAAAGCTAATTTCTTTTTAGAGAAGATGGTATAAAGTGTTTAAGCAAGTAGTAAGTAAAGCTTTAAACAACTTGAAAGCTAGATTAAGAGCCTGGAAGAATTCATAAACAACTTGTTTTTGCTAAACGATAAACTTGAACGAGAATGGATCGATATGAGTTGAATGGATCGTATTGCCTGCAATGTTCATATGTTTATACAAAAAATCACCTGAAACTTATTTTAAGTAACATTTTTCGGAGGGGGGAGGGGGGTTCAAAGCTATCTGTAAAATAAACCAGTGTCTGAATCTAACACTGCTGTTTATTTAAGGAGGCTCTACAAAGCCCCTTGAATGAAATGAGAAACATATTTCTGAACATAAGAGGCCATTTGTTACATATCAAATGCATTATCATTTTTGTGTATGATGTATATGAAAGGTTATTGTTAAACTACAATGACTATAAATACCGTTGCTATCATCAGTGCAGGAATGGATATCATTAAAGATATATGCATATAAACGTGAAATAACGCTGTTTAATGTCATACATATTAGTTTTAGAATACATCTGTATTATATTAAATACAAAAGTGTGTAGTGGATCATTTGATTAGATTCCTCGCACATAGGTCATTGCAGGATCACGGATCATTGTTTTGTGAAAAGCAAACAGGTTTTTAAACATAATGTTTGCTCTATCTGAGGCTATGCTTTGTTTTTAGGAAATGGGCGTGTTCATGCAAACTTGGAAAATTATTTTAACTGCTGTAAGGAAAATTGTTCCTAATAAAAATCATTTTCTCGAATTTTGCTGGCAAACAAGTATATTTTTTGGAGAAGTGAGTCATCACCTTGCTCAAGTATCTAATTTTTTGGATTACTCATGATTACTTGGATTATAGATTACAGATCATCAAATCTAGATTAAGGATTATTGATACCATACCGATCCCACTTGGGAGCTATAATCAAGAATTCTGTGTGCTACCCAGTGGCGTAACGGAGCATTGTGGGATCCTTCGTCAAAGTAGGGGTGTGGGGCCCCTGTTTTTTGCAAATCAAGTTTACTGGCTAAGCCCGAAATTACCCTTAACTGCATAAACTTTTTACATACAATTTATAAACAATATTAACTAGCTTCGACATAAGAATTATGAAGAAACGCTTGTATCCAAAAGAATTTCAAAAAATTTCTTTGGGGCCCCTAGGGGCGTTATTGTGTGGGGCCCTTAGCTTTGCGCTTAAAGGTGCACACCGTGCTTTACGCCACTGGTGCTACCCTGTACACTGCCCCTTTTTCTAGATAAACCAAGAGTTACAATGGCGCAATGGGCGCTAAATTCAAGGTTTTCTTGATCACTAAAAGGCTCAGTTTACCTGGCAAATCACCGTTCACATCTGTTGAACCATTTCCTCGTCTTGCCTTGCAATATCAGTCATTTACTGCAGTAAGAGTTTCCCCATAACTTCGTCTTTAAATTCTAAATATAATGATTTACCTTAGCGTGTTTGCTTATTCACCAAGCAGCACCCCAGGTATTCTAAAATGTGGCCAATGAGCATTCCAGCTATTTTTAGTGTTTGCATGAGTTCTTGTTTGGAAGATTTTCAATAAATGCATGAATTATTTACAAAGTAATTGGAAATTAGGCAACGTGTAGTGCTACCAGACCGTCTCTATTCAATATAATCAGCAAGTTGCACACTATGTATTTTGGTTTCATATCGCTTCAGCAGTTTGCGGTAGCAGGCCCTCACGCTGATATCTCTCCTCCTCTTCTTTCGTGGACACGGGAGTCTCGTTTTCACCGTCAGCACCTTCAATTGATTCTGTAATTGATTCCATGGCAACAAACCTGGACCTTTTTCGCTGAGCTGAGACCCTCCGCGATGGCTTGCTTGGTACTCGCTGTGGAGATGCAGGCTTATAAACCTAGTGGGAGATAAAACGAAGTTGATGGAAAAAGGGCTAAAGTGTTGTCACGAATAAAAAATATTGAAACTACAAATCTGAATATATGGCATGGCCTTTCAATGACGGGGGGAGGGGCAGGAGGGTCAGGGAGCTATGGCTTCTTCTTTTCTTGGCATTAATTGAGGAAACACCATTTGCACCTGCTGATAAAATTGTTTTAAGTGCGTTTGTCAACGTCCCAGGACTGACCGATATGTCACTGCGACTTGTAAGTGGATAGAGCCCTCCCATAATTTTCCCTAAAAGTAGAAGTGAGAAAAAAATTTTTACCTCCCTATTAATGTGTAGTTTTACGTCAAAATCGAAATTTTTTCTCTGAGAGAATCCCTAATCCCGTTTGTAGATTAATGGCCCAATGTTTTACGGAGATCTCGCCTAACCATGAATAAATGTGTGTTTTTTTATGTGATAAAGTGTGCTTTCACGTTTACTGAGTTGGGAGAAAACAGCTGCCCCTTTTACCGGTAAGAAATGAAGTCAAATGCGCAGGCGCCAGTACCAAGCGGCATTTATGCTTGAAATTGTCAAATGTGACCGAGCAAGCTGAACTCTCTGTTGCTGGATGAAATTTTTGCAATGCAAAGGGGCTTAAGGATCAGTTTGGTCCATTGATTGATGTACTTACTTTTTCACATACTTTAACGGGTTTCAGCGGAGCTGGGTCGATGTGGAAATCGTGATACGTTGTACTCATACCCGATGGAAAATATGTTGATCCAGGGTAATACATCGAGCACTGAAAGTAAGAGGATAAAATGATTTGACGTAAATAAACATTTGATGCTGGCATTAAGGAGTCGGGATGCAATTCAGAACTCGGTACAAACATGCAGGCCTACTGATTTGTAGGAGGCGAAACCCATTGACAATCATAGTCTGCTAGCGAATGACAATGCTCTTGTCTTGGCACGTGGGTGATAGCAAAAATAAATTAGTGAATCTTATTGGTCAATCTCATAGTCGCCATAGAGATCATGATAAGCGTTTTTAATAAGACTACTCTATGGGTTTATCTTATCTTAACCAGTTCAAGAGTGACTGCTAGAGCTTTGTATTTAAAGTAAAAGTGACCAGAATGCAGAATCTTCGAAGGACCAGAAACTTTAAGGTACGCACGTTCTGTGATGTCATAGTTCTCATGCGAATATGCACTGGTCACAAAGTCAATGCAAAAGCCCCTTGCGAGCTACTAAACTGTATACTCTCATTGAGTTACACGAAAGCCTTCCTTACTTAAAAGCTTCTATCATGAAGAGTTAATTACTTCTGAAGATGGGGCTCTCAGACGGTACAATTTTATTCAACTTTGAGGCTCTAGACTACCTTTGTCTCTAGACAGCAGTTCACGTGAGTGGAAAATTTTTGGTAGGCCTTACAAATCTAGCAGTGGTATTTCTAGACAGCAAATAAGCTAATGCTAATGAATACTTTTTGTTTACATTGATAAAACAGCATTGTTGGATGACAGAGTACTAATAACTATTATCGTATAAGTAAATGATAAATCTCACCTCAGGTGCTTGTGCGTTATCACCAGATAGGAAGATCTTTTTACAAAATATTCTAAACGCTGAGCTGCGAGCACATATCACAAAACAAACGAAAATTTCAACAACACTGGATACCAAAAGGATTCCATACAAAGCTGCTATTTTAGTGGCTAAATTTTCATATTGCGCATTGCAGTTATTGTAATATGATTGGATACTACATTTCACCAAAACCGTCCCTTTTCTTATTTTGTGATAGTGCGTGACAACTTTCCCATAAAAAGCAAGGCTTGCAATTGTCAGTAGAAGGCATGCAGTGTTTAATAAGATGTGAATGATCCCCTGAAAGTAGAAAAAGAAATATATATAAAAAATTGTCGTCAAAAGTTTCAACAATGAGTGAAAGCATAATGAGTGCTACTTGCAGAGTAGGAAAGAGGGTAACCAGAGGGACAATTGCTTCACAAATTTTGGCAAACAATGGAAAAGTGCCCCTTTCAACACAAAAAAATTCACCCTTCTTTAAAATGCCCCTTCTTGTACCTGGCCAATTTTTCTGATACTTCTTACGTCCATGAATATTTGTACCTGAAAATGCTGCTTGCAGTACTTCCACAATTCGATACTGGTATTTTGATTTAATGTATTTCGCAGCAAAATAAAAACAACAACATCCATGGCTATATGGATAACAATGATGATAATACTAAAAAGTAACAGTGCACCAACGACGTCACAGAATGTGCGTGAGTACCAGTCATTCAAGTAAAAAATTCATATTCTGATGATCAAAACAGGCGATATAGTGCAATACTATAAAGAGTATTAAAACCTTACTCTTGCTTTTGACCTCCGCCTCGCGAACTCCAACCCAACAAATCCTGTGCCAAGTACCTTTAAGAGTTGATAAATAAACACGTTAGTCTATTATCTTTCACAGACAGCCCACCGTCTATCTATGACAGGAGTCGTTGCCCTTCCTTCTTTGCTTAGTAGCATTCCCCTGTTACATCGTTAATGACCAGAAGAGGCAAAAATTGAATGAAAAGTTAAAGATTTACCAACGTGCAACCACCTGTATCCCTTATTTAAGCACTCAACCTTCTATGAAAGTCACCAAAGTTAGGAGGATATCTTAAAAGAAAGGCGTAAGAATGGAGAAAGACAAGATTGCAGAAGCTCACTTGGATCTTTGTTGGGCTGCCTAACACTCACTCTCACCTCTACAACCAACTGCGTGAGTGAGTTGTGTCTTTTGGCATTGCTCACATCTGGCTTACTTATGTGTAATAGCACTATAAATTTCATTTTATGAATGTTTAGAAGTAGGTGAATCCAGATATAGCGGGGATTAGTCTCTCACCTTTTAAGAAATAGCCCATTCTCGCTGAAAATAATTTGAACAAATGATCCCTCCGTTAATGAAGGGGTTAATGTCGATTAATTATGCTGTTGTGATAAGTTTTCAAGAAAGTAAAACCCTCAGAAACAAATGCATTACGTCATTAAAAAATGTCTCTTTAAAAAGCTGCGCAGAAAAGTTTCTTAATCTAGTCACAAAATCATACAATATATACAACGTAGAGTAAAAGATAAGCCAACCAAGATGACTATAGCCAAACAACAAAAATCGTATACTTACGAGGCACCCATACCAAATACTAAAAGCGCAGCTTGTTAGCCAATGGGATAGCTCCTTGCTTTCAATAAAGACTGCTATTCCAAATGCAATATTCATTAATCCCATGGTGAGATTTGCCACTGAAAGCTTTACCAACCATCGTTTTTTCGAAGGGCGTCTGCATTCTTTTTCCTTTTTAACGTGCTTGTTATTTCCATTCTGTTCTGTAACTTTAGTAGGCCCTTTGATCTGCTTTTCAATATTCTCGTTACTGTCTGCATTCTCCGAATCTGATCGTTTAAACTCGACAGGCACTTCGTCCGTTTTTGAACTGGATGACATAATGAACCTTGGCTCGAGGATTTGAAAGTTTTAGGACTTCAACCCAGCATAAATCTCTGCTATTGCATTCTGATCTACCAAGAACTACCAACTACATCTAACTGAAGATTGTGCCCTGAAAGAAAAAGGCTCCTTGGATTATTGGTATTTCGTTTGCATTCACACTGTGTAAAAAGATACACTACCACATTATTTACCACACTTGCACGATCAGAGCACACCTGTTGAAAATTTGTGAAGCTTGAGTCCTTGTTAAGTTGGTAAAATTCTTTCACAAACATTTTAGTTTCCATGCCCCCTCCCAATAATACCCATTTTCGAAATAGCCCCAGGGGCATATTTCAAGTAATTATTGAGAATTTTTGTCAGGGGTATGGAACTTGAAATACCTCATTTAAATACGACAGCATTTTCCTGCATAGAAAACCAATCTTGTAGTGCAAACCCTCTCTTACAACAGTTCCGTCACCTCTCCTTTTCCTCGGGATTGGGCATTTGTATGAGTTGGGCATTTTCATTAGTCATTAGTTCATCGTTCAAAATCTAGAATTGATATCCTGTTATGGATAATATATAAAGTTGCTATTAAGGCCTCAGTCACCCATTTCATATTTCATTCTCAGGCTTCCTGCCCCCATATTCAGCGTGTTAAAATTTAGGAATCATTAGTACTTGTTGATTTTTGTTTGCGGTTTTCTTTTTGTTTTCTCTAATTTAGAGATTTTCTTCAAACATATATGTTTGTATCCAATGTAATATCACATCTGTGTTCATGTGAATACGCTTTGATGTAAATTGCTTTCCTTTAGGGTTTTATTCTGTAGTCCACGAATATATAAACATATATGTAATCTAACATGTTGATATTTGCTAAATTATTCTAAAAGATTACAGGTAGGATAATGAGATCTTAGTTTGCCAACCATTTAGTAACTGAGTTAACACCCTCTATATGAAGAATTTATTAATGGTATGTATATACAGGGCATTGTGGTGCAGAAGCTTTTATTCAATCTGCACTTCCCTCTTGTCCGGCCTTTCTATGTTAATGTGGCACCTGCCTAATTTTAGTTGTTCTGTTAGTGAATGGGTGAGAAGAAGCTTCCCAAAGCTGGTCCGCAAAACGGTTTTCTGGAAAGCACGTACCTATTAAATTTATACCAAACTAAGAACGTTCCTCAACTTGCTAGAATTTCAGCACCGCTGCCCACTTTCTATGTTACCTGAAGAACAATTTTGCCAATTCAGGCTAGAATTAAAAAACCAAATCACCTTCTGGTTATCTCGAATGGATTCCGCGAGAGAAGTTATGCTTATCCCTATTTTAATCTAATTTTCTCGATTTTGAATAGAAATGGGCCTGGCAAACAAGGCAATATGAATTGTGTTATTATTTAGGTATTTCATGGTAAAATGCAACTCTCTCCATTCTTGGGTTAAAGGGGGCGGATCTTTTTCCTTCAATTAAAACTGGTTCAGGTACACTCGTCCCAGAATAACTGCAATACAGTTCAAGAATACAGTAAGAACATACCCACTGAAAACCATAAGGTATTCTGTCTGGCTGGCCTCTTGGTAAATTATCTTCTATGAAAGTGCATGGTATGGACTGCAAGGCATAAAAAATCGAGTGAAATAAAAGAATTGACCGATTTCCCACCGACGAAACAAGGCTACAATACCAATACCCTAGTTTACGATTTATATTAGGCGTTTAATATAACAAAGTTGCAGAATTTATCCTCTTTGAGCTCTCTGCTTTCAAACGTTTGGGCACGTTTTTGTAACAATATCAGTAATATTAACAGCAAGCATACCAACTCTCTATCATAGAAAAGTACGGTTATATTCAAGTACACTGTGCTAACTAACATAGGCGGTTTTGTCATTATATGTTTTAGCCCTCAAATAGTTTCCAGTTGAACTGTTGACCTTTGGCTCTGCGAGTTATAAAACGCTTTAACCGGAATTATTTTTACGTCGATAGCCGGATGAAAAAAATGAATGACTATTTCCTTTGGTGTTTCTACGCTGTGCGGCGTGACCAAAGTCTTTCATTCCCTCCTAGGGATAAAGAGAAAACCGAGAGGAAGGTCACTTACGACGTAAGCAAGGTGGCAAATATGATCCTTTTGTCTGCAGGAACCAAAACCAGGTCATATGATATTTTTGAAGTAGCGGTAAAAGACAATTTCTTTTGGCACCAGGTAGGGACATGACACAATGAAATGTTATAGGCGGTTGACGAGGAGGGAAAAGTAGGCACTAACCCACCGAGAAAAATGGGCCAAAGGGGAAAATTTCCCGCATCAACAGGTCAGGAAATAGTAAAAAAAGAGGAGGTACGTCACAGAAGGGCCAAACAAATTGAGCGTGTCTCTTCTTATGTGGACGGGGTCCAAAAAAGTTTTAAAGTTTGCCTACAATTTTGCCGAAGATGCAAAGATTGACAGTTCCATCATGTGCAGTAATGTGCACACCCCCATTAACTAAACAAGCAACTACATAAACCGTAACTCAAGTAACCAAATAACTATCAAATGGTAACGAATATTTAACAAAACAAATAACGTAAAAATGTAGACTCCATAACATTTCGCCCCACTTTCTTAGAGTATGAGACGCTAAAAACGACGATAGCACATTTGAAATATATGGGCCTATATCTCGATGCACATTTCCTTTCACCTCACGGTCTTTCTTCGACGTATCTGGGCTAAGTGGGCTAAAAATTGATGTTAGTATGCTTAAAAATGGTGTTCTTTGTTCGAAGATGCTTGCAGCTTTTCTGTTCATGTAAGCTGTTCATCTTAATTTACAAACGGTCACATATACAAATCATTTTGTTCACTTGAGTCTCGATCAACGTTTTATTTGCCTTGCAAATTTCTACCAATACAAAGATTCGCATTCTACATTCTACACATTTTGCAGATTAATCATTACTAAAAATGCTTATATACCAATCATTATTATCACTTACATTTGAATTGTGATGGCAAATTATAAATTTACCTTCTACCGGAGGTTCACGGCTTGCTGACTTTCTCAAATTTAACCGTTCTAAATGATTAAACGCAATATGATCCACTCTCTGCGTCATGCCTTCATGAACGTATTGTCATGACAAACAAATTTAGTAAAAAGCAAATTACAGAGTAATAAAGCCAGTTGATTGTTATACCAAAGAGAAAAACAAAAGTGTGCTATAAAAGAAAATAAAAAAAAAGAAATAAATGAGCAAAACATAGAAATGTTATAAGAGCATTATTTATCAGCATTATAGGCTGTAATCAAATTAATTGGTGTGATAATGCATTGAGTCTCTTGTTGTTTTGATTGAAGCACCCTTCAACATGCATAATTCGCGAAAGCTAAATTCGCAGGGGGCTGCGAAAATACCGACCATTAGAAAAATTGATAGGGGAGGAGGCTAGGTAGAAAAACTAAAGATATCATTTTCAGGAAATTTGTGTCACAAGTGTACCATTGCAAGTGTTAAGTAAAGGATGCACGACAAAAATCAGATTATATAATCTTGGTTGATGATGCCACGAGATGTTGTCTGTATTTCATTATTGTTTGGTAATTGACTTGCGTTTTATATTAAGAGTCTTAGTATTCAAGGTTTCTGCATGAAAATTCATTCCTTAGCATAGCAGAAATGCCTGCTGCAATAAAGGGCAAGGGGTCAAGTCTGGAAAATGGGGTAAACAACAGCAAAATAATCCATCATTTTTTGAAGGGCAGAAGGCAGTAGGGGTCATTGCCCCTTTCGACACCCCAATCTTCGACGCCTGGACAGGCCCAGCTCCATACTAGGACAAGAAGGAGGGGGGGGGGGTTAAACCGTTCAATTACTAGTGACTTGTACATGGAATGCTAACCAGGCACCCTTCGCCTACATACGGTACAGTTTTACGCAAACTACTTCCCTAAACACTGGCAATATCTTTTCTGCTTAAACCCTTCATCGATTTTCACATGGTTGATCCATAAGCAAATAGTTTGTTGCTTTAGGGGTAATTTGGCCTGGAATTGATTACTGAGCTTTTTTAAGTCGTACAGACTAAATTGGCGGGCCTTCAGCCAAAAGGCGTCATAACAAAAACAGGCTCACATTAGCAATTCTAAATATATATAGGCTTGGCAACAAATTCAGTATTCGAATTAGAAAAGAGTTAATGACATGGATCACATCCAAATAAAATTATGATGTGACATGCAAACATGATATGAAAGCAATATGATATATTTACAGACAACCTTAGGTCAGAGGGGTACACAAAATTTTTGGTGAAGGGTTGGACTCTAGCTGGACAGAATTTTAGTTGATCAATTGGAACCGACTGGTCATTTAATGTGCACTGGATGGAATCTTGAAAATTTATTCTGTTTCGTTTATCTTGAATTTTTATAAATGGTGAGGTTTTTTGTAGGTTCGTAGACCAATATTCTTATATAAATTATATATACAACATTTCTGGATCGACTCAGACAATATTTTGGGATGTGACACCCCCATGCCTCCCTAATGCGCGTTCCTGCCATAGGTTTCAAAAGCTCTTCGAGGTGCCAATGCTGTTTTGATATAAGTATGTACCGTTGTCTGCAAAGGTGGATCAATGTTTAGAAAACCTTGTGGCTAATAGGAATTAGTTAGGTGACAGCACAACCATAATTAGATACAAAAAAGGATCAGTTGATCGAATCATAGTTAACATTTGTATTAAAATGTTTGTTGAGTCCATCAAATATTTGAACAGGAAGTTATACTTTGCTATAAAAATTCATTAGGGTCCTATACGGGTGTCACGAAAATTCAGAAATTAAGAAAACTGCAAGGGAAAAACATAAATTGAACAGCAAAACAACTTGATGAAATGAATGTAAATGGTGCTCTACGCAGATCATGAGTATTTTGTGTTTATATTTGACACATACACAGCACAGGTTAAAACTGAAAACTCCATTTTACCTGGTTAAAATTGTGCAGTGAGCTTGCGTAAAGAAATGCATCTTTCAAACCTTTCTGCAACCCACAAAGACCATGATCGCAGCTGAGTTGACTATCTAATTGCAAGGAATCAATCTCACATTCTCAATATCATTTTCACTGACTTTTGCTCGAATTTAAAACTTGTTCACAGTGCTTCAAAACGAACAAGAAGATCAAAGCACATGCTAGGCCAAGATAATTGTAAACAAACACAGGGAACTCAAAGCTTAACGCATTGACGTCATTTAATTCCGGTTGGGAGGCAGGGAACCCAGTTGTATGAATGTTATGCAGGTGGGCGAAAATCTTCAAATTATTTGTGGCAGATTCCCTCTTTCAGGGACGCCGGATTATATATGTTCAAGTGAGGGACTATTGTAGATTGGGCGTGGCCATATTTAGGCGTTGTCACTCAAGTTCATGTTGGTGCTCCTAGAAGTCGATAAAAAGTCATGCTATTTGATGGGAAGAATGGCCAGTATAACAAGTGCAATAGGCAATGGTCAAATAGGTCCAAGGAAATCTTTCCATCATTAATTTTCCCTGAACATCTTCTTATTCTAAGAGAAAATATCGCATTTTCCAAGAAGTAAAGGCTTGGGATATTTTGTCATTAGAGCTGATAAATCAATCCGACATCCTTCAAGAGAAGAAGGGAACAGTACCTTTTGTAGCCTGCGTGCAGACTTTACTTTTGCAAAACGCATGATCCATAAAGAAAGTCTCTAGCTATATTTCAATGTACTTTGAGCCCACCTTCTTCCATTTCTTTTTCCAAAATTATAGTATTCAATGATGTGAATGAATATCTGTGTCCATAATATGCCCGAATAGAATTGTTACATATTCTAAAGCAAGCACTTAAATGCCAAGGCCACCTTATCTCCAACATGGCATCCCTTGTGCGGTGGTATAACATTACAAGGTTTTTCTCGGGTGAAAAGCATGGTTTCTCTGTCACTTTTGTAAAAGCGGTGAATCACGTATTGGAAGTAAAATCATGTTTTCTATTTTTGTATTCAACATTATTTGACAACAAAGTTTCACATCCAACTGTGAAAAAAATAAAAAAGGGTAGACCAAAAGAACTGCATTATTGCGCGTTAACGCTGTAAATTTCTAAAGTTAAAATCTACACTAAGTCGGGAATACTTCCTAATAATAAAAATAGCAACTAAAGTAACATCACCCCAAGTAGTATTTGCTGGTTATCTTTATTGGGTAAACTGCTACCTATTTCATAATAATAAAGCTGACCAAGCTTCCTATTAAGCAAAAAGGTGGTGGCTTTCATTTATGGGGTAAATGGAACCAGTGGCGCAACCAAGATCATTTCTTGGGGGGGGGGGGGGCACAGAACCAATGAAGCAAAAGTGGAAATAAGACCTTACAGATTTGTCCTTAGCAAAGGCACCAAAATTTCTACCATTTGGGGCAACTCCCTCCCCCCTCCGCCGTTGCTCTGCCTGAAACTCAAGAAGCACTTCAAGGGGTTAGAAAATGAAAATCATCAATCTTCACCATCACCAGCTTCATTAAACCTCAGAGCTTTCGTGGCTGGGGGCCAGGGGGCAGTGGCCCCTCAAAAATCTTATCGGATGTGTTGGAAACTTTTCGGTCTCATTCATCTTGTTGGAAAAATTTCAGAATCTACTCTAGAGCAGTAATTTCTTCCACGTAGTGTAATGTATTCAGCATCTCTCTGTTATTTATTCAAATTAGAAAAATTTTATCGGAAATTTTCTATACTTGGACCCCGGAAACAGAGGTCATGCGAAACCCCTGCATAACCTGTATAAATTGATATAATTATAATTATAATATTATCATAGACGTCAAACCATTACTTGTGTAGAAGTTAATTTGTTTGTAACCATTTTTCAGGTTCTGATGACATAAACAAGAATGAAGAAATCAGCATTCTCAAAGTTTGCTGAGTAGATGAAGAAATCCAAGGGTGATCAAAGTGGCACAATAAGAAATGATTTCAAATCGCGTCAAAAGACATGAATTTATAGTCAAAGTTCTATTCACTAGCTTCAATAAAAGTCCAAAGGCTAAGGCCCAGCCTGCAGTCAAATACCGTTAAGTTTATTTTGCAAACTCTATTGAAACTCTTTTGAAAACTCTTTTGTTCACCTTTTTAAATCTCCCTTTGCAAAGGTGTGAATCCTTTTGACCATTGGGTTGAGCAACTCTTCATTTTTTCCTAATCGAATAACACCACCAATTTTGATGAATTTTAAACAGTAATTGTTAGCTACTTAACTGCGTATTGTGGAATTTTTTAATAATTTTCTTTTAATTTTTTGTGAAATTATTCACAATTTCCCTGCCCGACCTCCAAGAAATCCAAGTTTACACAAAACGCCTTCTTTGTTTCACTCACAAAAGAGCAATTAATACGGGAAAACTCGATTTTTGCTCCTATTTCATACCCAATTTCCAAGATTTGCTTGTATAAAGATGTAGGACACTTTTCTCCATCCATAGATATTTTTTTCAAATTTTTCGGACACTGTTTTGTGATGTTATGCCACTTTTTCTCCGCCAATTTCTCGAAAGTCCCGTTTTACACAAAGAGATTCAAAAATAACAATGGCGACCTCGTTCTGAAAAGACAAAAGAAAATCGGTTTTTTGCAGTGAATTCCGAATTTTCGAAAAGACATACTCTATTTTATAAAATCACAAGAAGAGCCATTAGATTCTGCATCGTTTGATGTATAAAACGCATAATTTTTGACAATATTGACGGAATAAAAAAATATTTCCTAGTTTCATCCATAATGGCGGAGAACAAAAGAATTAGTGAAATTTTTTTTTCAAAATGCGTCGCAGCGTCAAGGGCCAGAACTGGATGCGGTGGCGCTTTGGATTTCTTCGCTCCTCGGGTTGATTTTCTTGTTTAAAAGTTCATGAAAATTTGGGGGAATCGTGCAATAGAATTTTTATCTGGTGATATTCACATTTTTTATCTAAGTTAGAAGTATTTTCGATCACCACCTTGAATTTTAAGACATTCTGAATCAAACTTAATAAAAAATTTTCCGTTTTTCAAATATATCTAAATTAACTTGTTCCAAAAGCCGCATAAATTACTTTTATTCGCAACTATTGGATTTGCGATGAATTTTTCTTTACAAATAATTTTTTATCAACTTTTTATGTTAGCTTGTCAAACATGATTTTTTTTCAATGTATTTCGCCTAGCTGAAGATTTGCTTTAATGGACAGATAACTGTGTACTTTTGAATTGCGAGAAATTTATAATTGATTTGATATCGAAGTAAATCCGCTTAGAAATTCCTTTATTGATTGTTTAACAAATTTATTGAGCAAATTTCTTGTGAATTTTTCTCATATTCTCTCTTCGCCGAACCAACAACTGAATTTTGTATCATCCGAAGTATCATTGTTAGATCCAAAAATCGACTTAAGGGCGGGTGTGCATTGCTATATTTGCAATAATCGGAAGGCAAGGAGACAAAAAATAGTGCCAGTGATCGCATAACATACCCAAGAAAATGGCATCCAAGAGTTTATGAAGAGCAATTCACTCTGTTTGGAAGTATAGAAAAGAGATTCCCATGGGCTACTGAGTCCAAATCTGCACTGTTTTTGATTGAAGCAAATTTAAAAGCGTGCTTACGTGTGTACAGATTAATCTGAGGGGAACACGGGAACAAAGAGTAAAACAACAGAGAAACAGCTGATTTGATAATTAAAAATCAAAATTGCTAAAATGCAAAAATTATGGGTTCAACATGTCCCCAACGAACAATTCCACGATGCAATGGTATAGATTCTTCGATCAGACCAAATGCACCCTGTAAAATAAATAAAACTTTTGACAATGTTGCCGGCCTAGTTTGGGCGAATTAAAGTGACCGGCTAATTCATTTATGTATTAATTCGAGGCATAAAGGACGAGAAATTGACGTCAGGAGCCAAGGTTAAGGTGTATCATAATGGGGAAAAGAAAACCGACAGTGTTCTACGAAATCATTTGCTTAAAGTAAATTTAAGGGTATCAGAAGAGCTTGCAGATGCAAAATAATGTTTTGAAAGCATAAAATATTGAAAATTAACGAGGACATATCTAATCAAAATTTGATTTATGGTGGTCCTAGTGCCCTATACAATAGATCCATAGGTCATTGCGAGCAGGGGTATAAAAAGCCTTGCTTAGAGTGTGTTCATCATTGGCATCTTTGAAACAAGTTGTGGAAGGAGCTTAGAAACGTTTTTCAGATTTATCAGGTCAGTGGAAGGCAAGCATGAAGCCGAATATTGCTGCTCCGACAACCAGCATCGTTTGACTTCTTTAATAATAGGTAACAATCATTCCTATGATAAATATGATTTATTTTGCATTTCTTCCAGGCATTTGAGCTCTGAATTTTGATGATTTCCCTGGTTTTCATCTTACGATCGTAAACGGGCGTGCTTCGGTACCAACTTGCAATTTTTGGTGAGTTCCATTTGAACTAATTTACAAAACTTCTCTAAGTTCTGCAGTTTCTTCATTTTAACAACTAAATTCTATCGGATTATTTCAAAACTCACCTAATTTTCTTGCATTTCAGGTCAAAATTTCCAGAGCTACATTCTGCACGTGCATGGCTTGTTTATCGCGATGAAGAGACATTTCAATGCATATGCCAAGCTGAGATGTCCAAAGATACCTGGAATATTAAGATAAGTTTATCCGATTATTCTATTGCATAAGAGGTAGAAAATAAACAAATTTTGGTTTCATTTACTCAGTTTGCTCTAAGAGCAATTTTAACATAAGCTTAGGGTCGCAAATTTCTTCAATGTGTCTAAAAATCAAACGGTAAACAACAGGTTCGTCAATTATTTTCAATAAAAGTGTTATTCTCATAAAAACGTTAGTGGAAATGGTTTACAAAGAAAACTTATCTCTCACAAATTTCCTATCTAATTCAACTCCACAGAAATAAGTAACGAATAGGTTTTTCTTCGATCTTGATACTTGATTCATTTTCTAAAATTACTCATCCTCCAAAGCCGACCTGCTGCTAAAAAGCAAAGCACGAAAGAAGGCAGGCCCCTCTAGGGAAAGTAAAAACGACTTGTGTAAGAATTTATTCAAACGTTGGAAAAACAATACCAGCAGGCTCTTTCAAATTGGACAATTCTATTGAAAAGGACCAAATCTATAGTATTTGTTTGGAACTTCAAATAACCCACTTAAATATAAAAAACTCAACCACTTCAAGGCTGAAAACACGTTTTGGTCTTACCATGAATCCAGCAAGATTTCGATGATACAAACGTCATTTACTCGTTGATATCACGTGCAAATGGAATAAAAATGGCGAAATAGGCAGGACAGATTCAAATAATCTTGTATACACATATAAATTAAAACAACAATTCAAACTATATTACCAGATGTTTAAGATGACAAGATGACACTCACTGCATTTTGTAATAAAAAAACTGCTTCTACTAACTTCCAATGATCTAAACCAGTGACTTTGCACCACTTTTAGTACCAAGAAGCGTTTTCAAATCGTATAAGCTAACAAGCTGCAACGCACAGTGCAATGAAATATATTTAGAACTTCAAGTACAAGGTCTTTTAGTACCTGCAATCTCCATAAACCTATCGTTACTATAGTGCATAAACTTATCTTGTGAGCTTGTTAACGCGTAGGTTTCTGAACGATCCAATTTACATGAGTCATTATCAACATTTTGAACATAAATGTTGCATTTAACGACACAAAGGTTGATATAATTGGCTTGTGAAAAGTGAAGGTGAAGAAAACCCATTTAACAGAATGCTGCAAAATAAGGCAATATGTGGCTTTTTGAAAGCCATAAAAAGAGGCACACGAAACAATGTCCTCTACGGTTCGGCCACAAGACAGCCTTAGCTAAGGTACGTTTTTCACATCAATCATGCATTGAGATAATGAAATACGACATAAGAATTTAGCCATTTAACTTTCTCTGCGTCCTACAAGGCTCTCGGCGGTCCAGCATGTAGATGATTATATCTACATCATAAGGTGGCATATAGTGATGCTTCTGCGAAGAAAACTTCCGTTTATCAATCTATCAATCTGAGGTGTTCCTTAGATTCTTAAACACAAATAGTCGAGCCCCTTAAAATCTGTATACTCTTGGGAATATTTTCCTTTAATCACAGTCTTAAAACTAGCTTTCTGATTAAAATTGGTCAAAATGACAATAAAAAACTGTTAAAATTATACCAAATATGAGTATTTTGGCTGTATTAAATAAAAAGGCCTATTCGATCTAGTTACGTTAAACCTAAATACGTCTTAAGCGTTCTCTGGCCATTGACAGTTGTAAATTGTCGAGACAATTCTGTTAGTTTCTTCTGGCTTACTGCCCGATTCACGTTTCCAGATCTAACACTTCTCGATGTAACGCTTCTGTGCATTTTGTATATATCATGCCTGTTAAAAGGTAATATAGTATCAAGATAGGTTATTAATTAACTCCATACGTTAAGGTCTTTGCAGTAATGGGTTAAGCTGGAGGACTAAAGATCAAATTGATTTTGGCGATAAGAATTGCACGCATTATAATGCTTATTGCCAAGTTCAAAATTTGATGCCTCTCTCAAGATCTAAAAAGAAACATTCGCTTATTTTTCGACCCTTAAAAAAAACTAGAAGAAAGGGTATTTTTAACCGGGTGTCAGCCACGAATACAACTGAAATCCCTGCCAAAAGTCCTGGAACACCAAACAAAATTTTTTCCTGCTATCTGCAGTGCTGTTCCCCCTCAAAACAATGTTGCTTAATCCACATTTCATAGCTAACCTTTGACAGATATCAATTGTAAGCAAAAGTTTAGGCGTTGCTCTTTCCAACCAACAATACTTTTTAGAGAAGAGGCTTGGGGGGGGGGGGGGCAAACCTTAAAGCAATCAGTAACGAATGACTTTTAACAACTATGAGCTGATCCAAGGACTACATTAGTGTTTGTGGTTGTTTGCAGTCATATTTCTCGCAGCAGTGATCTTCATTTTACCTTCTTAAAAATATTGCATCTGATGATAAGAAACAATTTCCTTGCATTTATAAAATTGCCTGTCGTGGATGACATATATTTCCACATCTTCATTTCTGTCTTAGTACTTGATGCAACAACGCATTTCCTAAGTTTACTATGATCACCAACAAATCCCTAGATAGTGATAATAAATGTCATCACTGTAAACTGTGTGGGCATACCTTAACCTGGAAGGCTCATCCTCTACTGCTTTGTCACTGTCATGTGCTCTCTTTTTTGCGAGGTTTGAACTCCTGGAGATAATAGAGAACTTTTTAACCGATAATATTAAAATCTTTTTAATGGCTTCTATCAAATGCTTATGAATGACATAAATGGTTTTCACGATCCATTGCTACTAAAAATTGCTTTTTTTTGTGCAATGTATTTTGGTATATCTCTTTATCCTGATCACGTAAATAGTATTTCTTTTTAATTAGATTTAGGATTTGTTGCTGTAGAAAAAAAAAATCTCAATTATATATAATGATGGGTTTAGTTAGTTAGTTACTTTACTGGTATTGATAGCCTGGACACAGTTACCTTTTATTTCTTCTTTCTTCTCATTCACTCATTCATTTGTTGTTACTGTTGTTACTGTTACTTTAAGCAGTTTGATGCACATTATTTAGATTTATATTGAATTCGGCATGTTATTAACTACATGACAATTGGCTCTCCATAGTTCTTTCCAAGTATCTGAAGCTTATCTGGCGATTTATAAGATTAGTTCTTTAAATTTTAATGAAGTTGGATGATGAATTTCCTGGTTAATAAGGTTTCTGGGTAAATGTAACAGAAGTGTGAATTAAAATGCTCATCGTTCATTAAGATACTTCCATATACTTATAGGCTGAGGAAATCCTATGGAACACTAGAAACGCTGATAAAAGGACGCAAACAACTCTTTACACTTTCAGGTTCTAGAATGATTGTAATGAAGCTAAAAGTGCAAACGGCCATGAGAAACTCAATATGGCGTAAAGACAGAAAGATGAAGAAGATGAAGAAGTTTAGAGACTTGAAGAGAAACTTTACAAAGTTTTTGCTAAGGAGTTGGAACAAGCAATTCAGATTTGGAATAGCTAATCAAAAGGGACATACCAAGCAATGATATCTTGTTGAAAATGATCGCTAAAATGAAATAAGAGTTCAGCTATCGTCCAGGAAATCTATCATTATTTTACGAAATGAACAAAATGACAAATAATGCACATAAAACAAATAATCTCAATACCATTACTGAGATGGCCTATCAATTGCTCAATCACTGCAGATGGCAGAAGGGCCTGAATATCTCATGAAAACAAGCTAATCTGGATGTTAGTCATAGTAGAGTTGGATTAAAATATACCTAGAATCCACCTCCACCGAACAATCTTTTAAAATAATGTTAAATCTCGGCCAGGTGGGACAAAAATCTTTTTCTATGCATAATAACATGACAAAGAAAAATAATTTTTCGATTTGTCAGAAGGATTTTTTACCCATCTAATCGCAAGGAGAAAAGGTAGTAGGCGGACATTAAACAAAGGGAGTAAGTCCCGATACAGACCGATCAACTACGTATGTGACAATATTTTATAGAAAATCTAATCAGGTCTTTTACAAATCGTGTTGATAAACGTATAACATATCTGCTTCGTTATCTAGTGTCAAATACTATATCAAAAATCTCGAATCAAATTGTTAGATATATAATGATGCGATTAAAGATAAATGAAACAGCAAGGTACCTTTCCAAACGATGCGCATCAGACGGATCTATAAGTCGACAAAATGAAAAATACAAGTAAGAGCATAAAAGCTAAATGCTGGGCTTGAAACAGTAAGACGATTAATGGTTCAGTGGACTTGTTTCGTGTGAACAGTTTGAGTTGCCCGTTAACCAAACACGCGCTCGTTGATAGTGGTCAGTCTATCACAGTTGCGTTAATCTCTCCAATCACATATGCTTAAGGAGTGGGGGTTACAAAAAAGAATCCGATATACTTGTTAGACCCTGGAGCACCTTAACAGAGTGCACTTATAAAGATTCGTAAGTTAACCATAACTTTTAACGGCCTGTAACATTAGAGACACTGATGAGGATGATTAAAGCAAGAAAAGAAACAAGGATTTAGGGAATGCCAGTTTGCTCGAGAACGATAACGTGGAATAATGGAAGGAAGGAAGGTGGTAAAAAGCTAGGGATAAAGAAAAGCAGGAAATGGCAAGCTGGGTAGCAATAAAGCAAAAAAGCAAGAAAGGAAAGATGGGTAATAAAGAAGCAGGCATACAAGGAAGAGTGCAAGTTAGCAAGGAATAAAGAATGCTAGCAAGAAGGCAGCTAAGCAAAAACAATAAGTAAACATGGAAAAGACAGAGAGAAATTAAAAGCAAGTAAGATAAAAAATGGAAGATATAAACATGCAGTATCATGGATATGAGGTAAATGTAAATTTAATAGAGCAGGAGGGTACTTAGGAAGGAAGCGAAGAAGAAGAACGAAAAAATGCTGCACGTATAATTAAATCTCAACACTTGAACTCAGATTGGGCCTTGGGTCTGAAGAACTGATTTGTCAAACTATTAATTATCAATGAAAGATAGAAATTTCGATGTAACTCACGAAGCACTGATAGAGAAGTTGGTCGTTGGGAATATTTCCATGAACGAGCTGGTCTCTGAAAACAAATTTAATGTAGTTTAAAACAATAAATCATCTAGCTTTGTATCAGGGTCCCTGAGGAATGGAAATAACTGCATTATGTTAAATATAATAAGAAACAAAGGTTATTGGCGTATTAAGGGAAAGATCTGGAAACGAATCATGTCCTGGTTATATCAACAACTCACATCGTCCTCCTTCTAGAAAATGCTACTATCTATCTATCTATACTTTTTTATGCACAGAAGCCAATATATGGCTATTACGCACAAGTTAGTGGTTAGTGATGTAAATTTGATGGATGGCGGATATATGTATATAAACAATTTGAAATTATTTTCCCTTTGTATGGATACTGTCATTTACAGTTCGTAAATTTTCAATTCCACGTAAAATTTCAATTTCATTTCAATTTTACATTACTACGAGTTGATACTTACTTATATATGAAGAATGTGGTGTCAGTCTTAGTTTGCCAAAATAGGTCATACGTACCTCATCCATTTCCAACGATTTTATATCAGGTTTGCTATAGTATGGTGCAAGATTATTGAAAATATCAGGTGAAAATGGCCTCCTAGAAGAAAAATACGACAGCATGAGCTTCGATTCAGTAAAGTGATACCCTTCAGAGTTTCATAGATAATTATGGCAGTTTATCATGGTGACCTTGTCCGTAAAAGTATTTGTTTTCATTCAGTTAATTAGAAAGTCGTTTTATCTTTACAAGGTAGAAATCATCTAGCTTTTCATCGGGATCTAATTCCAAAGGTGTAAGGATGTGTAAAACATCTCGTCCAATATTTCCAGGCTATACCTTTGAATTTGAAGATTACCATTAAAGTTAGTATTATGGCAGATGTATGAAGACTTTGCTGAAACATATCTTGAAACGTATCCCAAAGTTTTGCAAGCCTGTTAATGATTGATTTTGAGTAATGATTTGACACGTCATAACTGATCGATCATATACATACTTTGATGACTGTGTCGACGTTTTCAACCAAGCAGATTTAATCCTGTAAGTATCAATTACATAAAAAGATCTGTCTATGAGTTGCTTAAAGGATCTTTTAGAGTGATTCCCTTTCATTTTCTAAATGAGTAAGACAACCATTGCTCACATGTAATTCCCCAAAGCTTTTGAAAAAGGGAAACGCCTATAGAGTGCCTCGTTTAGGGAGATTTGATACCTGCGTTGATGCTTTAATCTATGTCTTTTTTGTTATTGAGTGGTAGCTAAGCACCATATAGATACAGAAGGTGATGTATAAATTTGTATTATTTTTCAAACAATGTTTCTATCTCCTGTATTTCTAGCACTCGCATTCTTCTATAGCATCAGACAACGAAAAATATTTGCAAAATTACATATAGCAAAGCATGGAAATGGCATAAGAAATGATACTGTTTTCCTATCATCCCTATAAAATGTAGATTGAGATTTTTGCAATGACCAGTTGGAATTTCTATGCAGGGTTTGTTGCTCTGCAGAATCTTGAATTGTTACACCTCAGGTGTTTTTTATATGAATGTGAGACACAAAGTATCTTGCATTTTATGCAAAACATTTGGGAGTAGCAAATGATTTCTCACAAGATTTGACCAACCAACAAAGTATTACACAGAGACTAATGACAACTTTTACCTCAAAGTACAAACTAACAAAGACTATCAAAAATATACTTTTAGGACACATCATGTGGAGAAAGTGAACAGACCTGGAAAGGTTGGGGAACATCTAGTTAGGGACAAATAAACACAGACGAAGAAAATGGAGCTTGAAACTGCATGTTTTTCAATGGCCATGTGCAAGACACAAAAAGAGGAGTGCAAGTTAAGATGAATCATCAATATTTTCACATGAATTGCAGCAAATGAAATACAGCATAAAACTTACAGCTTTGGTCTTTTTGGGAGAAGCCTCCTTTGACCTCTTCTTCCTTGCTTTACTAGTCTTCCACTCTGCACTATGTGTGCATTATCACTTAGTCTAGTTTCTTGTGCGCATGTGCAACTGCTTACAACAGAATCTCTACCTGCTTGTAAATCTTCATCTTTAGTGTTAGTTTCAATAAAACTGGTTTCTTCCATTTCATTCATATCTACAATAACTGCTGCATTAGAAGTTGTTGAGCTTTCTTCAGATGTGGGGTCTGTTTCTAGATCTTGACTAGCTACTCCTTCTAATTGTTCAGTATCTGTCAATATGTCAACATGATGTTCATGATTACTATCATTGTCATCTACCATGCTTCCATCATTTTGCTCCTGCTCTTCCAACAGTCCATTCATATCAACAGATACACAGTGGCTGCTTTTACTCTCATCTTGATTTTCTTCTTGTGCTTCTATTGGGTCATCGTTAGCGTCAATACAACTTCCAGTTGCTTCGTTGCTATTGCATTCTTCTACAATACAAATGTGAATGCAATTTCGGATTATTGAGATGTGTTTTATCATAAAAAGAAACAAGAGAACCTGTCCTTCAAATGGTAATAATACTGATGGTACAAGCTTGCTATACTTGTTAATGAAATAATGAAGGATATAAGATACTCTTTGTAAAGTATGATAGAGAAACGATAAAGATAGAGAAACATGGGAAAGTAGATTTGCAAGCTATCATTATCAAAGATCATGATTTTTTGATACCTTGACCTTCTGCTTCTTCATCAACATTTGCAATGTCCTCGGGATCAATTTCCACGATTGTTGAATTATGAACTTGAACATCTGTCATTTTAGCCTTCTAAATGAAAAAGAAATCATTTTTTCAAAATTAACATTATCAGGGCCTTTGACAAGCTCACAAAATGAGGGAGAGGGGCAAACTTTTATACCCATAAAACATTTCTTGTTGCACAACATAATGCGATGCCTTTCAAAACTTCAAAAATTTGTATGAGTTTAATTATTATGCAATTAAAAATTAACAAAGATTTTCAGTTGTTATAGTAGATGGTGTTTTCAATTAATGTTGAATAAAACGTGAGAAGGGGGGCATGGCCCTGTCACCGTCAGAAGCCCCAACTTAGTCTTAGAAGAATTGCTATAGAAATTTCATGCCAACATGGGCAGGTACCAACAACTGAAAATCAGCGACAAAAGCACCAATCTTTTTTGACATCTTTCCAACAACTCATTGCATAATGTCTGAGGCAATATCAACAAAACTGTTACTTCTTTACACCATAGAAGTCTTTCAAAGTCCATACAATGATTCAATAAAAAAGAAAGAAAAAAACTTGGTTAACCTTCTCTTCATTCTGAATTGCCTCATCAATATTCTGGTTTTGCAATACATCTGGATCAGTAATGCTTAAGGTGCTTCCATCACTCTTATGTATTGTAACGGATGCTGGTATGTCAAGCATTTTTGCATCCTTTGGTGTGATAACAACAAGTTCCACCTCATCACCTGAGTTTTTCATTAACTCCTTGAACCTTTCATGTTCTATACCTTCAATGTCCATGCCATTGCTATGGAAAAATAGGAAAACTTGATCATACTGAACAACATTTAAGTTAAAATAGTTGCAGCTGTCCATCTTTTCAAGGTTGGTAAATGGGTATTCAGGAGAAATCATTAGGGGAGAAGCTTTATTTCCACAGGCCCATTACCTTTATAGTCATTGTGGGTTAAAAATTGAATAATGAAATGAAGTGAAGTGTATAAGATCATTAATTGTATTCCTGTAAATATTAGTCTTTTATATTACACTCCCCAATGGGGGGGGGGGGCGGGCTATGGCCCCCTTTGCCCGACCCTCTAGCGCCTACCCAGTTTCTAGCTATTAATTCAACACCTATGGCAAACAAACTAGTTCTATCATAGTTACATAACTATGCTTATTATGAAAGTTAAAAGTTGTGAACAGATCTCTAGATCGAAAAACACTCAGTATAGTATAGAAGCCTTTGAATAAAAGGGGACCCCTTTTCAATTAGAATTTTTTGATGCAAAAACTTCTAAAAATATAATTCCCACAAGCACCCAGTATGATCAGTAATTAAAACAGTTATAACATACATTGAAACAACTTTATCTCCTGGTAAAACACCGACATCTTCAGCAGCAGACTCTGGGAGTACTTCACTAACTGTCTGTAAATTTTTGTACTCCCGTCCGTTAATCAGCCATCGTGGGCCACCTGGACTTACTTGGCCACGAACTTTAAATCCAAAACTTTGTTTCCTACGTTTAAGCTTTACTTTCCTAGGTTCATTTGCGTATTCTTCGTTTTCCGAGAGTGCCATACTTCTTGATTTCACTCTGTGATTTGCGAGATTTCCGAACCAGTTCCGCTTTTCTCGTCGACCATGTTGAACTCTGTTGTTATGGTTTCAATAGGATTACAGTACCAAACAACGGCAACAACAATATGATTGTCTCTCAACATATGTTATTCTTGGAAATCACAGTGCCTTGCCATGCACCACGGAACGAATATAGGCAGGAAGGAAATACCTTCATACAAAAGCCTCGTGTTTATTCAAATTTTTCATGCCTTATTGCATGGGTTATGAGACGTCATAAACATAATCATCTGCCGTAAATATGCATTGACTTCATAAACAATTAGTGCAATGTGCACCACTTCAAAGAAAATCTCAAACTTGTTACTGTAGCAAGCTTGAAATTCGGCACACGTCTGTTAAAAGCATGAAACTAAACATAGACCATTCTCACTCGACCCAAGCTTACACTTGCAGAGTAATGAATACCAAGAAAACACAAAATCTAACACACCAGTCTATCCAATAAACATTGCATAAAAATAACACTTCTATCACTTCGTGAAATACCAAATAAAAAGCAAATTAAAAAATCCTGACGTAATTGGTAGGTGAAACAATTCCTTTTTAAAAATCTCTGTGCCTAATTTCTCTGGCATAGTATATGTCAATAATCATTAATAGTAGCTTCTAAATGCTACTTTTATCAGCATAATTGTTTCTACAAAGAACGTAAAAAGGAAAGCTTCATTGTGACGTCATATAAGCAATAATATAATTTCATTACATAAAATTACGTGCAATACAAAGTTAGTCTAATGCACAATCACAGAGCTAGAAGGCATTGATAACAAATAAGTATAAAATTGTTGATACTAGGAGCAAAGTAGTCGCAGCGGTTTTTTCCTGGAGAGGAGGGCGCTAGACTGTATCCTTTTATTCTTATATAAAAGAGATATTAGTTTGCTTGGAGTAATCTTTGTTAATTTCAAAAAATCTAGTGGCGTCAGCGTAATCTTTGAATCAGTTAAGTAAATCTAATGAACACGCATGCTCTGAAGCCAGCCACGTTTGGCTCTTCAAAGGAGAGGACTTCTGCCGTTGAAATTCAATTCAGTTAGCTCAAATTTTGAAACTTCTTATTTCCACGTTTATGGATAGCTATGAGAGGTTTACCATTAGCCGCTTACGAATTACAGCAACACAAGCAGTAGCTAGGATTATAAACTGTATATATGGCTGCAGGCTATAAATCTGTAGAGTTTTTTCTACTGACCAAATTCAAAACGCCAGGTATCACAATATCCTTTGTCAGTCAGGTTTTATTTAAAGGTGCTGTTTACATATTTATATGAATAATGAATCTTCATGACGCCTCGGAGTCATTCAAATCACCACCAAGGCGATGCACTGCTTTCAAGGAGCCTTTACTAGTTCCAAGATATGTTGAGATTGCTTTACCATAGTGAAATCGAGATCTTTCAGGAAGCTCTTTTAATTCATTTAAGTTCATTCGTTTCCAATCCTTCTTCACTCGATCGTAGTCTGCTTGCCTTCTCTGTTCATGTATAGACGCATACATTTTCTTCACGTCCTCCCTGTGAACAAATCAACCAAATTTAAAAAAACTACAATTTGGAAAAAAATTATCATGTTCCAAACTTTATGGGATTAGGTGATGTGTCAATATAAACATTATTGAAGCTATATTGCCTGCATTACAGAAGTTGCACTTGTAAAGAAAATCCAGTGCCTATTTAGAGAAAAGGTCGTTGGAAAAATTGTTTATCCATACAACCTCACTTCAGATTTTCATACGCAAATCATCAAATACAAAACTAATGTTATTATATGAACAAAGAAATAGCAAGAATAGCAAAAATACATCTTATTATCAAAAGTGTATTTAAGCGAACAATATTCAAGTTATGTGCGTTACTTGAAATCAAATTATTATCAATTATCAAAAATTTATGAAAACCTCATAACTGCAGCACAACAAAATATATAGCAAAACAATAGACAGACCAATTTGCGACAGCCTAATTCTGGTTCAAACAAACGGCTGTCAAGTATAAGCTTCCTTAATTAATTATCAATTATTGCATTGAAACACAAGACGAACATCAAGCAAATATCGCTAAAAAACAGCTGCGCATACGCCTTACGTGAATTGCCAATATGAAACATTGAAACAGCACAATCTGATGGAAGCAGTGCGGTAGGTAATTAAACGCAAATTTGTCTCTCTTCATTGGTTACTATTTTTAAGACTTTTTTTGACCTGACCCCCTGCTATTTTTAGCACCTGTCTTCACTGCAATTCTTTCTATGCCTTGGTTCTATGTCTATGTCTTATCTCTTCATTTTCATCGATCAACAGGACTTCTTTAGGGGACACTGTTCTGCACCACTCATCAGAGGAGAGGCTTAGTTAAATTTTTTTAATGCAGCACATGCCTTCAAAGCGTCTTATATTCTTTAATGCTGTTAGATCTCAGAGTAGGGGGGGGGGGGGGGGGGAGGGGGGAATTACCTGAATTTAGGCACTTCATTGTAAGTCATCTTGAAATACTGATATTCAGGATTCGGTAACTTTTTGACAGCCAAGGGTGGTACTGGTGGCAATCTTGTGCTTCCCAGATCTTTATCATGACCAGATAAGTTTTTACTCCTAAAAAACCAACAAAAAAAATCTTTCACACTACATCACATAATTTTCTACCATCACCTTATTCTCAGAAAACGGCCATACCCAGCACTTAAAATAAGGCCAAAGAGGTACATTTATTCATAATGCAGCAAATCCACCCTCACATGGGCTACAATTATAACCTCTATAAAGATAAAAAGCATACTATGCCCACCCACACATTCGATGCATCAAATCCAGAAATGGAATTCGGAAAAATTCTTACTCATATTCAAATTTTCATTTCAGTACAACGAGCTGCAACATAAGTTTCTTGCTTGAGGATGTTATTACCTGCACAATACTTAACCAAAGCTTTCTTAGTGGCACCGCTGCATCTTGAAAGTTTAAGAGCTGTATATAAGCACTCTGTTCTATACAGTATCCTGTTAATAGCCATAGTTGTTATTGACATTCGCTATCCCTTGATATTCGCTCTCATTTCATTCAATTACATCTTTTTTTCTATTATCATTGCACTAATGTTCGCTTTCCAAGCTGTTACCTGGCACTTACCCTTTCCGTTTTATACAATGCACTTTCTATAACCACAGCCGTTAAATACCTGTTTTGTGCAGTTCAACGTATATGTCTATACAATAACTCCCACAAGATGCAATAGTTCTAGACATCTAAAGGAAAAGGTCAAAGACAAAAAACAAGTAATTTGTAATCACCAGACTTTAATCTTGTACAGTTGACCTGGTACTTTGCTTTGAACAGGTGGCAGAGGAAATCTGCAATGGAACAGATAGAGAAGTCGTCACACATACACACATGCCAAAGACAGATGACGCATTTGATACAGCTGATTAGTATACGGTAGCCTTGAGCTGATGTAGAATTGCTGTACTAATCTAATTTCAGACAATAAATAAAATCAATAAGCTTTGCTACAATACAAGAAGGTTGCATCTATATAGCATAACTACAGTGTTATGGTCTCTGGACCATCTAGCATTCAGTTAACAAGTTCTTGTATAGTATCAGTTGTACCCTTTCAGATTCAGTACACAGCAAATATGCTGTAAAGTTTAATTACGATTTCCATAAAAATAACTTTTTCTGAGGATTTGTATTTGCTTCAGATGTGATGAGAGCTCGACAAGATTAGAATTTACCACTGTAGCGAGGTAAGATTGTAAATGAGCGTCTATTGATCGACAACTAATCAGATTATTTAACATTCTGGAGCATATTTCAATGAAAACATAGTTATAACACAAAGGTTTCAAACACTCAAGTGGAATTCATATGCTTGGATCTTTTGTCGCGAATAAATCGAGGTGCAAAAATCAAGGCCTTTTCACAAATTCTTCGCATTTCTCATTTTGTTCCGTATACTCAACTTTGCTATGTACACAAGTTTATTTCAAAGATACTTTGCTACTAGACTTTAACATTTTAATCAGATTAGTATTTTAAATGAGGTTTTGTAAATTGTATACTCTACCTTATGTAGAGATGTGAAAATTGTATGAAATGGATGAAAAAGTTGATACATGGGGCATCTATGTTAACAAATTCTCTCAGATAAACTTACGTGTCCATTTTTAAAGAGGTTTCTGGGTCTGAAAAAAACAAGGACACATCATAAAGTTTCATATGACATTATATACTTTTTATTAGTCGCTCAGCGTTTCACCGTAAAAAATATAAGTCAGTATTATCCAAAATGTACCGGCGTATCAGTACTAAATACAGGTTCAATTCAAGTCAAGTGAATTAGGTACCGGATGAGGTTTTACCCCATTGGTTAGGTTTTTTAATGCAGTGCATCGTGTACCGTTTGCTCTAAACATGTGTACTAGTTTTCTACTACCCCCTGCCCATGAAAATTTTATATTATGGCGAATAATTCATGCAGGTGCTTAGGTGAGTTTTATAGCGAATGAAACTGTACGATTCGAGGCATTTCAAACGCTGTAGCTTGATATGGTAGAAGCAAATAATTTTAAAACTTCTATTTGTTGTCTTTAGTATTTGTTTGCCTTTATCAGCCGTGAATCGACTTAAAAACCGGATTTTCCATTCACAGCTGATCTCATAGGATTCAATGCAGATTCCACTCAAATATTTTAAGTTCGAAACAAAAGGACTAGAAAACAGAAATGAACAAATATTGCTGAAATATGTTTGCCAGAAAGATTTCATTGTATGCTCAAAATTAACTAAACGGCTGGAATTTTCCTTATTACAATACGCTGCTACCAATTGGTTGAAATTAAACATCACCCAATGCAACTGCAGGCTTTGTAACTTCTTTATCACAAACCATATTCATACTTAAGCTAGTTTGTTCGATTCTAGTTTTCTTGCAAACATAGTCAGCTTAATTTAGCCCGTTTGGTATCACAGAAGACAACATTGAATAAAAAATATTAATATTCTTGTATATTTTGCAGATTGCAAGCCGCGCATAAGCTTTGATGAGTTGACATCCATTTATAAATAGGAAAAGATTATTGGTTTTTAAGATTATTAGAAGTAAGGTTGCTATTACTTTTAGTCCCGGTTTGTTTCTATCTACGTATCTTGTTCTACGTATGGAGTTTAATGGCTACCGCCAAGTGCTTGACTTCTCTTTAAAAATCAAACATAAATCAGATCACCTTGAAAGAGTGTAAATGCAATAATGCACAAAGCACACTTTCACGTGCTAAGGGCTGCCTCATGAAGGCAGTAAGGCCTTTTGCGGACCCCTTCAAGGCCCAAGGATCTCTTGTAACAACCCTGGCTACCCCCCTTTCTTGATGGTTCTGTTTGTGGTTTACTGAGGGTGATATTGAACTTGTATCGTTGTAGCTACTCTGTGACATAAAAAATGTATGCAGTTAAGTATAGAACAAAGATATGAGAAGTCATAAAGGTCATACCAACAATGTTTAAAGCTGTTTCACGTTGGTTGTAACTTCCCCAAGGTCTTTGCATTGGATCCTGGAAAATACCAAAAAATCCCTGATATAGGCCGTAAGCTGGTTGATTTATAAATTATTAGTAGCAAAAAGCCCTAAATGCTAAGTCGGAATATTGATACATAAGTCGTAGTTTTTGCCGGTGCCCAGCAAACACCTCTGTTTTACTGCCGTTTTGCGCTTCTCTTAATATTGGCCAACTTATTCATTAGTACATGGGTTCGTACATAGCTATCTATTTTACTTGTCACAGCTAAGGTGCTCTGTTGTTACTTGATTTAGTTATCAGAAAAGTAGGCTTTGCTCTTGAATGTGCTAATTTGAAGAATTAAAACTAAGAGTTTCATATGACAGAAGGTCAACCAAGAAGGTTGTCAAAACGAAACTAAGATCTTCAGACCGCCCAAAATAAAAAAAAAATGAAGAAAACTCAAAATAAAGGCTGACATCTTTACAGTGACTCATCTGTTGAATTAACTAAGTAAAAGTATTTTAATTCAGATAGGATTATACCTATAATTTCTTATGGATCGCAGATATTGTAAGCTATTAATCATGGAAACAAGGACTTGACTACCAACCTAAAGTGTCTGGTTCATTTAAATAACAAAACGTAATCGAAACAATACATCAAACTAAACGGGAATATTCCTTTGGATTATTTTGATACATAAGATACTTCTTTTACTTTTTGGCTAAAGAAATAATAGGATAATCAGTTATTCCAATAAAGATTTAAATTCATGATGAAAATAATTTCATGCAATACCTGGTCTTTCATTGCATAATCAATCAAATATGTGTTGTAGTAGGGAGCAAGATCATTGAATATATCAGGTGTGTAAGGTTTTCTATAGTAAAGAAAAATTTAACAACCCTTTAAGATACCAGAATGGAATCTAATACCAAATAGAAATGCAATGAATGTAATTGCTTAGACTAAATGTCTTAGAAGATAAAGTTAAGCTAGCAGTGTTTTGCCTTGCCATTAAGTATGAAGTGTGTCAAAAGTCTTTTATTGAGAAAAAACATACCAAAATTTAAGGGTTTAGAAAGTTTAGGGGTAGTTAACTTTTTAAGCCCCCATGTGTCAAAAATTTTTTCTAAAACATCATAATGAGCATCTAATGTCTCAAATTCCCAATCCACGTTTGAGCACAGAATGCCTGTAACTGCTTATAAGCAAAGCTCTATTCCAGAGTACACAGACACTGGCAGTGTTTATGAATATTTGAAACAACCATAGAAGAGGTTTATTATTGATAAGAGACCATGATAAAGCATAATTGACCTTGTTTCAGATTCTACATAAAAACATGTGTCTGTTTTTTTGTTGAAAATAATTCATTAAGCAACTAAATGTAGAGTTCAGTGGAATTTTAAATTGAATCAAAGTGCTCAAAATTGATGTATTCTCAAACCAATTGGTAAGAAGCAGGTGGCCAGTTGGGAATAATTATAAAGAGATTTGTTGTTAAGATAACAAAGAGTGGCAGGTGTTGACCTACCAAAGCTGTGTATTGTTTTATTCAGCTTTGGCTTCACATATTTCAGAGTAATGCTGCTTTTCAGATAGATTCAGTAATGTTGTATGGTAATCTAGCTCTTTTCACAGGGATCACAGATAATAAGGGTTGTAGAGAAAACTATCCATTTTGCCTTATGATGAGAGGGACAAGGGGGAGGGATGGCCTGTATTTTCTTGAAAAAATAAAAAGCTTTTTATTGGTGTCTAGCAGTTACTTCTTGCAGTTTTTCAGATATTTCCACAATTATAGACTATTGCTTAACAGATTTCTTGAATCAGTGAAATGGGTTTTTAAGATTTGTGAGGAGATAGTAATTAGTTTCTTGTAACCAGGATTCACAAACAGGAAATTGCTCTAATGAGAAGGAAGCTAATAATTTGATAATCATGGCAAAAAACTGATTTTTTTTTAGACAACCCAGTCCCTTTGCCTCTTATTCATTTCATTGTCCATGACCTTCAATTTAAAAACCGCAATTGTACTTACGCTGCAGGTTTTTTTATCAGAGAAGCAGATGACATCATCTCTTTTCTTACTCTTTCAAGCTCTGCCATCATTTGATCTCTCATCTTATTATCATAAGATCTGTTGCTTCTTGGTGTGTCATTCCTTTCATCAACTTTATCTGTTGTTTCTTCTTTGGTATTATTGTCATCATTTACCCCAGCTTCTTCACTGGGTTTTTCTTCATTGTCATGTTTATCATCACTAGTAGGCTTTTCTTCATTTGCCTCTGTAGTGCCAGCATCCTATGAAGTTTGCATGAAAATTGTATATTTGTATACAAAAAGATCTCTATGATACAGGTAACATTTTTTTCTTGAATATAAGATGTGAAAGAAATCATGTTGCAAACAATTTTTGCTTGATTTGATGAAATGATTTGATATGAAAAAGATTATGTACAGGCTCCAGGGTAGATCAGTAATGGCACCCTAAAGCATCTATCAGGGTTGTAGCTAAGGTGTCTTGTTCCAGGGGGTAAAGGACAAATTTGCCGAGGAAAGTGAGTTTTCACTCTTTTATGTGTCAACACAATACCTCTTAATGGGCATGAAGGCCTTATGTTTGAAGCAAAATTGAGTGCCTGGCAGGTGTCACAGCATAGCCCTGGCTACTAGATTTAAGTGATATGGCTATCTTTCCCAGACAAAGAATACAAATCAATAGATAAGTTACCAAAGAGAAATCAGTTTTTGTTGGCAGCGTGCCAGTGCTTTAACAGATGGGATGGGTAAATGACAGCTTACTTCTGCTGATAATCTTGACATCCAATCAAAGGAAAGTAAAGAGATATGAGAGCATATCTGATTGATAACTCAATTCTCAATCAACCTTTTAAGATTACTCAATAAAGATTGATTGGATGAAAGACGAACAGCTGTTTTCTTAAAAGTGAAGAAAAGTCAATTGAAATCAAGTGAAATGCTTGGTTATAAGGACAGCTCGTTTGCTGTTGATGACTCCAAGCATTGCTACATTCATAAAGCCTTCACTACCAAACACCGGTCTATTTTATAAACACAAAACAAGCTTTATATTCGTAGATAAAACTTAAACAACTGTACATCCCAGATTGGAAAGTTTGAAAACTGCGCAGGGGATTTTCAAACGGGGGTAAAAATGGCGCAGATAGTATCCAAATTTGATTCAACAAATGCGCATATCAGTACAGTTGGACTTATATAGGTACAATACAAGTAAAATACAATCGCTTCAAAATTGCGATAGCGATTTTTTAAACATCGTTTTAAACGTGTTTCATATGAGTTATCGCTTAAAAGTCGATTTAACGTTATTAAATTCCATCAAAATGATGTCAAAGGCGTCAACAAAATCTCAAAAATATAGAGAAAAAGGTTTTCACGCTGTTGATTGCGCGTACGGGCGGGCGGATAACATGAAAGTGCGCGGGGGATTAATCCCCCGCGCACGTCAAACTTTCCAATCTGGTACATGCCAGAGGCACATTTGCATTCGGGAAACAAACACGATAGATTTGAACTGACTCTGCATCAATAAAGTTGTAAGTCCTTCAAAGGTTTAAAGTCGATCCTTCTGACGGACTGACGGATTTAAAGCATGGCTTCACCGGGAGGCGTGCTAGAATCTTAATTAATCCTCATCTAGCCTCTGGTACCGTCCACGGCCGCGCTACTTCTTTGGTAATTTATCGCACGCGCGATCACAAAAAGCAATGAACAATCAACAAGCGAAAATCCCTAATTCCCTTACCTCACTTTTTGTATCGACAGGATTTTCTTCCGACGACATAGTTAAGCTGTAACACTATTGCAATAGCTTCAACTCGTTTGCGATCAAACATCAGCGATTTCCACAAGCATATTGACAATCATCAATCAAAACAATTGATACATAGGTTATTTACCATAGCAACAATCAGTCTCTTATTCATTACAAGGCTGCAGTTTGGACTCGAGGCTTCCCGCGAAATTTGTTAAAAACTTACTGCCTGTCATCAATCATTATGTACCATTAAAAAATAATGATGATCATTGGAATAGGCTGAAAAAATAGAAACATCATGGCTGGAAAGTCGCTTCATTTTTTACCGCGGGATCTTCGGAAAGCGCTGAAACCGTTCCAGAGAGAAGGGATTCGCTATGGAATCGAGAAAAATGGAAGGTAGGCCTGTCTCTTATGTAGCAGTCGCGCTTTCGTCAAGCCAGCCTACAAAATTTTAGCCTACAAAGTGCGAGCCTCAATCGCAGTATTATCGACACTTATTGATAGGTCGGCTTGTTATTGACTATAATCAAGAAACAAACACAGATTCTACCAAAATCAGTCACCGCTCATCTTCAAGTAGGCAATTAAATAAATTTCAGCGATTTTCAAATAAACTAATGAGCTCAACCTTCAGTTAGCCGAAAAAGATACGAACGTTTCGGCTGCGATAACTTAGGCCATTCCAGTCTAATGTCGTTGACGAATTTTTTAACCTTAAAATCGACTAATACATTGAATTGAAACAACAAATCTTTTTATAATCGGAGATTTTTCAACCAAATTCTGATTTAATTTTATTAGTTTCACCAAGTTTGCGTTTCCGATCGATTCGTCTCAACGTCGCAAGGAAAAGAAGACAACAACAAATGCCCTCTAGGACGGGGGTCTACGAGGCTATCTCTGAAGATCTATCGAAAACGATAGTAACAATCGATATTGTAAGCCCCTAACAGGTCACCGACCATTAAAAAAACGATAATGACTTGGGAAAACCATTAGAAAGTTGAAATTTAAATGTTTCAGAATGGCATATTTTGTTTAAATATCAGCCTACAAAACTTTTGTACTAGGCAGTAGTGACGTCGATCACTTGTGTTCTACCGTAGAATCGGGGCTAAGAAACTCGTTTAGTGCAAACCCCCTACGGGTCACCGACCATTAAAAAATAGATTATGACTTGGGAAAACCATTAGAAAGTTGAAATTTAAATGTTTCAGAATGGCACATTTTGTTTAAATATCAGCCTACAAAACTTTTGTACTAGGCAGTAGTGACGTCGATCACTTGTGTTCTACCGTAGAATCGGGGCTAAGAAACTCGTTTAGTGCAAACCCCCTACGGGTCACCGACCATTAAAAAATAGATTATGACTTGGGAAAACCATTAGAAAGTTGAAATTTAAATGTTTCAGAATGGCACATTTTGTTTAAATATCAGCCTACAAAACTTTTGTACTAGGCAGTAGTGACGTCGATCACTTGTGTTCTACCGTAGAATCGGGGCTAAGAAACTCGTTTAGTGCAAACCCCCTACGGGCCACCGACCATTAAAAAACTGATTATGACTTGGGAAAACCATTAGAAAGTTGAAATTTAAATGTTTCAGAATGGCACATTTTGTTTAAATATCAGCCTACAAAACTTTTGTACTAGGCAGTAGAGAAGTCGATCACTTGCGTTCTACCGTAGAATCGGGGCTAAGAAACTCGTTTAGTGCAAACCCCCTACGGGTCACCGACAATTAAAAAATAGATTTTGACTTGGGAAAATCATTAGAAACTTGAAATTTAAATGTTTCAGCATGGCACATTTTGTTTAAATATCAGCCTACAAAACTTTTGTACTAGGCAGTAGTGACGTCGATCACTTGTGTTCTACCGTAGAATCGGGGCTAAGAAACTCGTTTAGTGCAAACCCCCTACGGGTCACCGACCATTAAAAAACTGATTATGACTTGGGAAAACCATTAGAAAGTTGAAATTTAAATGTTTCAGAATGGCACATTTTGTTTAAATATCAGCCTACAAAACTTTTGTACTAGGCAGTAGTGAAGTCGATCACTTGTGTTCTACCGGAGAATCGGGGCTAAGAAACTCGTTTAGTGCAAACCCCCTACGGGTCACCGACCATTAAAAAATAGATTATGACTTGGGAAAACCATTAGAAAGTTGAAATTTAAATGTTTCAGAATGGCACATTTATTAGATTGGTATGTCAGAGAGAGTAATATCGACAATGGCAGCAGTTTTATTTGCCTACGTTAATTTTCTATTCAAATATTCAGATATTTACATACTTTCAAGTTAACTATTTAAATTTTTATTGTGTATCTTTTGGTCCTTCTTGCTTTTTCTTGGTCAGTTGCCTTGCTTTCATCTCGATGTTACCTTCCTTATTAATTGTTATGACACCATTCTCTGCTAATTCGTTTAAAAACCTTTCTTGGGTCCATGGCCTTTTTGGATCCACTGTACTTGCGTCGGTTCTTTCCAATTTCGGCATCTTCTCCATTTCTCTATGAAAATATCTTGGAATTTCGTTAATTTTGAATGTATTATACGCAAGAGCCTTTATTCTGACGAGGATGCAGAGAAGAATGATTAAAATCAAGAAAGACGCGAATTTACACGGGCGAGTATCAAGAAGGAAGAATGTTTTTAGAGATAAAGATTTGAATGAACTATGGATTATGTAGAAATATAGTGACTAGCAAGAGGGTGCAGTTCAAAAATAATGGTATATTGTTTAGTAGTGAATACTTTGGATTGTATTAAGCATTTGCGAGCTGAAGGGGGAGGGATGGGTTGGCGAATATAGAGTGTTCTATCATTATTCACCTTTTTTGTTAAGGATTGACCCAGAATACCGTTGGTAAATTTCTAATTAAGTGTAGCTACTTTCCTTTCATCTTTGGATGCAATATTTTTCTATGTACATTGACTTTTACTTTACGGACAGATTTGGTTTCTCATAGTCTGTCAGTACGCAGACAGCTTATGAGAATAAGCTCGGACACCACGTCAAGGTACTGCCCATTGTCCGAGTTCCGTTTTTATGTTTCGCCAGAAGGAAGGCCATTCACCAGCAATCTGTGTATGTTGAATTTCTGTATTATTGTTTATGCTAAACATTTAGACTACATCTTACAACTTAAATTTACTTCCAGCGATATTTCTTTCCATCTACATAATCCTATATTCACCGTCCAGCTTCAGTTTCTTGATATATCGTAATTCATGTGACTTTTAATCATTTGCTTCACTTGTATCTTAAAACTTAAATTTATCTACATTTTTTTAGATTTCTAGATGTTTAATAGCTTATGTACACTTTTCATACCACACATCTTATCTCCTGCATGAATATCCTTTCATACCCTATCTCTCCTATAATCCATCTCTCCTTATTTTTTCGCTTCTTTTACTCTATTTTCCCTCCTCTCTTTTCAACCAAAAACATCTTTGCATTTTCCTCTTCAGCTTTACCTTTCTTTGCATTACCTTGGTCTCTCCTCAATCCAACTCTCTAATTCCTTTCTCCACTACTCATATCCATCCTTCAAGTAGAAGATGCCCTATTCTCTTTTCCCTCTTCTCTTTTCAACCAAAAACATCTTTGCATTTTCCTCTTCAGCTTTACCTTTCTTTGCATCACCTTGGTCTTTCCACAATCCAACTCTCTAATTCCTTTCTCCACTACTCATATCCATCCTTCAAGTAGAAGATGCTCTATTCTCTTTTCCCTCTTCTCTTTTCAACTAAAAGCATCTTTGCATTTTCCTCTTCAGCTTTACCTTTCTTTGCATCACCTTTGTCTATCCTCAATCCAACTCTCTAATTCCTCTCTCCACTAATAATATCCATCCTTCCAGTAGAACATTCTCTTATTCTCTTTTCCCTCTTCCCTTTTCAACTAAAAGCATCTTTGCATTTTCCTCTTCAGCTTTACCTTTCCGTACATCTTTGCATTTACCTCTTTAGCTTTACCTTTCTTTGCATCACCTTTGTCTATCCTCAATCCAGCTCTCTTTAATTCCTCTCTCCACTAATCATATCCATCCTTCCAGTAGAACATTCTCTTATTCTCTTTTCCCTCTTCTCTTTTCAATTAAAAGCATCTTCGCATTTTGCTCTTCAGCTTTACCTTTCCGTACATCTTTGCATTTACCTCTTTAGCTTTACCTTTCTTTGCATCACCTTTGTCTATCCTCAATCCAGCTCTCTTTAATTCCTCTCTCCACTAATCATATCCATCCTTCCAGTAGAACATTCTCTTATTCTCTTTCCCCTCTTCTCTTTTCAATTAAAAGCATCTTCGCATTTTGCTCTTCAGCTTTACCTTTCCGTACATCTTTTCATTTACCTCTTCAGCTTCACCTTCCTTTTCATTACCCTGATCTTTCCTCAATCCAAACCTCTACTCTACCTCTCAACCCCTCAACTCTATTTCTGTCACAATTAACTTGTTCTGTCAGCAAAATTTTTTTTATTAACGATGTCGTGATCTAGAGCCCAAATCTTCCGTAACCGCCCTGTTTTAGTTCCTCTCAGTTCATTCCTTTGTAAAATTTTAACTTAGAGGTGCTATTTTTCTACAAATATTCATTATTTTTACGCTCCATGCTATATTGCATTGCTGGTGAACAGCCAAGTAAACTGGCTGTAGAGTTAGTTTTTGAATTCTAAAAAATTGATCTCAAACTATTAAACTTTAATTGTAAGAGGTTTTTCTGCAAAATTTTTTTGGTTTCTCTAAGATTAAGAAAAATAAAAGGAAAAGATGAAAACATAACATTTCTCAACTTCTCTGCAACAGGAAATCTTTATAGATCGCCTGTATTGCTTGTTCTTCGGATACCCCATCTTTCCTGCACACATGACAGATGAGACAAATTGGAACTAAAACACAAGTAACTAGGTCCATCCCACACGTACAGCATAATTTACCTTTGCAGCAGTTCCCGAGTATCGGCAATTGCATATGGGTCTGGCTTTTACCATGTTCTCCTTGAATCCATGCTTTCAGCTCAACCTCTAGTAGGCTTGGTAGCCACTCTGTGTCTCCTGTAAACGCTGCACTGTGATGTGCAATCCTCAGTAAATTCCGCTTTCTTAGTTCATGACTATCCCCGTTCGTTATTAATGTTAAATCTCTTCTGAAATATCTTGCGCATGTAATTGAATTGCCTTTGCATGTGTCAACTAATTTCTCTATTTCATCTCCGATTAGTGTACGCGCTGCAGAAATCATACGCAGGCAACTGTCTATTTCCCCTTCTAACTGGTTTCCGAAGGCGTCACTATACTCTTCCTTATTAATTGCGTTCAGCTCCTTCCATGACATAACATACCAGCTGTTGGTGCCAAAATTAAAGAATTTGTAACCGAATCTTGTTGTAGGATCTTCTTTCTCACACAGAATGTCTACATTGTCTTTAGTGAACCGAGGATGGATAGGTACGTTTTTGTCCATTAGTGAAGTGACAATCAAGGATCTTTCACTCCCTACATTTACATCAATGGGCGTACAATTCTTCGTCAGTAGTAGATACCGTAAATACATGCAAACATATGCCCCGCAACTGACATTATCGTACTGAAATTCACATGTTGTCTCATCGGCAATATTTGCAATACTTGTTATAGGTTGGAATTTATCATATACCGCAGCATAAAAAACTTTCAGATACGTAGCAAACAAATGCACATGCTCGTGTCCTCCATCTCCCTTTAAGGAGTTTATGTACGTCATACACTTTGTTGTCACATCAAATGCGAGGCCTACCCAATGATTTTTGTTTGTACAATAGGCAGTAATGATCATGTCCTGTTCTTCCCCTTCCAGAGCAGTCTTTCTCCTGCGTAAGGCTATAATAGAGCGTAGTTGCCCTTTTACAGTTTCAAAAAGCTTTAGAGTGCTAGTTGGAAGAACTAAGACATTCCTTTGTCTTGATTTCTTGGCAGCAGTAGATAGTATGAACATAAAACCATCCATTATATCGCTAGTCAGCTCTTGCCCATTCAACGTGCCCAAAAGACATTCTCTCCGTACAATAACGTCCTCTTCCCTTCCTGGGTTTTGAATCGTGACATTGCTAACGGGGGATAAGCAGCGTCCTCTTTTTTCGATACTATGAGGAATAGGTGTACGTGTCACGCGTTTCGTTTTCACTTTCATAGGCTTAGGGTGTTGCTCTTTGATGAAAATTGCTGTAAATTCACCATAATCTTCATAAGCAGCTCTGCCTTTGACATATTTTGTAAACTCATCTTGGCAATAGACCTTAATCCCAAATGTATTCCAAACGTAATACCTCTCTCTTCTTTTGAGCAAAAGATTGTTCCTGTGTTGATTCATTATACAATATAGTTTGAACGTTATACATTCTCTGCCTTTAGGTAGCATCAGTGTCATACCAAACAGGCCTTTTCTACAGTCAGCCAAGTCTTTGCCTTCCAATTTCCTGCTTGTTACCACTATCATATCTGGACTGTTGACGATATCTATACTACTGTTGACGGTGGCGGAACATCTGTTACATTCCTTGTTGCTTTGCGAATACACGAGAGCTTCATTCACGTCCCTTACATTTAAACTTTTCAGTTTGAACTTTTCATCAACTACAAGAGATGCAACATCCTTGCCACACTCATTGCATTTCATTCTAATTGAGCATGATATTTTTTTATTTCTCAACCCATTAAACAACTCCAGGACACCCTTGTTTTACATGTTACCTAAGATCCACAAAGAGGGTACCCCTGGTAGACCTATCATATCAGGATGTGGTTCACCTACAGCTAACCTATCAATTTTTCTCGACTATTACCTAAAACCTATAGTGCAAACAATTCCCTCCTTTATCAAAGATACCACTCACTTTCTTCGCATACTCAGGGAAAAGGTGGGCGTTGTTCCACCTGACTCCCTATTGGTGACTTTCGATGTAAAGTCACTTTACACTAACATACCGAATGAGGAGGGAATTCTTTGTTGCCTGAACGCAATAAGCAATTTCTATTGAGAAAATCTCCCCCTACCCCTTAAGCATATACGACAAATGTTGTCCTTTATACTTGAACAAAATTACTTTTTCTTCAATGGCACTTACTATTTACAAATACACGGTACCGCAATGGGCTCCCCATTTGCCCCTAATTATGCCAACATCTTCATGGCAGACCTAGAAGAACGTATTCTTTCCTCCTACCCGAGGGGTGTAGCCCCCCTACTTTGGAAACGTTATATTGATGATATTTATGTCATTTGGAACCATGGACCAGACAAACTCCACGAGTTTTACACTCATATGAACTCGTTACATGATAGCATTAAATTTGAAATGTCTTTTTCCGATAAAAGAATACCTTTTCTTGATACAATGACGATGATCCTTCCAAACAACACGATTTCAACTTCTCTCTATAAGAAACCCTCCGATATTTGTTCCTTATTACACGCACTTTCCTTTCATCCCCTTAACTGTAAAAAAGGCATTATCTATAGCCAGGCTCTTAGATACCGAAGAATTATATCTGACGACCAAGACCTTAGGTCTCATCTTAACAACCTACTAGAAACCCTGGTTGCTAGGGGCTATGACCCCCACCTTGTATCCTCTATTTTTCGGACTGTCCTGCCTATGTCACAGGACGATCTCTTGAAAGAGAAATCTGATAATACAAAAAACGTTATACCATTCATAGTTCCTTATAACACTAATACGATGTCCATTAGCAAGATATTACACAGACACTGGCATTTCATAGAAGACGATGACGCACTTTGTTCCATCGCAGCGGCCATACCCATCACTGCATTCAAACGCAATAAGAACTTGAAAGACATTGTAGTCCACTCTAAATTTCCCTAATTCTGTACCTTGAATTAGCTATGACAACCGCAATTTTTACATTTTACTCTTTCTGTCTTTTCATCTTCGATCCATTACGATGGCACTCCTTGTGGGTGTCGGGGGTCCTGTGATCTATAGCGTCCTGTTCTTAAACCCCCGAAACGCTGATCACAGGTGGACAGCTGATGAATCGATTTTTTCCTTCTTTCATATTCCAAGTCATATGCTGCGTCTAATCCTACCACCCCTCTTACACATAATACATAGTGCACTTACAATTGGGGTCGCGCCCCATTATTCACTATCTCAATCCAGCTTTTCATCTTTTGACCTAATACACCGCATCAGTTCCCCTAAATAAATACTTCGGACTATTCAAGTTATTATTGTTATGGGGGTTGCTGTCATAGCGGTATTTTAACCGGGGGTCTGGCCCATCCTTTGTTGGGTGCTCCTGCGATTACTCCTTTTATTTCTTGGTTATGATTCTTATTATGATTTCACTCAACATCGACGTCACTACTGCCTAGTACAAAAGTTTTGTAGGCTGATATTTAAACAAAATGTGCCATTCTGAAACATTTAAATTTCAACTTTCTAATGGTTTTCCCAAGTCATAATCAGTTTTTTAATGGTCGGTGACCCGTAGGGGGCTTGCACTAAACGAGTTTCTTAGCCCCGATTCTCCGGTAGAACACAAGTGATCGACGTCACTACTGCCTAGTACAAAAGTTTTGTAGGCTGATATTTAAACAAAATGTGCCATTCTGAAACATTTAAATTTCAACTTTCTAATGGTTTTCCCAAGTCATAATCAGTTTTTTAATGGTCGGTGACCCGTAGGGGGTTTGCACTAAACGAGTTTCTTAGCCCCGATTCTACGGTAGAACGCAAGTGATCGACTTCACTACTGCCTAGTACAAAAGTTTTGTAGGCTGATATTTAAACAAAATGTGCCATTCTGAAACATTTAAATTTCAACTTTCTAATGGTTTTCCCAAGTCATAATCAGTTTTTTAATGGTCGGTGACCCGTAGGGGGTTTGCACTAAACGAGTTTCTTAGCCCCGATTCTACGGTAGAACACAAGTGATCGACGTCACTACTGCCTAGTACAAAAGTTTTGTAGGCTGATATTTAAACAAAATGTGCCATTCTGAAACATTTAAATTTCAACTTTCTAATGGTTTTCCCAAGTCATAATCTATTTTTTAATGGTCGGTGACCCGTAGGGGGTTTGCACTAAACGAGTTTCTTAGCCCCGATTCTACGGTAGAACACAAGTGATCGACGTCACTACTGCCTAGTACAAAAGTTTTGTAGGCTGATATTTAAACAAAATGTGCCATTCTGAAACATTTAAATTTCAACTTTCTAATGGTTTTCCCAAGTCATAATCTATTTTTTAATGGTCGGTGACCCGTAGGGGGTTTGCACTAAACGAGTTTCTTAGCCCCGATTCTACGGTAGAACACAAGTGATCGACGTCACTACTGCCTAGTACAAAAGTTTTGTAGGCTGATATTTAAACAAAATATGCCATTCTGAAACATTTAAATTTCAACTTTCTAATGGTTTTCCCAAGTCATTATCGTTTTTTTAATGGTCGGTGACCTGTTAGGGGCTTACAATATCGATTGTTACTATCGTTTTCGATAGATCTTCAGAGATAGCCTCGTAGACCCCCGTCCTAGAGGGCATTTGTTGTTGTCTTCTTTTCCTTGCGACGTTGAGACGAATCGATCGGAAACGCAAACTTGGTGAAACTAATAAAATTAAATCAGAATTTGGTTGAAAAATCTCCGATTATAAAAAGATTTGTTGTTTCAATTCAATGTATTAGTCGATTTTAAGGTTAAAAAATTCGTCAACGACATTAGACTGGAATGGCCTAAGTTATCGCAGCCGAAACGTTCGTATCTTTTTCGGCTAACTGAAGGTTGAGCTCATTAGTTTATTTGAAAATCGCTGAAATTTATTTAATTGCCTACTTGAAGATGAGCGGTGACTGATTTTGGTAGAATCTGTGTTTGTTTCTTGATTATAGTCAATAACAAGCCGACCTATCAATAAGTGTCGATAATACTGCGATTGAGGCTCGCACTTTGTAGGCTAAAATTTTGTAGGCTGGCTTGACGAAAGCAAAAGTCGCCTATAGCTATAGGTATACCTTGCAGCCTGGTTGTTCGTTAATGAAATCTAGATCATGTGTCTTATAATTCTGCTATGCTTGAAAATATTGATTGTGATTATTACATTGCCTCCGATACCTAAGCACCAACTAGGAATATAATTACAAATAGTGGAAATGCATCTCAATAAAGTACAATGATCGAAGTGAATGGCTCACTGAGCAATGGAAGTACAGTTTGATGAGTTCATTTTTATCTAATTCTGCCCTTGTTTAGGGGGTACGAGAGAGTAACTTGTTTATAGATGATTTTTGCATGCTTTTTTCCTTTTTATCACTGCAAACCATTTTTGATATGCCAGTTTCTTTTTTTCAGATGTCTGATTGGTGATGAGGTAAGCAAAACAGACCAATTATCCTATTACAATCATTTTCTGAAATTTAATCCATCTAAACCACAAAATGAACCACCATTTATCAATTCTTCCAAGCTTCCTTATAAATAACTTCCTTCATTTTAGCTGAATTTATCTACCTCAAATTTTTTCATTTTTATGTAATGAAGTAAATCCAGTACATTTTACATTTCTAGATGGGACTTGGTAAGACACTGCAAGCGTTATCAATTGCATATTATTATAGAGATGAATGGCCATTACTTATCATTGTTCCATCTTCACTAAAGTACACTTGGGTCGATGAAATTGAAAAGTGGTTGCCCGAAGTTCCTCCAGAGGATATAAACCTTATCAAAAGTGCTTCAGATTTGACGTAAATATCTATATATATTTTATATTTAGCTTAAACTATGTAATTTTTAGCTAGAGGCTGTATATTGCCAAAGCATCTATGAAAGGAGAAGGAAAAGAAGCAATTTTAGATAATAATTATCACCAAGATGACATTTGTTTAAGTGTATAGACACCTTCCATTCTATGTGATTTCATCAATCTGTTGACAAACAACCCTGGAGAAAGTTGGTAAAAGTAAACCTTGAGATGGTACTTATTCAAATGCAAAGCAACAGAGGTGTTTGGAGAGTAATTACCCCCTCCCCCTTCTTCCACTTTTCTGAAGATATGATATATAAGGGAGGTCAATGAGGGGAAGAAAAAGGTTTGGACTCTTCTAAGACATTAGCATTATGCTCAAAAGAGCATTTCTCCCAATAATAAGGATCTGTCCAGAACCTGTTATCATCTCACTCCCCATTTTTTGGAGGCTGGCACTGCTGCTGAACTCATTCAAGGACAAACTTTATTCAAGAGGAAACCAAACTATATGACAGGGGAATATATCTATGGTTTGGATTGAGTATGAGAGTATAAGTATGGTTTGAATATGAGGGAATAGAAAATTGCTTATAGAATGTCTGCTGGGTTTATTTTGCAGTTTTTCATGCTAAAATATATTTTTCAACCCTTGACAATCATTCCGCTTTTTTAATTTTTTCTTTTAGAGCCTTGAAAAAAGCCAAGATTAATATTATCAGTTATGGACTTATCAGTTTGAGAAACAACTTGAATGCAGCTCTTATTAAAGGAATCCAAGAAGCCAAGTTTGGGGTAGGCATTGTTGATGAGTCTCATTTTATTAAGAGTCGGAAGACAACAAGAACACAGAAAATCATTCAGCTTTTAAAACATGTCAAGCGAGTCATATTGCTGACTGGAACACCATCTCTTGCAAGACCTGAAGAGGTATGTGTTGGCACTGAAGAATCTATAATTGGTTCAACATTTTATCAGTGATTTTGTATTTAATTATGAATGGGACAATAGTCCCAAATGTTGCCACTAGGTCAAGATCAAGAGGAAACTGTATGGAGTCAATCTTACTGTGACTTTTGAAGCCAGGTAGAGGGACCACAGCCCTTAGAGAAACAGCTCCCCTTATGTCCTATATTTGACTTCATTTGCTCTACCCATGAGTTCAATTTTATAACTGTAACACACAAACCATTGCTATCTGCCCTATGAAACATTTTTGCTTTTAAAACATCAATGGAGCATCTTTTAGCTTTTTTCCTTGCATAACTGTTGAAGGCAGGTCTCCATGTTGTAAGACATTGTTAATCTCTATTTGCTTTTAGCTTGTTTGTTGGCAAAACTGCTTGTTTTTATTACATAGGGAACATCTTTTATCTTTCCATTAAACTTAGAATTTGGATTGAAATTTTAGAGACCTAAACATCCAATAGATATTTTACATTCATATCATCCCAAAGTTTGGTTTGTCAAACATTTTGCATCTGTTTGTCTCCATAGTTATTTAGTCAGATCAGTGTCATACGTCCTGGTCTGATTGGGAATTGGCAGTATTTTGGTGAGAGGTACTGTGATGGGCATTACATTCTTCAAACTGCAAGAGGTGGGAAAGTTTTTAGAACATTTGATACCAGGTAAAAATGTTATTTTTATGTCTGAATATATAAAAACATATTTGAGCTAAAGATCAATGCTTAAGGGGCACATCATTTAGTCTTTTTTAGCATTGATACACTTGAAAAGGATTGTGCTATATTTTGTGACAAAGCCATTCTTTTCGAATTATCTTGCTGTATGAAATTTAAGCATGCGTGAAACTACGAGTAAAATTATTATGGCTTATTGCAATTATAATTGTTATTTCAAATGCATTTCATTTTTAAGAGGTGCTTCAAATCTAAAGGAGCTTCATGACATTTTGAAAAACAATGTTATGATTCGAAGGCTGAAGCAAGACGTAAGTTTCCCAAATTTTTATCACCTACTTTAATTTCCCATCTAAAAGACCACGCTGCTTTCAGGTGGTAAATTGTCAGTTTTATCTTTACAATAAATATAACTTAATTAACCAACAAACTACCTGATAAGGAGAAGAAAGATTCTGGTTCAGAAATATATATTTTTCCAAAATTTTTGAATTATCTATGGTTTTCAAGGAAAAGGTATATGAAGTATATAATTTTGTTTTCTTGTTTCCAGACTTTCTGTTAGGTGCTGTGTTATATTTTGACAGGCTTTTGAATTGAAGAAATTCCCAGATTGATGTTATTTGTTATGTGAGACACATTTTTGAAATATTTTTGTGTGGGATACAAGTTCCAATACTGGGCATGAAACAAAAATTGTCAATCTTGCCTTTCTGTTATTTGGGACTAAAATCTATGTTAACGCTAGATCTGTTTTCTCTCAAGGTTTTGACTGAATTGCCAGCAAAAAGAAGGCAAAGAATTAGCTTTGAAATAGGCCAAGACTCTGAGAGGAAGAAGGTATTTTCCTGTTTGTGGTATTTCGTTAATTTAAGTGTAGTAACCAGAGAATTGTGTCAAATTACAAGGAAAACTTCTCGAACTTTCCTTGTTACATACGGATATTTCTAATGTATCTGTTAACGACTTATCGCTTGTACAGTCTTGCAGAACATAGGAATCAGTAGTAAAGCTTTGCAGAATTGCGATGTGAGGATAAGCTGCAAGCAAACCATTTATACCTAAAAGTGAGCTAAACTATCAACAGGGCTATGAAATGAGGGTAGATTGTTTCAAAACGGGAAGTTAGCCACCTGGAATTTGTGGGCAGTCATCGAAATACTGTGCTAACAAGCACTTTAGACAGTGTAGCTGTGCATCCTTCTGAGGTCAAGACGTGTATGGTCAATATGATTTGAATGCCCAAGCTTTAGAGCTCTGCTGCCTTGCAATCTCAGGTTATTTTTCCATCATAGGTTCATGTGTTTCTTACAAAGAACTCGCTACCAAAGTTAACAAAATCAAATTGCAATGCTATTTTCTTCGTGTCTTTTTTTAATAAACACAGCTCACTTTGCGTTTTGAAAGGTCCGTGCAAATGCATGACTATGCCTGTGCAGCGAAAAGCAAGACCAAAAAATAAATGAAACGAAAATCATTTAGTTGTGGAATAATGATTAAGTCACAATAAAACTGCATGTTATCGTTGTACAACCATTTCATTTATTTACATATTGGTTCTCTATATTTGTCCTAGTTATTCGCCACCTTTCCTGTACTCACAAATACTACAACTAGTTTGTTCTTCAAGCAATAGTGTAACTTTCTTTTTATTGTTGCTTTTAAGAATCTGGAGAAGAGCTTAGAATCCTTCAAAGGTGTAGTCACAAAATTCAAGAAGCAACTCAACGAAAATACTGAAGGGAAACTAGTAACAATGAATGACGTTTATTCATCTATGATTGTCTTGTTTAAGCACACTGGCCTCGCAAAGGTACGTAACCTTCCTTAATAAGCAAAAGAAACTAGGCGTTGTATAAATGTGATGACAAAATTTCTAATGTTTCTAGCAGCCAACCGAATTCTCGCTAGTGGTGGGACCATAGTGTTTTCTGAGTCTACAAGTCAATCGATCTGACGAGGGCAGGGGTATGTGGTTATGGTAAGAGACTAAAGAGACTAAAGTCAGAACCCATGCACTTTTCCGCCAGCTGAGCTGTCTTTTCTCCTGAGATCGGTAAATGGGTCATTAGGAAGTATCTAGATGGTGCACGCCTTGTTGCCCAAAATCTGCAAGAGCTGTAAATATGCCAGAACCCATCACCTTGGTTCAGCACTAAAATTTATGATAACTTATTTGCTTTCTCTTCTACCATACCATCCGGGTAAATGGGCAGTGCCTTTCTCCAAGATGTGAACCCCCAGAAGAAGAGCTTTTGAAAGAAAAGCTGTTCTTTTCTGTATTTCTTCATGATTCGATTATTTGGTGGAATTAGATTCATTACTTTCTTACACGTTATGGTGTATTGCCTATAAAAACCGATAAAAGGGATGAAATTATTGAAGCGAGTTGTTTTTATCACAATACTCCAATTTCGATGCTAATAATCGCAGTGATCTTGTTCATCAACTGTGAATATAATTGTCTTTTTAGGCCGGAGCTATTCAAGAGTACATATCCGACCTTTTAGATGGAATGCCAAACAAGTTTATTGTGTTCTGCTACCACCTTGATGTTATTTCTGCCGTCACCGAACTTCTTGCTAAGCGCAATATTAGATACGTGAGGATCGCTGGCGATGTCCCACCAGAAGTCAGGGCTGTGAGTTTGCCTATGGCATTTTCATTTTAACTGTACTGCTTTTTGTGGCTGATTTTCTGCTTTTTTCATAGGTTAGCCTTGTCACTACTCCTTTCCATGTCATGGTTTTATTTTATTTTGACAGTTTTCATCGTGAGCTTTAGGCCTAGTTTTCTTCATTTCTGTTTGCCTTGGTCATCTTCGTTCATCTTTGGTATTTTCTGAAAGGTTAATCGGGACGAAATACACAAATTTAAGTCGAATGATTTTCCTTAGTTGAATTTTTGAAATGAGATAAAAGCTGAATCTGAAAACTGAGACCAAAGGTGCATGTCTTCACCACCAAAAGGACAGTTTGTTTATTGTTTATTAGGAAACGCAAGCATTTTTTATTTTTCATTCGTTTTATGCCTCTTCGCGGTTGTTTTTAGCAAATACGATCTTGTTCGATTTGATTTTCTATAGAATTACGTCAAAGAGTTCCAGAACAACCCTATTTGTCGTGTTGCCGTATTGAGTATAACAGCATCTTGCATGGTAAGTCGAGGAATGCATATCTTATGTAATTCAATCAAATACCATTTTACATTGGTTGTATTGAATTGTTAGTTATATCAACGTACTGTACAACCAACATCGATATGAACTTGCTGCACAGTCCTTAAAAGTGAGAATCCATAGACTCTGACATAATTCTACTTTTACAAACTATATCTTCAGCTGTCATCTTTCTGGGGCGTATATACTCAGTCAGACTCATTATATCTTATGTTATAAGAAATTTTGAACCAAATAGATTACGATCATAGTTTTGTTTTTATTGAAACAGTTGCCAATTGTGCGTACAGCACTTTTTTAAGGTTTTTGCATATGAAAAAGGTTTGGATTGAGATAGTTTGTTATCAGTTACAGGCTATTCAACTGTTAGGTGCCACTAGCAACAGAGAATAGCGTATGGTTGTGGCTTTGGATCCAAGTTAAGTATGAGTTAAAGAGACACACAGTCAAACGTTGGCAATCAATTATAGTCTTAATGCTATAATTGAGCGTTTTTCAAGTCCATTAAACTTTGACCTGGACAGTTTATCGCGTGCGTGGTTGGAACCAAATGGATGAACACTAATGGTTCAATGGTGGATGACACGTAGGAAGAGTTGGGCCATTTTTTCTCTAGAAATTGCTTAAGTTCATCGATTGTTGTATTGTATGACTGGAGATTTTCTAACCTCTGTTACTTGTTGATACAATGATGAGCTCTGTTAATGATGTCTTGATTAATGAGCTTCGTTCCTTCTTTCAGGGTATAACTCTAACTGCTGCTGATCATGTTGTATTTGCCGAGCTTCACTGGACACCCGGCGTGATCAAACAGGCAGAAGACAGATGCCATCGAATAGGGCAAAAAAATTCGGTTCAAGTTCATTTTCTGACTGCACGTGGAACTATTGATGAAGTTATGTGGTCAATGCTATCACGTAAGGTACAATGATTTTGTATGATTAGCCAGGAAGCAACAGAGGGTTAGGGGTAGGCAAAATCATATACACTTATCGCTGGATGACTGTCGCTGGAACAGTGTTCTTATACGAAAATTTTGTCTAGATTTCCCATATGAACTGTTGTCAAAACCTTCAGCATCTACAAAGCCTATTGGTTTGCCTGATAAAGTTTATTTTGAACCGCCCCAGCAAAAACTAAATTCTTGAAAGGGTTTTAGTTTTGCTTACATATTTATTACATTTTGTGCTGGGGCTATGAAACGAGGCTTGCATAATTTCATTCCTCGTCAACTCTCTAAAGTAGTATTCTGATAATGTAACGTACAATGTTTTTGTAAGATTTTATTCAAGAATTATAGAGAAAAAATTACATTGCCTGTATATTATGGCATGTATTGTTGAAACATATACATATGAATAGGGTTATTGTGAGTGGTTCATACCAGTCGTTAAGTTTTTGAAAAACAAATCAAATCTATAATTTTATCGTTCTACCCTTTCATCTTCGAAAAGCTGACAGTGCCAGCCACAATATGGCTACTGTCCTACTCACAGCAATCATTAATGTTTTTTCCTGCCTTTTTTACTCGTGAAATGATCGCTGGGTGCTGCAGAGTACTGCATAAAACTTGGAAGAATAACATTTTATGGCTCTTACCTTACGTTTTTATCCTGAATAAATATTTTTCGATTAATAGCTGATTGATGTTTTTCGTTTCAACAACCGAAAAGATGAAAGATCCGTGTTTTCTTCTTGACACTTCTGTTCATTAGCAATCTATCCATGTTTTTAACTAAGTTTTTTATTGGTATCCGAATTCTGCCATCATGTTGTAATAATAGTAAAATTGTCTCGTAGCTCACTGTTACAAGTGAAACACTTGACGGGGAAACACAATTGCTAAGTGCCGACGATGGGGACCATGGTATGGATGACTTGTTATCACTTTGTGACGCATGGATTCCAGATGATGATGATGAAGATATTGATCTTTTCACTCCTGTAAGTACTCAACATTTTTTTCTATGTTTGTTATACCCTGAGTTAGAACAAGTTAAACTCTGAAAATAAAAATTATAATAATACGAATATTTATACAGGGTGGAAACACCTCAGCAAATCCTTGTTGGTTTCAATGTGCGATTTGTGGACAATAAATAAACTCAAATCATAAAAGGGTTCTTAGTTACAATTGCAATAGCAGACCTCTACAATTTTAGGGTGCTGATTGCGTATATATGATACATGTTATATTGACCAAAAATAACAATGATTAAAAGGGTATAATCTCTAAAGCAGAGTCGCCTTTTTATAGCGCTTTGTGAAATTCTTTGGTTTTTAGAAGTGTAGCGTTTATGTGGTTCTTCTTACGATGGTGGATAGTCATCAAGGCTAGCCCTAAGCAGATACTCTTTATATAAAAACACTTGTGATCTCAACAGAAATCATTCAATGACAAGACTGATCTATCATTTACTTTACACGTGAATATGAGAGTTCTAATCCACACATCAATACAATACATTACAACGGGTTGACAATAACAGCATAGGCTTCCTGAAAGGAAGTTGCAGTAACGAGAGACATTTGACTTGAACACGCTACTAAGGACGACTTAACAAAATATGACCAACACGCTACAGAAGTATTGAAGCTATTTTAACTGCTCCCTCAGATGTAGCTGGAATTATGTAGTGAATGAAGATAGTCTGTGACATTTCTAAAGATGACTATTATGCAATAAATTAATAAATTATTTCAAGACATTAAGTTTTTGTTGCATGCTAATGCGGCGATAATTGAAGCATTGCTAATGAAATATGCCTAGAATATCAGAAAATTGGAAGATGTAAAATAATATGTACTCTTATCTAAGCATAACTGCTCTATTTCTTTCAAATAGATGCCGTTGGGCCGAATTTCATAACTTAAGCCGAATTTCAACATTTAAGTGTTTGCAGCGATTACTCAATTGATAATAAGCATGATTACATATGGAAATTTTGTCCATTTTTCACATTTCTTTTTTTTGCAACTTTTTAACAGAGACCAAAAAAGGACGAGATGAAAAATCAGAAGGATATCAGAGCATGTTTTTCACAAAGTCAACAACCAAAGCAACAAGGTATCAAGCGGAAAACCAGGGACTATTACCAGCAAGGATTCTTGGACATCTCAGCCTCAAGTGATGCAGAATTTAAACCAGAATATAAGCGTAGTAAAAAGATACGAAAAACAGGAAATGAAGGAAAGAGCGGAATTTCTAGCGATGTAGTGCAGTTAGTTATTGATTCTGATGATGATCTTGATGGTACAAATCCAGGTAATGAAAGCGATACTAAAGACTCATTATGTTTTAATAACACGAGCCATCAAAATGACCTTACAGAAGATAATGGTTCTAACAGTAACGCAATGCTACGAATCACATCACAAGACAATGATCAGAGAAAAAGCATCAACAACGAAGAACGTCTAGAAGAGAACATAAGTTATAACAGACAGCATGTCATTTGCAAGGTACAAAATGAGAGTGACTTACAGAATGAGACAGAATATAAAAACAATTGGAAAGTTGCCTTGAATGAAGTGTCTCTGATTGATTTAAAAAACTCAGCGCAACGTAAAAAATGCAACCTATTGGAAGGTTTCAAAAGCCAGGCGAAAATTGCCAGCACTCATCCTAATGCAGACAATCATGATAGCATGAACAACCAGGTAGAACATATTCATAATGAGAATGATCTTGACTCATTAAAGGGCGATTTCTCTGTGAATGATTGCAGCAAAAGTAGATTTCTATGTTCTGATAATGAGAAACCATCTACAACTGTGGTATCAACTGCTTCCGTGAAAACGGAGAAGGACGGATATTTGCCTCTTGATAAAACAGTCAATGTTCATCTCTATACTTCGAACACCATAATTGATGAAGTGAACGGTGAACGTCTGCTTGCCCTAACTGACAGAAAAGCAGATTCTGTAGCTTCAAAGGCTGGTATATCATCAAAATTTGAACTCTGTTGTCCGTTATTAAATAGACCCAACTTTACCAGCAGTTTTTCGGATGATAAAGGAGATAAAAGTTATAAGTTGCCTCCGCTATTAGCTGTAGTTGGCACGGCTGAAGGAGTTATTGTAGATTCTGCTCCAGGTGACAAAAATGATGGAAAGATAAAGATTGCTAGTTTGCATATGAATAATGAAAATGAGGTTGCAGACAATAATTCGGCTCTTCATAGCTCGTCTAGTAAAAGTCATGTAGAAAATGAAGATGCTGCAAGGTCTTGGAGTTGCATTGCTTGCACATTTGATAATCACGAAGAATTAAATTGTTGTGAGATGTGTGAGACTGCGAGGCCTGTAGCACGTGTCACAACAAGATCAAATGCCATTAATGGCATTGTGCTGGAGACAGGATTGACAACGAAAATACGCAAAAAGAAAAGGAATGAAATCATTGACAGTCAAAGCGATGAATTAGAAGACAGTCTTCAAGATAGTTCGCAAACCAGTACCTTACTAGATAAAACAGAATCAGACATCAATACCAGTTCTGACGATATATCAAGCTCTTTTAGTGCTGCACCATTGAAAAATGGAGCTAAAGGAATCAAAGTTGAAACGAATAAAATATGCACTGCCTCTAATACCTCTATGGAAGATTTTACCAGTATACGTGATCAAGTTATATTGAATGAGGCCGATAAAGATTCCTTTGTTGAGCTGATGTCCGTTAGCTCTGAATCAAGCACTGATGTTGAAGAGGATTGGACGGACACCTCGAAAGCCTGCATTGAAACGCCCGTTGAAGAGATTATTTTTAATAAAGGTGCACGAAACCCATCAGTACCATTAAATAGCAGTCCTTGTAACGATGCTAAGAAGTCTAGTTTTTGTGTCTCAGATGCATTTTCAACTGGGAGATTTTCTGCAGCTAAAGATGATGCAGATTTGTTTGGTAACAAAACAACGAATACTTCAACATCTTCTCCTAACAAGGTGCCCAACAGATCCCTTGTAGATAACCCGTTAATATTCAGCTCACATGATCACTCTGGCAATTGTAAGCCTGAAAAGACTTATTTGGCTGGGTTTAAGTCAGCCTCTCAACTACTTCATGAGAGCGAATTGGCTGATTTAGAAAGGGGGATGTTTGATGAAGACTTTCAGTGTGAGATTTCAGAACAAGGCATCAATGATCGTGTTTCGGTGCCAGAAAAAAGTGGAAGCTCTGTATCCTCTGCTGTTATGTCCTCACTGCCTCTGGTATATGCTGGTAAGCAAATCAGTATTTTACTATTTTCTTTTAACCTATGCTTTGGTATCTTTACTGTGTGAACAATGTGTTTACAATATGCCAAATAGCATTGATACTGGTATTTATGGTGACACAAAAGCATGAATGACAGATCGCATTGAAGTGAACAAAACGATATCTTATAGCCAGCATTCTTATGAAGCGACCTGTGTGCATTTCTATGTTTCACTTTTGGTCCGTAAAAACGGGTCTTCTCAGCTACTTTACATCTTTTCTGGCTATGCTTGTAAATGATTACTCAGGTGGATTCTGAAGACATATCTCATAAACTGAAAAGGTTAACAAAATTACAAAATTGTATAGATGCAGGAGTAGCACAAACATTAACATATGATTGCAATTGATATTTCGCCTGATACTGCGCCTGCAATCAGAGCTTCCTTAGAATCGAAAATAGTACGGTAAAAACATGTCCCGTTTATGCACGAAAACATTTGATGAAAGTGTCTCAAGACTTGGCTATAATTACTTACTGCCTTGTTTTTCCTTTGGGACGCTCACTTGCATTTTAACTGTTTCCACAGTGCTTGTAACATTTTGAAAGCATAGCTGACATTTTGTCATGAAATTGACTGCAGGACGCTTCCAGAAAAATCTGCACTTAAAAATGAAATCATTACTTAGCATGCGGAAATTCCCCTCTCTTTCTACATTCCTCAGAGCCTCTGAAGACGACTTTTCGACGAATAAGTTCACCCTTTTGAATCGCAAATTGGGACCATTTCTGTACCCTTAATTTAGTGCATAAAGTAGGAGTTTATCTGCTCACGTGCAGTCTTCACCGAAAGGAAGGTGAATATGTGTTTATTATTCAAAATGAGCAACCAATCCCGCTCATCAATCGTGCTTATTATCCCCTTTCTATGTTATTATGCCACAATTCATTCTGTCGAGAGTGCCGGAAAACAAAGCACCTTTAGTATGCTACGCTATATTAATGAATTTTTATGCAGTTTTAAAATCCATATGCTTTTACTGTAATACAGACATATGGCAACTCAAGACTATATTGCAACATTCGTCCTTTCATATCCAGACTAGTCATTACCAATTAATCTGGGTGTGGTAACACACACAGATTTCTCAAGTCCTTTTATTGCTCAACGTTAATTTCTCAAAACCTACAAACCCATCCTTCTTTGCCATCAAGAATTTATTCACCCAATTACGGGTCTTCAGGTGGTTATTGAATTGACCCAAACAGGAGACAGATTTGAGTGTTTTTGCAGGAGTTGAAGTCAGATATCTAGTTAACTGATGCATTTAGATGCAAATTAAATTGAGTTTACGCTAACAAGCTTATTGTCATGCATTTAGATAATGTTATAATCATGGCTTTGCTCATCCTATTAAGAAGCCCATTTTTACCGCAGATTAGTAAAGTAATTTGTGATAGAACAAATTAAGCGACTTTGATTCGTTTTGTGGTTTGGTAAGAGATAGTTCGTCTGTTTTTCGCCACAATCCAATTTATGAGTCTTGGGTGTTTGGGCTTGCCTGTGACTTCCATTTCCATTCAAAATAAATTGGATTTTTAATGAGTAGTGCAGCAATTATGGCATCAAATCCGCCTTATCTTGATCATTAGGTGCCTTCATGCGTTCGCGGTTTTATGGGCTAGTCAGCGGGATGGTGGCCTTGCATTGACATACGCATTGCACAAGATTTTACCAGATGCTAGGGCTTTTTCATTCAAGGTGATATTGGAAGAAACTCTCATTCGGGGTTAGAATAGAACAAACTTTTCCGACGAACATGTTGCTTGTCTATCTGTGAACTTGCTGTGTTTGGTTTCGCTCTTTAACTGGATTAACATTAGTGAAATAGGCGAAATTTAACTGACTCAGTGAAATAGGCCCTAACCTTTTTAATTTTCTAGAACATCGTTGGCCGTATTCTTTATCTCACAATGTCGCTTTAAATCTACTACTGCGTTTCAAATAGAAGGATAAGCATTCAAGACTCATTTTTCTCTTTGCCATATGCACACATTTTTTTTCAATTTGGATGGTTAATTAATTGAAGTTCTAGCAATTTGTCACATTTTGTGATCCATGATATGATGGACTTTTATCAGTGGCAGTTCTTTATGCAAGTTTTTGCTCCAATTAACCAATCACTTGGCTATGATATTCAAGCCAGGTGTCTTTAACGGGCTGTTGGATATTTGTTTAAGCTTGCTCCTTAATATTTATTGTAATGTTATATGTCACAGTAAAGGCTTAAATTATTATACTTTTGCCAATAGGAAGCGACGGAGAAGCAAGACATGACAAGAACTTTACCAATAAATGCAGAGACAGTTCTTTTGCCTCCGAATGTGACAACATTGAAGATGATGATATGGGATTCAGTGATGCGCTTGATGATGATATCTCAATAATTTCGTCCGAAAAGAGCGACACTGACATTGAAGATGAAGAGGAAGAAATCGCCCCAATTGACCTAAGATTCAAAATGAGCTTTGAAAGTGATCGGGTTTATCTTTACAATGAGGTACGACAAGCATTCTCCTAATACTATGCAGCTTATTTTGTGAGTGTCATCACTTCAACCTTTTGTAGTATTGCTCTTTTTTGTGCCTCTTGTACCATATTTCCATTTAAAGATGATATAAAATAAGATATAGGGTTGCAAATGTCGTTTTAATTATCATAGGTCGACTTCTTCCAGCTCGTAATTCAGTAAAAAGTAGAAGCAAATGGGAAAACCTCTGCCTGTAATTCTAGTCAAATACAGCACTGAAACGCCACTAATTGCTTTCCAAAATATACATTAATTATTTAGTTGTGTTGGTAGCTTCTTTCTATCCATAAAAATGCGCCACAAATAGAAATGATATCGTGAAGTTTGAGAGAGGGCATTCTCCGTGTATGAAGTTTGGCAAATGCATTTTTTTGCAGCATTAATACTATTCACGTATACAGTTCTCTTAAGTACAGTCATCTTTTTCATAAGCGCTTAATCAAGTTTTAATATTAGAGGCTTGATAGTTGTTTTTTCAAAGAAACCTCGCGACCACAATAGAACATTGATTTTAACATTGTCTTGTGAGCAAAGATAAACTGATAGCTTTAAAGTCCAATTAAAAAAAGTAATAGAATTGGGTGTTATGTTTCCTGTTGCTTGTAGCCTCGAATCTTTATTACTTATCCATCAAGCTATCATGTCACCCACTATCTTGGTTGAGGCAGACCTAGATTTCCGTTTTGGAAGGTGAGACTTGGTACAGAGCCAACTCAGTCTTATGAAATAGCATCATCCAACTGTCCCATATATTTGATCAATTTCTCGTTTTGTTAGTCGTATCTACAAACATTGCTGAAGGCATTATATTGATCAATTAATGATTCTTTTTTTTATACACAATCTAAACATTTACAATTCAACAAAACCATATTTACATCAACGCTGCCATTGGGAGTATGATAGGCTTGGCTACCCTAAATGATCTGTAACAAAAAACAATACAGATGATAAAGGCTATACCAAAGTTTTGGTCCCCTCATAAGGAGAAACAGATCACAGAGATTGGGTAACACTTTTGCCGGATCAGAATTTAAAAGTTGACAGGTTTTGGTATAGTCTTTAACAACATAGATATATTAACAATACATTTATGAAGTTATAATGAGGATTCTGTGCCTTTTATTGCCATGAATAGCAGGGAATATTGTGATATTCTGCAAAAATACTGGGAATTTCGATTTTATCCGTTTTATCATTATTCGTTGATGAACCAACGAGCATCCTAAATGCTAGCTAAAATAGCAATACACTTTTCCTGTGTAGATAACAAAATACAAAATAATAGCCAATCTTTCAATTGTCTTGATGATTTTCCAGCCTCAAGATCATCGTTAAACCATTGTCTCAAAAGATATGCATAGTTTAAGTTCCTCTACTATTTTTGGTAAACAAAAACAGAGAGTTAATGCTTCCAACCTGTTGCAGTACTAAAGTGTTTTGTGACCACAAGGCGAGGACTTACAGGTTCCTAGTCTACTAATTGGAGATCTGAGATTTGATTTCGAATCTATTCTTCAGCTTTTTGGGCCGTGATCATTTACTGCTTTACATTTTGACAATAGTGCCTCATGCCTCATCATAGCAAAAAACATTAGCTAATTATAGATCGAGCCATCCCGAAAATATTCATAGCAAACATGTGCTATTAAAAAACCAAAAGACCAAAATGAGTCACCAACTTGATAATGAATACAAGCCTAAGACATTCTTTACTTTACAATAATCCCCATGAACGTACTAAAATGTTAGATACAATTTAGTGGAATGTTGACAGTACATCACAATCCGGACAATAATTTTATATGAGGTATAAAAGTTTCTTTTAACTGATGCATTATGAATCTTTCTAGGACGAAGAGTCTCTTGGAATCAATTTTCGTATTCCTGATGTTGGGATTATCATAAACGATAATCTGCCAAGGATTTTTAGCCATCCATACAATTTACAGCAACTGAAGAAATTTTCCAGGCAATGGAGCTCGTAAGTGTATATAATAGATTGTCATTTTAATAATTTGCAGTTCTTAGGTGACATCGCAGACAGTCCGATAGACAGACAGACCAAATTGAGAGAGACAGAAATACAGACATGGATACAAAGACAGTCGGGTAGGTAGTAAGGCGGACAGAAATGCAGACAGAGATATCGAAAGAAAAATCATTGTAGCCGAGGAAAAACAATGACGTATCAATATCTACCTTATTTATCTCTGCATTTCGAGCAGACTGTGCTTCAAGAAAAGCCATGGGGTAAGGACGCCTGAATCTAACAGCAATTGAGGACGGACTTGGAAAGGGAACAGTTTTAGTGGTTACTTTGTCCTCAAGAATTTTTTATATACATAACGGACACATCAGTGATGTTACTGATATAAATTGGAAATAAATATATATTGAAATTGGAATTATTGGATAAATTGGATTTTTTTTTAATTGGCACAAGGTCGTGGTTTCTGTTGTACCATGTCAAACGTTTTTGATGAACGTTGTTTTTAGAAGCACATAACTCTCCTCTTTGCTCCTGCTGGGAAAGGACGGCCACTCGTAAATATCACAGTTACCTCATCTAACTTGAAATTTTTCCCACATTCCAAGAAAAGTATTAACCATGATATGATATGATATGATAGGATAGGATATGATATGATACGATACGATACGATACGATACGATACGATACGATACGGTACGATACGATACGATACGATACGATACGATACGATACGATACGATACGATACGATACGACATAACACAACACGACGCGACACGGCACGACACTACTCTACATTACACTACACGACATTAGTTAAGTGTTAGGGATGTGTTTAGAAATTATCAGTGTGGTTTTCAAGTACTCCTTTTATTCTTTTTTGACGCGACTAACAGTTGGTTTGAGTTCTCTAATACTAGCGAATGATGATTAATGAATTTGCTTTTTGTTCGGTTATGATTTTCATGATTTTAAATTATCATATCATTTTTCTTTTAGTTTAACAACAACAATGCAAAGGCAAGTCAGAAAAGCTGGTTTCGTTTTTCGAAATCCGTTGCAAGTTTATGACGAATTAAAACAGGTATTTTATCATTGATTGAACCAAACTCTGACCCATTCTCTTGATTTATATCAAATAAGGTTTTCATTACAAATCAGAGAATATTGTAAGCAGACATTTGGCTATAATTATCTAATTTCAAGTTCAAGTTTTAATTTTTGTCAGTCTATCCTGAACAAAGTCCGACACCCCTGGAGCCACAGATTCAAAAAATAGAGGCATATCACATCCTTGAATATGTAATAGTTTAATAGTTTACCTCTCGACCCAAAATCACTCCCCCCTGTAGATTTGAAACAGATTAATAATGATATCAAAGAGCAAAAATGCGCATTAATCTGATGTCCCAGATTATAGGCTGCTTTATATTTGTTTATTCTACTTTTAAGATGTACTTTCACTTGACGCACTTCATATTGTTATTTCAACTTATTAGCTACGTACGTTAAGGTGGCTCTTTAAAATGTTATATTCTGCCTTGTTAAGGTGGTTCTTTAAATTGATATTTTTACCGTAGGCTCGTTATGGTAAATCAAGCAAAGAGAGGTTTACCTCAAAGGTTCCAACTTATTTATTATTCTATCTCCCATCCCAGTTATATTACATTTGCCCGCAAATATACCTTCGTCTCAGATTTCGATTCAATCATTGGTTGAATATAACGTTTTTTGCAGATTAGATTTAAATCTTTACTCTTAAGATTCCTGCATTAAGATAATAGCATGATTTTCTACTCAAACTTTATACCTTTATTCTCGTTTCAGTATTTCTTCTAGCTATTATTCCACAAATAATCATGCTATGGATCTCATGCTGCGAATGTCTATCTTTCTCCAAATATTATTTTTTAAAACATACCTAGCTTTTTAACTGCAATGCCAAATGTTTCTCATGTCATTTTCCTCATACACACCCGTTTTTACGTTATCATGACATCAATTCAATTCAATTAAGTAATTTTACTCTGAAGAAGGTTCGTATGCCGAGGCAAAATATGATGATTCGTTGCAAGGCGTCCTAAAGAGAATTCGATAGACTACCTAGTGTCATTCTTTTCTAACTGAGCTCATCAATTGATCCATTATTTTTTCAATCGAGTGATCACAGGATTTTGCCAATGCCAATAATTTCGTAATGATATCAATATAATACCTGTTTGTTACTCGGCTAGCAATTATCTTTGATCAAACTACCAACCTGCATATCTCTTCATGTATTTAGTGTTTACAACTCTATCTGCCTCTTCACATGACCGATTTACAAGTATCAATCAACTTTTAACTATAATGTTGAAACTTTTTTCTCCTAAAGGACAATCTTGAATTTTAGGCAAAAATAAATGAAAAAGTTAAGACCATTGCTGACTTCATTGGTGGAACAGTGAGAGAAATAAAGCAGATAGACAATCAACGATATAACAAGAAGTCCAAAAATACACAAGGTCAAATGATTTTATCTTTACCAGCAATACTCCCTAATGCACTCTTTGCATCGTAATATGCATGGAATGTGTTTAAAGGAGATAAAAGATTGACTTCCTTGAATTTTTTTAGCCTATGTGGATGTGTGGCGCAAACATGAAAAGTGTGCTTAATTGCACCTAAATTGCTTCCTTCCTAAAAGTGATGAACTCATTGCTCTTGTTTTCCCTTGCTAATAAAGTGTTTATGCTAAGCCAAATCTGTTTTATGGTTTTGAAACTTATGGTTCTTCGCAACGGGCCTCATTATTGGTCAGTTAGACAGTAATATTACTGAGATAAGTCTGTCATTCCTCAGTTTAGGTTTTGCGTCTTTGCTTAAGTGAATCGACCTTGCATCTAGAAATGAAATTTGGGTTTTTAAAGTAAAATTGAAGAAAAGCCTTCCTATCTCTTCTTAATTATATTTCCAATTGCTAACAAACAAATACTAAATATGACAAACATATGATCGTCTGTTGCAGCTTGATTTAAACGCTCCTTTTTTTGGAAGTTTCTGTCTAGTTTCCAGTTTCATTTGATTATCAATTCATCCTAAATGCAATGCTACATAACTTAAATACAATTAAATACAAATACAATACTTAGATCTCAGATTATAACAACGCTCTCAGAACTACGAAAAAAAGGCATTACATGATTCTAAAAATGTTAGATTGATTAAGGAGGACCTATTTAAAAAGATAGACTAATCGAGAGAAAGCCCCCTCCCCCCCTTTCAAAGTAAGGAAACTAAATAACTTAAAGTGGATCGTATGTTAACAAAGAACAGTAAATCAAGCATCATAACGTAGGTACTCTTTTATAAAGTATTCATACACGGTTTGTGCTTGTTTTATCAGAATTACAAATCGAGATGTCTCTTGATAACATCTTCCCTTTAGTAATCTGAAGGAATCTTCTTGTGAAATATGATAAAATGTACACAATTGCAATTTATCAGCATATTTGAAATTCCTAGTAATGATTGTACTAATTTCTCTCTATTTTATTATAAGCTGCGAAATATAAGAGGAAATTCCTTGCCACATGAAATAAGGCTTTTCATAACTTACATGTATTTCTATGAATTATGCTTGATAGATGTTGCGTATGTCCGCCAGAGTTTTTATGAAAACTTTTTGCAAATTTTGTGCAGGCTTGGCAAAATCAAATCCGTCTGAAAAACCTGCCGAGAATGATAATGATACATTGCTGCAGGCTGTGGATTCAGATGGTAGCCCTATCTGTTTATTTTGTAATGGAAAGGTGCAGAATGGTTTCCGAGCTGGGCTCTTAGAAGCGAGGTTTTGTTCTTATAACTGCAAAGAAGAATATTTGGTATGCATTTTGTAGTTTTTTCCTTTATCTAAATTTTGATTCTTTCCTTATACCATTAAAAATTTAACTATGCGTATTACTAATTCTTCTACTAATACACTACTTTTCGATACTGTGAACTGTGACAAACCTGTAGGATTAAATAGGAAACAACTAATCTGACTACACACGTTTTTACAAAAATACTATAATCAATCGTAAAAGAGAAAATGATGACCACTTTTCAGGAATCTGTCTAGCATTAGATGGCAGGTAAAAATTGTAGTACCCCAAAGGCAAAACGATGCTTGAATACGTCATTACTTGTGTTTATTCTGTTATCTAATTTTAGCTAGATGCGTTGAAAGTGTTACAGAATATACAAGTCTCTAGCGTAGCAAACTGTTCCGTCATTCTAAGATTAAGCACCGCAGTGGCCATTATTAGACAAACATTGTTTACCACTTAACGAAAATTGATGCCATTCGAAGTAGAACAATAACCTTCTGAACGCTGCTGCCTTGTTCACAAATGTTACATAAAGTATCCTTTGATTGTGACTTAAGCTAAATTTCATTGTTAAGGAGGAGGAGCGAGAATGGATGAAATCTTTAAAAAAACGACTTGAAATTCAACATGATAGGATATATTTCAGCTAAAGGTACTCTTCTCAACACTTCACATATCGAAATTGGTAGTATGCGCAAATACACTGTTGTTCAAGGACATATACCAGCATTTTAGTCCTGGTATTTTCAGAAAAATCTAACTTTCCCTTACTTTTATTGCAGTTTCGAACAAGCAAGAGCAGAATTGTACGTGAAAAGTTATTTGCTGCTGAGAAAGGTGTTTGCCAAAAATGCAAATTCGACTCGCATGGCCTGTTTGCCAGAATAACCGCGCTTCGTAAAAAGGACAGACGCAGTGCGCTAGAGATGACGCATTTTAAGGATTTATCGGCAACGCTGTTGAATAAAATCATTATGGATCCAAAAGAGGGGCAGGTAAGCTTGTGCAAAGTTTATTCCCACATTAGTCACCACTTGTACATTTTTTAACCATTCGCAATTTAAACCATTAAGGGAACTAACATCTCTCTGCGCGTAGGAAACGGTGGACAAATTGTCTGGTATGAACAAACAGATCTTGCATTATACCAGTGACGACATTAGGATTTTAATTTGCAAGGATAGGAAACGCAGCTTGTCATATTGCGGAGTTGATTATTGAATATGCTTAAATGTATATGTAATTAGGTCATGTTTCCAATTAGGACACATTACAGATGGTTTTTACTTTTTTAACATGAGATGCTTTAAAAAAGGACGGACATTCCTTATCGGACATTCCTCGCTAGCTCTTAGCAATGCCTAACAAAGGAATTCTTTTTTATGTTGTAAGCAATCTCTGTCGCTTTGCCTTGCACTTGCTTCTTGCAGAGATGTCTGAATTAGAAAGGTGAAATTCATAAGAATTCATTATGGATGGTCTTATTGCATGTTTATTTTTCTATGCTCCTGTGAAAGATAATTAATAGTTGTAAAAAAGATTTCTAATAAATAGTAAGGTATGATGTTACAATGAAGACTCATTGACAGATGAAGATTTTGTCGTCATCTTCATCAGAATGGTGAATGGTAATTCACAATGACGGAATATCTTCCTTTTGCTTTAAAAGGGTCATAATATTTCTTAGCTTCTAAAAATGGATTTAATGAAGAGGTCAATTAAACTAGCTTTCAAGGTGAGCCAACTAGTTTCTGGGAGCTGGATGATCATGTGGCGCGAAAACGTTCAATGGTTAATCATTGGTTTAAGGGATAAATGAGGCGAAAAGGAGACCAGATCGGTGTAACCAAAAGGAGGGAATTGTCTATAAGACCACACGCAGATGCCTATCCTTGCTGCTTGGAAAACAGGCTGAAAGTTTTCAATTAATTGTGGCCTGTTTTTGTTCTATTTGTTCGTTTCTCACCGGGACTACGTTTAGAAACCATGTACTTTATAGATATAGTCGTAAAGTAAGAATTGGCCAATATGCATTCCCATGAAAAATTTTTCCATCCCATTCAGCAATTAATTTAGCGGCCGCTAACCTGGAAACCAAAATCTAATCTCTATTTTTATCGCTATAGTTTGATCTTTTCCAAACAAAAGCTGATGGAAAAACGGGAACTTTGATCGGCCACAAGTTATAAAGAAAATTGATTAAGAAGGAAACAAAAATGCTTATAAATAGCAAAACTAACAATGTTGTAAACAAGCTTAGAAACAGCAAACCTAATAAAAGAGAATTAAATTGAAGTAGCTCAGAATCTGTAGACGCAAAGATAATATAAGAGTTGCTTTTTAAAAGTGCAAGAAAAGTTTAAACGTAGCTTATCTCTCCAGTTTGCTGCACGAAAGATCATTCTGCTAAAACCTTTCTTTGGTACTCCACGCAATCAAGTTATTGAATAACTGATTCACGCTGCAAAATTTTGAAGTTGGTATGGAAACATGAAAACATTACTCAGCATACTAAATTTTCGCATTTTCTGACAATGGTAACCGGAAATAATTCTTTTTTCTCTGATGGATAATGAATTTAGGCAAAAATGCCAGCACTGTCTTCTTCTTCCTCTCCCCTTCCTTGAAGAAAGTACATTCAAATCGGAACTTTTCTCTTTCTATTGTCGAAGTCTTGGCTACAAGCCAAGGCTACAATAAATTATGCATATGTCTGTAATATTGCAATGTTAGGAATCACTGATAAAACAGCTTAAGGGGCTCGATATTCCAAGGTTAACTTAAACTTATTAATTGACTTTATTGATTGGTTCTGCTTCCTTCTAATCTTTTTTGAAACTCCAGTAACTAACTGCTTGGCATTGTTTTAATTTGTTGAAAGATATCTGGTTTGATTTTAATCCTTCTGCAAACCTTAATTAGTGCTTGGATGTACATTAGCAAAATCCTTCTAAATTTCCTTGTTTGCCCGATGGCAGCACAAAAATTCTTTTTAGATGAAGAAAAGATATTTTAAATTTCATCATTCGGTGGATCGCGTCACGTACCATAGTATGGCGCTTTTTTCTTGCTTTCTCCTCATGCATCATATCAAATGCATTCTTTTTATGTTGCCATCCATCAGCATCCTAATCTGTGGGTTCAGAAGTGCTACATGAAGAGTTGGTTTTATGATAAGAGTCCTCTGTAACACGAACTGTAGATGATCCTCCGTTAATTATTTAAACTCTCCATCAAATGTATAGTGAATCTCCACGTTAAAATTTGTATTTATATTTCCTATTATTTTCTAACTATTTCATAAGCATTTAATGAGGCAGATAGAGTAACTGTTGCATTGCGCTTTTTCTCAGCATTTTGATATATTATTTAACCTTGCTTTGAAACGGAAACTTTTTATATACAGTTCTGGGAAGCAGATCACATTACTGCTGTCAGTGAAGGCGGAGGTGAATGTGGATTGGATAATTATCGAACACTGTGCGTGCCTTGTCACAAAGATGTTACTAAAGACTTGAACAAAAGATTACAAAAAAACAAAAGAATAGAGAAAGCAAGAGCAGAGGGTAACAGAGATATTGGAGCTTTGCTTAAGCCTTCCAGTTCAACTTCAACAAAAGGTAACTAAGAGTATTCGTAATTAGAAGATTCTAAATAGTTTGATAAATTGTACTATTCTGCACAGATCTTTGTGAAACACGCAACATAGTCTTTCCCATACATACCTTTCCTGAGGATGAGAACCAAAGTTAAAGGAGATTTCTCATGTTGTCTTACATTACATAAGTAATATGGTCTATTTTAACATAGCATGTTCAAGGAAAAAGAGGAGACAATAACAAAGGCAAGAATTAACTTACATTAAGAGCTTCAAATTTGTTGTTTAGTATTGAAGCACTCCTTCCAAGTCGCAAGGTTTAAGAATGATGTTCTATTTACTTTTTTAGGAGCTATACAGCAGAGACCAAATACCGAGGTAGGATCAGAAAAAGTAGCAAGCACATCAACACATTCATTTGCAAAAACAGGGTAATCAACTGTAAAATCCTCAGAAGGTTTCCAACATCGTATCGATTCTCAAAATAGTAATAATGATGGTACTTCATCGGTAAGATTGACAGGCGAATTTTCTGTTAATAAGCTTACAGCGATATCAAAAACAAGTGGTAAGTCTGAATTTACTGCATCTACTATGAATAATAAAATCAAGGACGGCCGAACAAATTTGACAAATGATAAAGATGTTTCAAAAATCGATGTGATTTCTCCGGCCATAAACTATTTACATGGTTTGATAGAGAGTTCTAAAGATCAAGGTCAAACAGAAAACTTGAATACAGCTAGGCCGAAGAATTTTACTCACAGACGACGGAAGGCTGATTCAAAATCGGTTTTCAGTGCAAGTACGAAAGGGGCAAAAGCAAAAGATAGTAAAGGTGCCAATGGAGAGAAGATAACTGCCCAAGGCGATACGACTGGATCTGGGAAAAGCAAGGCTCAGAGCCAACAGTCTAAACCGCGGAAAAGTGAGAGTGTGGGAACTTTTCATGCCAAAAGACAGATGTCAAACAAGCAGCCATGTTTGTCTGCAAATGTATATGAGCATTCATCGAAGGATAAAACAAGCAAGGCAGACACGCCTGGTAGTGGAAGAAGTCGTCAACGTAGCTTCAAGCCAGAGATAACGAAAGATAAAGAAAAAGATGATATTAATAAATGTGACGAAATCATCGCCAATTTAATTGCGAGGTCAGCCAATAAAGGCAAGAAATAGTCTATTAATACTATGAATTGCCGGGCCTCGCTGTTACATCATAAACTAGTATTGTCCGTACTAAGCAGCTTGCTGTTTTTTATAAGAAAATTTACATTTAAAATTTCCATTGCTATAGAAGTTCTGTTGAGATGTGATAAACTGAGAAAAGTTTGTCGGACTTTTCAGTGGACTTTTCGTATAGAGATTCAAGATAATTATGCATTTTAAATTACGTTTACAATCATCAAAGTTCCAAAATGTGGGTACTGAACTCTCTTTGTATTTAAAAAGAATTTATTAGAATTTTCTTTGGTTTTTAACATTTCAGATTCGAGTCTTGTTTATAGTAGAAATTCGAATACAATATTTTCGACAGGTTTGCTTGTTCAGCGGTTAGCTTGCAATCAAAAAGTGAATTGTAACAAGAATAAAACACTCTTTACGGCGCTTTATAGCGCGTATTGCAGACTTCTTCAAAGCGGCGGAGATAACCCCTCCTGTTTAGCTGGAGACTGCGAGTTGGGAAGGAGCTTGGGGGATTCCACTCAACTTTTCTTTTCTCGTTACAAACCTCGACACCAATATTTATGGTAGAGAGGTTCACGGCCACTGTGAGCCTACCGTTATCGATGATGATAGCTCGTCTTAAACCTTAAAATAGATTTTTCAGTTTTTAACGTTGAAGGTAGTTTATTGTAAATTTGGGGTCCTTGGTAATGGAAAGTCTTTCGTGATGTCTCTGTTCTAGTATTAGGATTACTAAGGTTCGCATTATTCCCTCTATTTTCTTTTATGTATTTTTTACTTACCGAGATAATTTTAAAACAAGTTGGATGCGAGCTATTAACTGCTTTGTTCTTGTTGCAATTTAATGAAGAATGAAATGACTGGTCCAATATTTAGGTAATAATAGGAAGTGACATGTGTTGATAGAGATGACTGTGAGTAGCAATATTCAGCAGGGTATTGTATTGCACTTTGCCCCTGCATTTACAACATTTAAATTAGATATCTACAATGCCCTTCCTGGAAAAATCTTTTTAAGGGGCTGGGCGCTTACCTTTGCAAAGATTGAAGGGCATTAACAAAGGAAAGCACATTACCTTAGGCTGCAGGCAAACCTATGGTTATTGTAAATTTATTTCACGCATTCACGTTGTTTAGTTTATTGGTTGTCGTTTTTCATACCATCACTTTTGTAATGACATACATTACCGTATACTGCGCTTGGCTCAAATGAAATCTAATTGTACGCCGCGCATCATGGATAAAACTAAGTAGAGACAAATAAAGCTGATCGTTTTGTAACAAGTTTTTAAATGATTGAATACATTGTATCTAGTATGCATTAGAGCGTTGATATCTTGCACCATACATTCGAATTATAGTATATTTTAATTGAAATCTTTAAAAATCAATTATATTAAAGTTTTAATGAATGTATAGGATTCTGAACATCTTTTTTGAAGTGGTTCAATTGAGCTATCTGCTTAAAATAGCGTTTGAGAACAGGAGGAAAGACTGCTGCTTGCAGTATGCCACCTCTGAAATCTTTTGCGGCCAAGGGACAACTGTACTCATGGACAGTAAGCCCTACGCCACTAGACCCTCTTCCGTGAAGATATTACAAACGAGCTAATAATTTAAAAAATTTGCATTGTAATTCAACCTTATAACTGACATTTGAGGTCTTTGAATCTGCCATGCACTTTTATTAATTTCAGTCATTTGCCTGCCAAAGTGTTTGACTGCTATTGTATTCGTATTCATATGCTTGAAAGATGGCTGCTAAAAGGATTATATGATGTTTTCGAATTGAACGAAAGTAGATTCATCTCAGTGCAACTAATGTTTCCTGTTACGCGCTACAACTCAAGTTCTTGTTTAACTCGTATGTGTCTATTTATTTAACATAATCTGCTCAATGCCAGTATGGCTGAAGGCACCATCTATTACCATAGGTGACACCACAAACACTATTGTTGCTAAGAACGTAATATTCGATATAAACAAAGTCTTAATTACCGAACACAGGTGGTGTATTCAGACAGATTATTATATGCATATGCCTGCATTTCATTCCTGTGCTAATCATATATTATTCATAAAGCTTTGGGGAGATATCACGGGGGTAACTAACGTATTTCTATTCAGTTTTTCAGACTCCTTCGGAGAGGAATTGGCCCATGATTACATACATGGCATGATAAATGTACAACGTAGAAACATAGCACGTTGCACCAGCTTGCCCCTACTGAAGACTTCGTGTTTCTGCTACAAGAATGCAATCCAGGAGGCCCATCGATTAAATTTCTCACCACAAAGCCACTTCAGCTCTTTTCAGGCTAGTTCACACTTCCTCAAGTGGAAAGACACGGTGGAAACATTATAGTGTAGTTCACACTTCCTTTGGCGGAAAAGCTTTATAGATCTTAGTTGATCAAATGTTTTATCGTCTCAAGTTTCACTATTGTTCCCAATCGATTCAAGCAATGTCTATAAAAAATGAGAAATAAAACGGCAGGTTTTCTTTTTCAGAAGCTCACCAATGCTAAGCTTCCCCTCTAGACAACGGCATTGATCTTTAATAGCAATCGACTGCATTATTATGGAAATAAAGTTGGGAAGGCCTAAAACGGAGCGTGCAGCACACGAAGGTTGAACAGTTAGTCATTGCTCATGGTTGAATTTGAAATGTAATAGCTATTGTAAAATGTTTGCAAACCAAGGGCTTGAACATGATGCAACTTTCAGTCTGAAACAAGGAAAAAATCTAATATAAAGAAGGGCAAACTACAAAATTTGAGGTTGTCTGTAAAATTACTTCTACTTTGTTATCCCCGTGCACATTTCTGCAAAGACACCACAGTCATAACAATTAGATATAGCCTTATGAATTATTTATTTTCTCGTTTTACAAATGGCCTTGCGAACCCCCTGTGTCGTTACCTTAACTACGTCGACGAACAAATCCTCATTTTTATACGGAAAGCCTAAGACTTGTTGAATTGCCACTGTGCGATTTCTCTAATTTGTATTTTAAAAACATTGGATTACTCTACCGCCAAAGTGTTATATGTAAGCATATGTATAAATGATGGTTTACGCATGAAGCGGTCCTTCCTGAAAGACTTTCATGGTTATAAAGCATGGCAATCTTCACTCTTCTTTTGGCGTGTGTTATTTTACACCCGCGATGTAAGTTTGACATGATTGTTTACAGATAGCTGTCCTAGTAAATCTTCTACTTGACGTTACTCTTGTTTGTATATTTAAGACGCTGTTTCTAATGCCAGAGACTACTTATTTTAACTACATTAACTTGACATTAATATCAGTCTGGAAAATTCGTGACGTAATATTTCGCCGAAGTCTGGTGCGTTAGAAAATTATGTCAGGGTAAAATTTTTCTAATCATTTAACCATCAAGAATGATTAAAAGGGAAGTCATTTGAAGCTGTTTGATTCATATCATCATTTTCAGCTAGTAGATATATAATGAGAGTTATCATCATCATCAGCCTTAGGAGACTTTTGACTTTCGTTAGTAACCATTCTCTTTTACGCGCTTTTTATGAAGTTCCGAATGTCTACAGCTCTCTGCCTCACTTAGCAACCCTTATATTTCAATCTTAAAGCCTTCCTAGAACATTTCTGACAGAATGTGTTGACACTTTTACCTTTTCCGCCTCTGTCCTCGACTTTTCATTTAGGACGATTAAGCGTCATACCCAGCTTTTTCTTCTTCCATTTGCATCCGGGGTCCACCATCATACTCTGTACACAGGAATCTGAAATAGAAATTACTGTCGTTCAAGATTTTGGTTGTAGACGAACTCTATACGTCTTCAGTTCAATTAATAACAGTTTTTCACACAAAATTATCACCTAAAGTCATCAAAACAATAGGCGGCACTATGGTTTGACAGCAGATAGATGCTTTAACCTAGATCCTTTGCAAAAGTTAATGATCTCTCAAAATGCTGCATTTCTCGTGTTTTTGCGAGAAACCTTAATTAATTTCTACTTCTCATCTTCTTTAATTTGACCACTGAAACCTTTACCAAAAACCTCCTGTCTCACCAACTTCGTTGACCGTAATTAAAGTTCGTTCCAGCTATGTTATGAGTTGGTGGATGATCGCAGTTGCAAATTTCTTTTATGTATGGTTTAGGATCCAACCGAATGAAACGTGCGTAGATACCAGTACCTCTGCCTTCAAAGTTGCTTGACTAAGCTAACAGAACGTTTTCTTTAACTCATAGCCCCCTGCAGATGCCATATGGCGCAGTATAAGTTACTGTAAATCAAAGAAATACCTGGGGGTAACGTTGTCAAGTTCAAGATTTGCAAAGTTGATCAGACAACTTCAACTGCAAGTTAATTAAAGCAAGGATATTTCCTGTATCTATGTACCCCCATGCATCATTTGCTCCCACAGTTAACTGTATAAGGGTTCCAAATGGCACCAGGGGGCTATGAGTTAATAAGACATTTCTACAGGTTGAACGTCAAAAATGACTAATTAATAAAGGCAATAATTCTGTGTCAGAAAAAAAGATCAAACTCAAAAGGTATTAGTGCACCCGATTGGCTTATACTTTATTAATAAGCACCTTTGCTTCCTCCTCTTTTGGCCAAAGAAAGAAAATAAGAGAGCCAATTCTTTTAATACAGAGATTAGCGGCACTTTAGAACGATACGGATTTCAAAAGCCAAGGTGAAAGATAATTTTGTTTGTTCTATGATGTGAAAATGGTACTCTCTTGATGTTTTGTGTTTTCGACTAGACCTTGAACTATTGCGACCGCATGGCAACCCTCGGAGATCCCCAAAATTGCCTATATACGTTTCCATCCCATCATGAATACCACAAACTCGGGTGGTTTGCTCCTGCACAACTACAACTTCATGCATCCTTAAAGTAACTCTGATAAATCTTTAATTTTTTTTTCTTTTGAAGCTCATACTTCAGCTTATGAGCATGAGAAGAATCTACACAATGCTCTCCTTTCAAGCTACTCGTCTCACGTCCGACCTTTGCAACCGGGTGCAGAGAAACGTCCAACTGAGGTAGCAGTTTCAATGCGTTTATTGCAAATATTTGAATTGGTAAGTTCCCCGTTTGAGTTCAAATTAATCAAATTGAATCATTAGCAGCCGGAGATCAGTCTTAAGAAAATATGGTTGGTGGCATCATCTGACTGCAACTTTTTTGCTTTACCTTTTTTTGTTTATTGGAGCCTATTGTTGCAATAGGCTTGCCATGTTGCAAGAAAGGACAACCAAAGATGGGCAAAGAAAGCGACGTAAGGGCCAGCGAACCCTGGAAGAAGAAGGCACGGTAGGCCAAAACAAAGATGGCGCTACGACCTACGGAAAATAGTAAGAATACCTGGAAAAATCTGAAGATCGTGGCAGCTGGAAAAAATTTGCGGAGACTATCGACCAGCAGTGGCTCGAGTGCCTGATGATGATGATTTTTCTTTGTTGAGAGGAATAACTATAGATCTTCTTAAATCAAGCAACCACCAAATAGTGATGATTTGTTTGCAGCTTGAATTGAACTGATAAAATTGCTTGATAATTCTATTAATTTTGAAGCTCTTTATCTGTTTCAACATTCAGACAGTAGACTAGAAACTTTAGATATTAAGACATAATAACTATTAGATCTAAAAGGTAGAATAGACAAAAATTGCACTTCTGATTCTACTGGTCATGTATACTCCTTAACGCTGAAATCTTATTTTTGTTCCTTTTATGTGGGTCCGTAAATTTGTGCTAACCGTTTTGAAGTTTTTCTTTTTTTTCGTTTCTCAGACATACTGAACTAATATTCGGCTAAAATTTCTTTTTTAGGAAGAGAAAAGCCAAGTACTTGCTTCTAGCATCTTTGTGCTACAGGTTAAAAAAAAATTATGTTTCTAACTGAATTAGATTATTCATTTCATTGACATTGATTTTAATCATTCTCGAAAGACTGATTATTTCCTGATCTGTCTGTGATTCGCTGAAATTGTGATTTAGCATGCAACTTTGCTAGCTCCATTCCCAAGCTGGTTCTCCAGTATCTAATATAAACATCAGCTAACAAAGTGGACATTTAGCTTTGCAGGAATTTGCAATTAGGACTAGAACATCTAATATAGGATCACTTGCGCTGTCGTAGCTATTTACTATATGCATAAAGGATCCCTGCCTGCGCAACGGACCTAACATGCAACAAATTGTGTAATTTCTTCACCAACACAGGATAAACTAGTAAGGATGAGAACGAGACGAAGTTGTTGTAAAATATCCATCTTATTTGGAATTATTTTTCCCCCAATATTAAGGATTAAGAAATCATACCAGTATTATCTCCATTCCTGATACGATCCTTAAAGACACCCCCATATGTACTAAACTGAAAGCCATGTTTACTTGGCCACCTTTTCCATCTACTGCATATAAAACCTGTCTTTATGCAGCAGTTAACATGATATGGAACGCAGAATCTCTAAAGAAGACCTGTATGCTTTCAGTCCTGTAAAAACCATACTTAGGTCTTTCAAAAATGTCATTGCGAAAGATTTTCCTTTGGATACATGCCCCAAATCCTCAAAATTCTTCCAGAGATGTTTTATTTCAAGTTAATTAAGCATAAATCGAGGATCGAACTAATGATTGACCATGCTTGGTCGGGGAAAAAGACTGTATTGAGCAATTAGAAGAGCATGAATAAATCGTGTTTTTTATCATTTAACTTCTAGAAGTGGAAAGATCCCCGACTGAGTTGGAACCTAACGGAACATGGAAGAGTAGAGACCATTTTGTTTAAGCCAGCACAAATCTGGACCCCCGACATCGTAGTCATGAACAAGTATGTGATTAAAATGTATTAACTTCCAAAAAACATGTACAGATGCGAATGAACTGTAGTTTAGTAAAATTAATAGGTCACCGTATCGTGGAAGTACTCCATTGAATTCGGAAATGTCACGTTTCTGCAAGTTTGCTGTCGCAATGCATATCCGAATGAATTTGATTGGTCAATTTGCTCTTGCTATAGAAATAACATTGATGCATGCTATAATAACAAAGCTTCAGGGCCAATCGTTCCAAATGATTATATCTTGCAAACTAATAAGCAAATCTTCAGCATAAATTAAAACTCAAATCATAAGCACAAATCTCAAGCAGATAGATCATATTTTGTGATATCTTCCACAGATGTCCTCCTGAATTTCATAACACATTTAAACTGATGCTGTGAGCTTTATTGATGCTATGGTTTTGAGATGCGAGAAAATTAAGCATTCACCAAGTAAAATAAGCAGCATTTACGATTTAAGTTGATTAACTATGATGCGCTCAGTTATAACATCTGGTTCTCGTTTTTCATTTCCAGTGCTGTTAGCGAATATAGTGGAAGAGATGTTGGTATGTCCGCTCCAGTTCACGTTAGCTATGATGGACAGGTGGTTTGGTATAGTACAATCATCGTGAAAACCTACTGCAAAATGAAGGTTCTATACTTCCCATTCGATGAACAGTTTTGCCCGATGAAATTCTCTTCTTGGTCTCATAATGAAACTGAGTTGATACTGAAGATTGCAGAAGAAAAAAGCAGAGTTACTTTGAATTATACTGGTAATTAACTAAAGTCTTTTAAAGTAATTTTGTAATATGACATTAGTAATTTCTCCCAACTGTATATTGCCTTTCATTGGCACTTCTTAAAAGCTAGTTCAATTATTAATCAGATTATAGCAGTTTCGTTCGCAGTACTTTGTATCAGTATTTCTTCAAGCATATTTTGGGGAACAAAATTTATATTTGCTATTAGCTGGAATTTGGTGGAAGCTTCAAAGTATCCTTTGCTAATATAAGGCTGAAATGTCCCACAAATAGTTAGATTCAAGATTATATTCGCAGTAACTCGACTTTACCCTTGCCACTTTTATCAAAGGACGAAACTGTTGCAATACTCCAAGTTCTACGTCTCTCCTTTAAATTGCAGTTTGCTAAACTCTTAAAGTTTCTAAATTTTTGCCTTTTCCACTAGAAAACAGCGCCTGGAAGCTTGACAGTGTTCATCTATACAATCAGTCAACAACCTTGGCTTTTATCAACCCAAGAACACCGAAAACTGTGTTGAATTATGTCATACACATGCAGAGGAAAGCGTTCTACTATTTTGTCTACTTATTCGCCCCTTGTTTACTTGCCTCCATACTAATGATGATGATATTTGTCTTGCCTCCTGAGTGCGGTGAAAGAATGGTGGTTGGAATAACATCCATGCTTGCTCTGACCGTTTTCTTCCTGTTAGCTGCTAAAAACATTCCTGAAACTTCAGAGGATGTCCCACTAATGGGAAGGTAACAGCAAAATTTTATTTAGCAAGTATTACGAACGATATATGTTGCTACACAGATATCTTTTTATATGTATAATCGAGACTATCTGATAAGAAAACTAAAGAGTAATCTAATATGTATCTGATGTGGAAGAAGTTCCATCTAAAAATGAAAAATCATCTATGTATATAGGTGGCGACAGATTTCAATTTTCTCGATTAATTTGGAAAAATTCAAAATGTTCCTAGTTTGATCGAAAAAGGAGAAATCCTGGTTGTTCGCTTGCTTATGAGTTCATATATTTATATAAATATACATCGATAATTATGCTTCTTTTCACAAATATGCAGAATACAGAAGGGAACAAGGTCTTTTGGTTCTTTCTGTTTTGGCATTTATTAAAAAATACAATGTATAATACACATTGCTACAGAGGCGAGAAACAGGAATTACTTTACACGGACAGGCAGCAGACAGCTTTTCTACAGGTTGCAATTTAACCTAAATCGATATTGGCTAAAGGCTTGATTTTATTCTATTTTAATTGGTCCCTTTTTTGTTTCTATACATGGAATTTATTGTTGCTTTATTATTAATTTCGAAAAACGATAGAAAATTAGTGCGTGGAAATAAACTTGATATTTTTACAGAACTGTACATTAAATTAACATGTCGCCTTCTATAATTGGATAATTTTTGGATTTTTCAGGTATTATTCACTGACGCTAGTTGAGATGGTAATAGCATTGTTTTGCACCTCGGTTGTTCTTCGATTTCATCATTCCACTTCCAAAGTTCCCAAGTTTATAAAGGTGAGCAAGAAACTTCTATGCTTTATGCAATGTAAATCTCGTTTTTCAGGCGAATAAATGCAATTCAATGTAGCACAGCGGTTCCACGAATGTTTTAGGACTAATGCTACCTCTGTGTGCCGAATGAAAAAGAATATAAAATTGTTTACTATACAGGCCTCCTGGGGAAAAAGTTTGAAAAGTGAGTCATTGCGAAGAAAATGTATGTATTTCTTATACTGCGAAGAATTCTGCTTATCATCAGTAGCTTGTGCAGCAGAGTCTTTTCTCAATTACCTGCCTTAAACAGGAAGCAACTGCAATAGTGGAAAGATACGTTTTCCGATACATTTTACTTCGTCATACCAGCTTAATACAACCCCAATACAACGGATGCCTTTCCATGAGTCAATGATACCATAGCTATTACATGGGCCTAATTGCAGGGAATCATGTTTTCGGATTGACGGGAAGCTTGCATCAATGCTATCAACATAATGACCATTTGAATACCATCCCGCTTCAGTATTCACATTGATAGCTGAAAACATCAGTTTGTCTGGACCCCAAGAAAAGCAGGGGAGATCCCGGATAGCCTAGTATCTCTTGTTTATGTTAGATATTATTGGAAAATTTTCTGGCCACAAGGTAAAACTATTGTGACGAAGAATGCGTTATCTGAGCTCCTCTACTTACATTTATACTGGTTGACAGAGTTTTTCGCTTTCATGTTAATTTTTGGCCGTTTAGAAATCATGCTATCCTACTTTTTGCCAAGCCAGGCGGTAACTTTCTTTATCAATTTATGGTTTTTTGAATGGTTTGTTTTTGTCAGATGTTATTGTATATCATTCACCAACTTTGAATGAAATGATATAATTATAAGAAGCCTATCCCTTAGTAAGACAGATCATGTCTTATATTTTTCGGTCTGTCGACGATTTTTTTGTTTCTCAGATAACATAAGTATCTGATTGGATTAAATTTTATACCAAAAAATTATAGCATAAAACTTTATCAACCTGGCTAACAGCAATATTTAGTGTCTCGCCCGGAAAGATTTACAATAATTTATTTCATGTCAATAGAATAATCCTTTGAGTAGGGTTACCATAACTGCTTCCAGTAAAGCTTGAAATTAGTGTGGCCTCTTCGGGGCCTGATTACACGAAGAGGGCTTGCACTGGAATTCGCGATGAATTTCTGATTGCGATTACATGAAGAAAACTCAGCTCACGATGGGCCTCTTATTCCTGCGCAGTAAGTTGCGCAGTAATGATTAGAGAAAGCTCAGCCCTCTTTAGAGCCCTACTCAATCCATTATATGACGAAAGAATCGCCTCTCCTGCCCTCGTAACAGGGCCAGCTTTTTCCATCTCGACTACCAGGGCCAGCCTTGTCTACATGTAATCACATCCACAAATCTTAACATGTTTTTCATTGATACTGAATCTCGGCAAAATATATCTTTCTTGAGTAGGAGAAACAGTCCTTTTTTGATGTAATCAGGCCCTTAATTTCCTCTAAGATAACTGAATATAATTCAGACTGCCAAATCTTATCTTCTTCTATTCATTACTGGAAAGGGAATCATAGTTGAACTCTTAGTTAATAGTATTCTTTTTTTTGTGGCCTGAATTTCCGACTTTAAAAGTAGCAATCACATTCTCTTAAAATTGAATTTTTTCCTCCTTTTGCAAACCCTTGATTTGATAGCGCAAAAAGGATTTTCGAAAAGTTATTTTCGTTGAAATGCAAAGCATTGGTCTGAAATCTCAATTCCCGATTGATTCAACAAGGATTTGAATCTTCTATTTAAACGGCTTCTAAATTTCCTTTAATAATCAACTTGAGAAATCTTTTAATTGACCGCAGATATGATTTATCGTTTAATCCTTTTTAACCTGTGATTAAACAGTGGTAGTGCAGCGTCACAGGTATTTGCTCAGATTGCGAAGGGGTTACAAGGATGGATGATTTTAAAGCAAAGAATCTTTATAATTGTTTAGAAGAATTCGTATCCAGATATTGAAGTATTAAGTCCCCCCATAATGTAGCATGTGTCCCAACATATCTTTTGTCATACATGCATTGTGAATCGATAAGGGCTTCGTCTCTTATCATCACCCATTTTAAAACAAATTTAAATAATGAAATGTTCTAAAAATTAGACCAAAGCATAAAGATCAATGCTAAGATCGGTGCCATCGTCACTGCTCTTTATCCCTACAATTTTAACGATGGCATGGTAAATTTTGACGATGGCACAGGCTAGTCACTTGTGTGTGGCATCTTGGAGTATGCGTAATATTTATCTATCTGTGACATGTTAAGAGATTCAAGTTCTATGAAACTTTCGAAGGCCGTGTATACAAAATGGTTTACCTACGTGTATATCTTAGAATGCCGGAGCGACCTGAGATTAAACATCCATGGTTTTATGACTAAGTGTTTTTGTGCCACTAAAAGCAAACTATCATGTGCCATATTTGTGGCGACAACAAATGTTGAAAGCTTATTACAATATGAAATTTAAAGTTCTCTAAATGGAAGGGGTAAGGTAGTATTGACAAGTTGAGAGGTCTTTTTCCATAATGGTCCTCCACTAGGAAAGTTTTATGGGCAGTACTTGAAAAAGCAATTTAAACTGTTTTGAAACTTTAATAATAATTTTTTAAAAACTCGCCTGTATTCATTAAATTTCAGCTCTTGATAAGTTGAAGCGAAAGCGATGAAACTCAGGCGATGTTGGTTTGTAATCAAATACAATCGCATCACATTACCTGATCTGTTGTGCTTTGCATAGCATGTTAAGAGAAAGGTTAAAATTTCAGTTTAGATTGACTTGCCAAAGGTTAAAGACTCTCTGATTTGACAGGGTCATAGATGTCCTTTTCTTCATGAAGTGTTGTTGATCTGGTACCATATCATGTTTGGCTCTCGAAGCAACCCATTTAATTCTTTAAGGAGGGCAACCTATTCATGAGTATTAACAGGTGCCACGAAATTCGACCACCTTTTTGATATAACTAGATCGTCTTCACCATAGGTTAATCATGTGTGGTTTTGTTCGTTCTAGGTCTACATACTGCGACGTCTAGCAATCCTTGTGCGTATTAAAACGCCGCATAATAAAAAACTGGTTTTAGATGAAGATAAAGGTAAAGTTTAAAACTCTTAACCTGCTCCATTCTTTCAAAATGGAGCGACCCTACATTTTTTACCTATTTAGCTGATTCCAGAGAGACTTGTGCTTCTAAGGCTGCGTTTACGCTGTACCAGATCAATCCGATACAAAAGCGTTGCGGATCAGTCTTGCGTTTAAATCAGCAAAACGTGATCCGATGCAACTTTGCACCTGCAAGTTAAGTGGAACACTATTGTACCTGATCTGCTCCGAAATGGTACCGGTACAGTGTAAAGGCGTTGCTGATTTAGGAGATTTTTTACAAACAGCAGCTTCCGTTAATTAAAGTATTTGACGAAGTGCTACATGTATCAAAGTTATTAATTTTTCACTAAACACTACCTTTCTTGAATGTACACTTGAAACCTGCTTAAATTTTCATTGAAGTATCATTTAAGTGAGTTAATGCAAACTAAGCATTGCATTTTACACCCAGCTATGGAGCTAACCAAAAGGTGATGACTAAACACTAAAGTATAAACATTATATACATGATATTTATTCATGATGAATAGTAAGAATGGAAAAGAGAGCAATAGTCTAAAGAAACCGTTTTTCAAAATATTCGTTTTTGTGAAGTTACGTAACCCAGACTCGTTATTAGATAATGAACGAAATCTATTTCAGGCAGGTCATGCCACCTTAAGGAGACTTTATAAATGAGGTCCATGATTAACTGTTTTGTCCTGGAAAGCTCTTTGCAAAAACGTAAACTTAATTTCCTATAATGAACAACATATTTGTTTGATGCGATGTTTTAGCAAATCTTGGCGTTACAGTAAAATTTTTTGAAATATCAAGACCCTGTACAAAACAGAGAAACAGTATTCCAATTTACATATGGCTTTCAAGCCGTTTCTTGTTCATTTTGTGTTTCATACTCTTATCTTTGAGAGAAAAAGAACGCTTGTATCATGCTAAATTGTGTTCTCCACTTTTTTATGCCTGAAGTAACTTTCAATGCAGAGCAACGAAATTTCTCATAACACTGCGTGCATAACTATACTGGTTTGAAGTTCTTCGATCTGGATCGCTTGCTTTCCATCTCGGAAATATTGGAGTGAATCTCAGCAGCCCTTGCCTCTTTTTTATCTAATTATGGAAGTTAGGTTGTATGAGGCATTCATAAAAATGCAAAACCATTAACTATTTAAAATAAAGAGATTACTGGATCATCTTTATCTTTCTCTCACATTGTCTGCTATTTTGGACCATGTTTTTCCGATATCTCCCACCGTGTCTCCCACACTAGCTTGATCCTGTTACGATAATTGTGATATAAGATGCGGTTGCATACTTATCTTCCCCTTGATAAACTATGAAATAAACTTGATAATTAACAATTCCACGGTTTTTTTTATCTTCAATATTCAACGCCAAGACACCAAAGAGGCATTCCCAATCTACCGCAATATCTAATTGCATAATGTTTTGAATGACTTGCTCAGCCTAGCCACTAACATCGAAGCATTGATTATACCAAACGTTTTGCTCAAGTTGCGACATTCACTCTTTTTATCTCAATCTCAAGCATGTCCTACTTAAAACATGCACATCCCTTTATTCCAGCCCAATGCGGGAAAGGAAGCTAGTTGAGTTTCTGCCTTCTTTATATCTGTTAGGCTCATTGAATTAAAACGCAGCAAGCTGTTTATCCAATTAAATTATAGTCAGAAGCACTGTCACTGCATGGCAGTTACCAGATCTCAGCACGAGTCTGCGCTTATGAACGTTGATTGCACTTCATTATTTATCAATTGATTTTTTCCTGCAGGTGAAGATGGCAAGCCAGAAGGCCATTCAATTCCTTTTGATGGAGAAGACAGTGGTCTTGTTTTGATGGCAGAACAACTTATAGAAGGTGCTGAAAGTGATGCGATCAAAGACGAATGGAAACTGGCTGCAAAAGTACTCAACAGGTTTTTTCTCTGGCTTTACATCATCGCAATTGTGCTTAGTGTGATTGGCGTCTTCTTGCAAACACCGGGTGTTTTCGTTCCAAGGCCTTCTATGCCAGATTATGCTCGTTGAGCACGACACCCAAAGTTTTCCAGTCATTGGAAAAAACATTGAAGACAGATTCGAATTTCTCCATCCATGAAAGCCATTTTTACTTTGAAGGGAAGCTGACGCATAGTTTATGGGACTGAAAGATATTTGGAAAGTATCAAAAATTGTTTTCTTCATATCTTGATTAGTTTTGTATTTGTGCCAAAAGAGATTGGAAGCAAATTTTTTTTCAAGTAATGAAACAGCGAGCAGAATATGGGCCTAAAGAAGCCGAAAGTGAATTAAGAGCAAAGAGGGTACTATTGCTTATAAAATGTGGTTATTCCAACTTCGTTTATTTAATGATTAGGTCTCTTCAATGAATACCAGGTTGACTCAAGAAATGTAGGCCATCCCGTTAACAAGACAAACGTCGTTAAGTGCCATGTCTAAAGTGACTGGGACTATTATACAGTTAAGCGTTAGGAATTTCCAAGGTATTACTACAAGCACTGGTCAAATGACTAATCTGTTGACCAATTATGCAGATGCTTACAATTTGTATGTCAAATTAGTAAAGAATCTATCCAGGATATGATTTTCTCTAAAATTTGGATACTTCCATTTTCGAGATTTTTGTCTCTTCAGATCGTGGGCCACCAGAAGCTTTCTTTTCATAACAAATAATGATAAAACGTGTAGCATAACGAAGCATGCAAGATAATCCTAACAAGCTCGCCACTGAAAAAATTCTTGCACCAGGCCTTTCCGTAATTAATATCATATATCGATGAATCGTTCTATAATTTAAGAGCTGGTTTTGTTTTTTAGCTGTAAGTAGGTATTACCAATGTGATAATAAGTTGACCAATTTTTTTACTTATTTAACGCAACGCTGATGGTCTCACGGAGATAATGGGATCTAGGATTAACTATTTGTTGGATTTATTAAGTTGTGACACCAGAGAAGGGGCGCTGTCTGCCCAAGTCTACGATCTACTTTACTATTACAATCTACGATACGGCATTATCAGAAAGTTCCACTTAGAAGTGACAGAGCGGAATTTGCAACTTTAAGCAGCCCGATGCAATGTGCTTGAGAGAAAGAAAAACGTAATATCTTCTTCACAACATCTGTAAGATTTGATTTATTTCTTTAGAAACTTTACATGCTGCAGCATTTTCTATCATCAAGTGAATGTCATTTTATATGCATAGACAATCCAGCTCATTCCACTCTATCCATATGAATGGGTTGCCAAAATTCAAGTTTTAGTCATCAAAACACGAAATTCGTCAAGCCCACCTTGGATAAAATAGTTCCGCTTTCAAAAACATCTTGATGTATATGGACAGAGTCCAGGCCGCAACTTCCTATAGAAAATTCTTTGACGTTGACTGAAACAAAAATAGTTATACTCATTAAACGTTGTAGATAGTCAGCTAAGAATATAGTAAACTTTTACATTAATGATGTCATTTTGTAAATATTCATTGTAAACATTAAAAACATTGAGTTAGTATTACGTTTGCCATTCCATTATATTTCTCTTTAATCCTTGAAATTCTTAGATACAACGTTCTGCAGATTGAAAGGGTTCAGTTTGATTAAACAGCTTGCTCTCACGCTAACATGGAAAATAAGAATCTTTTAACGTACATGAACATATGAATACATGAATATGCTTATAGGACTCGTCCTACATTTATCATTTTGCAAAGGCCATGGCGAGGGAAGCCAGCAACCCTAATCTAACAATGAACCTCAAACCCTAAATCTACTCTTTTACGGGCATCGGTTGAATCTATTTGCTGAAGTTAAACGGTGCTTCCATTAACAAATATCTGCGTAAATCTAATTGGACTTAGCTCAAGCCAAGGTTTCCGAAAATAATTCCGTCACGTGATGATCGTGTTACCAGTACTGCTACATCTAATCCGGGAATACCCGATTGCCTGCCAAGGAGATCTCTCTGTGATTTTACACAGTTTAGTAGACAGGAGGAATTTTCACCACCTTCATTGGCAGTACCGCATAGACAAGAAGAGTCTGAACAGTTAAACTAATAATTGAATCTGTATTCTCCCTACTCTGACGCCCTGTCCCCCAGTCCTTGCACCTGACTATTCCAGTGTCCCTGGCTTAAGCGCGTAATATCTACACAAAACTAGTTACTTGACTAACAATATGCTGCCAGTTTTTGTTACATTCAATACTACGGTCAAAACGCGAAACCAAATTGGCTCATTCTTATATGTACATGCAAACTGAAAGCAGCGTATCTGATGCCGTCCTCTGATAACAGTAGTTTTGGGTAAGTTTTTACATTTTGTGATGGTATAAATGTATGGCCTAAGCGTGACGAATCGTTGGTTTTCATAGCCTTATACATAGAATAACGCTGGCTGTTTAGATTTGTACACCTACAGTTCTTAGTTGCTCTACGGTAAGCAGGTAAAGAAAAAAACGAACCGAAGTAGCTATAGACTTCACGTTGTTAAGTTGACAGGAATGGCATATGAATTCTGCAGCTGCAATAACATTAAGGGGGCCTATTTATGTCTTTTCTTTTCGCGAAGACCATGGCTACAGATTCGGCACCCGAAAAATGACTCTTAGTGCAACCATTGAATAAGCCCTAACTATAAGCCTTGGATCTGGGTTATAATGATGGAATAGGGGACAGTATTTACAAATGTAAACAGCAAATATCTTTACACGACATTTTATATTATAAAATAAATCAATTAAGTCGTGGGTCCATTCCCCCCTGATTTGTTTGAGTTCAGTTTTAACTTTGAATGAGTCTGGTAACTTTGCATTTTGAATAAAGGCGCCAGCAACCTTCCACATGGGAGTCAAAATACAAAACAATCTATTCAAAAGACGACTCCCACAAACAGTTTTTTAACTTTGCACAAATTAAAGACTTTATTCACCTTGTTTCTCGTGGGAGTCAAATACACTCACCCCAAATTCTAATCAACATGTTGCAATGCCTTTGGGGTAAGCTTGCTATTCTTTAACACAAATATTTAACGAAACTCGTCATTTGAAATTCGAAGATAGAATAATGAAACAAGCCTCAGTTTCGTTATTGACCTCCCTTGCAGGGCGTCGAAACAACGAGATTATTTTATTTTGTTAGCTACCCCCGGTTTCACCAACGTGAGGAATAAATTGCCAGGCATTACCGGAGTTTGGTACTAAAAACAGAATTTAAAAACGGAATATTTGTTAACACAGTGCCAGACGGCGTTTATTCATACTTTTCCAGAGGTAATTATCAAGTCATTTGAAAAATAACTGTTCCCTTTGGCTTGCAATTTTTCACCAAAGTGTAGCAATACCGTTGCGTCAAAATGCAAAAAACGTTGTCCTTTCAGGGAGCACGCAGCGACCTAAAAGTGGTGGGGCTGAAATCGGGCGAAGGAAAATATATAGGGATCTGGGAGCGTCTCCCCATAATTAATTTGAAGTCACGCCCCTTTTAGAAGCAAAGAATTGGCTATTTTTGAAGCCATATCCTCATGTCCATCCTATATTAGCAGTTAAAAATCCCCAGAACAAGTTCAAACGAAGCGAACCACCTGAAATGTTTGAGGAAATGTTGAACAAAATGTATAAATTTTTAAAAACACGAAGCTTGCTTCCTGTGTTTAGTTCTTCTTATATCTTTTAGCTGGTCTAATTTAAGGAATCTTCCAAAATTGAGGTGCCTGTGTCTTTAGCGACAAATGCATTTTGCGCCATTGATGAAAGAAATTATCTACAATAATTGTAAATCGACTCGCATACAACTCGGCAAATAATTTTTAATCTTATCAAATATTTTAGTGCCTGGCACGTTGGAAAATATTGTTGGTTCAGTAGCAAGTTTGCTTTCGTTCGCCAAATGATATAAATTCACTCTCTTTATGGTTTATATTTTAATCATTAATTCTCATTTAATTCTCCGATTTGTTTTTGTCACTTTACATAACAATATCAATAGGCAAATTTCTGAAATGAAAATTCGATGAAAATACATTTGTCTTCAAATTTGAAAATTATCTTTCTTGAACATTATCAAAACTATTATTTTTGAAATGAAAGCAACTGCACAAAATCTTCTGTAGAACGCAACGAGTTTCCATTATAGTGTGCTGCCCCAAAAGGGTTTTCGATAATATTGGCTCAGAATCCTGGTGGGAGTACTTGACCTTGAATAGTACGGGGGGGTGCTCTCCTAAAAAAGAATTTTGGATCTGGCTTCTGGGATCTGATATCTGATGGGCGTGGCCATTACCCTATCAATCTTACCTTACCACTTTCCGGAGGCTGGCATCGCAGCTGCCTTATTGCATTGCTGGTGCTACGTAGATTAAGGTAATTTTTCAATAAGCTGTCTGTTTTAAAACTTTCAAGCCATGCAATTATTAAAGCTTTACCAAACAAAGCAGAACGAAAGCTACATTTCTTTTATGCTTTCTTTCAATGCTTTTTCGACTCGTATTTTAAATGAAAGTATTGTGAAAACCTATTGCCCTTGCTAGACGTTTGCAAATTTTTGCGCTATTCTTAATAGCCTTGTAGCAGCCATGTTGTAAGAAGTCAGTGACATTTTATGGAACTTAGCGATCATGTTTTGAAAATTCAGTACCATGTCTCGACCTTTTAAGAACCATACTTAAAAAACCTGGCAACCATTTTTGACCATGTGACATTTTACAGCTATAGAGTGGCCATTTTGTGAAAAATTCGTGATCTTTTATAGACAATGTGATGGCCATTTTTGAAGGTTTTATGACATTTTGTGGCCTTTTTGCGACCCTTTGGTAAAACATTTTATGACCAATTCTTAGTTGCTTTGCGGCTGTTTTGAGTAAGGTTGGTGACTAGTGCTTAGCTTGACAAGTCTGCCACCATTTTTTGTTAAAAGAACTTTATATTTCATGGCCTCGACAACCATTCTGTGCAAAAATAATGATCTTGAGTCATCTCAGTAAGCCGCGATTGTTCAGGAATAAACACACTGGAAAACTAAATTCAAATATGACACAAAAGAAATTTGTGCCAGGACCCTAAGAGAACTTGATATAGAGATTCTTGGAAAGGTTTTTAGGATATGGATACGTTATCGTAATAATTGAAGTTTTTTCGATTTTTCGATATCTTCAAATTAGAAACACTGACAATATATTGCTGGAACATTTGTTCCCAAGCAACTGCAAAAGAGCAGTTAAGTTGAAGGTTTTTTATTTTATTTCTGCCTAACTTTTCGTCATGCCTTCAATAAGCAAATATTTTACTCTTAGCGACTGAGAATTCATTTTACAACAGAATAAAGTTAGACAAGGCCAAAATTTTTTATTCAAAGCGTCTGATAATAGGCCCGTTAGACTCGGGAAAGGGAAGTAGGTGGGGGCTTCAGCCGTCGGTTCCAGTTTTTCGAAAAAAAAGTTGTAAAGAGCAACCTTGAAGCTGCTAGAGCTATTGGAGACATTAGATGGTATTCCTTGTCAATAAAACATCTAAATATTGTCATTTTCATCATTTGACTAATGCAATTTGTGCAGCAGGGCCGTTTTCCGGCGTTGTCTAAAAGATCTCTCCCATACCCCCATTTTACCTCGCTTCGCTTGCAGCCCCCCACCCCCTCAATATCAATTTCGTTCCGACGGGCCTGGATGATGTTGAATGTCAGCACCATAAGTTGGAAGTGTACAGCTAATATTCTGCTTCTTAAACTTTAAAGTCAGGTACGGTAAAGGAAGAAGTAATATTAAGTTGCATTTTCTTGGCAACACTCTCAGCTTCATTCATCTTTAAAGTCGTTACTGCTCCTTTGGTGTGCAGTGTATATACTTTATCAAGGAGAGGGCTGTTAGATTTTCAGCAATTTTTTTTGAGGTAATCAGAATTTGGCAGTGATCCTACAACGGCCACGCTGTGAACCCCATTTTGCGCTAGCACAGCCTTGCCTGTGTTTTTCCAAAGTAAACCGATTTGCAATAACTCCAAGACGTTGCATTGTCCTGCAACCTATTTGCATCGTAACTATAGGCTCAAATTTTAATCCTTAAGGGCTTTGGTAATTCAAAGGGCATATATTGGCTAATTTTGGCAAGATAAAGCGATCTGCAGAGCAAGCCAATCAGCAAGATAAGATTGATCTGGAAATCACAGATGATGAGCGATCTCATTGCTTTTTGTCACGCTTCTGTTTTTCCTGCTGTTTGTATTCGCAAGACAATTTCAACCGCTCTTCGCAGTTTTTCTATTTTGCATATCACAGGATCTTCAGGTGATCAAGAAAGCGGACAATTGCTGGACAGCTGATGAGGACGTTTATAGTCAAAAGGGTAAGTTTTACGCACTGATCGTTTTAACCCTTATACCTCTAATGATAATACCAATGTATTAAAACAACTAAAGGCAGGACCGTCGAGGGGGGGGGGGGTAGGCAAGGCCGGAGGTCTGGGGCCCCGAAGAGGTCCGCAAAGGTTGTCTTCAATGAAAGGATTGACTGCTCGTTTGGGCCCGGTGCAATGAAATACCCCGAGGCCCGCACTGGCTCTCGACGGCCATGAAAAAAGGGTTTAGAAAACCTGCTTCAGGTACTGGAATTGCTGATGTTGAAGCAAAGAAGCTTTAAAAATGTTCTGTTTGTATTAGATGTATCAGGATACCGAAAGGGCCACCCTCTGTGAGAAATTATCAATTCTTACTAAAAGTCCTTGCTGCATTATAAAGGGTAAGTTACCTGTTACAATACTAACAATTCTTGGTGCCGAGATGCTTAGTTTTATGCCAGGCTCTAGTTTATTGCAATTGACTATACACCAGTATGGCATTACATATATTGTCTATTGGAAAAAACAACTGTTGACAAAAACGTGCATTCAAATTTCTGATATCAGGTTGAAAACAATTTTAACATTTACTTTCCAATTTTGACAATCATTTATGAATAGCTCAATTTTTTATCTTGTATTTAGATGGTTCACATCAACTTTTGTATTGCAAAAAACTGACCTGTTGAAGTACATTATGCATGAATGTATGTATAAGGGCCAAAGCAACTGGGGGCTGGGGCATAGAGGATCACAAGCTGCCATTTCGTCGGAAACTTGGCCTGATTTAAACAATAGATTAAACAATAAGCTATAGTTCTTAAAATAATGGGTCTATTAATTTGCAGTCAATTGTCAGAAATTTTGTCGGAAATTGTCGGAAATTTTGTCTTTCTTGCTTCCCCCCCCCCCCCCCCGTTAGGAGATGGCTGGATTCGGCCCTGGTATGTATGTATAAAAAGGAGTGAAAATGTGGGGTACTGATTCGTTATTAAAGCACCAGTTTTTTTGGAATTTCTAGATCTGGTAGCCTGTCTGAAACTCATTGCAAATTAAAGATTTGAAAAGAAAAGCCAGCTATGATCACCTAGTGAAATTCATGGTTGGTTCCAACCTTATCAACTTCTGTCATAAAACTAATTACCATACGTTAATCAATAGCTCATCTGTTTTCCTCAGAAGCCAAATATGGAATGAAATTTCATCTTAGATTCGGCCTCTATTGGATTTACTTCTTGGGCTGTTTCTTTTCATAAAGTTTTGATTAATCACCTCGTTCGTTTTCATACTCAACAATGTTTCAGAAAACTTCAAAGTGGTTAATCCAAACTGAATAAGCAACGCCAAATAATTACTTTCCCAGTGGCACATAGCATTTACTTTAGGAAATAAGCAAATTGTTAGTAACATGTGATTAGATGGTAATCAGTATTAATGGGAGGGCACTCCAGTTTTGTAATAGTTTTCTACTCTGAGTTCTAGTACGAGAAAATTTGTACGTGATTGGTGCTAATTCTAAAAAAAGTTGATAGAAAACTCAGCGTTTCTGTTGATTATAGTTCAATCAAGCATAATAACTAGAAAAAGAGCGATGCAAGGCAGTGGCGCCGTGGGAGCACAGTTTTTGGGGGGGGCCAAAGGCTCAAATTTTCTGACGACGAGACAATTTTTCCATCAAAACCAACAGCAGTGAACCCCCTTATAAAGTCTTGTTTCTCGAGGTATCTTAACAGTCAATGAATAGTCTTGTGATGTGCTGAAAGAAGGAGAAAATGAGGAAACCAGAATACTTAATTACCAATCTAATGATTGTGGACTAGATAGAGAATTTAAGTCTTGTAACATTTGAATTCAGAGTACTAACTTCTTTCTTAGCAATGGTGTTTTTGCAAAAACATCATATATCTCATCAAAATTTAATGATTTCAACATACTATGCTTAACGCTTAACAGAATAAGGGAATTTAGATGATCCAGTCCCATGGTTGACCGGAAACAATTCACAACAATTTTCAATTTTGAGAGTGTCCCTTCACTGTCATTTGGTTGAGCCTATAGGAAGAGTGACAAGAATCCTATATAAAGTGTTCAAGATTTTCTTCAATAAATCTTCATGTTGTGATGAGGTTCTCCCTCGCAAGGTCCTTATCTTTCCTTTCCATTTCTACTAAAAGGGGTCTCTCCTTTCATCTTCAACTCAAACAACATATTCTTTTCTTTGGCCAAATTATGGCATGCATCATCTGGTAGGCCCTCAGTTGTGATAATCTATCAGAATTGTTCTGGATCGAGCAGCGCAAATTCACAAAATATGGCTTTATGACTAGAGAATCGTGTCTTTATTGATGATAATGATTTATCAATTGACTAGATGCACGTTTTCCGTCAGTACTTGGCGGTGGGATTCTCTTCACTTTTGTAATTGGAGAGCTTGTCACTCGCTTTCTTCCTTCTCTTGGCACGTTTTGCAGGAAAATCCTGCTGCACTATTTGTGCCTGCTACTGACTCCTTTGTATCAGCCAATACTTTCGTATAATCTCTTCGCCTTCGAGGTAATTGCCCCTCTATCATCTCGACTAGTCTTACCGCAATCAACATATCGATTTGCTCTGACTGAAGAATATTTGAAGTAGGGTCGGTGATGGTAAAAATCTTCTGGAAAACATGTGCTGTCATTATGGTTTCAAAAGATGTAAACTTGTTTTCAAAATTACAGCGTCAGTGACCGTTTCCCCGCTCTTGTTTGGCTACTGACACTGCTGTAACATATATAACAAGCAGTTAAACAAGTCCTCTGAGCACGCAAAACACATATTCTCAAGTGCCTTATGGTGCGCCCATCATATAGTGGTTGAAATCATTTGCGGGCGATGGATGAAAAAAACGGTGAAAAAAACTGAATCAATTAATTTATGGTTTTTCCGACAAAAGGAAGAAAATGACGAAATTTTCCGATGGGCCTTTCCCGGCCAGGACACAGCTGACTTTGATGTTGCAAACTGTTACTTGTAGTTTTACACTTACAACAAGAGATGAACTTCCTACAGCACTGAATATTTGTGGAAAGAACATTTTTTAAATTTCACAGATATGAATTTAAAATTTCCGACAAGCATCGAAATTATCCGACAAATTTTTTTCAGGGGGGGGGGGCATGCCCCCCTCCCCCCTGGCCACTGTGCCACTGATGCAAGTTCTCTAAAATAGGGCGTTGTCTCTTAGCTAAATTTGGAATTTGACTTAAGCCTCATGATTTGACCTGGGTGGGCATCCTATAATCAGGTATTTGCACAGCTACATTTGTGGCCGTTCTAAAGATCCACGGAGATGCTGGATTCGTAATGCAAACAGCTTCACATCACTATCTTGGTAAATGGTTAAGGACGTTCAGAGATTAAATAAAACCAAGCAGACTCATCCTAATCGCATTTTTAAATAAGAAGTCTTAACATTGCAATCTCCTTCTAAAATATTGGTATTAATTACAAAGCTCTGAAGTGTTAGCTTCACGAAACAAACAAAGCCTAACCCAACATAATCCTTGGTCACGTGATTCAATCTTTAGAACACAGTCAAATACGAGGCAGATCCAAATATGGGATAGTTTTTCTTTACAATCTTTCATCTTGAATGCAAAACATTGTAAGGATAACTTGATAACTTTCCAGCTTAGCATTCCTACATCAACGGCATACTTAAATATTCTTGACAGTGGTATCCAAAATTTAAACTGGCCCTTACCTGCAGTTTTAAGCATAAAGAATTTTAACTATCCCAAGGGTAAAGATTACAAAGCTATAAAAACATTTCTCTAAACCTCGACAGCTTAAAAACTGTACCAGCCTCACATTACTGGTTGAGAAGATAAAGAAACCAATCTGGCTTAGACTAGACCAGATTGCGCAAGCTCAAATCTTCTTGTTTGGCGTCAGATACAAGTTGTGTAATCTTGGTTGTACATTTTCTAGCTTGTTGGTTGGATCTAGCTACGTCGCAGAATCTACAAAAGTTCTTTGCATCTATCATATAGATAAATGAAGGTGTAGGCAATTAGTGGTTGATATCCCCCTCAAAAACCATCGAATGCCTGAAATGACAGTGTTTTATGAAATTAATCAGTCAGACATCCTGACCTTACAGGTGCCGCAAAGCAGAGGGGAATGTGGACTATAGCCCCGCCCTTTGTCAAAAGAAGGAAAAACCTTTTCAAAGATATGAAGTGTCTTCGTCAATAGTGCCAATGCACCTGTCGCTTAAGACAACAGGCACGTCAATTTTAGAAGATTCGTTAATTTAGAACAGCCTAAAAGTGGAAGCAAGCTTCGCGTTTTTCAAAACATGTGAATTTTTGTCCAACATTTTTTCAGAGATTTCAAGTTGTCTGCTTCGTTAAAACTGGTTCTGGGAACTTTTAACTTCTTATATAGGATGCACATGGCTTCCACAATAGTCTTTTCCTTGCTTCTAAGAGGGGCGTGACTTGTGAGCGACCCATTTTTTGCCTTTCGCCCATGTTTAGCTCCCCCCACTTCCATATCGCTCCTCGGTCCCTACTGTATATGGAGGCCATTAGCCCCTCCCCCTGTTAAAACATTTTATCGGATTTATCGGAAAATGGTCGATTTCACTCATCTAGTCAGCAAAAAATTCAGAATCTACCTTAGTGTATTAAACCCTTACACGGACTGTTACTAATTCAGAATCAAGTTGGAAAAACTTTTTCGGAAATTTTTTTAACCTGCCCCCCCCCCCTGAAACCGAGGTCCCACAACGCCCCTTTTGATTGTGTAACGATGTTGTATAAAGGAGGAATCTAGGCAGATAGATAAATTAACAAGGCTTTACCTTCAAGGTGAACATCCTAATTCTAGGTTCGTAATAAGCGAACGATATGAAAACAGCGGGGTGTTTCTGTGAAATATAGCGTGCAGTCCTATAAAAGGCGTGCAATCATAAAGAATATGGACAGATTTTATGGTGGATCTGGGCAATGAATAGCTTTTTTTTAATAAAATGTTAGACAAAGAAAACCGTGATAAAGGGGCTAAATCACAAAACCTCAAACTTGAGTTTCAAAAGTGAAAGAAAACCTTGGATAGCTGCCAACCAAAAGTTGAACTTTTGACCCCAAGTTTGATGGATTCATGAACAATTTCTAAGCCATTTGCCTAGGGGTTATTCTAACAATGAAAGTTAAACATTACATATTGATAACACATTCCAGTATGCAAAAAACAGATCCGAATGGGACAAAGTAACCATATGCATGACAGTATCATGTTAATACACCGTGAGATCGCTCCCACCCCCTTTTAGCTGTTCTAGATGCAAAACACACACCCTTTCACACGTGGATAGGATTTTACCCAACTTGGTTGGCATTGAGATTCTGCTTAGCCAATGTGAACGATTTCCAATCTGGACACACTTTCTTGGCTAACTGACGAAACTTTCTTTGTTTTCGGGAGGATAATCGGTTACATGGTGTCTAGCTATCCCAGCATGGTGGGATAATTGTCTACACGTGAACCTTCAGTGCTTACTTTTTACATATACATAAAACTGAGAAAGAACAACTAAAAGCAAATCCCAAATTTCGTTGCTGCCGAAGATATGGCCAAAAAACATTTCTTCATTGGGCTGCCTCCATTCCCAACATCACAAATAATGGATGGAGCTACAAAAGTTCTTTTAAGGTTTCTTTTAGGGTACAAAGATGGATTTGCCGACAATAGGGCGAAGCTTTAGGGCATGGTCGACATAAGGGCATAGCATATGTGCATTGTTTATTATACACAACAAATTATCTTAGTATAAGAATGTTTATTACCTTTATAGATATATTCTAGATGCAACTACGACGAATGTAGAACAAACTAGCACGGTGAAACCCCCTTAGCGACGCCCCTGTAACAAATACACCGTTAAATCTACAGATTACACTTTACACAACTGAAAATAGACTGAAAAGGCGAATTTGCCATTAAGACAATGTATCGATGAGGTGCGTGCGGCAAGGTCAGGGCAATCTTGTCGATAGTCGCTCTTTCAAACCCGCGATTCTTACTGTGAATCGGTTAACTGACTTCCCGTAAAAGCACCCACTCTAATGAACCCCACCCTTTAAGGCGCTATCCTGAGGGGCACATGTCCAGTTTGAGGTGCTGGAAAAGGAACCGGGTTAATGAAGTACATGTAATAACAGAGAATTAAAGTATTTTTCTTTTCTTAAGACTTTGTTTTGTGCAACGAAAATAACAAAATGATTTATTTAGATATAGGTTATGAAAAATCGAGAAATCGCTTAATCCGGAAACCTCCGATTTAGCAGCAAATGCATACAAATTTATGTGACTTGAATAAGCATTTTACATCGAAAGTAATTGCATTAATGCCACTTTCAAAACAGATTGTCTCAGATTAGCGGCTCTTAATATAATTACCCCTTGAAATGCTAGGTCAATGGTCCTACTTTTGCTTCGTAAATATCAATGATTACACAGGGCCTCCGACGACGGGGGGGGCAGGAGGCCTTGGCCCCCACTTTTTTGGAAAATATGCCTTTAAAAGGCAGCTCATCATCTTTTGCCGTGGTAATATTTTGGTATCGAAGCTTGCCCCCCTCCCCACTTCAATCTTTTGGTCTCGTCGGAGACCCTGTTTATCGCTCTTTTTATACAAGGATAGTTTAATAAATATGCAAGCCTCGAAACTGTGCAAATATTAAGAACAAATAAGAAAAGCTGACGCTGAAGCACAGTCGTAAAGATTTCTTGTTATTTCGCTTTAAAGAGATTTCATTGCATTTATATTGAGGATATATACAATGTTGCATTGCAGCCGATTTAAAACTGATGCTTTTTAATCTAAATCTGCAAGAACATCGCTTGCCTACATCTATGTATATCTTTCCTGCTTCATAAACAATCAACGATGTATATTGTTAAACATTAAAATTGCCAACACCCTAATGATTTAAAAAGAAATCAAGAACAGTTCATCCTCAAGATTTTGGAAAAAGTTAGAAAAACCGGCCTGATCCTCAATTTTACTGGTTTGTGTAAAAGAAGAGCACACATCGGACTGACCTCAAAGTTCCTAGTCATTACCAGTCCGGAGCACAAAGGTGTAGTCAATAGATTCATATTTGCACAATTAGGGCTGGGTCGATCCAAGTTAGTGACAGACACTAGCGTAGCCAGGGTCATTTCTCTTGGGAAGGGGGGCAAAGAGCTACTGACTATAGATAGGCGTCTGGTCACGGGTTGCTCCAGTCAAATGTGGTCGGCTTTTGGTTGCAATTTGGTCCAAAATGTTGATGCTTGTTGATCATCCATTGCCAAAGATCCTGTCAGCGGGTCGAAGCAGACAACCTCCCTTTATGGCTTCAGAGTAACTGTGTTGTGTAAAACTATGAAATATAAAGTAATGGCAGATTAATGTACATATATTTGAGTAAACCGTTTATAAATACACTTTATTAACCGCTGAAAAAGCCCTATAATCTTAAAGGAACCAAAATTCTGAAGGGCGTGGGTGGGTATCTTGTGTCAGTGTTTGACGGGGATGGGGCATCTAGTCCAAAATCTAATAAAAATTTCTTTTATCTATAATGATGTGTAATCTAATTCATCCGACCATGTCAGGCCCGCGACCAGGAAACTTTTATGGGGGGCTTAGCTCCCCAAACAGAAAAATAATACAAAAAGTTAATAGAAAGTTATATCTTGTACTAATTATAGAATTTAGCAACCCCAGAAATTTTCATCTTGCCTCGGGCTTTGACCATGGTTTAATTTTCTGGCGAATTATATTGGAAAAATATATCTGTTCTTCCTGAAGGATCTAGTTTGCGCCTAAATCAAGTTCTCCTGACATAATATTTTTTTAGGATTTTAATCCATAACACCCCACCCAAATGAAAATACGTCCCCAATATTAATTGTACATAGGAGATATCCCCAGGGTTGCGTGTTGAAATAAATTTTTAATGAATATTATTATACATATATTATTATTTATGCCATATATTTCATGTATATACACATGCAAACAAGTCATATGTATACTTTTCAACTAAATTTTTTCACGGTTTCTGTTTAATGATAATCAAACCTTTTCCTAAACCCTGCTAAGGGGTTTTTCCTAAGACCTAGTAATGCTTTCTTCAAGCATTATTGGCCACTGCTCGAAATTTCAATAACAATGATTTGACTTCTAATCATCTGATAATATGTTTAACTACATTTAGTATTCCCAGTGGTAACCGTGGCGAGTCTCTGTTATCTTTGCGTTTTACTCACTTTTAGAAACTGTTCACAACTTGACATCACACGGTAAGAAGATAACTGTTAAAATCTACATGAAGCTGTTATCAGGAGTGGCGCACTGAAATTAATACTTTGCTAGAGATACGTCAAGTTATCGGAAATTTGTCGGTCACAGTTGGAGACTACATTGGTTTTTGTCACACAATAAGCCTCAAATTGGTCTCTTATATCGCCTAACAATCGAAACCGTCTGAGCATCTAAATATAATGACGAAACAAGTTCACCTTGCTTAGGGCAATGAATGTCCTGTGCAAAGATAACCGACGCAGTTGCGAGCATGGCTGGGCTCAGGTCAAGCTTTTACTGCCTCCTTCTACTTGTTATCATGTTATCTGAGGGATCTTGCCAGCAGACACCAAACGGTCCGGGCACCCAAGACGAAATTTTCATGAAAAGTTTTAAAGATGAAACTGGCGCCGGACCTCACTTTGTTTTCGAAAACAACACGGAAGAAGACGACGGCAAACTCAATGTTGTTTTGGATTTTCTCGAAAAACTCCAAAATCAAGTTGATGAATTACAGACAAACATCGAGACAATGTGCTCGCCGGAAAATTTCAAGCAAACTCGACCGATGGTCATGAAAATTGTGGAGAAAGCACATTGTCCACAGAATGGTAAATGTCATTTCTTTATTTTTTGTTTGATAAAATGCTATGCAGGTCTGATTTGATAAGAGGTGAGATGAGAGTGGCTAGCTTCGCCTAACTGCCCAAGTTACATAAATCTCCTTTTAGTGATGCGATAGTTTATTCCATTTAAATCTCTTTACGAAAAGCCTCTACCTTGAAATATCTTACAAGCTTACACAATATATGATACAGATGTTCTTGATTTGTATGGAATTATGGTTTAGTAAATTAATTTTAAAAATCACGAAATATTTGAAAGGGCCCCGAAAACCTTTAGATTAGATAACCTTGTTGGATAATATGGTGTTTTTTCTTTAATATGGGATGCCTCCTCACAAATTTTTAAAAATGTTTGGCAGATTTAGCTGTGTAGATTTCCCTTTTAATGAAACCTCCCGAGTCCAGCTGCTATGGCCTTACAACACGCGACTGCCGCCATTACATTCAGAAAATTAAAAAAACTCGATTTAATTTGTTTTCCTCAGTAGGCAGCAAGGGGGAATTTGCTCCTGGGTCTTCTTGAAAAATGATGAAAATGATAAATTGTTTCTATTTCCTAAACCTACTCAGGGGTCTGATTACAAAGAAATGGTCTTATTTCCTTTTTCGATCAGAAAAATACTTGTGTACATGGGTTTTCATCACTAACTTCAGCTCAGACACGGCATGGAAGGTGTTTAAGCCAAGCACCTCGTAAAACATAAAAAAATATTTGAGTTTAGGGTGACATGGGAAAAGATTTGATACGAATTATATGAAACTATGCTTTGAGTTGAAACACAACAACCACTGGTCACCTAACAAGTGTTTTATTATTCAACTTGTTCTATGGCACTATACAGAGGATATTTTAAAAGTTTCAATTTTAAGGATTCCCTCTTAGTCATCGAGAAATTCTTTGATCTTTTGCTTATTCCAGTAATGAACTTCCTAATTAGCATTCCCATAACACGTAACGCATCTTTAATGACCACGTGCTTTCAACAAGCGTGCAATAGTCTTTGCTTTTATCTAACCTGTCCCAAGGGCATTAACCTGCAATCGCCAACCACAAGATGCAGTATGGTGCCCAATGCCCTAAAAAACACGACTGAATGGTCGGAAAATGTTACCAAGGTTCCATTCAATCTATCATCCAACCATCTCTGGCATAAACAATAACCAATGTCTCATTCAAACGGCGAAAAGGCTTGAACCCATAGATTCCTTAAATTCTTTCCTACACCCCTACTGCATTCTTTCAGAGAAGGTCTTCATGAAAAGTTGCGTGGAATGCTTAATACCAAGATTTTAAGCAGTGACCACCAATTACAGTGCATTTGTAACGTTCCGCTTCAGGTGCCGATTTTTCAATCAAGCAAATGTTGCGGTCATGATCATAAAGCTATAATAATAATGATAGAGTGATCGATGGTGTTGTTTGTCATAATATTTTGATCGAATTAAAAAAATTTTCGCTTGATAAAACGCCATATTTATACTGCACCGCGCATGCCAATAGTGAGGGAACGACGTTTCGAAGAAAAAATGTTGTTCCCAAAAGTAAAAATGTCATCTGGTATCTGTAACTAGATTGGACACCAGGAAACCAATGGGCGGATTCAGATGCATTCCAAATCGAAGAGATGAATAGCCTTAAAGACTAATGGAGCAATTGTAAATAACGCGAGAAATGTTTTTCATCGCCTGTGAATCGTACAACACTTTCATCTTTACAGTTAACCATGAGTTGATGATTCACGTAGCAGTGAATCTGCAGAGCCAAACCCCCTTTAACTTGCCCCCTTAGTCCTGGAGGGGTCTTTTCGATTTATTTCCTCGTAAGATACATGTCATCAACATGCAAACACAATTTTCCAGTGAACCAAACCTAACCCCGTAAATCAGGGCGAAGCCAGTGGGGGAACAGGGGGGGGGGGCGACCGCCCAACCAATCGCTTTTGAGTCGGCCAAGATTTTCTGTTAGTCAGTCAAAGTATGGTTGGCTGGTCGGTCAAATTTCTCTCTAAGAACTGTTTGCCCCCCAACTCCCAATCCTCTGACACTAGCTCCGCCCCTGCCGTAAATTAATGTTGTTAACACAGTTAAAATTACCTTCGCTCTTCAGATAGCTTCTGCTTCTCTGTAGCTATTTAACATTAACAATTTCGCCAGTGATATTATACGATGTCCATTGGGATGATTCAGAGCATAGTATTGCTATATTTTGGGTTTTTGTTCTGGTTCGACTAGATACACGTGGTTATTTTCATCACAGCTTAAGCATTACCACATACGGGGTACGACAGCAACATCATTTTTAAAATGAATCCAACTAATAATAACATAATGATTAATACCAATATTCATTCACTAACAATAATCAATTAACGAAAAAAAACTTAATGGGATTAACCGTGGTTATGACAGTAGACCTCAAAATTTAAAAATGCCAATATTGATTAAATGTGGAGTAACGTTGCTAATTCCATGAAGAAGTTGAAGGCAAGAAAAGTGTCACTTCGAAAATCAGGCTAAATGTTCTGTAGCAAGCAGCTCCGAACACGTCTTGAACAAAATTTTCTTAAGTTCTTGAATTATGAACAGTTCCTTATTAAAAGTTTTTTATAAATAAAATCAGTGTATCAAAATTACCTCATTACTAGATGGAGCATTTATATGATAAAAGAATATAAAAGCCTTCAGTTATCTTGACAACTCACTGAAATCGTGAAAATTCACTCTTGGTATATGGAATATCTTAAATGAGCTACTAAGTTTAATCTTGCTACCTTTATTAACTGCATTATTATGGTTAGCCTTTCAAAACTTTTGCTATCGTTTTTAATGTAACCTAATATACAGGGGTTGAGTTAGTGTAGAATACGAGTAACTTGAATAACAGCTTACTTTATTGGTTGACATTCAGGATATAAAAGTGGTGACAAGGGTGATCTCCTGATTCTAATCTTACAGTTTCTATCCAATTTGCGTAAGGGACCATAAAGATCTAACATGCCTAATAGAAAGTTGAAAAATCAAAGGCCATGATAAGTAATAGAATTCGTAATAAAGCATGATAACAAGCATTTTTTACGGCCTGTTGCCATGTTTCTTGAAGATTCTTTCTACTCCTAAGAGCAAGTAATGAGTGTTTTGAAACTTTCATATTTTGAAATTATTCTATGACGAGGAACGTCAATTCATGGTTTGTTTTGGAAGGGCGATAGCAATTTTGGTCTACAAGAACCTAAAAAATATCTCATTCTATTTGCCCTTTAGCAGCGGGTTTTTCCCTGTAAAAGGACGTTATTTTCGTTATAAGCACGTTGAGCCATTCCCTTAAATCTCGTAGGTTATGCACTTATGTGAAACCAGAGATTCCAGGGGGCTATTCTGTTTACAACCATTATTTTCTTGTTCCAAATTCTACTTGAAGAAGGAGCACCAAGAAATTTCTGTTCGTCCCACTTACCAGACTGAATCGTGGTCAAAACAAGTTATTAAGAATGCGTGCACAAAAGCCACATAATGCGATTTGTCCCAAAAACCAGTAATCGGACAGGATAAAGGTTTTGCTGTTTTCTTTCTCCCATTGATGCGTATGGATTTAGCAGTCGGATGCTATTTAGGATACGCCAACACTGGGTAGCTCACACAACCATTGTTTTAACAAGGCTGAATTTCCTCAGTGGTGGTGTATTGATAAAAAAAGGCCGCGAAGAGCTAGCCAGGGGGTTCTAGGGTAGAAGGTGATTGGGTCCTAATTTGATTTCTAATGCAGCATTAACAGGAAACACGCAAAAAATTCCTATAGCAACGCAGTATTGATGCATTCCTCCAAATATTACGCCCCCCCCCCATCAAAGCTCTCCGCTTTGATATTCTGCCACCCCTAACTTACTGAGAGGGCTTAAATACATACATGATAGAATGTTTCTTATAACAAGTTTCTAATAACGAGTTTCTCTGAACGAGAAAAGTAAATGCAATGAAAAGGAATTGGCTTTTAAATTTTAAATGCCTAGTTAAGATTATGGTTTTTCTGCAAAGGGAATCTATTGAGAAAAGGAAATTTGTTTTAAGATTTAAATTTCTAATTAAAATTATGGTTTGTCGCAAATGCGATGTTTATCATCGATCTTTTTAGCGGTGAACCATACTTCTGTTGTCTTTGTTGACAAAATTAATGAAGGAAATATCCCTTGAATGTGTTTTTCGTGGTTCAAAGATCATTAATGGAAAAAAATCTGTATTTCCGTTAAATATATGTTAGTTTATATTGCACATTGTTTTTTGTTGGCTGACGGAGAGATGTTCTTGATCACACCCCTTGTGGCTTCGACCAGCAAATCGTCTTGCAGTGTGGTGTAGTTGAGAATTGTGATTACTGTCTTATAAAAATGTATTTAATTTGTTCTCCAATGTTGCTACTTTAGTTGTTGTAATTATTTCCTTGAATGGGGACGTAAAAGCTAGTGAGCCCAATGATAAAGGGGTCATATGTTTTGCCACTTGGAAAAGCTGTAGGACCTTACGGATTGTTCATTAAAATGGAAAGGCCAGTCATGTGTTAAGCCATAGTTTGGCTGGTCATTATAACTTAATAAGGTTAATGGTACCTTCTTGAAAGCGTGGCGCACATTCGCCCCTAGGAATATAGCGGATAGCCTAATTTGCTTATAATAAAGGCTGTAGAAGGTCGATGCGAACTGTGACCAAATACTTTTATTAGAAAAAATATCATGACCTGAAATTTATGATGAAAAAACTGCGGTAGTTGGCTTGGTTTTTTAAGGTTAAGAACCAGATAGAAAATTGAATGAATCGACCGGGACAAAACCTGCAGGCACATGCATATGTATATTATGAATTAATTTGTCAATGACTTATGCATTTTATAAAAACTTCGAGTCAGAATTCTAATCAAAGATTTTATGACGTTTAGTCATCGTTTTCTTTGAAGCAGAAATGTCTAAGGCTGGCTATAGATTTATAAATTTTGAGTTGGTTTTGTGACAATTCCTGGAGACTTTCCTATTGCCCCATGTCTTTTAGCCTGCATGCATGCACTTATTTGAGTTTATTATGATATTGGTATTATAGAATATTATGGCTATAAACCTCGAGCAATGCTTGAAATATAGGTATAAAGACTTCGAATAAATTATGAACAATTATTAGTCTTATCTGCGTTTCTGCGTTCTCTCACTCGTGAAAAATGTAATTTCTAGAATAATATAATAAATTAGCATGTATCATGTAAGCTCAATACCCACCAAACTCGCGTATGACATGAAAACAGTCCCCGAAGGACCCCTTTCATGTCGAGATAGTTTAGGACTTAAGTTTTTTGCCTAAAGGTAGTCATGGCTTGTTTTGCTGCTGCCTGATTCACAGAGGAGAAATATGCTGTGAACCGACAGTGGTCTCTTCTTGATAAGAAGCTTACAGCTCATTCCTCTTTCTCGGTGCGGTGTGGTGTTATTTTTGTAACTCTTACTTACCTCGTTTGAGTAAGAAGTGCTTGATGCACCCTGGCAGAGTTCACAGAGAGCCGAAATGGAACAACGGTCTCCATTAAGAGAACAGCTCAATAAACTTGTTAGGTGACACAAAACCAAACATCTCAAGCTAACAACCAAAGTCAAAATGTGGCCAGATTAGTACCTTGTACAATGTTCCCGCGTTTATATAAGTTAAAAAAACCAAAACAAAATGTATTCTAAATTAAATTACTGCTGATGTGGAGGCAAAAAACATAGCGTTATTGGGTTGCCTCTACTCTCGATATTTCAAAAGCACCACTAGAATTTATCGTATAGCTCTATACGAATGTGGTAATGATGTCTTTTTTTCTCTGTATGAAAGTTTTAAGCACCACAGACAGATGTCATAGCCTATTTTATGGACGACGCAATCGTTTTTAGATCAACAATCCCACATATAATTGAGTTTAAAGGCTCTCTTTTTGCCCGAAATACTACCCTTAATCCTTATATAATTCTGAGTTTTCAAATCCGTGTTTTTATGAAAAGAGCTGCCTGTGTCATAGACGTCTATTGACGCCGATATAAGGCAGCAAAGGCTTTAAAATTAAGGTAAAAACAGAAGAATGAAGAATTAAGCTCATTTTCTAAGGCCAGGAGATTCCACTGCCCCTTGCTATTGGCATCACTTGTCTATGCTATGCACTATCAAAATTTTTAATTTGAACCACTTGTGGTTTATCATCAAATCCTGTCCTAAGCTGTAAAAGCAAATAATATTATCAATGATACTTGACGAAGAAATTTAAGGATTATGTTTTACCAGCAATGGGTTACAACAGTTTATAAATTGTACCATTTGATAAGCTCCATTTTGGAGGGCAAAATGCATGTCTCAAATCTATCTGCAACTTTCTGCTTCACAGGCAATTTACATGTGTAAAATGATAAATTTGCATGGTAAATTGCTCAATGAATCCCATATCGTTGATTAAATTGCTGTTCCAATTCACTTGTTAATAGATTTTTCGTATAGTGTTACAATGATTATTTTGCGATTGGCTCTCGATTACTTTGTGACTGGTTGCAAATCTTTTGAGGTTATATTTCTGCTTCCTTCAAATCGAGGCTTGCTGTTTCCTTTCATTCATTGATTTGCGTTATAAGCATTACATGCATCTCTGTTAGCTTTAAATTTATTAGATTTGCTAACACTTTTGTGTAGTGCAATTCAAGCACCCGTCCAGCAATTAAGACAATATTGGGTGAAAAGTTACCATGTGATATTATTTCAAACAACTTGAAATTCTTATCGATGAGACTCATGCCTTAAGATATGGCATTACGTATAAGAGAAAGAAAAACGCAGACAGGATTGTGGTCTAGGTTGCTCTACAGTTTACCATTAAGAATGCAAATACGCAGATTTGTCGCATTTCGAGATGAAAACCTCAAAGGTAGACGAAAGGAGTGTCTTTATAACCACAAATACTGTCGTCAAACTACTTATTGGCTTGTATTGAATTGTCTACGGGTTTTCTGACTTTTGAAATGAATTGGTGAAAAAAAGTTGCTTTCGGTTTGCATTTCCAATTTCATGGTTTGTATGCCATGGTGTCCTTGAGCCGAAGGCATCGCAGGTTGGCCATTCATACATTTAGGCCCTAATGCCATATCTTTAGCAATACATGCATGTGATACTATTTCATTAAATGCTCCACAAAATTCTGCGCACATCCTGATTTGTATCCGTCTAGGATTACTCTTTGATAGGACCGAAGGGTTTCCGTCAACCTGATGAATTTTACTCACGTTTATTGATATCTTTTAATGAACTAAATGCAAGAGTTGTAGAAAACTTGACAGCCAAAAAGCATTGATTGATATGGGTGGTACATAGCCATATAAGCAATCTTGTCTTAAAACAGCCTGAGATGCTTAGACTTTGCTGCTTTTCACTGAAATCCTTACATATAAGAAAAAGTTTCTTTAGCCTTTTTGTGCAAGCACTTGGTGTTCTTAAGAAATAAAACTCCCAGCAATGCCTAACAAATCATGACAGCACCACCCGTGTTGAAATATCCACAATGTAAAGAGAAGAAAATTTTAGCTCGGATTTTTTTGGATAAAAAGTATTCAATTGTGAGTCAAACTTATATTTGATTGCGACCGTACTGTGTACCATGATTTCAATCTGACAAGTCGATTAGATAACAAAATAGCAGACTGCTAACCGGATTCTCGAAAAATTCTTGCGACGATGTACGTAAATAACGGAGAAAAGGAACAGGGAGAAGTGTCAGGACCACACAGCCAATAGCACCATATTATATTTTTTGATACCTTAATGTATTAATTTATCATAATCATCATCTGTTATATTTGCTGTGTACTTTTGATGCTTTGTGTTGGTCTCCGTTTTTGTTGGAACATTGCGATCTCCCCCTATTGTTAGTAACAAAGGAATTCATCCCAAGTCTGATTGGCTATACCGCATTGAAGCATGCGCAGATCATGCTACTTTCCTGTAATTCTCGTTGTTGGTAACATAAAATAAACAGAAGATCAAACTTGAAATGTGCCTTCCCGTCTAGTGCCACTTTTAGTTGATGTTGACGTGTTGCCAGCACTTCGAAATTGCCGCGCTCCTCCGATTCTGTCATTACTAGCTCAGCATCAAATGGAGTGCTCCTCTAAAAGTCCTTCTACGCATGCTCCAATGTGGTACGACTGGGGAGGCCTTACCGAAGCAGAAATATCGTCAGACTTGGACTATTTGTACCCCCAACAAGTTTACTAATTACAAGCCATGTTCTATGTCTCACAGTGAATCAAACCGTTTTGAAATTATTTTATTTTTTCTTTATAAAGAAGCGCTTCTTCCAGACTCGTTTATCACACTAATTAAGAACTATTTTATAGATATGCGTGTATTGTCGTAAGGGTGAGAATATGAGCAATCACTTATCGACTATCTTATGTTTTTTTACTGGGCAACAATGGATAGCAATTTTAATTTCATGCTTTTAATTGCTAATCATTTATCAAGAAGATTTCAAGTTGATATTTGAAGTTAAAATTAGATGTAGAATATATTAATCTTATCACAATGGTCAAATTTGAAGAATAATCTTTGTTTTGAAGTATTACTTTCACGGTCTCATCGTTTGATCTACATTCTAGTCACTTAAATCTCCAATAAAAGAGAGTTTCTCTCTCTTTATTAGCTTAATGAAGAATTTACGTTGGGAGACCAAGCAATAAATGTTGTTATTTGCCGACAAAAATATCGTTTATAACCTTGGTTTTCGACTCAATTTGGAATTTCAACTTGCAGAAGTTCTCTTAGAAAGAAAGAGAACTACTGCAAAAGGCTATGAGTACAAGATTAACGAGTACGCGATTCTTTACATAAGTATGCAAGGAAAGGGGAAATCATATCTGCAATCAAATCTGAAATTAGATTTGAATCAAATCTGAAATTAGATTTGAATCAAATCTGAGATTAAATCTGACTTCAAACCTGAAATCAAATCTGGAATCGATTATGGAATCACCTGAAATCAAAGCTAAATCACATCTCAAGTCAAATCTGAAATCGATTATGGAATCATCTGAAATCAAAGCTAAATCACATCTCAAATCAAATCTTAAATCAAATCTTAAATCAAATCTTAAATCAAATCTTAAATCAACTCTTAAATCAGGTTAAATGTGAACAGGGCCTTTTTGCGAGTTTCTGCTGTTATCCTGTGTTTAATGTGAACAAAATGTAAAACAACTAGAAGATTCTTATGTAATTTTATAGGTGATGGATTTGTTTCACATTCTTACTAATTTATACATTGTCTTATAGCCCCTTACGCTGGTCCTCAATATGAAATAAACAATTGCGGCAAGGGGACAGGCAATTACAAAAGCTACTACCTTGTTGATGGTGCAACTACTTCTTATGCTGATTCTGAAGGGTTTTGCACTGTGTTTTCGATGATAAAGCTACCTGAAAAGCATTATTCGATCAAAGCTGTACTATACAATGTCATTGCAACATACGGAACATACTATGGATTTCCTGGCATTGCTTTTAATGTCAAAGACCAAAACAACTACGATTTTGTGATGATAAGGTCAGTCTTTATATCATATTTACTTTCAAGAGGCTATAAATCATTGGCGACAGAGAGGGCTTGTACCCCCCCCCCCCACCTATTAGAAATTTGCTTATATGTAAGAAATGTTTGATAAGAAGTAAGTAGAATTAAATAGCAAGCATGCCTTAACGCCATACATTAATAAGTAAATATCTAAGTATTATAGTTTGAGATATTAGTGCACTATGATACGAAAAATTTGCAATTTATACTATTTCGAATTTCATTAGATAGCATGGACTGAAGTATAACTAAAACCGAACACTTTATTGCGACATAGAAGTATTTGTCCCGGTGATTTCTATAAAATTATATTTTACATTCCTGATGACTCTTTGCAATGACTCTATTCTATTTTAGCATCCTTTTCTATCTTGGCAATCCAATTTTTTTAGAATTCCATTTTACTGTACCATTCCCTTTTTCCCCTTCTATTTCAAACTATTATTGCTTGATGGACGATATCGTCAGAAATTTGAAAAAACCTCCACAGTTTTACCATGCCCGCAAATAGTAGTATACGAGGAATTTTCTAGGTAAAGGCACACTTACGTTAAGTCCTACGGAAAAAAGTATTTTAAAAAAGGGAAGCACTACTCTAATGGTTTTTTATAGGATCTTTCAATTAAAAGAGGCGCTTTCTAAAAGATAGGGACGCCCCCTTGTAATTCTTTAACTAGATAAATACTTCCTCTTGTTAAATTTGGTTTGCAAGAGAGTAACAGTGCTAAATTTTACGTCTTGACATTCTCGTTTAGGCTACTTAACAAAAAATTAAGTGACCTGCTCTTTAGTTTAATAACTCTGGTTTTCATGTGTGCCGCAAAGTGGTTCTCATGTACCACAAAACAACTGCCGATCGCAATATTTACCTTGGCCCCTAATCACAGTATGCCCCGAATACTTGAACCTTTCGTATAAAAAATAACCTGATAGCCGCTATTTCACGATATCTTAGCTCCAGACAACACCTATCGACCGTCCTGTAAAAGCATGAACCTGTTAATGGTGTATGAAACAGAGCCGCAAGCAGAAGTTTTTATTTGTTTTTACATAATGATCCACAACGTTTGCACTCAATAACATTTGTCATCTGTGAATCACAAGTTGTTTTAAACCTTCTAAAAATAGCAGAATCTGCAAAAAATTGTCTCAGCTCCAAAATCTTTGTACTGGCCCTTCATAGATAGAGGGGTAGTTAGTCCTCCTTGATATTGTTTACTTGAAAGATATATGAGGGGTTAAATTTCCAAGGCCTCATTTAAAGGGTTGTTACATTTCCTTAGCCATATAAGCAATCGGTTCTCAAAAAAATTAATGATCTAATATGGAAACTTTCTGTTGAAATATTAAATTAATGAATTAGCAAAGAATTTTTTGGCTTGTATGCGAAATTTGCTATTTTTCTACAGCCCTATTTATTTCCATCAATTTTTCAAAACCTTTTTGCAGAATTCATGATCATGGTGGCTGCTACAGGACAGGCTTCATTCAGAATGGCAAAGTACATTACATTGGGTCTAGAAGTGGATTGTGTCCCGCGGGTAACCCGCGAGGTAGATCGTGGTTCACTATTGAGGTAAGGTGATAATCCTAGCTTCAACCCAGTAGCACCATCTCGCTACGGTAGCAATCACAAATGATAATAAGGGCTTTTATCATATGACAAATCATTGTGAAGGGACAGTGATGTGTGCCTGGGTATATAAATAGTTCTATATCGCTTTGATTAGTTGATGTCAAGTTTCATAAAAAGAGACAAAATGCTTTGCAGTTTTTGATTTTTAAGAATGATTTGACACGTAAGAGCAGATATCATTGTAAAATTTGAAAAGCAGAATAAAAGTTAAATTTGATGAGCTATTACCCGACTGATGACGGGAAGAAAAGCATCGAGGATGTTAAAGATACCAAGGGCGTTTCACCGCTCCCGTCCAAGAGGTATGTACAGGCATTTGATGTCCATGCCTGCAGAGGTTTTGAATTTTACTAAGGCATGAACTTAACTTAATACAATCTTAAAGATGAAGCTATTGCGTAATTCCAAAACAATGAAATAATTAACCTATCTAATCCATTCCATTTTGAAGGTTCAGGTGAAAGACAACAGAGCTGTTTTATTCATCAACAATATGCAAACTGCCCTCTTCCGCCCTCATTTCTCCAGTTTTGGTAAAGGTGGCGTGATTGTAAAGCTTGGAGAGAAAAACGTAATTCGCTTTAAAGGACTAATGATACAACCGATATTTGGTGATTTCTTTCACATTCTCAACTGTTTCTCGCATCAAAGAGTCAGTGCTAATTATTACCGCCTGGATTCACGAGGTGGTGTTTGGCCCGAAGAAGAGTTTTGCAAAGCCATTAGCAATGAAAAGGTCCAAAGTAGTGATTATTCGGTGTCTGCACAACTTTTTAACCAGAGAGGAGCATACGGAACTCACATGACTGGATCACTTGGCATCATGTATAACGCAAAGGACGATTATAACTATGATTATATAACTTTCCAGTAAGTATATTTATTGTTTGATTGCTGTCACGCATTTGATGCAGTTTGACGGAAAAGCGGGAAATTGATTTTGAACCAACAGAACAGAGTTCTCTTTTTGATAACTGTTTCATAATGCTAAGCTGATCACTTCGCGAAAAGTCGGATGCAAAATGTAGCATGAATAAGAACATTTTTATCTTTCCATATATATCGGAGGATAAAAAGCATCGGTATAAAATCGGGAAGCATTAGCTTGTCTGATTTTCACGGTTCAACAATCGACAAAGCTAGCCCTCCTCAAACAAACTAATAACCAATCAAATTCATGTCTTTTCGTCTCGCGTGGATTTCAGTCTGCTTCCGATGATTTATTTGCATCCATCTTTAGGTAGTAAACCAATTCATGTTCTGATTAGAGTCGAACAAAAACGTATGTTTGGATCTGTTCTGTGAATTAAGGAGTGCGTTTCTTAGTAAATAAATGGAGAAATGCTCTTGGATATTGTCACAGTGAATTCCTATAAAGGTGTTAATTCATACTTCTTACTTTTGTAGACCAGGATCAAAAAATGATTGCTATTTTACTGGTTTCGTACAAAACTCCAATGTGAAATGGACCAATTCCGAAATTGGACCTTGTGCTGGCGGAAAATTTAAAGGTGGCCAGTGGAATAATGTCACCTTATACATCAGAGACAATATTTTGATGGTTTATTTGGATGGCAGACATATCTTAACAACAAAACCACACTTTGAAAGCAGGTAAGTTGTGTTGATATTGTATTCTTAAAAAAGTGCGTTATTTTATGCAGCAAATTAGGAGATTGTCTTGTACCTTTACTCTTTGAAGTGATTTGTTGTTCTACCGAAACCCGTCAAGTGCTTTACTTGCTGCGAAAGATATGCTCTACAAAAGCCCGCTTTTTATATATTAAACGATATTGTCACTGTTGGAGGAGTAAATAAACCTTTTTAAAAGAAATTAAATAAAAAATTTACGTTCCGGTTGAAAAATTCGGCCCTTTATCTAGTTGGGTGCTTAGAAAGGTGCATCTTAGAGCGCTTTAAACAAAGAAATCCTAATGAGAACCAAAAAACTTCATCCCATAGTATCATGCAACATTCAATGAGCGGAAGCATTCGAAAAAAACGGATTATTTCCCCGTTTGAATGTATTTTTAATCAGTCGTCGTAAAGTGATTACTGAATCATTTAGGGTGGTTATCAGCTATTCTTTATTGTTTTCTAGGGCTGTTGCTGGCGTTATTGTACCTAATAAGCACGAAGGTAGCATAATTTCATTTATGGACTTCAAGATTGAAGCTGTTTTGCCAAACAGTTTAAGAATACATAACTGCTTTACTAAAACACAAAAGAGCAATGAATACTATATCCTTGATGCAAAACACGGCGAATGGCCAGAAGACACATTCTGCGGAGCCTTTCTCAAAGTGGCTCTTCCTGGTAAAAATTATGTAATCTCTGCTGAGATGTTCAAAACTGAGAAGGGAAGCAGAAAGAAAAATAAAGAATATTTTGGTCTCGCTTTTAACTTCAAAGATGAATTAAATTACGACTTCGTTTTTGTAAGGTAAGTTAAGCTACACTAGAATAAAACTGACAGCAGTTTTGTTTTTACTCTCAATAGCTAATAACGCTCTATCAAGACCCCTAAAAGCCCCTCCTTTTCAAGCAGAAATTTGAAACATACCCTTTCTTTATCTAGCCCCCTCCCTATTTCATACAAGAAAGATTACAGTGTAAAGTGCACTGAGTTAGTGATAGCTCAAAATGCATTTTATCGTAATATGGCCAATTTTTTAATTTCACATGTATCAACATTTTCTTGTCCCGTTCTGTGAACGATAATGACTGTTCCACTCTTGATTTTGAAGTAACCCCTCTCTAATAAGCCCCCCTCTCTATTAAGACCCCCCTTTAGAACCTCGGAAATTAAATAAGCCCCCTAGGGGCTTAATAGAGCTTTGTTTGACTTTAGATAAGTATTGATGTGACATAGAAACGATCAAGAAAACGACCTAAATGTGTCGAAAATAACGCAAATTGATGAAGTAAACCTATCTATTCTTAAAATGTACGAATCAAAGTTTTTGCAAACCATTTTCATAGCCAATACATTGTTCTTCAATGATTTAGTTTAAATTGTTATGGTTCTGCAACATTCTATGAAATATGTTTATTTGTAACAACACAAGTTATATTAAAACAGTTGAAAGTGAAAGAGAGCCACATCATTCAGCCTCCATTAAATTACATAATATCTATGGATTTGGAAAACATAGATGTCCTCCAATAACCCGATGTGTATTATTTCAAAAAAATATCCCACTTCATCCTATCAACTATGACTTGTGGTCCTTCCAAGAATGTTTATGCCAATCCACTGGCTTCCCTTAATTCCCCAAATGTGTAAGCCTAACGTTGATTTGTCTAAAGGTTTCTTTATCTTCCGTAGACCAGAGAAAAACTTCTGCTACTATGCTGGTTACTTAAGAAATGGTAAACTTAGATACGTTTCTAAGCTTGATGGTGAATGCAAAGGTGGCCCACCAAATAAAGATACATGGTTTCAAATAAAGGTTTATGTACGAGATTCGATTGCTATGGTTGAACTAGACCACAATCATCTTATAACGATAAGCACACATTTTGAAACAAATCCAAGAGGCGGTAGGTCTGTTTAGGTTTTTCCATAAATTTGCTAAACAACCAAAACCTTTTGCTTCTTGTTTCTTTGGTTTTACTGGACGTCGCGTGTACTTGAGATAAGCCTTTAATTGTGTAATGACTAAAAGGAGGTGAATAAAGTTCTTTTATAATAACAAGCATGTGCAGTAACTCATTATCGTCTCTTCATGTTTTCCCTGTTTTTGCTTCTTTGAGCAATTCTTGATAAATTTGGCCTAAAATCGATGCTAGAGAAAAAACTGTTCTGTTCTAGAATTCTAATTAAGCTAAGTTAGGCCATGCATTCTAAATTACTTTCAATTTACTTCCAGGTGTGATCGTTGCTAATGGATTTAAAAATATGCTGACTTTCCGGAATTTCAACATTGCTGTCATCGAACCACTGCCAATGAAACTCAACAGATGTGGTCCTAAAACCAATGTTGCCAATGCCACAATAACACTAGATGCAGCATTTCCTTACTGGCCTTATCCAAACCTGTTCTGTTCAGCTTTGTACAAAGAAATGACGAACCAAGCGAAGGATATGTACACTGTTGAAACGATGCTATACAATGTTGACAGTTACGTTGGCTCGTATTGGGGCCAGCCAGGGATGATGTTTAATGCTTTTAATAGTTATACGTTTGAATATGTATATATCAGGTTAGTTGTGTGCTTATTGATTATATCTTTATATTTTATGCGTCTTAGGGGACCAAGTTAATGCGTATTGTCTTTAAAAATTGAGTATCCGAGTACCATCACCAGTGATGTTTGTTTTTGATTGAACGAAGTTTCTGTGTTAGGGACAATGACCTTGACGATGACGACGACGACGACGACGACGATGATGATGATGATGATGATGATGATGATTGATGTTGATGATGATGATTGATGTTGATGAAGATGGTGATGATGATGATGATGATTATGAAGATGATGATGATGATGATGATGATTATGAAGGTGATGGTGATGATGATGATGATTATGATGATGATGATGATGATGATGATGATGATGATGATGATGATGATGATGATGATGATGATGATGATGATGATGATGATGATGATGATGATGATGATGATGATGATGATGATGATGATGATGATGATGATGGCGATGGCGTGGCGATGGCGATGGCGATGACGATGACGATGACGATGACGATGACGATGATGATGATGTAATTATTACAACCACCACTATTACAGCAATGATGGTAATCATTCTTTTAGGTAGATTAATAGTAATGATATCTCTTTGCACTATTTTTAGGATACACAATAAAGGAAACTGCTACCAGTTTGGTACAGTGCAAGCTGGTCGTATTACAGAGAAAAGGGAAGACTCGAGGTCGTGTTTGTCGATGCGGCCACAACAGAATGAATGGTTCCGGATGGCAGTGAAAGTATCTAAGTCCGGTGAAGTTCACTTAATTATTGACAGCGTATTTATTGCAAAAAACAGAGCATCCTTGAAATGGAATCCTCGGGGAGGTATATTGGCACCAAATGGCTTTAGGAATATCATAATGGCTAGAAATTATACAATATATTAGGAACCTATAGAGGGTTGAATACCAAGACCAGTTGACCTTTTAATTTTTGCAGATGCACAGACACGAATAATTTGGCACTTGTTTCAAACAAGGGAAGAGGCAAATCTTTAAAAAGATGATGCCACTGATTAATCTGCAACTGAAACCCACCGCAGAACTTAGTGATTTAAAACATATAGCAGTTCGCAATCAGGTTTTGCGAGGTCTCAGCTAGGTGTCAACCAGGTGGCAAACAGATTCTAGCAAGGCTCTATCTAGAAAGCTCCCATCCATTTCTCAGTCAGGTAACACCCCAGGTCCTATGCATCACTAATAGAAATTCAAACAAGTGATGGAGTTATCGGAAGTAAAACCCACTCGTGGCAGATCTTTTAAGCAATTCAGTCAATTTTTTAGGTTTTAACTTGTTATAGAGTTGGCTTTCGTAACTAGCTTTTCTCAACTACCATTAAGATGCTATGAAATAGCTTCAGTTTTTAATTAAGTATACTCTTTGCGGCTATAAACTTAGGCAGAATTACAATGTGAGTAGAGCCAAAACAATAATTTATCGTGTATTTAATGTAAAAAGTGTCAACCAAATGAGCTTTTACTTTTAATTTCTGTAAGCGCTGAACTCTCTTATAAATAGAAGCTAGAGTTTGCACAGATTTTAGTAAAGGATTTCTGTTAAGACCCAATTTTAAACTTCTTTGAAAAGTAAGTACTAGTTACGTTAAACATTTTTAGAATATCCCATTGACAAAAACATTAACTTCTTCTTGGTACCTTTTTCATATAATGAAACATTTGAGATAATAGATGTTTACTACTCTTCAATACGATACTATTTTTCAAAAAATTAACAAAACGGTTCTGCTAAGAAGTTACTTGTCTTTGTAAAAGTTTAAATGAAGACGACCAATCTGTTATGGAAGGAAATAAAACATCACCAATAGCAAAAGACGAATAACATATTTTGTAAACGACTTGTGTGCAATACAGTTTTAATGAAATCTTTTGCCAACCATGTTTTATTAGCTACCTCCATTAAACTGTGATTCACCCAGGCTGCCCGAGTCTTTACTTTAACTAAAAAGATCATATAAATCTAACAAAGAATACAGCATATGTTTATGTAAGAGAAGAATGAACGAAAGGATGACATGGAATTCGTTGCGTTAGCAAAAAGTTTGAAGAGTTTGAATAACTGTAAATTCCTAAACGTAACAAGAATATTGTGTAAAGAAGGTTCTTTCAATGTGTTTGATCCCATATTTTTGCAATTTTAAAGAAATGTTTTTAAGAGTTCATAGCGCAATCATTTCCACTAAGATATTTCTTCGCCGAACACATAACAAACTGAATGATGCTTGTACCGTTAATACGGTAACAGAATAAATGTTTGTTTACATCCAAGGTGGTGAATTAGATCTAGCTTATATTTAGTTTATTGAAATGCTTTTCCCATGGGAAACAATCCTCGCACGTTCCTGCTTGGCACGAAATGAGCGTTTTATTCCATAGAGCAACAATTATTTATCGAACTCCCACCGGAATTTATTTCTGCAAAACATTGTACTTATCTGTTTTTTCATTTCAATGAGTTGAACGATGCCAAATGTTACCAGTAACCAAGCAAAAATTGACAGTCTGGAGCTCAAATATCACGGAAATTTTAGGATATTTGAATTCGGCAGAATTTTTGAAGTATTTCGTGGTCCAGCAGGAATTCTTCTTTGGATAAAATTTTTAACTTTGGTTGAAAAATCGATATAAATGGTATGTTGACGCTATTTGAATTTCAAAACAATCATTGCATGTTTTATTAAACGACATAGCTATAGATCGCGGAGGCCGTATCTTAGAGAACAGCAGCTGAATCTCAACTTTATTCTGCTCTTTCTTTGGAGTTTTTTGATTTGTAAGTTGCAACGAATCAGAATCGATCATCAATACTGTATTGCATGAAGGTCAACAATGAGAAAAGCTTGATAGCAAATTTGAAATTACCGGTGCCTGAATGTTTATACTTTGCTCCACACTATGGGCTGGCAATAAAACAGTGCCAAATAACTGGTTTCCTTTGATTTATAGTTTAGTTTAGTATGGTTGTGGTTTAAAGTCTGTAGTTAGCCAGAGGCTACTCTACTGACTTTTCGGTCGCTATACGTAATTGCATATAGCAGGATGCAACCACAGACGGCGCTTATCACTACGGGCCGCGCACACCCTTTATACTCCTTGGTAGAGAGGGGCGAGGAGAGTGGCTTTAGTAACACTTTCTCTAGAGGTGCTATCCACATGAATGGAAGTGGCGAAAATTCGATCCGGCATCGGATCATTTAAATAGATCAAATCGTAAATCAATTCGAGAGAGCCTTGAAATCTTAGGCTCGGTCTTTCACATAAATTTACCTTGAGTCTGTTGCGCTCTTGGGCCAATTCTGTGGCGGTGAAAACAACTCGATACGATTCTGAATTCCCAAGGGAACGACGATAAAGAATTTTCTTATATAATTTTAATATCATAGTCTTGACCAAATCCACAAAAGTAAGTCAAATTAAGTCAATTTCTTAGGAAATAAAACTGCGTAAGGATTCCAAAAGCAATTGAAACAAGGTTGGGAAGCTTTCAGAAATTTTGCTGCAAACATTCATTTGCTATGCAGGACCTTGAATCTTGTACCTTGAGAAACGCTGTTCAAAACTAAGCTTTCAGAGCTAAAGCATGCTCATCATTTTTATCAAATTTGACCCGCCCGAAACACATCTTTGCCTTGAAATGAATTGAATTGAATTGAAAAAATGAAATGAAAGAAACAATCTTTTGCAAAAACATTAAGATGTTTTAATCTATCAAAAATATGAAATGTTAAATTGAATGCCAGTACCAAAGTAGGCACAATTTAGAAAATCGCACGAATCATCACTAAAATGCAATACTCAACGTCAAACAAATGTAATATTTAGTAAGGTAAATTAAAAGAATCTATTAGATAAATGTAGAAACCACTTTCTTCTTCCTTTAGAGTTTGTTTAAGGGATGGTTGTGCAAATGAACACAGTCATCACAATGTTCTCAAAACGAATCTCAATTTTCTACTTGGACTCATGGAAAGAGAAAGCACCTTTCTAAACGGAAGACGAAAAAATCGACACACCTATATTACGTCATCGTCATCGTCATTGTAACTTCTTTAAGAACTAACTTATCGAGGTTCAAAGGGGAAAGATTGACTAGCTCATGTTGAACATGATTATTCCATGTGTCCAGCTTTCGCCCTTAACATGTCTACTCCTGTTAATTATAAGCCATTTAGGTGAGAAACTAAATACATAAATATCTACTTGAAATGTTTAAACTGAAAATTTCCCGTCAGAAAACACTATTTACAATATCTACCCGTAAGCTAATAAATACACGAATAAAATTGATTAACTATAGCAACAATCATTAGTCTAGAACGTATTTGACTTCAGCGTTTAGCGAAGCAACGAGTTCAAAAATGGTTCATAAATCAAAATCATATTACTAATCAAAAATGATTTATCAAAACCAGAGCTGGTGTCACAAATGGCTTTTATCATGATCATAGCTACTATCACAAAAAGTTTTATCAAAACCAGAGCTGGTGTGACAAATGGCTTTTATCATGATCATAGCTACTATCACAAAAAGTTTTATTATAACCAGAGCTGGTGTCACAAATGGTTTCTATTAAAACCAGAGCTGGTGTGACAAATGGCTTTTATCATGATCATAGCTACTGTCACAAAAAGTTTTATTATAACCAGAGCTGGTGTCACAAATGGTTTCTATTAAAACCAGAGCTGGTGTGACAAATGGCTTTTATCATGATCATAGCTACTGTCACAAAAAGTTTTATTATAACCAGAGCTGGTGTCACAAATGGTTTCTATTAAAACCAGAGCTGGTGTGACAAATGGCTTTTATCATGATCATAGCTACTATCACAAAAAGTTTTATTATAACCAGAGCTGGTGTCACAAATGGTTTCTATTAAAACCAGAGCTGGTGTGACAAATGGCTTTCATTATGACCATAGCTACTATCACAAAAAGTTTTATTATAACCAGAGCTGGTGTCACAAATTCTTTCTATTAAAACCAGAGCTTCTGTCACAAATGGCTTTTATCATGACCCTAGCTACGGTCACAAAAAGCTTTATAATAACCAGGGCTGCGGGGTCAAAAATGGTTTCCATCATAACGAAAGCTGCTGTCAAAAATGGTTTTTATCATGACCATTGCTAGTGTCACGAAAACACTTCATGATATTATGGTCACCAACACTGCTTATCATAGCCATGGCACTTTGTACTAATTTCTTGTTACTGTTTACCTATATGGAATTTAATCGAATAAAAAGTGCTGTTTATGACTTCGTAGGTACGGCTCACATTGAAACAAGTAACCAACTCGGATAGGGGATTGAAGGTGAAAGGCGGAGATCCGCTTTCAGACCCTATTGCAACAACTTCACTCATATTATCTAAGGTCGCTGTTGCATTCATATTTACGGTCGTTTCATAAGCTCTTGATGATAAATGTTGGCCCGATTTAAAGGGCAGATGTCACTCTTATGCAAATTATCTAAACTCATTTTCACATTAAGATTTTATTCTCATACTAAAATTCAAGCTCATTTAAAAACTGCACCATTCAACGCTTCTGTGTAAGCAATTGATACGTGATGATTTTTTCGCTTCACGTAGGTGTGCATCGATGTTGAACTTGACCCAGTATGGGAGTCGCATTATTTTGACAGAAATTTTTCGTGTTTACCATTTAGATTAAAATAGAAAAAATAGCATAGGAAATATGGCTTTAATAGACTGCGTCCAAAAATTTGAACTTGGAGCCGGGTAAGTGTCTCATTCTGTCTGATCTAATTTGGCAGCTCGCCCGTTGGCGGTGACAGAGTGGCTGCCGCAAGCTTCTTCCCTCTTTTCTTTCGACGCCTTCCCATCCTTTTAAAGCTTTGAGTGATGTTGCAGTATTATTCTACTTAGTAGTTAAACACCATAATCGGTAATTAACAACAAACGTTGACCTACAAAGCTTTAACCATTTTTAACCTAAATAATTGATATTGAGATACAAAATTTGATCAAACACGTGCTTCCTAACGGTCTACGAATTCCAAAAATATATACTAATACATATGCAGTTAATGATTCGAACAAAAAGATATTTTATCATAATATGGAAAATTTCTAAGAATGAGTCGGTAACTGTAGACACTTACTTTGCTTACAATTCATATTGCTTTGGCTATATCGAAGAGATTTTTATCTTTCTATTTTTACAAGTGAGACAACTCTCTTCAGAGCGGATTCAATATGTGACGGAGTTTCAGATTGGACAATTTGGTTGCAATCGGTATTGCAGAAACAGCTTAAATTTAGCAGATAGTCAGTGACGTGTCAGTTAGATTTAATCCATTAAATAGCAGTCTGTTTCCTGGCGCTCCTTCTATTTTATCTATGATTTGCAATCACTTACGACTTAGAAGATGAGATATTTGCAAACGGCACTTAAGAGCTCATTTCTGTACTCATAATAGACAAAATTTAGGAAAAACGAATACAATTAGCCAAGAGCTGTGTGCAACAAAAAGTTTTAAAAACAAAAAAGAATTGGAGAACGCTAGAAATTATGAAATATTTACAAAAAACTGCATATAGTGGAAACTGCTCCTGATGTCTCACATCAAATGTTGAACGTATCAAGAATAACAAAGTGAAGTAATGTGCGCAAAGGACGTTATAAGTTCTAATATCATGACGGTCCCATCATATAAGTTCGTCTATTTCTTGGCGAAAATTCTGAACTCTCTGAACATAATGATATTTTTATAGCCGTTAGCAACGACAACACCACCACGTGGATACCATGGAATTGAGGCTATGTGACTTGCAATGAATACGTTATTGATGTAAAACTGAGCCTCGTTCTTTGAATTGATTTGCACCCGCATTGTAGACCACGAATCTGGTTTCGGCCTCATTCCATTACAGGAACCTGTGTTTGTCTTGCGTTCTCGTACCATTCCATTGAATACTGAGCCAAACTGGTAGCATGTGTTTTTCTCGTGAAGTCTGAAATTCAATAAAAATGCATGTCTGAAAAAGTAAAGCTCTTTAAAAGCAGAGGAACTACTATAATCATTTTTGTTATAAGAACCAGATAATTTTTGCCGAGGCTCAAGTTTCTTAAAATTTTTCATAATTTGAGGCTCGAATGTTCTTAAAAGTGTTCTTATTTTAGAAGCGACTTTTTTTCCTAAAATTTCTTGATGAACCACGTGCAGTATATTATACAGTACAGTACAGCATAGCTTAACGCATTTCTTAAAATCGAGCCTCAGTGTTCTTATAAAGTGTGTTCTTATAAAAAAAGAGTGAAAAAATGAACACAATCTCGGCAAAGGATCTGTTTTTTCAAAATCTAACGTGTGAAATATTAGAAAGAGAGGGGCAATGGGCCTCGTAAGTAACGATCGAATCAAAGTGCATTTACCATTATCTCTATGGTGCTTTAGGGTTTCTCAGCATGAAACGTTTGTCTAGTTTGCACATACTATGTATTGATGTTTAAACTTCTGGTGACGCAGGTTACTTGGTAGCGACACTTACCTGACATAAACATATTCAAAGTTATTAATATCCAATGCATTGAACATAAGACCAAGATTTCCCCAGTCATTCCCTAACCAACTCTCCACATTGTTCAATTTGGCTTCAATCAGATACCGTTTTGAAAATGTCGTTAAAGAGGAACGGAACATAGCACTGCAGAATCCATTAGCAGGCCAATTAGGATACATGCCATCTAACACAAAACTACCATTTGTTTGGTGTGTTTGTTTGCCACATCTTGAGAAAACGAACTCGAAAGGTTTAATGGCTCGAGAATCATAGTTGCGGAAAGTTAACACATTCCTGTCTCCATTTGCAACGATCACGCCTGGAAATATAAGAGAGGTTCATGACTTTTAAATTTCTGCAGGTTGCATAATACACAACTTAAAATCAAATCATAGCAAAAGATTATTGGGTTTATTAACGACCTTGAGACAATTCAATTACAATGAATTGTATCCTGAAGGTACAATAATATGACGAATATAGCATGCTACTCGAGGTGTTCGAGCATTCAAATTGAATCTTGCCGCATGACAAAGGTTCCTTCTGCAAGTAAAGGGAAATGATCTATCAAGCACAAGTTACCTGCCTTATATACGCCAATAGTAACAGATATGTCATGGTGACATGCTCGATAATTGAGTTGCATCGAGCAGAGCCCTATATTGGAAATAGGGACTGGCGATAGCCTGAATTTAAACACAGCTTCTTTAAGGAAAGCTCGTCACACTCGTCACATACTCTCACTATTTTTTTCATCGTCAAATCATATACTGTCACCCAAGATGTTCCATCCAAAACAAATTCTGAAAGGCATAACAAACCTCCTCTGGAGAAAACATGGAAATGTGGGCTTGCAGTTACCAGATGCTTGCCATCAAGTGATATGGTGGCAGAACTTTCTCTTACTTCAACAGTCATCTTAAACCATACACCTTTGCGGGGAGGACCACCTGGACATTTTCCTTCAAGAATTCCTGAGAACTGGACGACACCATTCATGACATAGCCCATTCTGTAGCAGAAACCAGTTTTCTTTGGTCTGTAGGGAGTGAAAAGATTGGACATTCTAATCAAGCTCTGTTATCGCGTTACTTTCAATAGCAGAGATTGTAAATGTAATTGAGATGATCTCTTCATTGCTTTTCTGTTGTTAAACCAGCCCAACAAATAAATTCTATGCACTTTAACACAGATAGTTAAAGGAAAAAGTAGCTTAAAATACTTCCTTAGTGTTGACTTGCCCTAAGTGATGAGAAACTAAATAGAGTGGTTAGGGCTACTGCACAGGTGCAAATACTTGAAAGTCAAAATTGAAATTAACAGCGAACAATGAATGCCTCTTCAGAACAGATCTTCAGTTACTGTCCAAAACTGTATGGATGACTAACTTCTATGCAGTTATACAATTTACTAGTAACCGTACAAGTCTAGCATAACACGATAAAAAGATGAAACACTACCTCACATATACAAAATCATAATTTGAAGCATCTTTTGCATTGAATGCCAATCCAACATAGTTGCTGCCAGTATCAACACTCTGCCAGCCTTGGATGAACAGTTCAGCTGATATCAGATAATTATCTCCTGGAATAATTTCTCTACTCAGTGCCCGGCAGAACGTATCTTGTGGGAAGCCGCCATGCTTTGCGTCCAGTATATGGTATTGCTTTGTACTTCTAGTGGAGCGAGTACAGTCGTGGATTTCAAATCTGCTTGGATCGATTGGTCTTACTTGGTAATATTTGAATGAAGCAACACCATCAACGCCGTTACCAAGAATAACACCACCAACGGCTCTAAATAATAAGATAGAAAATAACGCGTTAACCTAATAGGTTTACGTTAACTCTATGATGCAATAGAAATAGCCTATTGATTGGTTAGATTTGATCAAAGAATCGGCAGTTTACTGATCAAGCAGTATTCATTGATGGATTAATCGAATAACTGAGCTAAAATTTTAAAATCAAGGCTGCCCTACAAACCTGTCTCAGTCCGGATATACCTCTATGTATAATTTTGAGCAACTATGAGCAATATTTATTTCTGCTAGCTAACCGAATAGTGCACTAAAAAGCTCAATCTGAAGAGTAAATTAGACTGTAGCATTTTTTCGCATGAATTGTGGTACAGGAAGACTTGTGTTTCAAGCATTTATTCCCGATACTGAGCTAGCAGGAAGTTCTCCAATCCCCAAAGAATGAAATAATTCTTCTCTAAGGGAACATTGCAAAACGTTGCACAGCTTGATGTTTGTTGCATGTTGCAATCCAGCCGGGAAAAGAATTCAATCCACAGTTTCAGCATTTGAATTTGCAAGCTGCATCTTAGCCGGAAAAACCTATAAATTCGTTGTCAGCGGGCATGAAGGGTTTTTAGCCTAGCACGTGATACAGTCGTAGGAAACTTAATCTGACTGGTGGAATTCCCGGTCAAAATAACGATCATCCTTATCCTTATCTTATGCTCAGCTTCGCTGATATTTTCGCCATCTCTCTTTCCGGTCTATAACTACAATTTACAAAACAAATAGTAATCAAGCGATTGATGAATGTTGTTAACTATGAAATTGACCATAAGCAAGTTGCATTTGAATGAAGTTTTCAAATGCTCTCAAGCTCCAACTATTGCTGACCCATGCAATGCTCAATCACTACCTAGTCTCATTATCTGATCCCAGTATGATGCATGCCTTTCATTCCACAGTCTCAGTATTTGACTTTGCGCAAAAACAGGAATAAACAACGACGGACTGAAAATTTTTCAGTAGTAAATAGCCTTGTACTCTGCACACTTTGCAAATAGCATTAAAGACCAATGGGAATGAAAGATGATACTTAATCACAAAAAGATTGAAAATGGGTTTAGGTTGGATACTTTTCCATGGACGCTCAACACATGTAACAATATACCTGTTTGGGTAATGCGCCTTCGTTGTAACAAGATGTTTACCATCAAGTTCAATGCTGACATCATCTCCACGCACGTAAACAGTAACATTATTCCATTCACCTCCCTTGAATCTGCCACCAGGACAGGCACCTATCTTTGAATTCACCCAATTTATGATTGTGTTCTGAACGAATCCAGTATTATAACATCCACCAAAGGATCCAGGTCTGCAAAATCGCAATAATAATCATCAATTTACCAGTTAATGTGGGAGCAATGGCAGAATATGAACAGTGGTTGTACCTCACAAGGACAGCAAATATGGACAGTGGTGAAAATGGCAATTCTATGTTCCAAACAGCAAACATCCAAGATTTGGTTTTCAAATACGTGTATAGATGAATTATTTGGATTTTTCTGTATTTTTTTCTGCAGATTTCATCTTGTTTTCCATCAGCAGTCAGGGCTTTCGACTTGGTAAGAGCTATTAGAAACAAAGATGGCCGACCAGACTTTGAAAACGAGGTCGTGACAAACGGCTCATGCCCTTCCAAGTAGCCGCAAAACAAATGGCTGTCTTCGTTTAAGGAAAAGTAATCGAAAATTGGTCTCCGTTAAGCGATAGTTACAATATAACGGCAACTAATCGCTTCATTCTTAAAGTGAATAGTCATTTTTGCAAGACGAGCACAACACAATGCAGTTCAAGTAGTTATATCGTTGCATTGCGGACGGGGACAAACTCTAGCCGACCCTCTGATAGTGCGTTCGACAAGAAACCAGTAGATCATTATCCCCCTGTCGCAATCATAAACAAACTGGAGTTTGGTGACACTGGCCTGTACGTTTTCTTCTTTAAAACTTTTTATCGAATTTTCCCCCACATAAAAATTAGTGCCCACTAATGCTAGGAAGCTTGCCCTCCCGAATAAAGTAAATTTGCAAGAAAAGGTAGATCGGTTATCCGAAAATGTTTACTGCGAACCTTGTACCTCACAAGGACAGTCGATTTTCAGGCTTGAGCCGGGGGCCGTTTAATATCAGTATATTTTCAAAAATCTTTTTTGGTTGAAAATTATCACTTCTAATTGGTAAAAATGCTTTCAGTGTTTACACAGTTTTGCTAGAATGTCTATCAACTATCAATTTCGTGTCTTGTAATGGGGGCAGGCCCTCCCCTAGCCAATGCTCTTTGGGAGTTGGATTTATCCCCCCTGTTGCAATCATAAACAAACTGGAGTTTGGTGACACTGGCCTGTACGTTTTCTATTTTAAAACTTTTCATCGAATTTTCCCCCAAATAAAAATTAGTGCCCACTTATGCTAGGAAGCTTGCCCTCCCGAATAAAGTAAAATTGCAAGAAAAGGTGGATTGGTTATCCGAAAATGTTTACTGCGAACCTTGTACCTCACAAGGACAGTCGATTTTCAGGCTTGAGCCGGGGGCCGTGTAATATCAGTATATTTTCAACAATCTTTTTTGGTTGAAAATTATCACTTCTAATTGGTAAAAATGCTTTTAGTGTTTACACAGTTTTGCTAGAATGTCTATCAACTATCAATTTCGTGTCTTGTAATGGGGGCAGGCCCTCCCCTATCCAATGCTCTTTGGGTGTTGGATTTATCCCCCCTGCTGCAATCATAAACAAACTGGAGTTTGGTGACACTGGCCTGTACGTTTTCTTTTTTAAAACTTTTTATCGAATTTTCCCCCAAATAAAAATTAGTGCCCACTAATGCTAGTATCCTTGCCCTCCCGAATAAAAGAGAATTTGCAAGAAAAAGTAGATGGCTTTTCCGAAAATTTTACTGCGAACGTTGTACCTCACAAGGACAGTCGATTTTCAGGCGCGAGCCGGGGGCCGTGTAACATGCCGATGTCAGTATGTTTCATGTTCTATATTCCATTTGCTCAATCTACACTGCTATGTGAATCGAGAAGAATCTATCCAACCTATTTTTCTGAGCTTGTGTACACATGTGGTTGTACTTGGGTATGGTTTCTTTTTGATGGCTTTCAAACAACGTGATTTAAAATCAAGTAAGGTATATGTGTCAAGGAAAGAGTTGACCCTTCGAATTGGTTGTGCAGATAAACCATGGACAAGGCACGGGGATTCCTGATTTCTTCAACTTAGTAGACGAAGTCATGAGGTCTTATCCTACTTTTAAATTTTCTGAAAAGCAGCTGGAAGAATATTTGAAGGAGCTATTAGAAGATGGGAGACTCGAGGTTTTGGTGGGAAAATACCTAACAACAGATCTCCCAAGGGTCACGGAGGCTTCCGTAACAACTGCTAATTCACAGGTGGAACCAGAACTGCATAACTGTTTTATTGCATCTGAGCATAAGCACCATGATGCTGTAAATAGCATTATACGATACATTATGTGGCATTTCCCTAACCGATTTCGATTAACTCGCAGAGGACAGGATGCAATGATTCATCTCAGTGCTAGAATATTTAAGGATTTTCTAACTGGCCTTGGGTACTATAGAGTGTTACGAGGCCGTACTGCAAATCTAGAGGAACCAATCTGAGGCAAGGAGCATTATCAGCTATAGTTATATTTAACGAGACCATATTTCTCAAAGAAAATTTTTCCACTAGGTGCGGAGGAGGGAATGTGGGAAGGGAATGGCGGTGAATTAGACAAAATAGAAGGAGGTCCAATTATTATCAATAAGAAACTAAACTAGCCTCATCATTATTACCCTTTATATCTATCTACATATTGGCGAAAAATGTTTATTTGCTCGAAACTATAGAAAAGAGGGGATAGAGGTTGACACTAATGTAATTGCATCGAGGGCTTGTCAGGCAGTAAGGGCGTATTTCAGGATTCACAGTATTACTTATAAAAGTGAAGTATACTAGTCATGATCTTCATATATGGACAATGAATAATGCTAAAAAACAAGTGTCCTTTATGCATTAACACCTGAATATATTCCTATGGCAAGGTCAGTTCAAATGGGTAGCGGGGAAAGGGAATGCAATGAAATAGAATGATTTATTACAATGTGAAGTACTTCCTTGATATGTTCATGAAAACTTACAAAGATGTTTTGTTGAAATTCTGCACCCAAAATTCTGCAAAAACGATAATATATTTTCCAGAGTGCCACCCTGCCACCCATCACAAAAAGCAAAATTACCACTGGTATGCAATTAGTTATCGATAACTTCACTTCCCATCAAGCACATACTGGCATTGGCATGTTAAACGGCCCCCGGCTCGAGCCTGAAAATCGACTGTCCTTGTGAGGTACAACGTTCGCAGTAGACATTTTCGAATAACCGATCTACCTTTTCTTGCAAATTTACTTTATTCGGGAGGGCAAGTTTCCTAGCATAAGTGGGCACTAATTTTTATTTGGGGGAAAATTCGATAAAAAGTTTTAAAAAAGAAAACGTACAGGCCAGTGTCACCAAACTCCAGTTTGTTTATGATTGCAACAGGGGGGATAAATCCAACTCCCAAAGAGCATTGGCTAGGGGAGGGCCTGCCCCCATTACAAGACACGAAATTGAAAGTTGATAGACATTCTAGCAAAACTGTGTAAACACTGAAAGCATTTTTACCAATTAGAAGTGATAATTTTCAACCAAAAAAGATTTTTGAAAATATACTGATATTAAACGGCCCCCGGCTCAAGCCTGAAAATCGACTGTCCTTGTGAGGTACAAGGTTCGCAGTAAACATTTTCGGATAACCGATCTACCTTTTCTTGCAAATTTACTTTATTCGGGAGGGCAAGCTTCCTAGCATTAGTGGGCACTAATTTTTATGTGGGGGAAAATTCGATAAAAAGTTTTCAGAAAGAAAACGTACAGGCCAGTGTCACCAAACTCCAGTTTGTTTATGATTGCGACAGGGGGATAATGATCTACTGGTTTCTTGTCGAACGCACTATCAGAGGGTCGGCTAGAGTTTGTCCCCGTCCGCAATGCAACGATATAACTACTTGAACTGCATTGTGTTTTCCTCGTCTTGCAAAAATGACTATTCATTTTAAGAATGAAGCGATTAGTTGCCGTTATATTGTAACTATCGCTTAACGGAGACCAATTTTCGATTACTTTTCCTTAAACGAAGACAGCCATTTGTTTTGCGGCTACTTGGAAGGGCATGAGCCGTTTGTCACGACCTCGTTTTCAAAGTCTGGTCGGCCATCTTTGTTTCTAATAGCTCTTACCAAGTCGAAAGCCCTGCCTGCTGATGGAAAACAAGATGAAATCTGCGGAAAAAAATACAGAAAAATCCAAATAATTCATCTATATACGTATTTGAAAACAAAATCTTGGATGTTTGCTGTTTGGAACATAGAATTGCCATTTTCACCACTGTCCATATTTGCTGTCCTTGTGAGGTACCACTGTTCATATTCTGCCGCTGCTCCCAACCAACCTCCAATTTACAAACGTTATTTCACAAACTTAATGAATATTGTACATTTCAAGACTAGTTAAGGCTTGTTTCCTCTTTGATAAAAGCCGTCGAATCGATCGATCGTTGATCGATGCTGCACATGCGCAGAACATCTTAGAATGAATTCCCGCTCGACCGCCGTCGATCGAATCCGCTCAATGAAAAAGTTCAAATGATTTTAACTTTTTTATCGATCAAATTCGATCTACAGTGGACGAAGGACTTCCCGACCAGTGAGATGCAAGAAAATGCTTTCAATGCTTTCATATGACGGAATTACGTAGAATATGGAAGTTAGGCCTACGTAAATACCTTCAAGTATTTTATTTTAACAAAACATGGCTTCATGTACGTCCAGTCAAGAAATTTTAGCTTATTTAACAACCATGAATAATCATGGAATTTTGCCACCAAGTCGTAATTTTGAAAATCCAGATAGAGAAAATTATCGATACTGCGTTTCCTTTGGAAAATTATCAATCAACAACTTACAATCTTGTCTTCTTCGCATTAAAAATGTGCAATTAAAATCTTTTTCCTAGTCAATGTCATTTCTAATTTTCGTTAAGGTAATTCTGCTAGGAATACTTTTTGCTTGCAGAAATAGGCCTACAGAGATCGATCGAATCGACCGATTTCGTTTCAGTGGAAACTAGCCTTTAGACTAGTTACTCTTTCCCATGTTTTCTGTCCTATGAAGGGTTCAACCAGAACCTTTGTAACATAATGGTAAATAGCCGCTGAGTACAATCTGTGGTCCTGTTGTACAATCACCAATTCAAACAGTAGGCTTTTTACCCTTGCTACCCAAGCAAATAATGGATTTTCCCTCCAATTTTGATTCCACAAGATCCTTACACCAGGTTACTACCAAGTCCTTTAATCTCAACAAGGAATATATACGTTCCTTCATTTTCTGCCGGATTCCGCCCGTCAACTCCTAATATTGTTTACTCCCATCCACCACCGACGTTTAAATTATTGTGAAAATTCTCCTAGTTAACCTCTTGCACTATTAATTATCTTATGGCTTGTTGAATTCTGTTTTGCAGCAACATGATATCTGATATGTCGAAAAATTCTTTAGTTGCTTTTAATTATTTGAAGTTTTCATTCGTTTTTGTGAGATTTGATCTAAAAAGAACAGCTTTTCGTGAGATACAGATCGTGAGAGGACGGCAGATATGTGAACTGAAGGATTAAAAATCCCAGGAAAGTAAAACAGATCAAGAAGCAGGAGATGAGATCAAGAAAGACGGGAAAAAGATATAGGGAAGGGCACAGGTAGAAGCCATGACGAATGAGAGTTAATGGCAGACAAGAGGGACACGTAGTAATGGAAGAAAAAGTAGGAGCAGAAGAATATGCAGAAAAGAAAATTGGAAAAAAACAGTAAGATGAAGATGATCAAGACGCAGAAGCAAAAGAATGAATAGAATAAAATGATGACTTATACTAGGCGAAATATATAATAGTGTTCCAACCTGAAGTAGACAAAGTCAAAATTGTACTGATCTTGAGCATTGAACATCAGTCCTAAATAGCCTGTTTGCGGTGTTCCTGTAAATCCGCGTTGATTGAACAAGCTTGCTGATATCGCGTAGCTTTTGTAAGGTGCTTCTTCCTTTTTGATAGCTTTACAAAAGCCACTATCAGGCCAGCTTCCAGCCATTGCATCGAGGCGATAATATTCGCTGCTTACTCGGTGATATGACTTGCAATTATACACAGCAAATGGATATGGTTTTATGGCTGACACGTTGAAATTTCTGAATCTGATGACATTGTTCTGCCCTGCAACTACGATAACACCTCCGCGGGCTATAGATGGGAAATGTGGCTTCAGAACTTTTATTTGAATATCGTTATAGTACAGTTGTGCCTCGTTTTCTCGAACAAATACCTACGAGGAAATGTAGAGGGAAAAAGAAGTTAGTTGCATGTTGCAAGGAATGGATCTTTAGACCACATCATGAATTTGGCATGTTGGAAAGTGGTTCGCAACCCAACTCCCTCAGATGCCCTTGTACCAAGTTCATAACCCCCGCCCTCCATTGCATATGGCTAATTGGATAAGCACAAATGCAATTTCCCGAACAATCTCACAAATTGACAATTCTAATGTTCCCTCGAGATTTTCTGATGAGACGACAAAACAGCCTCGTCTCAGGTAAAATCGTGGTTGGTATGTGCCGCAATAAATCATTTTCTGATGACTGACTCTGTTCAAAGAAGCTAGCCTTCATAAATCTCAAAGCTGCTTACCTGAAACTTAAACCATGTCCTTCCTTTGGGTGGTCCATCTGCACAATGTCCAGATTCTGCGCCTACGTGCTGGATCATATTATTTTGAAAATATCCAGTCTGAAAACAGCTGTTCTTGCGATGGAGCCTAAATCGAAATAATGATCATTAGTTTACCGCATGTTGTCAACGAGGTCGTTGGTAGACGAGTAGGCCGATAACACTTGTTGAGGACCATCTTTGCATCAGGCATGTTTCGTCCCATGATTAAAACAAACAAAATTCAAGGGAATCTATTCAGAAAAAACTTCTGTCGCGACATATTGTCACTCCGTTTCGTTTTGTTTCGTTTCGTTTCGTTTCGTTTCGTTTCGTTTCGTTTCGTTTCGTTTCGTTTCGTTTCGTTTCGTTTCAATTCGTTTCGTTTCGTTCCATTTTGTGTAGTGTCAAATCGCTCGTCCATCAAATAAATCCAACCTTCAAGTCTATTTGAAACAATGCTATGCCTACGAAATTCAAATACAAAAATTAAGAAAACCAACAAGGTCAAGGTTAACGAAAAGATAATATCTTACCTTAGATATACGAAGTCAAAGTTTTGGTTGTTTTCGATGTTATAGGCGATTCCAGGGAATCCAAAATCGACTCCATGATAGCCGACCACGTTATACATTTCCACCGTCACTACATAATTCAAATCTGGTAACCTGCGCGGTGACAATACTCTACAGAAGACGTGTTTTTCCCACCTGCCAAATGTAGCATCAGCAACGAAATACTTTCCTTCATCTCGAGTTTTGTTTCCACAATTAGTTATATCAAACTGATGTTTTCCAACTTCGCCTGGAACGGTGAAGGTATTTGTGATTGGTTTAGGTTTTTTATCAGCTTTAGGCAACTACTGGAGATAATCATAGGTAACTTTTGCAAATCTTCAATAAATAACGTTATAACTTTACAATCATTACAAATCTTCATTACCTACCGTTTTCCATCTTGCAATACTTAGGAAGTCTCAAAAACTGAACCGTATTTAAAATCCCAGACTAGAGAAAAAGACAGACCCGGAGCGAAAATCCTAAATATGTTCCACCTAATTACATTGGAAAAATAAGTGTTATTTAATTACAGAAGAAACTTTCAATAAAATTTTTATAAAAACAGCGCTTGCCCGCATTTAGAGCAGTTTTTAGATATGTACAGATCTGAGACATTTTGCTTCGAAAAATTTCTTTTAAGAACTAAAAAGGAATCTCAGCGGAAAAAAATTCCTCGAGGACGCAAATTCTACATTGAATGATAGACAATGGGTGTAGGTTGGGTTACATTATAGTAAATTACATTACAGTTACATGACGGTACATTACATTACGGAAAACATTACGGTTACACAATCACAAGCTGGGAGAGGTTCTACGCAAAGCGAAACTCCTATAGAAGGCCAAAGCAATGCTTATCATCTATTGTCTTGCTAGGAAGGCTTGCTGTCTGGAATGTTCTTGTCTGGAGGAAGGTTAACAACTTTACTGAACTTTGGTAAGCCAAGAGTTTCCATTTTACCAACAATGGCAACAACGCCCGTTCAATCGAAAATATACTTCATTGTGTCAAAAAGTATAAAATTGGAAGGAGCAACGAGCAACAATGTTAGGTAGACATGAACGTTTAATATGTCCCTGACGATGTCTAACATACATAGATGAAATTTAGAGAATTTTCTCATAGCAGTCTTTTTCTGGCATTTAATGCTCCGCTCACACGTTTGTGTTGCATTCAACCAATCATATTGCACTCAAAAGTTGAAAAGTCAGAACTCTACTTTTGCTTAGCTCAGAAATATGGTCCCCAAAATAGAAGCCTATTGTTATCATGTTAAGCTGATATCAACATAATTTCGTCTTGTGTCGTAAATATGCAACGAAAATGTCTAATGGAGATTGATGAGGACATTTACAATCATCTTATGGCTTCTTAAATTTTGTTTTAAATAACACGATATCTTGGATGACAAAGATTCTTTAATTGCGTTTAATTACTGAAAGGATGAAGACTAATTTAAAGTCTCGTCTCCCCTTGCAATTACGCCAAAAGGAAATCAATCATTTTGAATGATTTTTAGAAACTAAGATGTTGTTGTTTCTTCCAGAGTTGAATATCGTGGGACTTAGTGAATACAAAAAATCTCTAGAATCCTAATCCTGAAGTTACCTAATGGAATTACGTACGTTTTCAGGTTATGGTCAAATAACTTACTTCATTCATGAAGTTACTGAAATACAGTTGGAGTCTTCCAGCCTATGGTTATAAAATTCTTCCTTGTTTACCATTTGACTTACTTAAAGTATATTTATAGGGAGATTGAGAAAGGGAAGATTATTCTATCCAATTTCGCCCTTCTTAAGATAGTCTTAGAACTATAGTTAGTACCAGTATTGAGTTTCTCTAACCTAAAAATGCAATTATTTCTTGCTGCTGAGACTACTTTGTATTCCGTAGAAAAACCGCTGCATTGAAAAATTTCATTGCCTATTATGTGAAAAAGAACTTAATTTTGTCGAAAATGTAATCCTTCAAGGAACTGCATAGTACTTACAAATGCCTAAGGAGGTAGCGGTAAGAATAGTTTACTTTTGTAAAGTAAGTTTAAAGAGAACTTGAGCATTGAAATCCTGCGATCGTTATCAAAGTTAGAGTACCATTCCCAACTTTTTCCTAGAACAACGCTTAGTACAGATTTGAATGCCAAAATATGACGTATCGCGTCAGCCTATTTATCGCAAGGAAGGAAATACCGCAGAGACTATTTTCAATCGCAGAATATCCTTTTTATATATGAAGCTGTGTTTCAAGCATCTGTCACAATAAAAGAGGTATGATTCATCTAGACAGAAGCATCATATGAATACAATACTTGTTTTGATTCACTCCATGAATAAACAATGATTCATTGGTAACTACAGATGAATCAAAACTTATTTCTATAGCACAGGCACGTCATGCAGGCGACTGATTATAACAAAGCTTCTAATTTTACCTCGCGCAAATAATACACCATTCAGTGTATGTATTAAACTAAGAGAGTGCTTAGCATTCATGCAGGCTCCATAGCTCCGTCAATTGCAGTTTAATGGAATGCCAATTCCAGAACTTTAGAGCAAGGAAGAGATGAAAGTATTTGCCAATATATCTGCCCCACTTCTCAAACGATTACGTCTGACACTGAAACCAAGGCCATCGCTAGATGTCCTGTTTCATGGGGATGTCTACGATGTATTTGCCGACAAAATTTGCATACAATCCTTCATTCGCCAACGAGTTAGCAAAATTTGCCGAGGAAATACTTCTCCATGGTCAAAAACGCCTTGTTTTGAAACAATATGCTTATATTATTCATTCATAGGTGTCACACCCCCACCCCCTCACCCCACTACAGCTAAGCGCTGACTTAAACTGATTATTTTTTTTCAATGTTATCTCATCCGTAATGAAATTTCAAGTACTAGATTGGCAATAATCGGGTTGACAAAATCCTGTGAATCTGCCTAATCGTTTAATATTCTCCTTAACAAGGCATAGGCAACAGGACCAATTACAAGGATTAGCCTCCGCTAGAGTTTTAAACAATACAGGGTGATAAGCGAACAGAAACTGGAAAGTTGGGGATATCTCGTATTAACCACAACAAACAAAATTAGAAGGTAACCAGTGACCGCGAGAAGCTGATGTTCAGTGCCCCCTTGTCACACAAACATATCAAAAAATCACAGCTTAAATCCAACAGTGTGGAATCATAGCCCTCTGGTGTTAATCCTCAAATTAAAGTCATCATTTTGCTCGGGGTAGAAAGTAAATATTGCTTCTTTGGCAAAAAAGGTTGGGGGCGGGGTGAATGCCTACAGAACTTCAGCTCCTTTAAGAATTCAAATCGATTGTATTTCAAACATTGAGTTTATAAAACCTGTATTCAAAAAGCCAGTTTGCTGCGGCTTTCTGTTAACAGTTTGGAGTACAAACATGTAACAATTTAATAAGGACTGTTAGAAAGTTTGAATCAAAATATTTATTGCGGTATGGAACATTTCAATTGACTTAAATGTTTTAATAAATGTAACAGCAATGACTACTGTTTTGGTTTCTATGGCCTGTTAGCAACAAAATATGTATTAATAAAACAAATTCCAAGTTTGCCATAGATCCATTTGAGAGCTTTATGTATTCTCCATTGTCATGAATCAGCCGTTAAAGTTACTTAAAATCTCTTCAAATATGATTGCAGCACATAAAAATAACATTTCGTTTGGTCTTTTTCAACTCAATCATTTTTAAGGCCAGATTCTGCTTTGCTTTAACGATTTTCGTTAAAAATGATGTGGGAACGAGGAGAGATCTTTTTGAGATTGTGAACGCTTTGCAATTAACCCTTGGATAATTAAACTTTTGATTTTTGCGATCAAAGTAAAATGAGTAAATGTTTTACAGAGACACCAATTTACTATGCCAGTTTCTTTGTACTGGAAGATTGAGCGCAATTCATATTTGGGCTGCGAAACACAGTTGTGAACAAAATCGAGTCATTTTTACCCTTAATATTTTCATTGCTGAGAGTTTTCATTTTTTGAGGTGACCAACCTTGCCCAAAACACCCCTCCAACTGCATTCCCCACTCTCCTTCTGTATAGAGACCCACTAAACAATGCTATTGAGAAGTCTTTTTCCATTTTCCTGGGACCTGTCATGATTGTTATGGTTGATGTACAACCAAATCTTGATGGGATTATTAGGGACAGGCGCAACATTCAACAATGCCCTTTATGCATGACTAATTGGAGAGGAAAGCATGAAATGGTCCATGGGCTCAAGAACCACTGAAGCCAGAAAATCGTTTCCTTACAGGCCTCTGCAATTAACCACCTGATTATCCACATTATCCATTTGCATTTCATGCTTGTTGGAAAACGGAAAAACTGGAAATACTTCGATGAACTGATAAAGTGAGTGTTGCTACGCATGCCGTATAACACCAGGCTTGCAAGTTTAGCGTGGTCGTGTTATACGTTTGCGTGCAGCGCGTGCATTCTGCAATTGGGCCTCAAAAATTGAATTATATGATCAGCACGAAAAGTGGACAAGGGTTATTGTTTGATTCGTGGCAACATAAGGAATAAAAATGAATGGCAAAGTAGATAAGTTCTCCGTGGAGACTATGATACTGACCCAGCAAATTCAATACCATGTATATGGTACTAGGTGAGTCCTTGAAACAACATATCTGTCACAATTGTACAAACTTGCTAGGATGTTTGTGATGCATGCTACCTCGCCATACCCATTGAAAAATGCTTAACATCCTTCTTATTTCATGCATGGTCCTGATACCAACGTTTTCATTTACTTATGGCCTAAATTCTCCGTTTGCATCACCCCTGTTTAATGTTCGCACCCGCGTCCCTATATTTACACTTTTAATTAATGGCACCTCTGGATAGAAATTCAGTGATAGAAAAACGTATTTAAAATCGTATTAGCAAATGTTGTTTTCCTGTCTTCCTTCAAAATAAATGCTTTATTGGCTTACGGCAAAGCCTCTGATTATAAGACGTTTTCCGTAGAATTCCTTTCGTGCAATGATGTTTGGGTGGAAGCTTATCTGCCTACAAAAACGGGCGGTTTAATATGTAAAAATAATATATCCAAAGAAATAATCTAGATAATCTTAATGGCTATGATGTGATTTGCATTCTTAAACTTAAGCCATAAATTATATTGTGTAATCCGCATACAAAATGTGTAAATATGCTACTTGAATCATAAACTTAAAAAGGTATGGTTATCTAGGAGACAGCCAAGTGCCCCGTTCACCAGTCTTAATATCTAAAAAGCAGTATTGTGCTCCAACGCTCTTTCAGTACAAAACTGTCGGACATGTGCTCAAATCAATTTTTTTGGTGGAGGGTGCACTTTAGTTAGGCCGACACTCGCTATATCCTTTTTGGCGACCAACTGGATGAAACAAATTAACAGGAGAATTAGAGAACTTTCCACTGGTGTGTTTAAAAATAGCCCTACATGGCTTATCTTGTATCGTTTCAACTGGCGAGGTATCTTTGTTGGTTTTTAGACCAGTTCATATATATAACATTTATACATTTGGACTAACTCAGAGAATATAGTTGTTCCCAACAGCCCCCCTAATAAGTGTCCCTGCCATCAGATAAGTAAAAGCGAAGGCAACGGGATTGGAATTTGGCAGGATCTTTTCAGTGCAATTTCGAGACATTGCAGAACGAAACTCTTATTCAAAAAATAATATTGCAGTGAGCAACGCTCATCCAATATTTTAAGACTGGTCATTGGCTAAATTGTTTTTGGTCAAGACCCTTAAAAAGTTGTTTACACGGGGGAGGGGGGCGACTGGTATCTTATATTTGTGGTATTTGTGACAGCTCTATGTAATGGAGTCGGGTGCTGCAGTGCTGGATGAGTACTATGGTATATCATTGGCTAGTTGACGTCATTACGGTCAATAACATTACAGTACATTCTCGATTATCCAAACAGGTTGAACGAAACTTTTCGCTGGACCGTTCGGATACGCCAAAAATTCGGATAATCGAGGACTAAAATTTACCTACTAATCTTGCAATGAAGTTTTTTTTATCACCCAGAATAGTAACGGAGTGCTCCACCAAGATGCAAATTGAAAAGATTTGGCAGACGGAAAACCAACGACAACCTTTTTGTTCGTTAAAGGCGTTGGAAAATGCCAATTAAATGGTTTGGGTAATTATAAACAAGAATAAGAAAAGTGACGTGTTAATTCGATGTATCCGTTGGATTTGACTTGATATAGGGGAAAAAATGCAGCAAACGACGGATGAAAAATAGAGGATTGGCTTGCAAAAAAACTAATGTAGAAAAACTTTTGGCGTTCGGATAGTCAAGGCTCGGATAATCAAGGCTCGGATAGTCAAGGTTCGGATAATCGAGGTTCGGATAATCAAGGTTCGGATAATCGAGGTTCGGATAATCAAGGTTCGGATAATCGAGGTTCGGATAGTCAAGGCTCGGATAATCCAGGCTCGGATAGTCAAGGTTCGGATAATCGAGGTTCGGATAATCAAGGTTCGGATAATCAAGGTACGGATAATCAAGGTACGGATAATCAAGGTTCGGATTATCGAGGTTTGGATTATTGATCTTTGGATTATCGAAGATGTACTGTACAATAAGCGGCACATGAATCGAGGTACGAGATCATAAAAACAATCAAGAATAACGCATTTTTAGTCTTCTAATAGGTTTCGAAAGTGCAAAGGGATCTGCCATCAAACGAAAAGAATTTTGCTGCACTATATGTAGTTTCAACTCTACTTTTGTTGTTCAATGCAAATTTTTGAGGCAGAATGTCTTTCAAACACCGCCGAAGGTCATGTTATCCATGATAGCAAATGACGTCACATTCCCATGATCCTCTAAGACACTTTTCTCATCAAAAACCTCAAACCTTGGAACTAGAAATGCGGGTTAGAAAGTTTCTTATCTTTCCAACGCTAATTGCCATTTCCTTTCCCTTCAGCCCGCGTTTAACATGCTTCACGCTAGACAGTAAATCTTAAGATGTGAAATAGCATCTAAAAAAGGACACACAATTCATTATCGAACGTTTTGTCGACGATAATCTTGCTAAGGTTTAGTTAATGGCTGGGTTTTGTTGTTATGGCTACAGAGCGGTGCTTTAGTTGGTTGTGACTGCAAGGTTGCATGTATAAGCAACTCATTTTAAGCGTCTTTATGGGTAGAATTGATTAAGAGAATTCAACCGGTGTCCAAGTAAGGTCAGTTTAAGCCCAGCAAGAATGTTGAGTTTGCTTGACCCTGATTATACAACTGAATAGTTTAATCAAAGGAGCCTTTCAGATGATTCATGAATAACAACTGTAAGGAAAACTTCCAGCAGCATCCACAGCAAATCGCCTTCCATAATTTCTCTTTACTGTTTACGCTCACGAGTGGTACAATTTACTATTGTATGCGTCTACTGATTGTACCATTCTTCAAACACATAGGTGAAAGATAAATCTCTCTCTTATGACTCCGCGATTCAAAAACTATGGAACTAGAAAAACATTGTGTAAGCTCAAGAGTTAATCAGTGCCTAGAGGGGTGTAGCCCAAACTACAATAAAACCAGTTGAGAACATTCTTAACATTGGAAACTATTTTATTATGAAGCACTTTATCAATTTGTGTCTGCAAAACCATCTTCAGTTGACCTAGCAGTGCTTTCGAACCATCTTTAACCAACTTTTGTTACTTTACAGAACAAATCAAACCTCAATGTTATAGAAGATAAGATTGGGTTTAATTTGATTCAGTTTTAAAAAGCTTAAGATTTGTGTTATCTCACAATTTCTAGATGCCTGCAACAATAAGGAAAACCTCCCATGCAATCAAATAAGAAACAACTTCAAACAACTTTGGTCATAACCATCCACCTACAGGGAGTGTGTAGGTGGGTCACTCACTAATATGAACATGTCGTCTTCTTGCAGAGAAAACCTGGCTGATAAAGTACACATTTTCATAAAATACCTTCTCCTGAGGCTTGTAATTCTTATTCTTTTAAATGCGTTTGATTTTGATGATGTGAAAAACATTTCAGATCTAAGATGAATTAACCTCAATACTATTGTATACTATCAAAGTCGGGCTTGATTATGAGGCTATTAACAAAAGATTCATGTCGAAGTTAAAAGAATTAAGCCGCTAACAGTTAGCCGCTATCTGGGAATGATAGGCCACTCCCAAACAATAGGTCTAAGTTGTTAAACCATGTACAATAAATATCGTAGTCAATCTGGGATGTTAAGGTCTATTTGTGTGAAGAAAATATCCGCAGTCTAAGTTTTCTTATCACCCTTTTGTTTCCATTGACGATGCTTAAGGCAAAGTTTATTCGGCCAGTTCATAGCCTCTACACTCCCTTTACATCAGAGGGACATCAAAAAAATAATAATGAGAATATTACATTGTCTTCACGCCTTTCCTTCCCTTCCCTTGACCAACAGCTTAATAGATTGTCCCTGAAGAATGTTCATCAGGAGCATTTTCGGAAAAGAAAAGCCATAATCCATGAATATTCGTCTATCTAAGATTTACTATTGCCAGCCAATCTTCCCCAAAGGCAATAATTTTTAAGCATGATTCATTGACTCACGTCCATTCATTTCCTATTGAAGAGTTATGTATTTTCTAGAAATTTATGCTTGGCAAATGGCATAGGCGATACACTACGATAGAAATGAATATGGCGGAAAAAAATTCGATTTTCCATTCTCTTATTGTTGCAACATCACGTTGCTCTCCCTTCTAGAACTGATGTAACAAAATTTACTAAATTCCAGCCAAATGATATGAAAAGATCTCAAAAAAACTGCAAATGCCCCCTAGAAGTTTTATTACAAGAAGTTTCGGAATGGCTCCATTCATCAACGTTTTTCGAAATGACAGGACACTATTTCTAAAACACCTTCTCTACGAAATCAACTATGTCCTCCCTTACTGCCATTCGATTACGCAGTTCTATGGTGCATACTATTTTAAAGAGAACTGAGCTTTGAATGCTGTCTTTCACAAACTAAGCTAAGACAATATAGCTGCTTAACTAAAGAGTAGAGAGTAATTCCTAAAAACAATAAGGCTCAGGGGCGGAGCCAGTGGGGGTCAGGGGGCGACCCCCAGATCTCTTTTGAGACGGCCAAGATTTTCAGCTAGTGGTCAAATTATGATAGGCTGGTCGGCCAAATTTCTCTCTCAGAACTGTTTGCCCCCCCCCCCTAAAAACCTATCACCCTAGCTCCGCCCCTGATAAGGCTCCGTTATTTTCTCGGGTTAGAGAATATCAGTAATAAATGTCTCCAATTCACCGTAGCCAAGGACTGCAATATTAGAATTCGCAATTATAGGAACATAGAACAAATTCCATTTTCAAGTGTCATGCCATGGGTGATATTTATAAGATTTTCTATTTTGAAAATATACAATGCGCAGGAGGGCTACGAGGACTTCATTGTGCATTCATTGATATTACTACGTTGTTGTGATGCTCAGCACTGGAAACGTGGGTTGATGATTGAAGGCCGCAAAATCCTTAAGGAAACGGCTGTATGTTTCACGACAGATAAATTAAAACTTGGAGCTCAACTGGATTTAGAGAAAATCCTACAACAAATCAAAGCCACAAAGAATGTAGCTTCAAAAATCACGCAATAATTCCCTCTATCCTATTGAAAAAAAAACTATTCTATTGGGAATGGCTTATTGAGAAATAAAAAGATTTTAGAAATGAGCCCAATTCTGGTGTATAGAGTATGATTTAATGAATGTGCTTTTCATTTCGCAAAGAAGTGTGGCAAAATTTCCGAAAAAAAGAAATCCCCTTGCTTGGGCGTGACGTTTCCAACTACTTATTGTGCTGATCACACTTAGGGAGGGGTTAACTCACAACCACCCGTAGCTAGTTCTGTTACACGATACTTCTTGGCAAAATCAGGGCGTGGAACCCAGATAAAGGTTACAGACTGGATCAATTGGGTATTAACTCTGCGTGGAAATTATGCGATCATATGTATTGAGGGGTAACAATATAACATATAGCTGAAAACAGTGCTTTGTGAGACGAGGTAAAAAGATTACATTTTGAGGTAGGATCCTCTTGCAAAATCTCTGTCATTTCAATAGAGTACTCATAGGGGCAGTGGCGTACACCTTTAAGCGCAAAAAGTAAGGGCCCCAACACAATTAGGCCCCTAGGGGGGCCTTCAAGAAATTTTGTGAAATTTGTTTGGATATAAGCGTTTCTTAATAATTCTTATATTGATGTTAGTTAATATTGCTTTAAAATTGCATGTAAAAAGTTTATGCAGGTAAGGGTAATTTCGGGCTTAGCCTGTAAATTTGATTTGCAAAAAGGGGCCCCCAAACCCCTACTTTGACTAAGGGCTCCACACTGCTCCGTTACGCCACTGCATAGGGGGCTATACTTATGAATCAGTTGCCAGGATTTATCAATCCCTACTTCCAATCTCTTCTACGGCACAAGACAGTTAATTTCTTTAGCTGTTGCAAAAACAACATTCAGATGCATACCGAAAGATCAATTGCAGAATCAACTAAAAATAGGTTAATTCTACTATGCAAAAGTGTAACCATCGGCACTCACAAAACGATTTTGGGCTTATATGCAGACGCTTGTATACCAGGGTTTTGCATAATGCTACTTACTTCCGCAGCATTCTTCTCTTGAGCATTTCTTTGCAATTTTCACTTCGTCTCTGTAAATAAATGGAACTCCTACGATTAAGTATAAGCTCTTTGGAAAGAATTCAGGCCATATTTTGGTTTTTAGAGGCGCCTCTGCCCAACCGTGTTTTATGTGCTATTTGTGGACAATGATAACAAATCTTTTCTGGCTTAATTATGACCAAAGAACAGTAGGATTGCTTTGAATACATCGAACATATTAACGTTTGACTTGCATGCGAAGAGGAATCGTGTCGCACGACAGCCGCCATTCAAGGCCCCATGCTAAATCCGCCTCTCGACGAATGTTACATAAGAAAATTAGAGTGAAAATTAATAGAGCGATGAATGGTGAAGGACTAAAATGAATGGTGAATAACCTGCGGTTGAAAGCTGAACGGTGCAGGATTACATTCTCATCAAGTCCAGTAATAAACTTTTTATAAAGCCGAACCAAATGGTATTGCATAGTAGGAGCAGGTGAATCGAGGCCAGGGCGGCCATCCCGGGATGTCACTCAGGCATATAAACTCCCCCCTTTCTATGTTCCTCCTATTTGTACTCCTGCATAGTGGAAACAACTGAGAGTAAGGCTTTATGGTTGTGTGATATTATTAATTAACCTCAAATGAAATAGGATATTCCATGAGCGAAAAATGTGGAGAAAATTTATCTACACCGTTCAAGTAACGTTTCTTAACTTTTCAGAAGCCTAACTAGTCAGTTTCTTATAAACGGGTTTCTAACAAAACGTAAAAGACCCCCCTCCCAACATCGTTAATATCATTAAAAATGTTAAACCCTCGTCTAGAGCTGCATATGCCTTCAGTCTCTATGCTAATTAATATTTTGATGGTTCCCTTTATGCGGCCACTCACAAACTCTTTTCCTTTGTTTGCAAGGAATAACATTAAACCACAGTTAACCGTACTGACGCGTTATTAAAGATTGGGATTATTAATTAAGGGTCTTTCTCGCATTATTACTAGTTTGATTATATTTTGCACAATTCTATCGCAGTTTTGTGTAATAATCATGCCTCTTTGAGATTGAGATTTGAGGTTTATCTCGTTGTATCCTGATCACGTTTTACGTTTGAAAATTAACCGAAACAAGTGCGTCCTCAAAAGAGATGCTGCCCATCTTTCTCTCGAAAAGAAACATTATGTTCTGATATATGCTCTAGATCACGGATTTATTGCTACAAAAATAACGAGTAGGGCACAGGGATGGGGAGGGGGGTGTGGACTTCATTGACAAATGGATTGAAAACTAAATTATAAAAAAGTTACCACTCTGCTACGCCAAGCTCTACACCTCTGATCCACACCCAAATATAGACTCGAGAAAAGCAACCATGAGGTAGATAGTACACCCTGTTGGATTTTGAGCTTGAAGAATATACATATTTTTCTGTGATGTGAGGAATGCATTACCAAAGGAATTTCGATTCAAGTTTGGTGAAAAATAAGGAATTTGCAAAAAGACAAATCGCTAGAGATAGCATTTGTTACTATGGCATTTAATCAAAAATTCTAAACATGATTCATGGCTGGAGCAATTCAATTTAATATTTCGAACAAGGTTTCAAGCATACATTATTCGATAAATTATCATTTTCAATCAAACTTTTGTTGGTTGGCTCGGAATCTGTACGACATTCCTTTACTTCGCCGCAACAAATAGAATAAAGGTCGGTCGAGAAAATTTTCGGTTTTAAAGATTAAAAGGTTCTGGCCTGAATCTGAGCCACGATGTTTTATAAACATGAGTGTACATTCATTTTTTATAAGTAGCAGAATATTTTTTGCACAAGCTCTCTTTTCTACTTATGAAAATTTGAGACTCAACGAATCTCAATGCTTATCTGCACATTCGTCTATAATTGCACATAATAAGTTGTTTGGAAACCAATAAATTAGTGTCGTTTTGCAGCATGGAAAATCCTGTCAACACAGGAAAATTGGTTCAAAATGAGTCAATTCATGCTGTAAACGAGTGGTGTTGTGATTAATAGGCTGAGCACGCTGTTAAAAAATCCGTCTATTAGAGACGTAGCCAGGGGGGAGCCACTGAAGCCATTGCTCCCCCTTTGAAAGAGAAAAAACAGTATTGCTTTACAAACAGTTTTGAGCACTAACAACAGCAAAACGCCACTGCGCCGTTCCCAAAACCATCTCATTCTTCTATTTTACAGTTTTCACCACGTATTCATTCTGCCAAAATTTGTTCCCCCTTTAAAACTCTAGCAACGTCCCTAGCTCACAGTAGAAATGTATATGGTGCAGTTCTACCAATTTTTTACTAGATTTGCACTGGACTGTATTTAACTGAAAAACAGGCTTGCTTGAGGCTACGGGGCTTTAATGAAACGTAACGGGTAATTCTTGTATTCGCCACCGTAGCTTTTCATAGAGAAGAAGATTGTATTTTATTTACAAATAAATCTTGAAAAATTAATATACCTGATCCGCGACAGTCTTTCTTGGTTGCTTTGAGATCTGCTTGCATCTTCTGAATTTTATCAACACTGCTTCTCAGTTGATTTATTTGTTTTTGAAGGCCTTCTAAAATGTTCAGAGCTCGGTCGATTTTTGATACTGGCTTTTTAACATTTCCACCAGGATTCAATAACTGCGAGAGATCTATACCAGCCTCTGGATTCCCAACTCCTTCAAGAATATTCTGTCCATAAATTTCAAATGAAAACAGTAATAGTAAAAATATCATATTTACAAAATGTCTGCGAATCGCCATCATCGATGCACAACTGCGACCGAACTGTGCTGCAACTTCGGTGTTGTGACTTCCCGTGTTGACGAAATAGCCTGTATTAACGTGGTAAATATTGGCGGTTATTTATGTTCTGCCGCAAGCAATTGTTAATTGATACACGAGACTAATTCGAGCGTTATTGTCTTAAAAACAATCCATTACCGTTTCCTGTCAGGCTTCTCCCGCTACAACCAAACGAAAAGCGAACAAAAGTTACGTACATCGCCACAGGGTGAATACTAGTTCCTCCTGTCCTTCATCCTAACCGCAACCTGCGCGACTTATTTTTTGCTAATGCAATGATCAGTAGTTCATGTCAACGACTCTTCTTCGGTAAAAGACTATGCGATTGCATTTTTAAGTTTGAGACCACGGTCTCCCCAAAACTTTTCAACCCAACCCAGCAATCCATCGTCTGAAGATTGAAGAGAGAGCTTGATGGCACAGGAATCATAGCCCCAAGTACTCTCTAACTAGATAGTTTCTTGAACTTTTAGCCTGGTTTCACAAGATTGCTTGTTTGAATGATTGGCAAGCCTGGTTAGTAAACATCTGGTAGGAGGAACTGTCTTTCAGCAGCCCCTATTGTCCCCCAGTTGATAACCCTGAATAAAGCCACGATATTCTGTTTCTAGATACTATACGAGTATTTTTTAAAAGAAACTAAGCTTATTATTAGTTTGCGATTTCTTAATTTTCTTGCTGATGTTAGTACTAAAAGTTGCTGAAAAGTTTCTTAAGAACACATCATGTCATCACAAATTTGCCAAGGAAAACTAGGTACCGACTTTAGAGTGTATTTCGACAGTGAATTGTGGGCTGTATCCTTGTTATGAATGCACAGCATATAATTTCTTGAACTGATTTAAAGATACTTTTGTTGTGTATTATATATATCCACCTCATTCAACTAGCAATCGATAAACATGGACTTCACACTTTGTTTAAACTATTACGCTCGCAAAATAGTCAAAGAGACTTCTAATTCTCGAGCAGTTTCTAAAGTTTGTGTGCAATTTATGTTCTAGTTTCTAAATTTGTTTGCCGCCCGAGGGCTCGGTTTCTTTAGGGAGTTTTTATCAGAAAAATGCGTCTGTTCAGATAAAACAAAAGGGAATATCAAAATACACGCTGCCTTTCAGTGGCAGAACATGTGTTTTTTGCGATATTTCTCGTGGTCTTATGCCAGTGGCAGAGCCACAGAGGTTTTGGGAGCCCCCCCCCCCCCCTCCCCGACTTTTCTGAAAAAATCTTGATTGAGATTTAATGGATATTTGCCGTAGGCGTGTAGTCTCTTACTATGTTTCGTGTCTTAATCCAATTCTGTTTTCTAAAGTGGTCGCAAAAAATAATTGGACCTTCCTTGGTTCCGATTCCCAAATTGGGAAAGGCGTGGCCGGACCCCAGCATCATCTTTCTCTCCTACTTCGCTAAGCGGGCACCGCCACTAGACGTGTCTGATAGTCTTGAACACATGCTTACCGCCACTGGCCTTATGGGAAGTCATTCTTGATGTTTGGCTCCTTCTTTCCCATTTAAACAGTGTCTCAAAATAGAATAATTGAATGTGAATAATTTGTACCATTGCCAGCCAAAATTGATACTGTATGTTAAACAGCCAATGTTGAGAGTGTGTTAAATAGCAATCGAAAATATCCTGTTACTACCGTAGTTGGCATAAAAATAAATGTCTTAAACCTTGATATAATGTTGTGAAATGTTGTCGGAATTATGAAAGGGTTACAAACAGCGGTTCTCGGAGCCTAGTTCTTGCAAGAGAACCGCAGAGAAACAAAGAAAACAAGGAAAAATGATTCGTTACCTGGCAAAAGACAAACCGAAGACAATTAAATACCTTCCACTAATAAAAATTAATATTTGGTTTTGTGAAATAAATTCCTGCTTCGTTTGCTTTTTTATGGTCAAATTACAATTGGAAGATAAAACCAGAACTCGATATTACTATTTTTGCAAGTATCAATTGGGTAGCGCCGGCAAAATGCCAAATATTGGAACAATTACCAAGGCTTGAAGTTGAGCCCCTGTGTGTACATAACTTGTGAATGGCTGAGGAGTCACTTCAGCGAATTGCAAACCAACTCATTATTGCATTTTCATTGCAGATTGTGCATAAGATGGTGGATATATCCAGTTGTTTTGTACAGATAAGCCTAAAAAGGGGAATTGTTGTACACAATGGTTAAAATGTAAATTACACTGTTTTAAGATTCGCCTTAGATGTGTGATAACGATTCTGGAATCTTGGGTATTTGGTACAGTTGCCAAAATAGTCTAAGAAATAAACTCACCGAGAATCATTTTGAATTTCCATTTTCCAGTGACGTTTATAGAAAATAAGTATTATTGTAGGAAAAAGAAAACCCACTCTTTCTCGAATTAAATCAAGCCGTTAACAATTACTATTATTATAATTATTATTTAATGCAAATGCTCTACCTCCATGGCATAAGAGGTGTGGCAGCACTACAATATCAGAAATATTACACACACAAAACTATTGCCAGAAGATTAACATCAACACGAACTAAGAAAAAAGCAACAGAAAAGTAATGCTTTGGGAAGCAAGGTCTTAGGAGCTGTTTGCCTTTTGAAGGCATACATCAATGGTTCCCTCTCATAAGGTGGATGAATTGCAATTAATTAGGGTGTGGCGCTAGATTGGCTAATCTTAGGGGGGTGCTCTTAGATCCCGATATTCATAGCACTCTGTGAGAAAATGCGCCTCATCTTCGAGATACACAGGTTTTCCTTGACTGGCAGACCATTGTTTCTGTCATGTGTCTACCATTATGTAGTTCGTGGTCACTGCACCTGATTTTTGATAATACCTTCTTCAGGCTGAAGGCATTACTGAATAGCTTTGGGAAGGATTTGGGAACTTCTGTTGAATAACCACAACATAAGTAAAATATCATAAGGCAAAACATTAAAAACAGTTTCTTCTCAAATATCGACCTGAAAATAGTAACTGCCACATGTTTGAATGGTGGAGGCTTGCAAAAACAATGCAGAATTCTTCTAATTGATCCTCCTTAAAAACAAGAAATCTGTTAAGGAGCAACAGTCTTTCCGACCTTGCGGAATCTCTTTAATCGGCGAACGAGTTGAGACACTGTTCTTTGTGCAATCAAAGGATAATACTGCAAAAGATTATTCCAAGGGTGTTTATAGACATCTCTAGGATTTGTTGACTCCTGTCGTCTCTTCTAGCATTGCTTTATACAGATAACTCCCGATATTTTGAATCTTCAAAGGACCAATGAACTCAGTTCAAGCTATAGAATCTAGTTTGAAAATAAATTCAATGAAGCGTGGAGAGACTTAATGTTTCTGGCAAGATCTGGCATGGTACAGAGAATGCAAATTGGATGCTTGATATCTTGACATTAAACTCTTATGAAATGCGGCATAAAAGTTTCTTAGATTTTTGAAATGACAGTATAGTTTCTTATAGACATTTCCTAAATGAGAGTAGATGACTGATGAATTCTAACTTTTGCATTGATCACTAATTAGCCTTGATTTTTAGAAGAATCCCGCTCTAGCTGCTTATGAACTGGCTTGTTTTTTCTCTGAGCATATGCAGTTAACGTAATACTTTGTTATTGCGAGTTGATCTTGCTGGAATTTCCATGCTTTTTACAATCGATATATTAGCCATTCTTAATCTTGCGGTAACCGTTGGTACACTAAAGATGGACCGTCCTCCAAGTGGTTACTGATCGCTGAATTTGGACATCAAATATAGCACTTATTTGAAAGCCTTCCAACAAAACATGTTATGGAGATTGCGGAGATTCCTCCCAATTGAAATCGGTAGAGTATTGTTGTATAGTCGGTAAACCAATATATCTTGTATATCAAATTATATGGCGTAAGGGTCAAAATGTACCACACACAATTCCTAAACGTTTTAGATAAACAACTGTTTGAGGCAAAAAAGTCCTCTATAAACAAATCACTTTAATTGAATAGTTTATCGCATTATCGAGCTCTCGTACTTCCATATAATTAGCACTTTAAATCTTCTTTAAAGCTACATTAAATCTTAAAATTTCTTCGAGGAGGGAAAAATAGGATTGTCTTCTTCCAGAAAACGTCATGGCAAAACTGGGAAGGATTGTTGTAAAACTTCCCCACAGAAACATGAGTATATGTCATTCGGTGGGTAAATTAGGTACCCAGGGTAACTAATTTGGGTAAACGATTCTCAGTTGTTGTTTTTCCATCACATTGATTTTTCACAACCCAAACCTCAATTGAAAGTTTCAGTTTATTTTGCTGCTTAAGCATCTCTTGGGGTTGAAAGCCCATCTGAGTTGTAAATCAATCTGTAGATTTGGTCGTAAGTCATATTGCTCATTAGTTATGATAAAAAGCTATTAGAATTACATAGATACAATACAGCCGCAGCGCCAGCCTCTGCAAAGTGAGAGAGAAGGATAATGGTCAGGCCACACCCTTCAGATTTTAGGAAACGCCCTTTAAGACACAATTCTAGTGTTTCCGAAAGGAAAAAAAAGGTCCAATCTTTTTGCGATCAATTTTTGGAAGCAGTTTGTTACTAAGAAACGAAACTTTATCAGGGCCTAACTCTGCCCTACATTTTTGAAGTATCTATATTAACATATTTTCAGAAAAATGAAGGGTAATTCCAAACCTACCGAAGCACCCCGTGGCTTGTACAAAAGGGTTTGGATTTGTTGTGAATACCAGGGGCATACGCACAAAGATACAAGAAGAAGGGTTGCAGCGTTGAATTCAGGGAGGGACACCAGGTATTCAGCGCCGCTGGTAGCTTAGTGTGTATGCTTAAAAGTAATCTGTCTCGTCGTTTATTGATTATAAGAACATATGAATTTATTACTGTTCCCAGTCCCCCTTTAATTTATCGCATTGGAAAAAAATATGGCGGAGCGCTGAAGGGGGACTGAAAACAATAATGAGCCTTTTAACCTACAACTGTCCCGGTAAACAAAATATGGGTAAAAGTTATTAGGTGAGAATTCTAACAACAGGTTCCATTTTTAAGACATCAATCTCATCATCGATTGTCACGTCTTTCCTACATAGATTAGATAGATCATAGGCCTGTATACATGTGCCAATCTGGCTATTTCTCAGATAAGCAATGAGCATTAAATTTGCTATGGATCTGGTTTGCAAAGTGCTGAAAGCTGATCAACAGTGTCCAGAAAAGCAACAGTCCAGTTTACAGTAAGTCTTCATCTCAACTACATGAGTTACAAAAGATGCAACTCACCGGTATATTTTCGATTTCGAGCCATGCTGCATATCGTTGTACCAGTTTATAAGAAACTAAGCTTAGTACTCAGTTTCTTCATTTTTGGGTTAATTTTGATACTTAATGTTTCTTAAAAGTCTCTTCACTAGCATAAAGAACAGACCATGTTAATCTTGTTACCATAAATTGCAGAAGAAAGCTTCGCAGAGGTACGTTTTAAGAGCCTATTTCTACAATGGAATGTGGGCTGCGTCCTTGTTAGGACTACACAGCATAAATTTCATGAACTGATATAACGATACAAAAACCCCATAAAGAAACAGCTCGTTAAGGGTCAATGATGAGTTAATATTCAACCAACTAGTATTACAATTCTGGTGTGTATTGCATATCAATCTCATTCAAATAGCTGTGAATAAACAAGGATTTAACAATCTGTTGAAAATATCACGCTCACAAAGGCAATAAAAGAAACTTCTACAATGAGAGTAGTTTCTTAAGTTTGAGAGTGATCAGTACTCTGGTTTCTTAATTTTTGTACTATCCGAAGGGGTCGCTTTCTTGCACAGTGTTTCTTATAAAAAGGTGCGCATACTTCCACAGTGTGAAACACAAAAAAGCCTTAAATTGGATACATGTACTTTTCTGAAATTTGAGAGATCATGCCCCTCTATATAACCCTGAACGTCTGCCAATGATTAACAAAAGAACATCGTGCAAGTCAACCACGACTAGAGTTGTTATAGAGAGAAAATCTCTTCAGACAATGATAGATTTCGCGAGAGCATGATTGAGGCCATATTACACAGCTGCTGATCCAGGGTCACATACCGCTCTATTTTAAACCGTAGAATTACAACCTTGAGAATATACACAAACCAGATCTAGAAAAGGACAGGTCATAACCAATAAAATCTGCGTTGTATGGGGATGAGGTTATCAGGACCAATCCGAAACACCTGATGCAAATGATATAGCAATGTGTCAGTACCAGACATCAACAGGCAAATGATAAATTTATAAGAACAATCCGATCTTATGCTGAACCTTAGAATCCTCAAGTTATTTGATTGCGAGCCTCAAATTTTTCTTTAATTATTGTCAAGCCACAAAACGATTGATTTGATAAGGATCGAGAAAGAAAGTTCAAATCGTTGTTACTGTCTCTCTGTATCAGAAAAATAAGACAGAAATTCAAAGTACGAGTGAACCAATGTATGAGAACTGTGACTATACCTCGAATGTTTTGCCTGACATTCATGCTTGGCCTGCTTGCTTATTAATCTTAGATAAACGTGAATTGGAAAGTCTATAAAAATTAAGCCAATTTATTGTCCTTAATTAGTCAGCTCTTATATTGCAACATTTCCATGCCTCAATATCCCAGAAAGGGTTGGTCTTGGCACGATGGCATAGTGACGATCGCAAACCAGCCTCTGCAAAACTTTAATGTAAGAGAATTACAGGTTTTTTCTGCGTTGGAGGAAACGACTTAATTGATGCTTTTTCAGCTCGCTGCAATGGCTGTTAACAGTAGTTGGAGCAGTAGGTTTAAATTGGCCTCAAACTCATATTCTTCACTTTATGGTCGTTTTTAAAGTAGACAGGCCCCCTTCCCCCTTAAACAATGTTAAAGAGAAAGATGAACATGTTCCGAGAACTGCGGCGCATTTTTTCAACACATCTCTCCTTTTCAATTCATTTTTTGCTAACATTGCAATATTTTACAGTGGGGATGAGAGGGGGAGTGCATTGACAAAAAATGCATGATGTTCCAGCACTTTTGGCGGGGATTGTAACAATCCTGTGATTAAGACACCAGACCGTACCTGATTCCAACATATTTTACAGTATTTAATCTATTATGGTTTGTTTACTTACATTTGTTGGAGATATTGAGATCTTTGAGCAACGCCATTGAATTTGAACGTGCCTTTGAAATGTAATGTATGGGATCCTGCATCCTACAAAATCTTGTATATTTCTCTGTGGTATGAAGGTGGTGTAATCATAAGACTTGAACACTAATGAATCAGAGTTAAGAAAACATTTCGGTGACACGGTAACTAGCTGGAAGAAGGTCCACGAAAAAATATAGAAACTTCATCACACACCCAAGCCATGCCCATGTGCTATTGTTTTGTGAGGAAAGTTTGCCTTCCAGTACGTTTTTATCCGGAGGAAGACGAACATTTTTTCTAGATTCTATCATGATTGGTGGAACTTCCTCTTGATTACAACTGTAAATCCTTTGCCTGGCAATCGCTAGTCTTGTTAATCGTTTCTTTTTAACTCTCTTTCCCTGTCTCTGTCTCTGTCTCTGTCTCTGTCTCTCTCGCTTGGTTTGTTTCTTTATCTAAAAACTTTATATCTATTTCAAATATGAGAAGATATACACGCTTTGCTTTTAAGTAAGCGAGCCTGGCACCTTAATTTATGAAGGGTCACTAGATTATTTCTCCAGCCTTAGAAAGTACGTAGCTATGCTTTGTTTCAAGCCATAAATTACCTTCTACACTCAATGAGAAATACTGATTAACTGGTTAAGTAAACGAGATATGCTAAGTTCATGTCTTCCAAAATAACACATCATTAAAAGAACTAAGTAGTTATAGTGAAAATAGCATTCTTCAAAGAAAAGTAAGACGATATATTTTTGTTACAAAAGGTAGAAGACAGTTTAATTATTGGATCATGTGATTGCTAAGAACTTTGAGAACAATGGTCCTTTCGTGTCGGCCATGACTGGATACATAACCTTGGAATATGCTCATTATCACCTTCTGCTATAGCTTTATTGGTACCTTTTGAAGTGAAGGTGAAAGTTATGATTCAACCGCCTGTTTAAGGCTGTTTACACCGTTCGAACTTAGCACTTTCGACTCCAATACTGCATCAAACTAACTTGAATGCATTTCTTTAGAGGCCTTTACATCTATTAATGACACTATAGATTTGTCTAAAGTAAAATGCGTTTAAGAGTGACAGGCTGTTTCTTTCCTATATAATTCGCAACTTCCTGGAATTCTACTTTCGGTTTGAACAGACACTTTTACAGAACCTGTTTCTACCTATTTGGTGCATTGTGAATGTGCTTATTATAGATAAGCCATTTAGATAATGGTACTCATTGTTGGGGATACGAAGAGGCTAAGTTGTGAGCCTCAAGGATCCCTGAGAAAGGGCTCCAGATCGCATGCACAGTAACGATTTACTTAACCGTCAATGGAGACAAGAAAAGATTTGTTGCTGCGAAGTGAAATTCAAGGGCAATTTTAGGGAAAGGAAAGAGCGGTTACAGCAATCGTTACCAGATTTTACAATGCTTTATTAACTACTACGATTCCAGGATGATCACAAGAATCTTATTTCCTGATTAAAGTTTAAATCGCATCGAATATCTGTTCAGATGGCCCACAGTAGTAATAAACAAGAACAATCATTTTTTAATTTTGAAGCAGGGAAAAGTCATCAAGTTTGTTAATCTCGAGCAGGCTGCCCGGGATGGGTAAAAATTCTATGTATTTGGAACGATAAAAGGAAAGGGATAGATGCACAGTGCACATGTGCTCTGGAGCCCCTCTGCTAATTGGCGCACAATAAAGACACAAAACAAAAGACTAAAACAATGGGGGGAGTACTTCATCACCCTTACAATTAGTACATGATAAGTAGCGTGAAATAATGTTTCACTAGCATTATGTTTATGCCATGAATGGATTGTCAATTGTTGTTTGTAAAATCTTGACTCACTGCTCCAATTTCCAAAAGGAAATGTTGCGGTTTTTTCGTATTTATGAATTGTAAATACACGAGTTTGTGGCCTATCGATCCATATGTAATAATTATAATAATGATATTAACGATCTTCCAAATCTGCTTAGGCCATTACTTGTCACAAACTCTACCTGGGAGACAAGATATTGGTTATAGATTTAATCCTTCCAACAACATAAATGGATGGTAAATGACGCTCATGTCTCAACCTTAATCTTAATGACATAACCAGAATATACGCCTTGGCACACTAATCAACCATAACTTAGAATAACAGGAAATTCTAATAGGGAACCTACGTAAAAAATGTGAGGTGGAAAAAAATTCCAACCACACAATTAGTCAGCTTATGGGTTACAAGAATTTCTGTAAAGATTCAAATCGCAGCCATTTGAGAGCATGGACCCTTTTAGCAGAGACAGTTGGCCCTCCTGCTTTCTAAAAAAGAAAGATTTTATGTATTCTCCTGTTGCTTTGTCCCCATTTAACATGAAATGCTGCAGTGCAGACATCCAAATCTTGGAGTAGCCTACTCGAAAGAATTTGAAATTATCGCTACTCAACCTCATTGATCGCAACAGACTGTTGATTTCCACACACCCACGGTTTCAGAATCCTGATAATTTGATTGATCAACTTTGCAGTCTTCAAAACAGAACAATGATTGCCTAAATATCTATTGCTGAAAATGATGAAGTGTGCCTCAAGACTGAAAAAAACCAACCAACCAAAAAACTGCTAATTGATGCCGTTTGCAAAGAGGGAACGCTAAAACTAAAAAAGGAACAAAAAGCAATCTTTAACATTCAAAAAATGTATTTCTGATTGAAGCTGCTGAAAGTATAAAGGTTAAAGGATAATCTAAAAATAAAAATATGAATCATCCGTAGACACCATCATATAGTTAATTGAGAGTGTGCCAAAACACCATCAGTATTAGAGTGATTGGAAAACAGGAATTCTTTCAAATTTAATGTTATTGAATCTGATTAAATAGGCATAGGCATACTTTGTCCAGAGAAAGGGAGTTTGTTAACTCATTTTGTTTCTTTAGCCAAGAGGATTATGAGTAAGTGTCGATTGTTTCAACAAGTAACAAATCACAAGTAGCCAATCACTATTCTACGGCAATTTCTGCTCATTGCTTCCTCTCTCTGTCCACCACATATCAAATGCATATATCTTGTTGTCTTATACTATATGTTTCACGAAAGCCCACAGCTTTCCTCCTAAATCACAGCCTCGACCAGTCTGACTTTGAGGCATGTGCTCAAATTTCCTGACTTCAACACTTGCAACAAACCATGACAATAATGCATTGAAATGATTAGTTAAAATCTTGACCTTTGTGTCCCTGTTAGACGTCCTCCCTGGAATTGAGACTCTTTGGTGATGTTTCGAAGTAAACGCTTTTTTTATAAGGAACCACTTTATAAGAAACCTACATGTAGAAGGCCAAATATTTAAAGATCTTATACTACTAAAAGCGAAATACCTAAGGAACTTTTAGATTTTGAAAACTTTTTATAAATGCAAGAATCAAGAACTAAAAACCGGGTTCATTCATTTACAACAAATACTCGCATAGATTGTTTGCAAATCGTGTGTCAAGGGCTTTGTTGAGTAGTTTCTATATATGCTGTCTCGCATGTGCTTCTGGCACCTTTTTCCTATTTCTGTACTATTCTTATGGCACTTGCTGTGCAGTGAAATTTAAGGAACTATTAGGGAACTTTTGGTACTACAATTTGATGATTTTAGGTCGACGAATGAGGAACTTTTGGATCTATGCTTTGAGGCAGGCTCTTTATAAAAAAGCGTCTACGTTCCTGCCTTAAGTGCAAATCGTATCCCTGAAGATAGGTAAACACCCCTACTGCATATTGAGTAAGTTCTATAAAAATTATCAAAATTTAAAAATAATATTTGATGCAATAAATATACACAATTTTTAGTCAGCAGAGGTACAATCTAGCAGAATGAAATTCGATGTTTTTTCTGACGCTCTGCAGTGCAGGGAACTGTGATGAAACAATGACCAAACTTATGAAGCTAATGTCAGTGCCCCATCCATTCCGACACATCGGCAGAATGGGAAAAGATTGAAAATGAAAATGTGGGCCATTTCATTCTGCCGATATCAAATAAATGAAGAGCAAACGCCAAGCTCTTGTACAGCCATGGTTTTTAAAACTGCAGCCTCGACGAATCTAATTTGCAGCATCGCACAAGGTGAACAGTGATACAGTTGTAAGCCGAATGCGCAGTTGGAGAGAGAGAGACTCGAAAAATAAAAAAAATTAACTCCTGACAAGACCTTGGCTTAAATTCTAAGAACAATCATGAAAATCCAGATCAAAGGTAATAAGCGTCAATAAAAGGGCCTAATTAAGAATTAAGAACTAAGTTGGATCAGTTAAGTTGAATTACGTCCTATTAGATTAAAGCAAAACAGAAACATGACAATTTGAAAAAAACAGATTAAAAGGCAAATCACGGATTAAAATCCAACATAAGTCGATAAATTCTGGGTTTTACCAACGAATTTCAGCAATGCATTATTACATACGCCCTTTGTGGGCTCATCAATGCAGCACAGAGCCTTCTTTATATATGTCAATAAATATATTTTTATATCAACAAACATATACTCCAATCGCAAAGACATTTGAATCATATTTATACATAGTCTTGATTATCCTCCCGTGAGTACGTGAAGAGAATTTGGTTCGTCGTCTAAGCCCTTAACATTATCTTCATTACTATCCTTATCTTCATCTTCATTAAAGAAATATATCATGTAATCATTATGTTTAGATGAACTTATAAATATATAAGAACAGTTGCATCTTGTCACTTCATTTTCATTTTCAAATTATCATTAGAGAGTGATAAAATAAGCAAAAAAGCAATTAAGATCCTGTTAAATAGAGGCAATGCAAAAAAGGCCATAGAAAATGTGTTATTGTTTTCATATTAAAAACAACAGGTACAACAACAACTATTCATCTCATTCACCAGCGAGTCTAAGTGAAGGTCATCAAAAATGGAGGACGATTTCAAGCCCTGCTGCTCGTTAGAAGTGCATAAAAGCGTAGAAAATGTCTCAGATTCGCCATCTTTGGTGCTCCATATTGGAAAAGAAAGCCATTCGAAGTTTTGCGCTGTTGTCATCACGGGAAACCCTGGAATGATTGAGTTCTACGAGGTATTCATGCTTTACCTGCATAAAGCATCAAAGTGCCATTTGCAAGTAATGGGCATCTCACAGGCAGGTGAGACAACTTTTGCGCATTTAAATGATAGCAGCAACTCTGTTTAAGTTTGACTGCAACTAAATCATGGAAATAATGCGCTTGTAATTCTCTACTTTATGTGCTTTGGTCAACAGGCGGCCATACACGAGATCTCTGGAGTGCACGAAAGAAGTGAACTTTGAATCACCTAATCATAATGCAAACAATATTTGATGCACGCAACTAGGTAGATTTTCAATGTTGATAATCCACCGTTTCTTATCATGATGTTTTGTTCAGGCCACATCTTAACAGCAGCATGAAGCCCATAGTCCAAACCACAATGGCCTCCTTTGCATTTCTATGTGAAAGCAATAATTGCAAAAGTATTAGAAGATTTTAGAATCGTTTCAATGGATATAATCCGATCCGATTTGCAAGATCTTAATCTTGGTCAACCACAACCTTTCTTGAGGCTACCTATATTTAGGCCACCTCTACTACCTTTGCCGTCAGCATGTGCAGTTTAGATAAGAAATAGTTTAGATGGAAACAGATTGCATTGTTTTGTCCAGGAATGGAATCAATTAAGAAGCAAGGTTGTTGATCATATTAATAGATTATCAGGTTTTAGAGATGAAAGATAAAGCAGCTTTACTTGATGTAGTTGTCAGAAGGGAAATGAACTCAGCTTAAGTCAACAGCCATGTGCTGAACCTAGGTCCGATAGCTTGATAGGTCCTAGGTCCGATAGCTTGCTGAACCTTGAGCTCTGATAGGTCAATGTAGCATCAGTTTTGACATATAGCAGTGAGTCACTCCTGTGGCCATCTCCACTATTCTGTATCATTGAACAGCACAACTTTTCACTGAGGGATTCTGCTCTTCACCCTTTTGTCATGGAGGAAAATAGGGGGTTGCATTTCAGGCTTGCTGTTTGGTTCTGTTCCTATGTTTGATAGCACTTGTTTTGTTGCTCAAGGTCTTATCAATAAGTATAATTCTCTTCAGTTAAGGTTAAGCTGCAATTGAAAAACAATATTGAAAGGATGATCAAATTAACACATTCCAATATATGACATAAGAAGATGGTTAACCACATTTTCTCAAAAACACAATAAACAAGGATGTATCACTTTTGCTAATAACATTTCAATGGCAGCTGTTTGTCCGTAGGTTACATTTAGCTACCTTAAATCTAACTGTCCTGCTATAAGCCCTACTCAAGACAAATAATGAAGAAATGTAGGAAACATTATGTTTGTGCTCGAAATTATTGCACTGTTTGTGTTAGCCCAATTTGCAGAGACAAGAGAAAACAATAGTATTGTATGATTGGGCAATTGAAATAATGTTGTTTTTGTAATTAACAAGTATTGTCAACTTGCTTTTGCTGTCCTAGTTTTCACTTCAATAAAAGGATATGATTTTCTTTAGTTTACATTATGATATGTCTTTTAAAGCAAAAAGTCTGCTGAATTCTCAGAAAAGATCATGAGAATAGAATAGTTATTAAAAGATTATTTGACAATATAATCAACAAACAATATGAAAAGAAACGCAAAGTCAAGTTTTCATGTTGTTATGATTTGCCAGAAAAACTGTTGCCCCAACTAGAATGTCCATTGTCACTGTGTCAGCATCTTGATGTCACAATTCATTTGCTGATATGAGAGCATGTTGCCTAAAGTAACAATTTTTAATATTTGTCCAACAAATCACATCTGCTTTCAAACCTCTGTTTTCAAAATAACATTTTCTTGAAAAGGCTTTTGTGCCAAGCATCAAGGAGGGACTAACTTAACTAAACTAAGCTAAACTAAACTAAACTAGACTAAACTAAACTAAACTAAACTAAACTAAACTAAACTAAACTAAACTAAACTAAACTAAACTAAACTAAACTAAACTAAACTAAAATAAACTAAACTAAACTAAACTAAATTTAACTAAACTAAATTAAACTAAACTAAATTTAATCAACATAATAGACAACAAATGTGATGATAAGAGATAGAAAGAAATAAGGAGATTAGCCAAAACTGCAATGTTTGGCACAATAAAACATCCAGGCTTGTTCAAGGTCAAAATTTAAGCAAGTCTCTATTGAATGCTGGGATGTTTATCAAGAAATTAAACTTGTCTTCTACCAGGTTTAAACAGCAAATCATGCAGAAAGGTTGTTCTACTTGTAGGCATCGGTGGTCACTACATTTAAACTTACTTAGTGCTTTGAAATATTTATAGTCCCCAATTTGACATAAGATTTGAATGTCTTAAAAGTTTGCTACTATTCCATTTTTGCAGGCTAGGGATATTTCAGAGAACCAAAATTTCTTCAAAAGTGTTTTTTTATTTCTTCTCTAATTCAGTTCATACATTTTGAAAGGACGGCATCTTATTCACCATATACAGTTAAGGTAACTGAGTTAAGTATTTTGTTTTAAACCTAAAATTAGCTTAGAAAATATAATTTAGGCTTTTAATGGGTGGATATAGTAAGAAAAGAGTCTTTTACAATAGAGTGTTGGTGATAAGAAAATGCTCCCCTACTGTCCAATGGGCTGTTTTAGGTTTGAGATCATTTTCTTGCTTTTTTAATACTAATGGTTATTTGGTTAGTAAAGGTTAAAGAGCATTAGGCTAAGCAGACATCCTTGTTTTAGTAACTTTTTTAAAAGATATAGAGTTGGTATAGCCAGTTGCCAGTTTTACACAGTACTTTGCTGAGTTATACATAGACCTTGAGCTATTCAGAAAGGTGTTGCCTATTTCTGCACAGCTCAGTTTAAAGAATAGTTTTTCTTGATTTATGCTTCATCAAAGTAATCCAGCATACATTATTTCTTTTTATACTTATCATTTATCATTTATCGTACTTACCTTTAGAATTTGAAGTGCAAACATATGATCTGTTGACTGGTTTACCTTCTTAAATCTAATATAGTTTAATTTTAACGAGATCATGTTTTTAGTTGGCAGCTGCAATCTATTTAACTGGATATAGCAATAGAGTTTGCCTAAACAGGATCCAATGGCAATACACCTATATTTTACCGAGTCCCTTTTTCCATCTTTCTTGTGTGCAGGTGTCAGGAAGTTAATTGACCACTTTGATGGGTACGTGCCTGTGGTAAGGAAAAAGGTGATGCAATGACGCCAAGTTTATTCCTAATTTAGCTTCTTGTCAAGTCTGCTGCATTTTATCTTTCTACAAAATGAATCATTTGAAACAGAAGTTGCTTTTGGATGTTCTGGGATCAGGACCAAACTCTTATTTTTAGCCTCATTTGCTTACCGCAGTCCATGGGAGTGGTATATTCCTCCTGGGTGTGGCACTAGCAGGGCATGGCACAAAAAACTGATCGCTACCTTCAACCCCCAATCCTTGCCTCTTAAATCCGCCCCTGCCAAGCATGCTCCATAAAGTAAGAGCCTTGAATTAATGGCTGATCTTGGATTGAAAGGTCTATTGCAAGCAGTTATGTATCATATAGCTATTATGCATAGATGTCAATTTCCCTGGTCTCATTTACTTGGAACCTCAAGCAACCAAAAAATTAGTGCTGACTTCCCATTGTGGCTTTTTGTGCTAGTTAATTTTTTTGTAGATGTAAATATAAAACGTAAAAATTATATATAATAAAATAAATATAGATAAAACGTAAAAATTTATTATGCAAACTTCCTCAGAGTTCTCACACTATAAAATATGGGATCAACTCCTTAAGATTTAGGGGAGCTATGCTATGGAATACCCGAAATGATGATGCAAAGAAAATAGAGTCTGTTGCAGCTTTCAAAAAAGAAATAAAAACTTGGAATGGAACCAGCTGCCTTTGTACAATTTGTAGATAGACACTGAATTACTTTTTTACTTTGATTTTGATATGTACTTTTTAGTTTTATTTTAGTTTTAGTTTTAGTTTCAATTGTAAATAGTTGGTGTAAATTAGATTTACTTTGTAGAACTATGTATGGAACCAACTTTAAATAAATATATTATCGTTATTATTTTTATTATAAACACCATGGGGGTAGTTACTCAATATCAACCAACCAATTTCAGGTGGATTCAGCAAGTGTCAGTTGCCTCAGCTTTTAGTTTTATCATTAGCTGGACCTCACATCTGTGTCGATTCTGCATTTTATGAAATTTATCAATTCAGTATTGGGTTGGGTCCACCCTATGCCTACCCATGTTTTGTTGATTCTGGCCTCTATACTAGCAGATTAATTTAATCACTTATTACTGCAAAATGTGAAAATTTGAGGAAGTAAAGGAGGCATGATTTGCCCTGCTGTAGGTCCATTTTTGTGATCAAAAAATGTCACTTTTTTCGAAAAGTAAGAAGATGAAAAGGAAAAAGATCATTTGAAATTAAGGTCTATGAGTACGTGAGAATAGGATCATTGCAAGTTGTAACCAATTATTGTACACGTACGCTTTTGTTTGTGAAGGTGGCATAGGTGGGGATACAAGACAAATCTGTGCTTCTCAGGCAAAGAACGTACTCATACATATACATATACTACTGGTAAATATACTTTCTATCACAAGCCAAGTCTGAAATTTCACAGGGTTGGTTATTTCATCTCCTCAGGAACTGGGACAGCGTTGTTTTTATCAACCAAGCCTGAATTTAGTGGTATTGGATGGACGTTTTCTAAAATCCATGAAGGAACAGCTGATCTTGCTTGGTTATTTTGAAACTAAAGAGTATTATAAATTCGAGATTATAAGTAAAATTGATGCTTTTCTTTTAAGGCCATTCGCCAATTTGGAAATATTCAAGCCATGAGCCAAAAAGCAGGTTGAAGAAATCAGACTGCAAGACCGTAAAGGAGCAAATTGACCACAAGATCGCTTTTATTGACGAGTATGTACCTAAAGATAAACAGATAGTTCTAATTGGCCATTCAATTGGAGCTTATATGGTGTTAAAAATGCTTGAAAATAGACGAATCGAGAGAAGGGTTTGTAGAAGTATTTTACTTTTCCCAACCATTGAACAAATAAGGAAAACACCAAACGGTCGCTTCTGGGACCCGGTGTCATACTATCTGAGGCACCCATTTGCTCTGACGGCCTGGTTGCTCTCGTTCACTCCATTTTGGATCAGAAAGATGCTTATTGATTGGAGAACTAGCTGGAAAGGCAGAGATGCACATCCGCATTTAGTAGATGCATTCATGCACTGTGTTAGCTATACGTTAATGAATAATGCACTGTATTTGGCTGCAAATGAAATGGAACACATCAATGAGCTCGATGAAATGTTAGTAGAAACGATTCAAAGAAATATCGATAAAGTGACTTTCTATTACGGTGCTGACGACAAGTGGGCACCAGTAGATTTTTACAAAGATATGAAAGAGAGGTTTCCTGACGGAGACATTCGTCTTTGTGGACACGGCTTTCCCCATGATTTCGTCGTCGACAGTTCTGAAGATGTGGCTCGCCTTGTCTGGGACATGATAAGCCATATTAGTCTGTGATTAGTTTATCAAATATATGCAGTCAATTATTTCTCAAATGGTCTCATGTTTAGACACCTATAGTTTTTAGACATCTATTTTTAATCCGCTTGTTAAGACCTGCGTAAGCCTGCTGATGGCTGTCACAGGCCCAATGTCCGCTTAACTACATGGGCCTATTCCACCTTTTATAACAGAGTATGTGGTAAATGTAGGGAAAATGTAAAAAACTGTGCAAATGGCTAAACCATGTCGCAGTTGTGCAACTGGGCGGATAGCAATTTCTCCTGAAATAATTTTAATTCTGCGGAAACTCGTTTAGAATCATGTTTGAAAAAATGCTAGTGCGACCTTTCTTATCAGATACATAAACTAAAAGTATTAAAAGTGGTTTTTCATATTTTATTATCTCTTTCATTCCATTTAAATTTCAGTTGTTATAGTTATTTGTGCAGGATAACTGTTCAGTATAAATTACTGTTATGAAAATTTGTTGTCACGAAATATTCAACTAGCCTCCTCGTGTTTTTATTTTAAGTTTCTCGAGAAGGATTAATTTTGTCATATTTGTTACTAGATTTAAGAATTTTAAAACGTATTTACTTTTTAGATCATAAAATAATAGATATAAGTATTAAGATTAGAATTGATAATTAACAAAATTTTTTAAAAATTATTAATCTTTTGGAATGAATGGCTGATGAATATTTATAGCTGTTTCTTGTAGAGTTATTCATAGCAATTTTTAATTGTTGGACTATTCTTAGATGTAGCCCACGCTGAGAAGTATTTTGTTTGAACTTTTTTAAATCTATGTAATGTTATTTGAACCTTGAGTTAAATAGAATAACTTGAATTAGGCTTTCAGCATTGAGGGTTAAGAATTCAGTAACAACCAGGAATTAGTGGCGTAAATATAGACTTCTTTGCATATTTCTTTTTACTATACTCTTTGCGTATGAGAGGGTCGAATGTTTCAGCACTAAGCTTTGGACATCAGTGGTGTAACGGTTTGAGATCCTAAGGGATATTTGCAAAATGTTTTCAAATGTGTTGGCAAACAACAAAATCAGTAAGAGAAGAAAAGCCTGTCACTTCACATCCTTTGAGCCAAACTAATCAGCTGTTGTTAATTAATGTGGTCACTTATATCCTGGTGACAGAGTGACCTGACAGCCTCAAAGTGCATGCTTGCTTTGACTTTCTCTTGTGTGTTTGTTGGCTATTGGCCCTATCATTGCTCCAATGTTGCTGGGTAAAATGAACGGTAAATAAAACAAAAACAGGGAAAAGGAAAACATGCTGAGTGCCTAATAGGTTTGGATGGATGTGGCTGAAAGGCAGTTATGGACAGAGGCATAACTTTAGGTGGGTTGGGGGGGAGGATGGCGTACCCGACTAACTATGAAAATAGCCTCTTCTTGCAGGGCAAAAATACGTGCAGTTTCAGTTTTAGAATTGGCAAATTTTACAATTTAGAGATGGAAAAGAGTTATTTTTTGCAGGGGAAAAGTGTCATCAACCTGCTAACCCGGAGTATGAAGTAACAAACATGATTGTGGTGGTAGGACGTACCGAGAGAATTGGTTGGAGTACGTCAGATCATCACAAACGTCAGTTCGGAGGGCGCATGATGATGACGTTAGAATTAGAAGGAAACGGAGAGAAAAGACTGGCTTACTTATATCTAAGTTTCAATTAGATTTTGTATGACACCATGCTTGCGAGCACTTATTGATCTTAGGAACGCCTTCTCACATAATGAAGACAATTTGGTAGATTCTGGTCTTTGGAATGCTATTTGAAGTTGATTTTACTGGATACATTTCCGGACATGAACCATAAACAGCACATAACAGTGAAGCATTGCTTCAACGCATTGCGAAAAAAAGGGCTTCCTTCGTTCAACGCTGTGCAAGGCAAAATTAGGAAAATCGAGAAACCCCCTGTCACACTGTGTAATTTTATCAGTTACGCATTGCAAGACAAGGTGCTGAAATAATTGCACAGTCTAATAGGGCCTTTATTCAACATCCTTGCCAACGTTTTCCGTTTTTAGGTTCAACTTATAAGTACACGATACCTGATCTTACTTGGTTTTCTAAGGTGGAATATTCCACGAAGAAAGCAGTGTTAATAGTGCAGTTAGAATAGCTGCCACACTCGACGTTTCATTTAGATAGAATCTTGAAATTAATGCCTGCAACAAATTCATTCATTTTAACACAAGATTTATTTTCCTTGTGGTTAGAGGCTTTTTTATCAAGCTCTAGGAAGTACCGACGTGAACTTGAGAGACCACACCCAAACGATCATGCCAAAAAGGATCACGCCCAATATTCGATAGCCCCATCACTCGAAATATAATCAGGTGTCCTTACGTATCGATCCCGCCTTGAACCACTCGGTCACCATTTAGGCATCGTTAAAGCGAAAGACAACGTGTATCTAATGTATCCAATATAAAGTCTTGGATAAATGCTATCTTTCAACGTGTTATCTAAATCACACAGTAATTTTGTCAGCCCAAAGTTTGCCAAATTCTACTGTTAATCTATTCAGTAATTGATTGCACTTTTGCCAGTGCAGGAGAGAAAAATCTTCCAGTTGCTGGCTCCAGATTTTCCCAGTACTCACGTCCAGCCCTATGAAAGTAAAAATAATTAAATAACCTATGGGGAAATTCTCTGTTAAATGAAGTATTTAATCAATGAGACTAGTGTAAATTGATCGGTTTATATTTTCGACCGCAGCCAAACACCAGGAAGGCAGCACCACCACCATCAAACAACCTAAGAAATGAAAGCTCGGAAGAATTTAAACACCAAGGAAGGCAGCTGCACCATCATCCATTACCCTAAGAATCGAGAGCTTGCAAGAATAATCCAATGTGAATGGAATAGAAATCTCCTATATCAATTATGAGGTGAGTTGCTTTTGGTTAACACAAACTTTATCTAAATGTCAGTCCGTGTAGGTGGTCTGGTTGATGGCTATAAAACGCTGCATGTTGCTTCACCGTGCCATATGTTGTGACCCAAACGGAAATCTTCATATCTATGTGCTCGTAAGTCAGCCAATCTTCTATCTATTTTGCTTCAAAGTACATTACAAAGTTATTTACAAGCAGCTTTAACGGCGCTTTGGCATACCATGCCTTCATTCCAAAAATCAAGGGCCAGTTTCTACCAGAAGACACAAGGATAAATCTTGAATTCTTTCCTAAAAATTTATGTTTTAAAAACCTGGCAAGATTAAGCAAAAGGGTAATGCTAAATGCTTGCATTCTTCTTCAAAACATGATTATTCGAAGAAGTGCCAAATTGAAGCTCATAACGGATAAGAGGAGTCGCCTATACGTTTTGAAATAAAACAGAATGAAAAAAGCATAAACCGTGATGCGATGTCTCTCCTTGGGCTTTTCGTGTTTGCAATTGAGGGTTTTTTCTGTAATTTGGGGGAATTTCTGTAATTGGGAGAATTTCCGTGTTGATTTTCCATCAAATTGCTAAGAAAACGAAGGCCTACCTCAAATAAAGATTGGGCGTTATTTGCAATATCGCATTAGCATATGTATTTGCGCTAAATTTCAAATGCAATAATAGTATTTGTATGACGTTTTGTATGTTTTGTACAAAAATCGCGTCCAATTTCTTGCCATGTTTAAACAGGACGTTTTGCAATACCCATTGCATGTACTGCTATATCGCAGCTATATCTTCAGTTAAACAGTTACAAACCTTTGCCTGGTCACAGCATGGTTAGAGTGCTTTAGATTTGCACCCCAAGATTCCATTTTGGTTGAAATGGGGGATTTGAGTCCACGCTCAGGTGCAAGCTAAGAATAATGGAATTGATATTAATAATGGTGCTGCAGTGAATGAGTTGTTTTTATTGATAGATTTATGAATTGTATATAGAGAATTTAAAAGATATATGAACTGAATAATGGAGTTTGTTGCATAAATTATCGCCAAATTTAACAAAAAATGAGACGTTTTAGAACACCACACTTTTTCAAAATTCAACAATTTTTCATGATCAATTTTAATTCGATCACATTTTGAGAAAAATGAAGAATATCAATCCTTACATTAACAAGATCAACTCTTGAAAAATATCATATAATAAGTACCTAAATATGAGAGGGCCCCTTAGCCCAGCATACCAACAACGAACATCTTTCAATAGTAGCATTTATTTTGTACAGCAGTAGAAAATACCTTTAATACGTTTTTATTACAATCATTCTATAAATCTCAATAATCACAGCAAGATACGCAAAAAACGATGCTTCTAACCTCATCAGCTATTTCTCTCATATGATAGCTGTGGAAGTTACAGCAGCCTCCTATGTATCGAATGCCAGCCTCATATGCATCTCTTGCATATTTTCTTGCTTCAAATCGAGTTAGTGTCCTAGGTTCAAGAGCTATAAAAGAAAGAGGGAGAGAAGTTGCAATCTAGTGTTTTTTTGCCATGAAGACAAAACTTGTATCGGAAAACGAAGCTGTGAGCGGTTTTCTTTCTTAAGCATGATTTGATAACAAGATAATTGTTACCAGCATGATAAGATTTTAATCAAAATATATGGAACATAAAGACACAGTATCATTAATGGAACAAGGCCACTAGACTTATTCCATGTGCACTAGATAATCAAAATTTTTCAATCAATCAATTAATTAATCAATCAATCAATCAATCAGTCAATCAATCAATCAATCAATCAATCAATCAATCAATCAATCAATCAATCAATCAATCAATCAATCAATCAATAAACATCGCTATTTACAGGGATGGCATGGAAATGCCTGCTGTTTCGGGCCCACACAAGTCACCAGTGTGAAAAATTCTTTGATTCCGAATGACTGTTATAGCATGTTACGCCTTTTGCCATCGCTTCTACATGATGCCTATCGACCAAAAATCAAATGTTGTGGCAATAATTGCAAAAAAATCCTTTTAGACATCCCTACAAAATCTCGATTTCCTCAACCAAGCTTACTGCCTCGTTTCAATCCCCTAAATTATGTATTTTCCAACAAAGGAGGTGAAGATGATTGCAAGAAACCGATTCCTTCTTTATCCTGATCCCGAAGTAGTAGTTTTAGTGGCGTTATTGATATAGAAATGAACCAAAATCTGACGCAATAACACGAAAACGGTAACATAACAACAGCATATTCAAACGCACTTTCTATCCGACTATCATTAAAATATAAGACTTCAGATGATGAGCAAAAGACAAACAGTTGAACCATGTATATGCTGTCATAAAGACTAATGCTATGCTTATGATGACGACACCGAGTGACACATAGCATTGTCCTTGGCGAAAATTCCTGTCGTTGGACGACACAGCATAGCGTAACCGCTGCAGCGACTCCTTGCTTTGTGCCGGAACTAATGAACCATGCATGTACCTAAGTGTGTATTGTTCCACATGTATACCATCTAGGGCATTATTCGATTAATTTAGCTTCTGCTTTGTAAATCTTCCTCAAAAATCAGCGTCGTTATTGGAACTTTCAAAAGGTAATACACCCGTAGATCTATGCAATGATTCGTGAAAATTTCTACTGAATGTAACAGCTGTCGGAGCAGAAATCATCCTGCAAGCGAGATTAATAGCGAAAATGAGGCCCATGGAGTAAGTCTGGTGGTATGGTTCCATTTATCACAGACCATAGATTATTGGCAGACACTAAATGGTTCAATCAAGTATTTTGCATACCAAATGGCCATTCTGGTAATCCAGCCCAGCCTCCACTTTTTGCCTCGGGTGTCCATGTGCCCACAGGCTGGGTTATCAAGTGCTTCTTGTGACCAGCTTTTGCCAGAGCTTCTTTCATTATTTTGACAGCTTCGATGAGTCGTTTGGGATCAAAACGGCAATTCAAACCAATAACATCAGCACCTTCGAAATAAACGTGGATTTAGAACAACTAGATTACTGGACCTTGGATCTGGTGCATTTATGATTATTAGAATTCCACCTGGTATGGACGCGTCATAGTCCATGACATTTGCAAGGGGTTATACGAAGGCACTTCACAATGGCGTAGCCAGAATCAGAGGGGGCAAATAGCCAATGACGCAATGAATGGAAGGGGTCCTATGAGTTATCCCTAGGAGATTCTTCCTTTAACCCCTCTTCGCTACCCTACAGACAGTTCTAAAGCTTATCTTTGGTGCAAACTCCGTCAGCAATATGTCTTAAAAATGAAACGGTTTTATTCCTTAAGTTAACTTCCTGCTGTATGCAACTATAAAGAAAAGAAAGCACTGCTGTTTGACCTGCCAAGATTTGCGAAGGCTACAATGTTTCTGATATATTCATATCTAAACCACGACAGATAATGGTTAACGGAACACCATTGACATTTTGATTCAGACCCACGATACTGAATAAATGAATACTTATAGAAAAATTATGGGGCTCCGCCAGATTATAAAATTATTAGAGTCTCTTCGTCGGACGTATGGAGCCACTAAAGTGCGTTATATCTGAATGGCGAGTATCTATTTCAGGCCTGAATGTCACCACAGAAATTTACCCTTCAGCAAGATCTTATGCTAAAAATACTACCTTTAATTAATAAATAAATGAAATTCTCTAAGAAGTTAAAGAAATTGCTGTACGAAGCAAAACCTTATAGGACTAAATGGCTTCACGTGATATATCACATGAAATTGCGGGCCTACAGGGATGACTCAGAAGTGAAAACGTTTTCAGTCTTTCTCCGGCCTGAAATGTTGACATAGATTTAACAATCTTCCTAGACAAACAAATGCAGTTTTCTGTAACTTTCCTCAAAGTAGCCAGGCGCAGAGCCATAGCATTTTCTGATTTTTCTTTGCAATACAGTTAATTCTGTATAAGTATCTTAAAAGATTATTCCATATGTCAAAATGTAGGCCACTTCCGTTACGTCATACCTGCCTCCGCCATTTTTACTGCGCAGTCTCCTGTCGAAATACCATTCCCATCTCCATAGCTACCAATGTTCATCATGGCTACAATTGGTTTGCCTGTCTCCTTCAAAGCCTCTATTGCCCAACAAATTTCATCACAATATGTGAAGTACTGACAAAAAGGACACAATTAGGGTCGATATTTAACTGTGAACATTCATAAAAACTAACAAAAGAGTATACTTCAATTGATTTGAATCTCGATTCCTTATGTTTTGCTACCAATAGAAAACTGTGGAAGAGTTTATTGTCTATTGTTAATACTTAGACTGACCAAAGTTCAGATAAAAATTACGGTCACACGGTCAATAGCTGGAGGAAGGACCACGAACAACAATAGAAACTGCTATGACACACCCTAGCCATGCCTATTTTCTGTTGTCTTATGAGGAAGGTTTGCCTTCAGTATGTTTTCGTCCGGAGGAAGATTTACAACTTTTATAGACTTTGAGACTGAAAGTCCTTAGTGAAAGAAGGTGCAAATTTTGCTTCTGAACTTTCCTTTATTCACTAATAAAACTTCTAATGTAATGAAACATCGCTTTTATTTCTTACCTCAGCAACAACAAAATCAACATCATTTTCTATAAACGTTTCTATCTGAGGCCTTAGTTCTTCCTCAACCTTTTTCCTGCTATCAGGCCCCTCGTAAATAGTTGTCTGGCTCAGGCTCCCAGCTATCATTATGTGCCGTTCATGCTCTGCTGCAACTTCCTTGGCAATCTTGACTGCAGCATCACTGATCTCTTTGCTCTTAAGAATAAAAGAAATCTGAGAATTAGAGAGATTGAAAGAGCAGTGCTATGGTTATCTCTAACTCTGCTTGAAAATGAGAAATAAAAGCCATTCTATAATAAATAAATTCCAGTGCAGAACTTTAAGCTATAAAAAAGTTTTGCAACATAAGATTTTAGGTGATTCAATAAAGGTCACAGTTTATCAATGTTAGTGATCTATGCCATAGCTCAAAGTAAGGTTGTTCTAGAAATCCCTGATCACTTCATAACAGTTTTGTGATACGATTGTTTTGATCACAAAACTTCAAACACCGCACTTATGGCGGATGAGGACTGTGGCAGTTGATTGTCGATCAATCGATCATTAACATTTTTATGATTAATCAACTGTTCCCGACCTTATTCTGAGCTATGGCATAGGTCATCAACCGTTTATCAAAAGTCGAAAGTTGATGCTAAGCCTTGAAGAAATCGAATAATTGAAAAATTCATAAAAATAAAGTTAAATTTTTTTAATTATTGACAATAAAAGTAATGAAAAATATTACCGTTGAGGTGATGCCTAGCTTCTGAAGGCTTTTAGTATTTAAGTAAAATGTCAAAGGTTGCAAAACATCGCATCCAGAAAATGCATACTCGCGATGCAGCTCACGAACTAAAATAAACAAAACACACCAGTTGGCTAAAAGCAGTTCAAAATTTTTTAAAATACCATGGCAAAAACACAAGCGGATTATAAAATATATCAATCCCTTTTTCCCTTCAAACTAGAGATGAACTATCTTAAAGAGATGAAGAGCCACAATTCTTGTGGACAAGCCCGATTATTATTATTACCATGTATGTACTAGAGACTAGAAGGTAAATCATAGTCAAGCTACACCTGACTTTGATTACAAGGCTTCTAAACAAGCCTGAAAAGAATTTTACTACTTTGCCTTAAAGGCTTCGATATCCCATCTAATATAAAAGACATTGAAACAATCGGGAACCAAAAGCGCACTGGACAAGCTTGGAACGCTAAAAACAAATATACTATGAAACACGACCCCGAAGAAAAGCCCTTTGATACTTCACAACTATTGTATTTGGTTTTTAAGTGAAGGGGAATTCGTGTGTAAATATTAAGGAAGATGAATATGGTAATGATGATAATGATAATAATAATGATGATGATGATAATGATGATGATGATGATGATGATCATGATCATGATCATGATCATGATGATGATGGTGATCATGATGATGATGATAATGATGAATATAATGATGATGGTGATGATGATGATGATGATGATGATGATGATGATGATGATGATGATGATGATGATTATGATGATGATGATGATGATGATGATGATGATGATGATGATGATGATGATGATGATGATGATGATCATGATGATCATGATGATCATGATAATGATGGTGATGATGATGATGATGATGATAATGATACATTTGCGATAAATCGGGTATCTTAAAAAGGGAATGCATATTCCATTTGATCCGTCGATCGCACTATCCCCCAAAATTACATATGTTTACCTGCACTTGGATGTTCTATTACGACTTCAGGTGTGTAAGCACCGGCGTACACATATCCTCTCAGCTCAAGGTTGAATATCATTCCGCCATCACCCACGATAACTTCACCTGCATCTAGTCGCTCTAGCAAGCTTCTCTAAAATGCAACCCATTTCTAATTGTGAATATTCCTTTAGAGGCATTGTTCTTTTCAGGACTTCATAAACAAACGTAAAATTCGTGTCATAATGATTGATTGGTTCATAATTAATAATGGTGTTGGTGACAGAGGTTCGTTCTAGAGGGGACCGGTCCCCTTGTTGAAATCAGGTGTGCTCGTAGGGGGCTAAGCCCCCCTCAGCTAATCTAGGTTATATCGGATAAATTCTTGACATGAAAATTTAAGCTACCCCTTTATAACGTCTTTATGTAAATTGAGAATGAAAAGACTTAATGAGCAGTCTCAGCCAATGCTGACAAAAAATTTGATTTGCTTTATTTTCGACCAATAAGGGATATAGAGGAGACAAGGGGATAGAATCCCTCCCTCCCAAAATTTTTTGTTTTTGTTTATTTTAAAACGCTTTACCCAGGGATACAATTCAGTACAAAAAACTGTTTTGCAATGTACCCTGCATTACATTAATACCAAATCTCGTTGATGATCTCGTGCACTTGGTTTTCATAAATTATAAATCCGCCCATTTCAAGGCCAGTCCCTAGCTGTCATGCTCAAAGGTGATACGGAGATGACTTTGCTGATAGAATGGGCGTGTCATCATTTGCCGATTGAATTTCCTAATACCCTCTTCATTCCCTATGGGTCATGGGTCCAATAATCCTTAATGGGCCGTAAGTTAGAATTGGTGATTTCTTACAAGGGCTTGCATTCAACACCTGGAGATACGCTACGCAGGTTTCAGGTTCATTCGCTCCGACACTTCAGGTTTAGAACCCCCTGAAAATGAGCTAAATGAATTAGTTGTTACTGTATAGCTGTGTAAACATCGCGGAAGTGAATGGGTATTGGGCGTAAAACCTTATTTCCCGTATCATGTCCCCGGGGGCTACTTGACCTAAAATAGTACAGGGGAGTGCACTTCTTTTTACCCAGCTCTAGAATTTCCTTCTTTAAATGGCCAACAAAGCACTCTCACTCTTGCAAAATTTCCCTTTTAGCAACCTGCTTTAGAAAAAGTGCTCCAATTCGATACACGGTGTTAGAAAAAAGAGGCAAAATCGATACCCAAAAAGGAGTGCACATCCCGTCAGCGAAATATACTAAGTACCCCCTCCCCCCGGGCATGCTCCCCTCACTCCCAGCTGCTGCAAATGATATTTGAATGTTCACAATCCCCTTTGATGATTTGCTATAACAGTTTCGCTTTATCAAGAGATGAATGGGTTTATATGAAACGTCTTCATAGTTACATAATATTAGCAAATGGAACATCCATTTACTACATAGCTCAAGTTACAATTGAATCACCATTTATTCAATGAACATTTTTCATTATTTGTTGGAGGTGGTTAACTAAGGCAAAATTTAGTGCATTGGAGAGACTATTGCAGATGAAAATCAAGGTGATTTGCTCAAAGCCTAAAGTTACTATCCACCCGATTTTAAAGGACTCTAGACTGCTTAACAATCTTGCCAAATAAGATACTAGATGACACGCGTAATCAGGGGGTTTGCCGGGATGAAGTATAAAAGCTACTATTGTATGTGTATTTTCATTTAATGACACAATGTCTCTTTTGTCTCGCTTCTTATGACTTAATTTCATGTACAAAGGCGTAAAGCAATGCATAATATGCGAAACTGGAGACTTGCGTGAAAATTCATGCTGTGTGGTACAACTTGCAGTTAGCGACGAGAAAGAGAAAACAAAATAAATACTAATATTTCGCCCTAAAAAACTGAAATATATCTCATATGCATTTTCTTATTTAACTGCTAAAATATGGGGGAAAACAAGGATCAGTAACCAGGCTGAAATTTAAAGAACATGACTATTTCCATATTGCTTTTCATTATATTATTGTTACTTTTCGACTCAAATATAGGTTGAATTTCCACGATAGCGCAGTAGCAGTTGCAAAATTAAAATTTAAAGAAAATATTTCCTTTAATTTTGCTTTCCTTTTTTTACCGTTATTTCTGGACATAAAATTAACTTGAATTTCTACAATGATTTTGCGGTTATGTTTCTGTTAGCCTTGGATATCCTGAAGAAAACGTTTCTTATCTGATCTATGATCGGTATTGGGACTTCCTTTTCAATTCCTGTAACATATCAGGTTTAGTTTTACCCAGGAATAACTGTATCGACAAGAAACATGGCCAATCAACTCATACCTTCTTGCTCATTGCGCAGGAAATCTCAAGCAGGTAGTTTGCCGTGAAATTTGGTTTTTGTTCACCCTCGGTGGACTTGAAAGTGACAGGAAGTAGATGAATCTCTCAACTAGCCCGTGCGGCGTGCATAATAAGAAACAAGTCTTGCATAATTTATTGGGGATTCCAGGGCCGTTGGCATCCGCTATTGAAGATTGCTAAGGTAAATCGTTCAAATTGTGATACCATTATGAAAATTAGTTTAGTGGAACATTTCGATACCCTAATTATAGATAAGATGTGGAAACCAACTGAATAACTACCCTTTGCATTATTCTTAGACTGGGGTACAAGACCGTTAGCCTCTAAACCCTTTCTTACTATAACATTAGTTATGATTGTGATACAAGCATGAAAATTGTTTGACAGTGGCAGCTTGATGCGCCGATTTAGATAGAATGCAGATTCCAACTGAAAATAATTACCCCTTGTGCTATTGTAAACAATAGGACAAGACCCCAGACCTCTATACCCTCTATTGCTGTTACACTTGTTCGAATTTTGATACCAGGATGAACATTGGTAGGAAGGGGCAGTTTGATATGCTGATTAGGATAGGATGTGGATCCTAATTGATAAAGGAAATCCATTTGCTATTTTAAGACTGGGATCAAGACCCTAGACTTCTAAAACCTTTGTAGCTACAACACTATTTGTAACGATGATGCAACCTTGAACATTGGCACAAACGAAGGGTTTGATACGCTGATTAAATTAGGACTTGGAACCAATTGAAACTTTCTTGGACAGGGATGGATATTTAAGACAAATCAGGAGGATGCTACATATTCACTGCCCACTTGAAATGAAAAGAAAAATTTATTTTTTCGTTGAACAACTCTATTACGAAGACTTACCCAAATTTTGCTTTTTTTTCATCAAACTGCATTTGCCCAATAATAGAAGAATTGAAGACTCGGTGGTACTCCAGGTGAGGGTAAATGTCCCCCTCTTTTTGCCCCCTTATAAGCACATTCCTTAGAATATTCTTGGGAAAAGTTAACCATTTCACCCAGAGCCTCTTTATTCTTTCATTTAGATTGATATTTTGTAATAACCCGACAGAATCACCGATTGGAAGTGTGAGATACCAATATTGTAATGTAATGTAATGTAATTTAATGTAATTTAATGTAATGTAATGTAATGTAATGTAATGTAATGTAATGTAATGTAATATAAGGTAATGTAATGTAATGTAATGTTATTTAATATCATGTTATTTAATGTAATGAAATGTAATGTTATGAAATGTTATGTTATGTTATGTTATGTGATGTGATGTAATGTAATGTGATGTGATGTTATGCAATGTAATGTAATGTAATGTGATGAAATGTTATGTTATGTGATGTGATGTGATGTAATGTAATGTGATGTGATGTTATGTAATGTGATGAAATGTTATGTTATGTGATGTGATGTGATGTAATGTAATGTGATGTGATGTTATGTAATGTAATGTAATGTAATGTAATGTAGTTTAATGTAATGTAGTGTAATGTAATGTAGTGTAATGTAATGTAATATTAATGTAATGTAATGTCATGTCATGTAATGTAATATAATGCCATGTAATGTAATGTAATGTATAAAAGCAACAGATTTTTAATATGTTAAGATCGAAACTAAAACTTGAATTACCCAACTCAACGCTTAATCTCGATTTAAATTGTTCCCCTTTTATGTTTGTGACAACGCATCTTGTATTCGATTAAGGGTTGGCCCCATCTTATTTCAACTCTCATGTTTTAGTCGAGCATTCTTGCTAAATCTGTCAAAAACTTTATCTTAGGTAAAAGAAAATATATTTGATCAATTCAACAAGATGCAGCTGAAGAGATGACCATTGTCTTCTCTGTAATGTGTTTAGTCACTATGATGAAGTCGATAAAAGTTTGGAACAGAACTCTTGTATTGTTGTAAGCTATCTGTAGTCGCCTCTAAGTCAGTAGTTTATGGTTAATTGTATAATTTGATATCTCTTATTCTATAAAAAGTTCTACGACAGTCCACAATCTTCGATAAACACTCAGGGAACAAACATATGGAAATAATTGTGGCTCAGTGGTTTACCGTTTCGGAGAAAAGGGGTCTCTGTAGCCTAACTGGGTACAATGGAAATCTATTTGTTTCATCATTGGCAAAAGGATCCTCTCTTTGTGATTAAAAGCTCTCTTATCCTTGAGAAACAATGATCGAATTGTCTCATTTTCTCCATGCAATTATATGCATCCATTTGTGTCTTGATAGACTGAATGCGTTTTGTTTTGACTGTTTTCTTTATTCAACTTTGAGAAGTCAATTTTACGATTTCGAATGGTATGAGGGACAAATGTTTCGTAAAAAGCCCACATAAACGGCTATGTAAATTTTAGTTAGAAGGTTTTTCAGTCTGCAATGTTGATACCATTCCCTAGTGTAGCGCTGCAAAGATGACGGTCAGGGCTCTGGTTGACAGGAAATTATCGACAAAGAAATTAAAGAAGAATAAAAATCTGTGTTTCCGTATCAATAGGTAGAGAGGAAAAAAACCCCTTGAGACCCCCAGCTCTGCATCTTCGCTTTCAGTATATAATGAATATGCTTTATCTGCTAGATTGCTCTTTTGCTTACTTGTGCAATTTTAGAATTCTCAATGCTGAAGACAGTTTTCATGTAACTTTATCCTATACAAAAAAATTGAATAGGCCCAAAGAGAAGGACCAATTCCTTTCATCAAGCAGAAAAACATATGTTTGATGTAAATTTCTCTTTCTTGTAATAGATTTCAGGGAATTCTGCTAGAACCATTTCTTTCTCGAATATCGTTCGCTTCTCCATAGATAAATCCATCCATTGTTTCCAATCTTATTGAATTTAGGTAGGCTTTTTTGAGGAGACATTCGTTTGCCACACCTTCGTAGCCCCATTTGATGAAAGTCGGGTTTCTTCCCCGTAATATCCAAAACAATAAGCCAGGGAGTTAACAGATGTAAACAAGTCTACTTTGAAAAGCCCTTTTGAAAAGCTATTTTCTACTCTATCCAATTCCCCTGTACAAAGATGTCAACCCTTTTGTTGCAACGACTTGGAAATTTATTTTGTTACCTGTACTGAGTGCTAAATAAATCCATTTGGTAACTTTTTGTGAATTTTTCTCCCGTTCTCTGATCGTTAAAGCAAAATATAAATTTTATTGCGTCCGAAGTATCTAAAATCAAAAGGAAAATGATTAGAATCATGCCCAGATAAAAATCTATTTGAGGGAAGGGATGCTTGAAGAGGATTTCTGAAGAGTTAAAAATTTGAAATTTTGCGCACAGCTATTAGCAAGAGGAAGAAAATAGCGAAAAGAGATTCTCGTGGGTTTAAAGGTGTTTGAAATGAAAGAATTTGATTACGAACAAATTTAAAAGCATGCTAACTTGTGTGCAGATAACCCTGAGGAAAATCTGGGAAGAGAGAATAAAACAACAGAAAAACAGATCATTTTATATATAAAAATCAAGATTGTTGAAATGCAAAAATTATGGATCAAATAAATCTGGTTCAATATCTGTCCAACGAGTAAATCCATGCTGCACAGGTATGGGGTCTTCAATCAGGCCAAATGCTCCCTGAAAAAAAAACAAATATTTTCAAAATGTTGCCGGCCTAATTTGGTCAAGATATGCTGACCGGTTAATTCATTTGTCTAAAAAGTTGAAACATAAATCATCAAAAATTCTGGTAAGGATGGCCAAGGTGTATCATGATTGAGGAAAGAAAAACAGACAATTTTCTTAAAAACCGTTCTGCAAATTTGTCCAAAAGAAACGTGAGGGTAGCAGAAAAGCTTGCAAAACCAAAATAAATTTTTTTAAAGCACAAAGTATGGAAAATTAACGGGGAAAATTCTTTTCCAATTCGACTTAGAGTACCCCTAGTGCTCCAAACAATAGATCAATTGGTCAATGCGAGCAGTGATATAAAGAGCCTTGCTAAACATGGACCTTTGCATCTCTTAATATGGTCGTAGAAAGAGCTGAGAAAAATTCTAAGAATAATGAGGTTAGTTGAAGACAAACAAGGTGACAATATTGCAATTTTTGCAAGAAAATCATCTTTTGAATCAATTTACATACAATCTATTAGCTATGCATTTCTTCCAGGCATTTGAGCTCAGAATTTTTGGGAATTTTCTTGTTTTCATTTAACGATGGAAATCTGTCATGCTTTTGAATTTCAGGTGATTAAACCTTGAACTATTCTCAAAATTTACTGACAATTGCAGTTCCTTTATTTTGATATTTTATTCTATCGAGTTATTGCAAAAAACTCACCTACTTTCCTTGCATTTCAGGTCAAAATTGTTTTGTATTCTGCACGTGCACGGTTTGTTTGTCGTGATGAAGATTATGTCGCATCCACATGCCAAGCTGCGATGTCCAAAGATACCCGGAAGATTTAGATAGGTTCCTTTTTTTGTTCTGTTTTAGTAAAATTTAGAAATTAAGGTTAAAGAATTTCTCGTTACACTTGGTAAATTTGCCCTAAGGACAATTTTAAGGTAAGCTAAGTGTCGTAAATTGCTCATTTCTCCCAACTCCCTAAAAATCAGACGATAAACTAAAGGTTTGTCAATTTTAGTCAAATACAGAAAAAGAAAAAGTTGAGGCAATAATGTGCATTGCAAAACCCCTTCTCATAAATTTCCTATTCGATAAGATACACAGGCTTTTCTTGATCTAGTTGGAAATATACCTGAAAACAAAATTGGCTGAAATAATTAAGGAAATTTTTGTGAAATCTTAATTCAAGTATGCAACCATTCTGCTGCAAAACAAGGAAAGAAGGTTCCCTTGGGAAGGCGAGAATGACGTGTTTAAGAATTCAATAATATTTTGGAAAAGCAGTGACAGGCTCATTCAAATTGGACGTTTCTTTTGAAAAGGACCAAATCTGACGAGTTTCTTTTGCTTCAATAACACACTTCCATATCAAAAAATCAATCGTTTCGAGGTTAGAAGAAATCAAAACATGTTTTTTTTCTTCTATGGATCAAATAACATTTGCTAACATCATCAAACTCACTTACCTTTTGATATAATGACATATATGCGAAACTTTGCGACATTCCTTGCGTTTTAGCTATTTAAAAAGCTAACAAACTTTGTAATCTGCATCTTACGACTTCATTTATCTGACTGCAATGTTTCCAACATTCTACAATCAAATGCTTATCTAAAGGTTTATTAGTTTAAATCAACTACAGTAGAAATATAAGAATTCTTTGGCAGAAACTAAAGAAAATAGTTCCCACAGCAAAACCCATTCAAAAGGTGTCCCTGAAGATTTTACTGCATAGACATACAAAATACCTTGACGTCACCTCAATCTAACTGACAAAAAATATTGGGAGTAAAATTGCTCACACTATTAAGAAAAATGTTAGTGGAATATTGATTCACTTCGGAAATCTCTTCAAGCTGTAAACCGACATGCTGATAAAGAACAAAGTGCGCAGAAAAATACTCATTTGGGAAGGGTTATCACGAAATGCATAACCATTCAATAGAATAAAGTAAAACTGCTAAAAGCTTCTTTCAAATTAGACTTCTCCCTTTTCAATTTATCACAGGTTAAATAGGCAGTGACCGACTGGCTTAGAATTGCTCACCGGCCATGGAGAACTCAGTTGGGCTCTTTTGGGTGTGGCTTGAAGTTAGGGCGTGGTCACGAGAGCCACTGGGCTTCTTGATTTATATCCAGTATACCATAGCAGTTGACATAATGACAAACTAATTTTCAATTCACTTCGCATTCTAGATTAAACTATTTGGTCCAAACATGTTCCTCGATAGCCTTACAAACTTCATAACCTTGCTAGAATGGTTTATTCATTTTCTCCGAATGTGGAAAACGATTTCCAAGGGGCCCATTTTCGTAAAAATGGGGCCCTTTTGGAAGAATTTTTAAGGGGCCCAATGGACTTAGGCCAGTCCTTCGCTGTCAATAGGCTTTTATTGGAAGTTCAAGCGCAAAAATTATTAACCTCTTCTTACAATTTTGAAATAATTTAGGTTATTTTTGTCTTTGGATGTATTTCATGATAATATCTTTTTATAGAGAAGGGCAGGGGCTTTTCCTTAAAGTGTACGAAATTTTTTGAAGTGAAATGTCCCTCGATTTGTACCTGCTGGTTTACTTCGTTCCTGTTTGTCTCTATTGTTTCGTGCGCTGCCAAAGCAGTTCGTTTGTAGCCTGCGTCACACAACGTTGTGGCTTTATCTGCATATGAAATTACCTCACCAGCTGCGGCCACGTAACGGCCACATTTTTGCACGGAATTTGGTATTCGAAGATTTGAAGGTTTGAAATCAAGTAAGTTGCATTTCATCTTTTCTCCTGTTTGAATAGAGAATATAGAGAAAATTATATTCCATTTACTCTCCGTACATAATTTCTCGCTGACCACTTCTACTCTAGCTAGGCCCCTTGGTTTTGCAGTAATGTAAAGGAGGTATAGCGTGTTTGGTCATATTTTGTTAATTAGTCGTTCTATAGTTGAACGTTTCAGTCAAATGTTTGTCCTAAGCGCTGCTTCCTTACAGGATGCGTATGCCGTTTTCAACCCGTCATCATGTATCAAACTTGTGAGTTAATTTCATTTAAAGAATATTGCCATCGTAAGAAGGAACCATAAATTGTTGTAAAACGTTGCCATAATTATTTAATTTGAAATGGAATTTTCCGCAAAGAACAAAAATCGGAGGTGTTGATAAATATAAATATATCAACATCACGGTAATGGCATTGCAACAAACAAAGTTACTATGTGCGTGGCAGATTTGCGTGTGTGCCCACTACATTCCAGACATGCTTTGTTTGCTCAAAGTGACCACAAACCGCAAGCATTCGAGGATAAAAATATTCATGACACCAGGGGCATCGTGGCCGAAAGGGGGAGGGCAGGGGGGCCATGGCCCCTTTTTATAAAAAATAAACCTGTTTTCGGTAATATCAATGTTCTTGCGGAGAGTTTAGCTGTCAGCGGAAAGGGAAGAAGAAATATTCGTTTCAGTGAAATGTAACTCGTTTGGCCTTGACGTGCTTCAGTATTTGTAAACTAAATAAAAATTCGGATGTAACTCTTTGAAAAGATAGAGAATCGGTTCAAAAAGCTAAAAACTTGGATGCAGAGATAGGGAGAGATCATTTTAAATTTTTTTTTCATTGATGCAATTTGCAGCAATAGATTTCCCCGAACGTTTTGTAGAGAGTCTTATAGAGGGCCCCCAGTTCACCTGTTCTCTTGTAGTGACCTCGCACATTTTTTCTTTCATTCTATCATTTAACAACTTGTTTTTCTTTCTGCCATGCATTAGCATTTATTCATACCTCAAGATTTCCTCCATATCCCCTTCACACGCATCACTGCATACCTCTTATAATTATTAGGCCCATACCATTTCCTTTTATTTTCATCATCGACCCTTCCACCCTTCCTCCTACTCTATTTTTTTAATCCAAACCCCTAATGTATAAATATTATTGTAAAAAGTTTGTTAGTTAAGTTAGTTACGTTTTAAGAATAGTAACGTCTGAAGAGCGATGAAAAGAAAACACGTATCATTCATTTCTGCGTCTTGGCCTACACGAAACAAGGGAACGATAGCAAGGACAATTTAACAGTTCCCAAACGTCAAAACACGGAGTTGTTAAACTCTTGAATAATTATCATTTGTTCCTATGTTCCCTAGAGTATATTCAAAATGTGCCATGCATAACAGGCACCGCAGAACAGGGGGGGGGCTTGGGGGAGTTATAGCACCCCTACTTTTTTCAAGGTTGAAAAGCTTTTTCAAAGACATGAAATGTCTTCGTCTTTTGTCAATTTAGCCAAAGCACCTGTCGCTAGAGACAACAGGCACCTCAGTTTTGGAAGATTCGTTATTAGAACAGCCATAAACTGGAAGCTGGTTTCTTTTTTCAACTATTCTTCAAATATTTCATGTGGTCTGCTTCGTTTAAACTTGTACTGGGAATTTTTAACTAGGAACATAGGATGAACATGCGATAAAAGTTTCCAAAATAGCCTTTCCTTGCTCCTAAAAGGGGCGTGACTCGAAACTTTTCTGGGGAGAAGCCCCAGGCCTCCATTCTTCTCCCTTTACCCGATTTTAGAACCCAGCCACACTTTCAGATCGCTCGGCGGTCCCTGCATGAGTGCATGTCAAACGAGAATCGTCAAGCTGTCATGTTAAACTTCGGGATATAATAAACTATCAGACGCTATGAGACAGTGAAATCCTTCCACTAAAATCTTCAAAGCACTAAAAGATCTCTCGACCTCATGAAACTGATTCCAAAAAGAGGTAAATAAGTGTAACGCAGACAAGACTGCACGCAGGCTAGACAAGGGGGTCAGTCAGCCCCCTCTAGCAGTTTTACTGCTATATTATCTTGGCACATGTATTTATGACTTTCAGACTTCCTTACTTTTGATTTTTATCCTTCTTACAAATAAAGAGTAATATTTTGAGGAAATTAAATACATTCGAAGGGGACAGGACAGGTCATTTTCAAAGAGTGGATGTCAAATTTCTAAATTTTGCTGACAAGAAAACTTACTGCAACCTAGTTGCATTGACTAAATCTGACATTTAAAAGGGAAGCATTTAATCGAAAGAAATTCCCAGCGTATGATTTTACGTAAATTTCTGCTCTTTAATTTTGGATAAATCGAAGGATTACGTAGAGCCACATGTCAGACACGTTTAACATTTAGTCTTTACGGAAAATCTTAGAGATAAGCCCCCGTCCCTACTCTACACGCGTCGCCGCCCCTGCCTAAAACCACTCTTTTTGCAAAACAGGCATGATTTGCAAAAAACTGGGGGGGGCAAGACCCCACCCCACCCCCCCCCCCCCGTCGTCACAGGCCCTGTATATTTTTCCCGTCACAGGTCTTGTTTCTTGGTGTTACCCATTCAGCCTTACCAGCTTCAGTTACATGGCTCAAGTTGGCCTCTGTCCTGGAATGGGCTTGTTCACCTCGTTTTGCATTTTGGCCTAAATCAAAGGTCAATGAAGCTTTCGCCAATTCACTGAGTTGAATATGAATGTGTTGAATTTTCATGACTGAGGTACCAAAAAGTTGCTGGTAAGTTATCTAAATGTTGCTGCTGTTAAAACGCCTGATCTAGCACTTGAAGAACCATGTCTGAGCAAGTTTTTGTTCGCAGCAAACGGGCAGTAGGCTATCCCATCATAAACACATTTCTTGCAGCATCACTGAATTGAATTGTTATGACGATTCGAGCAATTCTCTGACGATTCGGTCTGACGATTCGACTCGAAAGTGGTAGTTGGTTTTCCAAAAATAACTATCCACAAACATTGAATTTTTTCGATTTTTTTTCATAGAATGATAGTTCGATAAATTATCTAGGAGCATTTTTCTTGGTTTTCTAATTGGAGGGGGGCTTCGACCTTTGCGAGCCCCTCAAAAATCGCCAATTTTGCAAAGTTTCCGAGGCGTTTCAATGTCTTCTGACGATTCGACTCGAAAGTGGTAGTTGGTTTCCCAAAAAAAAACTTTCCACAAACATTGAATTTTTTCGATTTTTTTTCATAGAATGATAGTTTGATAAATTATCTAGGAGCATTTTTCTTGGTTTTCTAATTGGAGGGGGGCTTCGACCTTTGCGAGCCCCTCAAAAATCGCCAATTTTGCAAAGTTTCCGAGGCGTTTCAATGTCTTCTGACGATTCGACTCGAAAGTGGTAGTTGGTTTCCCAAAAATAACTATCCACAAACATTGAATTTTTTCGATTTTTTTTCATAGAATGATAGTACGATAAATTATCTAGGAGCATTTCTCTTGGTTTTCTAATTGGAGGGGGGCTTCAACCTTTGCGAACCTCTCAAAAATCGCCAATTTTGCAAAGTTTCCGAGGCGTTTCAATGTCTTCTGACGATTCGATTCGAAAGTGGTAGTTGGTTTCCAAAAAATAACTATCCACAAACATTGAATTCTTTCGATTTTTTTTCATAGAATGATAGTTTCCGATTGGCAATTTTTGAGTGCCTCGCAAAGGTCGAAGCCCCCATCCGATTGGAAAACCAAGAAAAATACTCTTAGATAATTTATCGAACTATCATTCTATGAAAAAAATCAAGTTTTTGGAAGGCTCTTTATGACTTGAGTCTTTATGACTCCTTATCAAAAACCTAACTCTGAAAATTTCTGGGGGGCAAGCGCCCCCCTGCCCCCCCCGCTATGTACGGTCTTGATTACATTACATAATTTTCACATAGTTCGCGAATAAGACCAAACGCGTGAGTCTGCGAAATCAGTCATAAAGCGTATCCTGTTGGCTTTGAAAAGAGGGCGTGAAAAAATTGTATATGCCTTTACCACGTCCTGGGACGCAACCACTATGCAACGGCACAGTCAATTTTTGCAAAGTCAATAGAAATAGAAAATTTCATTCTTTAAAATGACTTTGGTTTTTGACCTGGATCCGCCTCTGGTGTTGTAGGTACTGACACCAGAGAAATTCTGAGTTTGAGTTTCTATTAGAATAGGTACCGAATGAGGATAAAATACAATGCGCAGCAAAATAGGTTAAATATACGGGGGTAACTGTCCAACAGTGTCAGGGGGCTTCTACAATGAATTCGCAAACTTAATGGCATACAATCCTTTATTTGCTGAGAAAAACTCCTTCATGGCCATTATGCCTTGTTTTTAAACACTTTATTTTCACGGGGCAGGTTCCATTTTAAACATAATAGTTTCGTTGGGGGCTCCCTTTTGGACACAATAGTTTCCCTGGGGGTCTCCGTTTTAAGCACCATAGTTTCTCCGTCACCCCACTGTAGCTTAGGCCCTGCATCTGACTATCAGAAAGGAATCAGAGAACAATCGGAAGACAATCAGAATAAACCATTTGTCAAAAAACCTTCGCCTGCCCTTTCGTTTGACACGCTGCCCTTGTGAATAACCAACCAATCCGATCACCACCCACTAACTGTGAAGTTGGGTCATCAGCATGGGCTTTTTGCCAATTGTAAGCAAATTGGGCCTTCTAATTGATCACTCATACAAATCGAATGTATTTGATTGGTTGAAATTTAACCTGGATAAGCTTTGACACACCTGTTTAAATGTTGTTTCAAAACACGTGAAGTGCGACGTCTAACCCAGGCAAAAGAACTGCATTTTAGTCGCTTGCATTGCTAGTAAGTTTGGCATAGTTCACACGGTAAGATGCTAGAAGGGATCCACATTCATAGATCTGCTTATTTAGCATGTTTTCTTTATACGTTGTTGAGTATGTAAGTCTAACTGTAAAATTGTCGTCAAATTGCAATGTCCCAAGTAATTGCTTTATGTTCTCACTTTCAGTCGCAATCTTTCTACTTGGCATCGACTCTAAAGCAAACCAACTGCAATTGATCTTTAGCACAATGAGTAAAAAGGTATGAGTTCTCTGAGCATGTTTTGTTGTTGTGAGAACACGTGTTTATATTAGTGGCCTAAGTAGTATGGATTGACGTAAGCAAGAAAACATTGTTTGCAAATCCCGAAACGATATCGGCCAACAACGTCAGTCAAAAAATACAATCAAAAGTATTTTCTGAAATAACAAACAATCTCCAAACAGTTTTATCAAACAGACCCATCGGAAACGGGGGTTCGGGGGGATTTCAACCCATGCTAATGTTGGTTTCTTAATTTATCGAAAAAATGCTGTAAAGAGCTACCTTTTAGCTTATAAAGATATTAGATACTAGTCAAGTGGACATTAAATATCATCATTTTTTCATCATCTGACTGATGAAATTTGTGTGTCGTGTTCTAAAGGGCGATCTAATGGTCATGGTCCTGAACAATTTCTCCCCACTTTGATATTGACTTTGATAATTGATAAATTTAATTTTTCAAAATTGCGTTGGCAGAGGGTCGAGACGTTTTCGATTGAAGCAATTTGTTACACTGAGAGAGAGAGAGTGAAGTTAACCTACAATAGAAATTATCGAGGAAGTTTGATTTCGAATCTTCCAAGTTTCTCTTCAAAATGACAATTGCATATAACCCCTTGACTTAAAAAGAAACTGATTGAAAATTTCGGTTATCTGTGTTGTCAGATCGACTGTTTGTGATAGTTCACAATTTACAAGGAATCGAAAATTTTTCAAAACCGCCTAAGCAAGATTAAATTTTATTTTTGACAGAGCGCTATCCATAAAAAATAACGTCTTGGGAACGATAGCAAGCAGAATCCCATGGAATAAAGTAGCGCTACGGTCCTTGACGCCAGAGGTCCCAGTCGCTAGGGGGGGGGGGTTCTGAAGAAGGGGGCCCTTGAAGAAGTTGTATTATCTACATAGGAAGCTGCAAGCTGCATGCTTGTGCTGGTTGATTTTAAGTACTGTGGTGCTTTGAGCATCATTACTTTAGGATATGGCTAAAGGATTACATCATATTGTGTTTTGATAGTTTCAGCATTTGAGCTTTAAAACCAGAGGCGTAAATTGACGAATATTTTTGAGAGGATGAAGGGCTGACAAGTTTAAATATGATTTATTTGAATTTAAATATTTATTTAAATTTAGATATTTGAATATAATTTTAGTCTAGGTCTAGACTTAAGCATTTGTGGCATATATACAACTCATAGAGGGAAATATTTACAATTACCCTACATCCAGAAGTTAAACGCTAAGGAAATCATAAAAATTAAATGGTGCTTACCCATACCCTATAGTTTTTGTCCATTGCAGAAGAATCCACATTTTTTGTTGGTTTTTTTTTGTTGCAGAACTTTACATAAACAAAAACCATATAAGAAACTGAATCAGATTTTTAAGAAAATTTTCCAAATCATATCAAGTTGGGGGGGGGGGGGGCCGCTGAGTTGTTTTCGAGGCCCAGGGGCAAAACTGCAAAATGAGGCCCCCTGTGTAAAAAGGCAGAAGCAAGGGAATCTGGGGAACTGAATCTGGAGGTTCCTTAAATACATCTAAAGAAGCTATAAATGAAAATTTTGATATAAGTTGACGAGGCCCCCCTGGACTCTGAGGCCCTGGGGCAAAATCCCCACTCTGTCCTTCCCTCTCGGTGGCCCCGGGGGGCACTTGCTCCCAACCTTCCAATAATTTCTGCCTCTGGATGCTGCGTAATTATACTGGGTCATGAGAACAGAACATTGGAGACAATGGGGGGGGGATTTTCTCTGACTAAGTACATAACAGATGCAATAGCTTGTTGTGCAGAGATATCGGCCTAAGCATTTTCTTAAAAGGGGAAATACCCTAAATAAAGTCGAAACGATAAAGCTCAACTATTAATGTTCTTTCAGTCAAATGCATCGTTAAATTAATTTTTTACAAAATAGTTAATAATAAAGGAGAGAAGCTTACAAATACTACAATGAATCTGCCAAGATGGAAACAAGGATAAATACTTTGAGGGACTCGGAAAAGATAACTGATTGCATTTGTCGCTGAAGGGATATAACTGTGTAAAAGCATCTTGCTATCGATTAGAATGCAAGGAATTCGATATTTACTTGCAGTTGACGGCAATTGACAAGCAGGCAGTAAAACATTTCAGAGTTGGAAGCTGTGCAAAAAGATACATAAATAAATAGATAGAGTTTCCTTCTTGTACTTTGTTTAAATTTGCGAGGGTCATGAAATTTGAGAATTCACTGAATGTTTTGCTGATAAATATTAAAATTCAGTTGGAGGAGGTGATCAAGTTTGTCCTTAACCAGGGGTAGTTTCTTATTTTTATGCCGGTATCAATAAAAAGCACAGGGAGTTGTTTTTCCGTCGTGGTCTGCGTTCTATCTTTTATCAGAGTATCATCAAACTGCCCCTTTTCAGCCAATTTTTATTTCGACTCTTTCAGCCAATTCTAAAAATAGCACAAAGGGGTGTTTTTCAGTTGGGGTCTGCATAATACCTTAATCAGCGGATCAAACTACCCCTTTCTGCCTTTTTTCATGCTTGTATCACAATTCGAACTAATGTTTAAGCAATAAAGTGTTCAATGGCTTGTGGTGTAGTACCTTGCGCTAAAAATAGCAATACAATACGTCAACCCAATCTCTGTAAGAGATTCTTAAGATGATAGATAGTCCACCGTTGAAGGAATACTCAACACAGAAGCTGAAGGGTCTGCCAGAAAACATTCCATCAAAGTAGTAATATTGCTGAAGTATCAGACAGACTCGGTGCTTTGGGGGGGGGGGGGGGGCTGCCGCCCTCTGATCCCCAGCCACTGCGTCCCCGGTCAGAAACAATGCCCCTACTTCTCACTGGCATTGCATCATTTGTTTCTGGATCAAGGTACCCTTTACGCAAATCAAATATTGGCGTAATTACTGATAAAGTGCTCTGGTACGAAAATCCTGTTGCCTAGTAAAATAATCCCATGAAAATATTGCTTACCACAGCTATCCAGAAAATTGCTAGTAATTGTGCTTTGCTCTTCAAGTTAGACGCAGCAAAAGTACATTTCTTATGGACTCAACAAGGCAGTATATCGACTTTTTTCATCGTTCAAATTTTCAGCTCATTTGATTTGGACTTAGGGCAGTGCAACTTTATTTTCTAACTGTTTCAAAAATGCACGCGGCTTCTTGGGATTTATCTCAAGGGAGTTGTGGTCCAGGGGAAGTAGTTTTAGGTTGCCATTAGAGGTATGAATGGCAAGAGGTGGCTAGTGATGCTATGAGTGCGGTGGAAACAGCCATGAAATATGATACATGTAGTCATGTAGTTATTAGAATCAGAGAAAAATTCATATAGGATTCATCGTTAATGCTACAACAATACTTTACGTTATAAAAATGAAGATATCAATGCTGCGAATGTTTGTTTGGAACTATTATTGATTATTATTATTATTTATTATTTTTGATTATTCCTACAGGGTAATACATTCATTTAATATATAAACACTGATTTACAATGTGCCCTGTTAAAGAGAAAAAGAAAATCTAACCCACCTACACGTTACTAAAAACAATGAAGAAAACCGAATCTAATTTCAACCTAAAAAATAATTTTCACCTAGAGGAAAAATTGACCAAACACTAGTTTCGATACGATAGTCTTCAGTCGGGGATTTTTCTATGATTTTTCAAAAACGCTGGGAAACATACCATTGCCTTGGAGTAATGAGAAAGTAATGAGAATAACGTTGAATTTCTTACAAGGTTATTTGAATAGATCATTATAAACTGTTTGCATTTTAGAGAGCTTTGCTAGAGCGACTTGACGCAGGTGAAGTTGTCCTAGGCGATGGAGGAATGATATTCAATCTTGAGCTGAGAGGATATGTTTCCGCTGGTGCCTACACCCCTGAGGTCGTAATGGAACACCCAAGCGCAGGTATTGATTTCGGCTCTTTGTACCTCTTCTTGTAACCTCTTCTCATTAATTTTTATTTATGTAGAGAAACTAATCAAAATATCCCACTTCATTTAATGTATCTGTGCCGTGTTATTAGTATTTTGATTAAAATTGTAGAATATCGAGCAAGGAGGAGACATGTTTACTCATACACACAAATCACACAAAAAATGACCCTTCATACAAAAATAACAAAGCATGTCTTTCTTCAGTGTCCTGGGCATGAGTCTATATCGTAAACAACACAAATGTCATGGTCTAGAAGACACTACACGTCTCTCCACCGGCACATCTAGCATCCTTGTCTGCCTGATATACTGCAAAAATCAGTCAGTTCTTTAATTTGATAAGCTGTCAAAATCTTGTTATAAGCAAGAGTAATTAATGTTAAGCTGAGCAATTTTCTTACATAAAGTTGCAAACAAATCGCGCGGATGTTTCTTGTCGGTCATCACTGCGGGGAAAGATGGACATTTTACTGTAATCACATAGCGGTCTAAAGAAGCTGTATTACCAATTTAAAATATACATTCGCTGCGGAAAAAGCGGTGGGTCATAATTGGAACAAGCCTTATTTGACCTCTCGATCTTGATTTAAAACAAACAGTTTAAAGAAAGGAAGGTAAAATAACAATGATTTATGTCACGGGGGAAATACGAAAATTAAAAGAAATATGATTTATGTTCTGAATACGAATGAGTGGCACTAAATGCCACGGGAGAAATCGCCATTATCTTATTATATATCCGTGGATATCAATGACTCCAAGCACTGTAAAAATCCGTTGCTAAAGCCTTGTGAAGAATTTTCACTCAGGTACTAATCGTCATTATGAATACTTCTCGAAGAAATCCCTACCCTAGAATTAGTAGCTATATTTTTCCCACTTCCATAAACAAGTCAGGATTCAAAAATTGTCTTCCACTTTCATTCAACTCAGCAAACTGTATTGAAAAGTATTTTACCAGTTTGGTGCAGCTTACCTTTTCCTTTAACATTCAGTGCTTTTTCTTTGTTTTTATTTCAGTTCGTGAATTGCATCGTGAGTATGCACGTTCTGGCTGCGATGTTTTGCAACCTTTGACATTTTACTTGAATACAAAAAGCCTTAAGAAGCTTGGCATCACCACAACGGTAATTATCACAATTAATTGTACCCCCCCCCCCCTGTAAGCTGTTGTTCAAAATGTCATATTTTCCTTAAAAAAACCCGCGTATAAGCCACACCTATTTTCCTTATTTTGCCCCCTAAAGTTGTACGTGCGGCCAATGTTCGGGGTGATCAACTGCCGGCCTCATATCTGAAAACGAGGCTTGTTATTGCTTCAGGTTACAAAAAATTTTTTCGTTTTTGATAAAAGCTATTTTATGCAATAGACAAGCAAACAGTCAGGGACACATGTGCTAGATTCTCTTGAGAGTCATGTTTTGATGTTCAAATACCCCTTGAAACATAAAAGGGGCTATTTCCGCTCTAAAGTTCTAGCAAATGTGCTCTCTCGAATTTCACCCATGTTTTTGGTCGAGAATTGTCATGTTTTCAAAAGAAAACGAGCAACTTAAAACGTTGGAGAGGACGAGAATATAATATTCGACAAAACATTTTTGTTGATTTTTTAAGCCGCAAATTAGGGGTGCGGCTTTGGTGCGAAGGCGGCTTATTCGCGGTTTTTAACGGTATTCCCTTTTTCTTCATCCAATTCGTTTGACAACAACTTGTATAATTAAAAAACTGTTGAATGATTAAAGTACAAAAATTTACTTGCGCGAGAGTTTTGCAAAACGGTAATTCAAGCATTTCCAGTGTCGTGCTGTTTATCTGATGCTAGTTTTTTTTTTAGTTTTATTCTTAATTTTAGCATTGCATTTTCTTAATAAAGTTTTATATTTTATCGAATGGTGTTCCGTATAGATTAGTTAAACCGAAGCTCTTAATAGCTCACAGCAGAGTGACAGTCTCAAAAAGCGTTGCAGAAACCATCAGAACACTACCTTCTAGGTTATACCTCTCTTGTTTATTTCTTTCTCTTATTTCATTTTCTTTTATTTCAAAGAGCAAAGAAATCAGTGATGCTGCTGTCAAGATTGCCAAAGAAGTTGCAGCTGAGCACGACAGACATATAATGATAGCTGGAAGCCTTGCAGAAACAACTATTTACCAGGGGCCTGAAAGCAGGAAAAGGGTTGAGGAAGAACTTCAACCTCAGATAGAAACTTTCATGGAAAATGATGTTGATTTTGTTATTGCTGAGGTAAGAGATATATTTTCTTAACTTATGAATAGTTTTATGCTTTATTAAAAGCAATGTTCACGACATTGATAGAACGCATAATTGTGAGATACACACCGCATAGATCCAATATAGATAAACAAGGAAAGAAATCGTTGATTTTACAGCTATATTTAAAGGTGTCTGCGCATATTGCAAGGAGTAAAAGAATTAGAAATGTTGGAGCAGTAATCTTTACAAATGTTTAGAACCAGATGTATCCAGATATTGAAGGGATTAGACTCCCCTTTGACGAAATTAGCGAAAATCGATGGTCATTGGACCAATTTGATCAAAAAGTGACGGTTTTCCGCTAAAAATGTAAAAACGTTCTGCACTGCACAAAATAAGAACAGTATTATACTAAGGTTTGCTGAATTTTCCCACTTACATATCAGCCCTAATTTTGTCTTTCTTTGTCAGTACTTCACATATTGTGATGAAATGTGCTGGGCAATAGAGGCTTTGAAGAAGACAGGCAAACCAATTGTAGCCATGATGAACATTGGTAGCTATTGTGATGGGGGTGGTATTTCGGCTGGAGACTGCGCAGTAAAAATGGCAGAGGCAGGTATGATGTGGGCCTCAGTTGTAAGGGCTTGATAGAGAGAGGGACGTGATAAAGAGGGAGATTAATAAGAGACAAGGAATTCATAGAGAATGGCGTGGGAGGGTTCGTAGAGATTTTCTGGTAAACATGATTAAAGTCAATAAATCTAAATTTACTATATCAAAGGTATTTGTCCAAGGTGCTGATGTGATTGGTTTGAATTGCTGCTTTGATCCTCAACGTCTTATCGAAGCAGTGAAAGTAATGAAAGAAGCCTTGGAAAAAGCTGGCTATAAAAAGCATCTGATATGCCAGCCCGTGGGCTCATGGACCCCTGAAGTGAAACGTGGAGGCTGGGTTAACTTGCCTGAATGGCCACTCGGTAAGCATTATCAATTCAGTGTCTCAAAGCCTTATTTTGCACTGTGTAGAGCAAGCTGGAAAAGAGCTACTGCTTTTTTAATTCCTGGAACCATTCGGATTGTACTGTCTAAGGTGTAAATTCGCTGATTTTTTTAATAAGCAGCTGTTTATGGTTTTATGGCTTGAATAATGATTGAAGAAGTACCAAAGATGCTTGCTGTACTCCAGGGCAAGGTGTTAACACCGAAGGAAAAGGACAAAACGATGGTAAAATATCGACCGTATCTCTTACTGAGGGTCGGAGGTACTGTTACTTCATAGCCCTCTGCTATAGGCTTGTTTTCTTATAAAAGTACTAGCAATGCGGCTATTGTGTTATGATTGGAGATCAAGCTGTAAGAAACGAGCATTGGTTCCATTCACGTTTTGTAAAGTGAATGTTACCTTTAAAAACAAGGTAACCAATGGGCATTGGACAAGTTATTTTAATTTGGGTAAAATGGAGACTGCATCATCAGATTATATATAATTAATTCTGATGCAGTACGGTATCGAAATTTTGCAAAAATATAAATTGTCCTATTCCAGCGCTTGCTTCTACGTTGTTTTTATTGCTTTTTCCCGTTTATTTTTGTAACTCTTGCCAATTGACTACCTTTCTTTCTTTGAGCCCTTGAACCAAGAACGCTGACTCGATTCGAGGCACGGAAATTTGCTAGAGATGCATACGAGGCTGGCATTCTTTATATAGGTGGCTGCTGTAATATCCACAGTTATCACATCAGAGAAATGGCTGATGAGGTAGGTATCTCAGTTCTCTCCATTCATTAGAAAGTGGCTAAGATTGGAGTTGTTTCTGCCAATGAGTTACCTGCTTTATGTTTACGTTACGAAGTAATTATTTTGCTATTAGATGTTCATTTCATGCTCACGGGACTTTCAGGGGTTTTAGAGCATCAGACCAAATTCCCCGCTTGTCTAAGAATATTCCTTACATCTACCTACTATTTTGGTTTAACATTACCAGAAATATTGCAGGACATGAGTTATTTCTCATTCTAGTCGAAACTTGAAGATGAATCAGGTTTCGAGGCCAAGGAATACTACAAAACCGCAAGTTGTCATTGTGCACACTCGTGCCTGCACAACTTTGAACTAACACTTAAATGTCCCGTTGTCCCGTGTTGGCTGCCTTGCCTTTCTTCTTCGCGACGAGTATGCTTATTTTTACTTCCTTTTTGTGATATATTTGTTAAGTTTAATAATTCATTTATTTAAGTTTTCAATGAAGCTGACTCAAGTTTGATAATTTAGTTGATTGCCATTAATTCTCACCTATCACGTTTTACGCTGGTGCATCACAGCTTCTTAAAGTGACTATTCTTGCTGCATGGTTTTAGGTTCTGCAGCAATTATTGGCTAATACTCCACCGCTATCCCAACACAGAAAAACACGGACAAAATACGCCTATTAATACCTGTGACCTCTTAATAATAGTGAAACGACCTTGATATATTGTAGACCTTTGTGCCTGACACCATCTTTGCCCTATTAATGTTCATATCAATTACCCATTCTATCGTTTTAGCTAGCACCCGAGCGAGGATTCAAACCCCTCAATTCTAACAAGATGAAATCTTGGGGTGAGAATCTGAAGGATTCCAACCATCTTGTGACGAAGAAGAGGTAGAGTAAAATTTTTTAGTTTGTGTAGCTAAATTTCGGCGAGATAGAGTTGTTAAACACTCAGTGATCGTGCGTTGAATTCCTGGCTGAGTCATGATACTGTAACATGTTTTCATTTTTGCCCAGCATACACCAAAGAAATGGACGGTGCTTCATGGTACAAGCGGTTGACCACCCTTACGGCAGAAGCAGTCAGAGCCATTAGAGGGACTGTTAATTTACCTAAGAAATTTGTCCAAAAATAGTACTTGGTTTCTCAAAATGCTGTTAAAATCCGGTGCCGAGTTTATCAAACCCACGAAAGTTGCTTGTCGATTTTTTTAGAGTTTATTTCTTTTCATTAGACAAACGGCCGTATTGAAAATTTGTATTTCATGAATTATGTATCATGTTATTTATTTTTTTAGGGCTGGACGCGAGTACTGGGGAAATCTTGAGCCAGCAACAGGAAGATTATTCTCTCCACCAATAGCAAAGTTGCAATAAGATGCTGAGTATATTGTTATGGAATATTCAACAGATATTCAATTAAGAAGATAAATTTTGTGTTTTGTAGCTTGTAGCGTATTAGATTTTTAGTCTATGATTTTTCTTTTAATTCTGGGAAGAAGGAGAACAAACGTATTGGGATTATCAAGGAGCAACTTCTCTACTATTTTTCGGTTGTATGTGTCAAGGGTTGCTCTGAACTTCAGTAGCGATAACCTACTAAAATTGTCTTACCTTTATGAGAAACCAAGTCACATGGCGACGTGGACAAGCATCTAGAATCCTTGTTCATATGTGTGTCCTTGGTCTGTTATTATTCCTTTTTCACAGTTTTGATATGTTATCGCAATGCACCCTGCCACCTAACCTGAGTGGTCATCCTCCGCCATTTTCTTAGTTTCTTGTTGCTTCCAGTATCTGCCAGTCTACCCAGCCCAACCAAATGCATCGGCTTCGATGGATGTTTTCCCTTTACCTTTCTTTTCTATCCATTAGACATTAGACATCGGAGAGAGATCACATGCCCTACAAAATACATTCAGCATTACTGATTTTATAGTTTCAGTTTACTACTGCTTTTGTTTGCAGCTTTTTTTATTGCCCATGTGAGTTTGTTACCAGTAAAGAAAGTATTACGACCGCTAGTTTTCTAAGTGGATGAAGATTTATTATGTATCAGCTAACTCATATGAAGAAGTCTTGCCCAAGGAAAGTTTTTTGTTCGAAGGCAGGTAAACAGATTGTCTTCCCTATGCTTTTGTAAGTTGAAAATTTTCATATTATTGAAATGCTGACGGAGTTGAATTTTTCATGTAGCCTGGAGTAAATATTCATGTTTAGAGGAGTTTAGATATCCGCTGTTTTTTCATATTTAGTGGATGTAGCTGCTGTTTGTTCATACGCAGAGGAGTATATATGCGTTGTTTTGTCATACGTAGAGGAGTATGTATATCCGCTGTTTTTTCATATTTAGTGGATGTAGCTGCTGTTTGTTCATACGCAGAGGAGTATATATGCGTTGTTTTGTCATACTTAGAGGAGTATGTATATCTGCTGTTTTTTTATTTGATGAACGTTATGATGAGGCATTGTTTTATTCTGTATCTTGTCTCTCGATGTGGAATTTTCAAAGGAATAATGTCATCAGTGAAACGGTGCCAGAGTACCAATTCAATTCAACTACGTTTCATTCACAGCATATATCTCTCGTGAAAGTAATGCGAATAATTAATGTGATCTAAATTTTACTACAAAGAAGAAAGTTTACACCTTAACAATCAAAATAGTAGAGTAACATTTTCAATATAAATGTAGCTGCCGGACATGTGAGAAAAACTTCACAAAGTTTACTAATGATACAGATTGCCTCAGCATATTTGGGCAGAAAGGGCTATTGACCCATTCACAACTTTGCAATTTCAGATTTTGAATTTGAACCTTTAAATTCTATATAGAACCGTAAGCTTGAATATTACTCTTGTTACCTGAAGCGAGAGGGATGAAAAGAATGCATACATAAGTAAAACAATCAGTGGTGGAGCAACGGAAGGGGAGGAAAGGGGATCCGCCCCCCTCATTTTATTTTTCAAGTAGTTGGCTCCTGAGGTTCGCACAAAAATGCAAAAAATTGAAAGTCTCAGGAGGGGTACGCCAGATCTATCGCTTTTGTAATGTAATTAAACGAACTAATGAATTAACTATGTTCGAAACGAAAATGCACTCAAATTCAGCTAAAAGAGCGTTCCCTGTGTTTCCCGATAGAAAATCCTCAATCGTCTGAATCTGTCTGGATAAAACTCCACAGAAGGCAGTAGGTGGCAGTAAGAGTCACCCCTTGGGGTTTATATTTTGTTTTAGTACAGACAGATGTGTTAACATCACCTGCTAAAACAACGAGCCATACAATGACAACTGGACTAAACAGCTGAGACTTGCCAGACCTCTGAATATATTGTTTATCTGGCATTTCCTGGTTCCCCCATCTGACCTGTGCATTCGAGTAATGACCTGCTAAAATTGAACAGCAACGACAACAAAAGCATATTCAAGGTCAAAGTCCTTTCTGCAAGATGTTGGCGACACTGCCTGCAGTTTTCCTCGCTGCGATCCTTATATTCTTAGCCTTTACGTTTTACTGGAAGAGATTGAAAAGCAAGTTAAAAGTCTTCCAATCGCCACCAGGCCATTTCCTGCTTGGTCACACTCTCAAGTTCCCAAAGGAGCCCACAGGTGAGACTGTTTCATTACCACAACCTGCATCTGCATCGTTCGTTAGGATGCCCTTTGACCAGGTATAGCTCTGAGTAGGGGGTCTTACCTCTTACGAAATTCAATCTCTTTTTTCTTACCGCGCAAGCCAGAAACAAAAGTGCTTATCTATCTGAGGAGATGTGTTAAAACGATGGAGCTTTTGCCTCAAGGGACCCTTTCAATAAAGAAATCAGATTGTCTCAATTATTTGGACTCTGACCCCCGAAAAACATTATTATTATGACCCACTGTAATATGACATTGTAATGCTAATCTGTTTAGAAGTGCAAAAACAGAAATAATTCACGGCTAGAGAAAAGTTTGGGTCAATTTATGGTGGACCAATGGCAGCCTGGGACTGAATGGCAATATAATGCTGGGTCACAACCCCCCATGCTTTTGTAAGAAAATGCCAAACATGCAGGGTTTTTTAATTTTAGATTGACAATATATAATTTAATATTGTATTATATTCATTTCAGCCTTGATTGAGAAAATCAGAGACTGGCTAGTGGAATATGACTATGATATTTTGATGTTCCTTGGACCTCATCCATTTTTCTTATCAGCAAATGCAAAACATGCTGAGGTACGTGCTACGTTTTCAAAGAAAATTGCAAATTCCTAAAAAATGTGTTTTCTGTGAAATAAAAGGTTTAAAATTTGAAGTTGAGGCTTGTTAAACATGATGAGACTTGAAAAATGGAGAAGCCAAACTTTGATGCAAAAAAATTTATGAGGACACATTCCAGTCTGCAGAGCATGGCAGAACTTGTCATGATCTCGCACATGCAAGAAAAAAGGGGTGCACTGCCTGCACATCTGATTTTCTCTCGAGCACCAACCTGCTTTTGACACATATTGAGCCTATATGCATACCATGCCAACGTGTAAGGCCTAATTTTTGGGGTCACTTTGATTTGCCGCAAATTTTCTTGTGCATGCAGTTGCCATGCTCTGCAGACTGAGACACTGATGAACTGCCTTTCTCAGCCGCTGTAAAGTCTCACGCAATTAAAATGATTATTTCAGCATGTGCAAATGGTGCTCTCAACTAATGCCAAGGGGAAAGTGGATGGGGTGCGACCTTCTATCCCTCAATTGTTGTTGAAGGCCCTGCTATTGAAAGTAATTCAAGATAAAGAAAGAATTTAAATATTCAGCAAAACTATGGAAATGATTCAACCACAAAATGAGATAAGAAACCTAAGCATGGACAAAATTCTATGTATAAACTTAAATATACTGAATGAGTTGCAGGAATAAAAAAATGTATTTTTCTACTTATAGGTACTCCTCAACAGTAACAAAACAATTACAAAAAGTTATGAATATTCATTTTTAGAACCTTGGCTTGGAACAGGTAATGTTAACAAACAACTTAGTAATGTAAATTGAAATGCTTCTAAGGCAGAGTGATGATGATGATGATGATATTTAGAAAAGATTGACTGCAAATTTGAAATCTAAACATAAACATTGACAAGTACCTGGAGAGTTCACCCATCAACTGGCACTCTGGGATATAAAGATTTCACATATTCTTATATTTCATGTGTTGAAAATTATCTAGCTAATTAATCAATGGCTTATTTATTGATTTATTAATTAATTCATGATTGATAAATTATTGATTGCTTGTCAGTCTGGGATTTTTTATTGATTTATTTATGGATGGCTTTACTGATTGGTTCAATAATTCTAACATTAATAAAGTGGCTGTTCTATTGACTAGTTCACTCTTAAGCCATTTTGTTTATGTCTGATTATCTATTTTTTACATATTTACCTATCTACTCTTAATAGTTTGAATTATACTTTTACTATGTATTATTATTAGGGATAAGCTAACATTCCTTTTTGTCATTTTTAGGTTTGCTGTTAAGGTGAGTACTCTCCATTTCTTATTTGGCAAAATTCACTATTAGGTTACATTAAGAAGACTTTATGGCGACCTTAAATGAAGTGAACTGTTGTATTTGGAGGCATTGTCCAGAGGATTCAACTGAACAGAATCATGTTGGGGTCCTTTTTGGGGTGTAATAAAATATTAAAAAAGTCACCATGTGATGGAATTTGTGTCAACACATCATGTAAAAGATAGTTATATCTAAAATTTTTTAACAATTCAACTACAGTTGCAAGAATTTGCGACATTTAGGCTCAGATGCAAGGCAAAAATATTAAAAGTACTCTGTGTTATGGTTAGTATAGCATGTGAGATTTGTATGTTGAAAATTGTGCTCGTGGTTCTGAAAGAAGACACAGCCTGAGTTGGTTAAGACAGGGCAGACCAATCAAGTCTTTAATACCAAAAACAAATGTTTCTTGTTAACTTCTCCAGCACTGGAAGCAAATGGAAGCAAAGAAGACGACTGCTAACACCTGCTTTTCATTATGGAATCCTTGAAGATTTTGCTGAGGTTTTCAATGAGCAAGCAAAGATTTTTGCAGATACATTGGAGGTTCGTATTTTTGTATCAGTTTGAAGTTGGTATGGCTTTGTGACATAAGAATTAGTACAAATAGCATGACATATACTTTACTCTTAAAATGGTAGACACCACCCTCTGTTTTAGGCCTTGGTCGTCCCTTCACTTTTAATGCTTGCAAAATGTATAACAATCCAGAAAACTAAGCAATCTTTCAGCAGATTGGCTTTAAATTTTCACATTTTTAATGAAGTGTTTAAAATGGGTAATTTTCTAGGATTTGAAGTTATATTTATACTTCAGCATAATTCAATTAGTTATGTCATACATTGTATTTGCTGCAGGGATGTTGGTCTAACATTTACAATTGTTTTAGATGGTGAAAGGAAGTAACAAAGTTAACAACAGGCTTTCGTCGGAATGGTGTAATGGCACATGCCTGCTGCTCTCCAGCTGTGCAAAATATCACACGCCGACCTATGTACTATAGGCTGAAATACACGATCATTTTTTAAATGACAGTCTTCATTTATCAGTCAAAAAATGATAAAAAATGATCGTGTATGGATTAAAAAATGATAAAAAATGACGGAATATTTAAATGACAGTCGTAAATGATGAAGTTGAACATGTTCAACTTTGTCATTTTTAAATGATGGAATTGCTATTGTTTCACTGGCGCCAGAAAAAAATTTGAAAAATTTAATGACGCATGGCCGCGAAATGAATGAATATCTAGTGCCATGTCATAGTAAATGAAAAGTCGACGTGCAAAGGTCGAACTGAAGCGAAGAGAAGCAAGGAAGAAATGACTCAAAAAATCGATACGTCGTTATTCATGGCAAAATGAAATATGTCTTTGGGTGTCAAACACTCCCAAGTTATGTCTTCTACTCAACCACGGTTTCACCCAAATGCATCTCTGCCTTCGTTGTCGCTGCTTTCTCTTTCTTTTAATCGAAAATACAAAAAGGAACCAACAGCAGCTTCTTCTTCCATGTTTACCGTGAGAAAATTGATTATTGAATGAAGACCGTTTGTGCTATTTTATTCGAAAAATGATACCTGTCAGTTAAAAAATGACCGTGTAGTTATGAATCATTTAATTTAAAAAATGAGAACCGTCATTTAAAAAATGAAGACTGCCATTTAAAAAATGATCGTACTCAACGCCACTTCAAAAAAGCTTAACACCTTTTTAGGGTTAAGGATGAAATATCAAATACTATAATAAACTTACGACTAATCTATTTTTAACTTTATAAATGATTTGTCAAAACATCACTTGTCCGCTGTGCGATTTTTTAAAATTCGAATATTGAATCAAACTATTAACAGGCACGGTCTTTGAAAAATAGCAAGTTCATGTTTCTTATTAAGGCAACTGCCCCTAAAAGGAAGAAAGGCACATCAAAAGAGCTCGCAAACTTTCTAAAATGGCGAAAAAGCAATGTACGTGGACATTATGTTGGCTAATTTAACGGAGAAAAATATCTTTGCAAAGAAATAGTCCCTGTTAACACACCTGCTAAGTTTATCCCAGGAAAGCCTGTTGCGAATATTTTGCCGTTCCAGTTGGCTATCGAACATTTTGCTTTCATTCCATGAAGAAGAATTTGCTTACAAATACAATGTAATCTTCCATACATCAGTGATGTATTGATTCTTACAGAGCTTCAATAGTGTGTCTCATTCTAGAGGCTTCGTAAGAAAGTTTTAAATGCTTCTTGATTTCAATGTACTAGTTTGTTTCTTCTTCGTCAATGCCACAAATTTGTTAATATATATATTTTTTAATCCTTCTTCGTCTTAATCTTCATTTTTATCCTGCAGCCATTTGCTGGAAGTGGTGAGACCTTCAACATCTGCAAATATGCGACCAATTGTACCCTGGATATTATTTGTGGTAAATGCCTTAACTTTTATCTTATCATATTTTGTCTATGCGAATACTGATGCTGTCTTGTTATCTTCTTATCTTGTTATCTTGTAATCTAATGATCTGGTTAACTTGATCTTAGTCTTAGTCTCTAGTAGAGTGTTTGCAGATTGCTGTCTAACCCAGTTATCATTTATATTGGTCTCTCTTAACCAAAATTTAGCAAACAAGGTATTTATAGCGATTAAGAATTGCATGCTATTAGAGGCAGTGCATACTATAAGATGTAGGATGTGAGAACACAATGCGTAACTGACATCAAGCAGGAGCATCAACTGTTTCAACCAGAAGCTTTTATTGTTATTACTAGTCAATTAATTTTTTCCGGGCCCCGTTTAATGCCATCTTTCTGTAATTTTGTATGTTTCCCCTTTTTAAAAGATTTTAATGCTCCGTTTTCGACTTTCAGAGACAGCAATGGGCGTTAACTGTGGTGCACAAAGTGATTGTGAAGGGGAATACCCTAATGCTGTTTTAAGGTATGTTTAATTTTTTGTAAGCATCTGTTGTCAAGGCCCTGAAAAGTTATCCAGGCAACAAGAGTTTCTTGCTCTATCTTTTTCAAAAGCAATCGATGCCATTCAAAGTTTAAAAATGGTCGAACATACATCTGTTAGATTGATTCATTGTAGCAATGCTGCAAGTGAAGGCTAATTGATGCACAGAGCTACTAAGAGATAAGCAGCATATTTTTCTTCACACAATGTTGATTATAGCAATGAATTTACTCCTTATTAAGAGTGAAGCAACCAATGTCGTCTATTTAACGGAGTTTTCATCTACACCAAGAAGTTGCACAACATGCAATCTTTGTCGATATTGGCAGCCTATGAGCAGAAAATATGAAAACTAGAGATATAAGTTCACTGTATGAAGATCATAAGATTAGAAACATTTTGACTTATTTCGCAAACCATTGTGTTAGTTCTCCAGGCCTGTGCATAATAATCTAATGATATAGAAGAAATCTGGCTACAATTTACCTCTTTCTTATGCTGATATATGTACAGATATATATATATATATAAATTATTTTCTTAGTATGTGCGCAGCAATTCAAACCCGCCAGCTTCGAGCCTACCTTTGGCCAGATTTCATTTACAACCAATGCGAGGCTGGCAAGAAGCATAATCGTGCAATCAAGATTTTGCATGATTTCACGATCAGGGTATGAAGAATTAATTTTGTTTTATATTTAATCAAACGACAAAATATTTTTTGGGTTGCCATTTCGTCATTAACGTAGAATCACAAAGTATAAAAATGAATTGATACAAGTTCCATAACTCCGAGCTATACCTTGAAAAGATTTGTTTTTATTCTCGTCTAGTTTTTGTATTCTCATCTAGTAAATGCTGTTTTATATCAAAAGGCTATTAGTACCAAATTAGGAACCAAATCACATGCAGGCAGCACAGAGTTACGAAAGAATTTAGCGCCATAATACAGCATATATTTCCTTGGTCATTGATACATTTGTCCTTTATACGCCCAGATCACGATGCAGATTTAATTTTTGTAAACGTTGATTTATTCTGGTTGCAAGATGAAATTTAAGTGAAGTGATATACTAGATGTGATTTATTTGAGTTGTGAAATACAGAAGATTCGTAGTTTCGAGATAGTTCTGCCTAATTTAAGGCCATTTTATATCCTGTTATATCAAAGCAATATCATTTTGCCGTTTCACCTTGTGCTTCATTGTTTTGCTTGAAAGGTAATAAAAGATAAAGTTCAAAAAAGGAAGCAACAGACGGAAGTAACAACACCTAAAAAAAGACGTTCTTTTATCGACATCTTGATTGAAAATTACGAGAGGGGTGAAATTGACATGGATGGCTTACGAGAAGAAGTTGATACTTTTATGTTTGAGGTGGGTATTGGACTTGCCTTTCGTATACAACACCGTTTTAATTGTGTGAGAGCTAGCTAAAAAGGATGGAGACGGGAAGGTATTTACGAAATGATTGGTTTCCCGAAAGATTGCTTGATCGCTTGATTAATTGGTTGAGCCATTAGTTGACTTATAATGATCGATCAATGTCATTGGTCCATTGTTTGTTGTTTATTGGTTGATGCTGATGGTGGCTTTTATTGATTAACATATTAGTTGATCGAGTGCATGTTCTTTTTGATTAATTAATATGCTCTCTGGGTGTTACTGACTGGTGCTATCTGGGCGTAACTGTTGACATGTTTTGCAACATTCATCACTGTCATCATCCTCTAGCTTGCTTGCGGTGCTCAATGATACTAGTTGTCGTTCCTTTCTCCGTCGAAGCATTAACAGAGAAATCATCGAGACTTAGCCTTATACTCAAAAGTTACTAGCTGTGTTTTTTTACCTACATTGTAACTATAACTGTTGTACAATTTCTGATATAGATTATCTTCACAGCATTTACAGGTTTATCTAAGCGATGCATTACACCACGTTCTTTTTGAAGTAAGATCATCTATGCTATTACCTTATAAATTTTCAGGGTCATGATACAACTGCTTCTGGTATATTTTGGACATTGTATTTGCTTGGCAGACATCCAGATATCCTTAAGAGAGCACAAGAGGAAGTAGATGAAGTCTGGAGTGAGTTTGATTGAAATTTTATTATTTTCAATTATCTCTTGTTTTAATGCACAAATTAACAGAAAGGTCTAATAAATAAAATATTCAACAGCCAACTTTTTTCGTATACTTATCGAAAGTTCATCTAAATCAAATAGCCAAATAGGTAAAGAGAACCATTCTGAAACACGAAAAATTCATAGATAGTCTGCATTTTTGGCAGCATGTCGCCCGTTTGCTCAATGCTAAATGGTTATTTGGACCAATACATTATCATTGTTATGCTGGGTGTACCTTTTTATAAAAGCACAATTATTTAGTCTATTTCAAATCAAAATATCATCCATCTTTTTTGTAGACAATCGCGGAAACAAATCGCTTGTTGAGCTCGCAAAGGATCTGCAATATCTTACCTGCATCGTCAAGGTAACGCGAGTTTTTTATTTTCAGATATTAAATATGGCGAGCTAGTGAAATTCACTTTTTCTCTCGACGCTTATTGGATGTTAGATACTTGAAAGGGATAACCCATTAGTGGCAGGGAAAAACAATCTCTCTAGTCCAATAAAATGAAAATTCTCGCTATTATGAGTTTTTGGTGCATTTTAGACTTTTTGAGTTACTCAGTGACCAAGTAACAGGGCCACATAATGGTATTTCACGGAATACTGTAAAGATCCACTATATGTCATAACAACTATATTTAACAAAGCGGCGTAATACGTATCCCAAAGCTGTTGATCTACAGCGTTTGACAACGTATTTGTTTTTCTGTTTACAGGAAAGTTTACGAATGTTCCCTCCTGTGCCTTTAATCGCAAGAGTTATGGAAGAAGACATAGATGTCGGTTAGTAATTTTTTTTTCATCTTATAACTTGTTTTGTGGGAGGATGGCATCAAAAGTGCATAGTTTTTCTAGAGCTGGATTGTTGTAGCCTAGATCGGACTAATTTTGGTCAGGCATGCAATAGACACCCAGACGCATAGGCACCACGAGACCGAACATTTTGAATACGGGAAAGCCTACCTTTGCAACTTTTCCCAGGAAACAAGATCCGATGATGGGATACTTGCAGTGGCAGGCTGGCCCACCGGTCCACTGGCCGATGGCCGATGGCCGTTGGGCCCCGCCCCTACCATATTCGGATAAAGTTGATAAACCCTTCTTGTAAGGCAATGAAGCTGGGAAGGTTATTGAGGAACAGGTTCATTACATCTTGGATGCGAAGAAAATAAAGATTATTTTGTTATTATGTTAACTTTTATGGTATGTTGGAAAAAAAGCTCAGCTACTCTCACGGCCACGCCCTAACTTCTAGCCCCACCAAAAAGAGCCTAACTATGGTCTCCATGACCGATGAGCAATTCTAAGCCTGTCCGCCACTGGATATTTCTATTACTTTTTGCTTCCGATCTCTGTCGTTTCTTCTTTGACTACTTTGTTTAGATTTCTTAGGCAGAAAAAAATTTCTTGCTTGAATCATGGAAACGAGCTTCAGACATTTTTTAGTAGATTTCTCATACCCAAACGTAAGAAAACTGTCGTAAAGTGCAAAATAACCGAAATTGTTTGTGCTGGATTGTCTTTCTGTTGGTGCAAATGGGGTTAGCTAATTTTAGAGGCGCTGTATAAATAGCGCCAGATGTTTTTCGGTTTATTGGTTTGCAGGTTTTGTCAATTGGTTGCTTTGCAGGGATGTTCCATTTTTTTAAAAAAAGATTTAATGAAACAAGGATATTTCCTGTATCAATGTACCCCCGTGCAACATTTGCTTCCACAGTTACCTGTATGTGAGTTCCAAATGACCTCAGAGGGCAATGAGTTAACGATCAACTGCTTTCAGTAAATTAAATCATTTTATCAACAGGAGACGGCAGAATTCTTCCAGCCGGTTCTTCATTTGGCATTGCCACCTTTTTGCTGCACAGAAACCCGAATATTTGGGACAAACCTGATGACTTTATACCAGAGAGATTTTTGATAGAGAATTCTGTTAAGCGGCACCCTTTTGCCTATGTGCCATTTTCAGCTGGGCCACGCAACTGTATTGGTGAGTAATTGTCATAGGAAATGTATTAATTTGCTCTATAGTCAGTAAAGAAAATTTTTTTGTATATGAAAACAATAATCAATAGAGTGCTGGAGAAACTATTGGCATTGAATTATAGCAATGAATGTATATTGGAACCTTGGTTTTACGGACCTGCTTTGTTTGACCCCCCCCCCTTCCAAGCAAGAACCAAGTGTTTGGTTGTTGTCAGTGGATGGCTTTGTATATGTATACAATGAAACTTCTAGATTGAGACCATCAGCTATAAATTTGACAAAGAATATATACCACATCCAGTGAAAATTTTGATCTATTTCACAAAGCCCTGTCATCATTAAATACAACTATCGTGGTACATAATAAAATCCTGCAGAGTTGTGTTAAGTTTCTATTCTCCCTGTTGCATCAATGGGTCAGGGTTTAAAGCTCAAAGTCAAAGGTCAAAGGTTCAAAACTGAGGCTGTAACAATCTCTGATTCGGTTTCCTTACCTTCCAGGTCAAAAGTTTGCTTTGCTTGAAGAGAAGATCGTCCTGTCGCACTTCTTGCGTCGTTTCAATGTCACATCATTGCAGAGTGCAGAAGAGATCGATTTGTCAGCAGAAATCATTTTGCGCACACAGAGTGGTTTATCAGTGAAAATTTCTAATAGAGAATGATAAAAACGATTTACTATGATACACAAAGCTTCAGTTGAGGTAAGAGGGGGTGGAAGGAATCTTTAAGGACGTGCGTCGAATATTGAACTGAGTAGCTTTTTGCGCGCGTAAAAGATTCAAATTGAAATAGAATTCTCATGTCAGATTTGCCCTGCGTTTCGAAGCATCCTCAGTATATTCGAAGACCCAAGAAATCAAAAACATCTTTTTGCCCCAAAAGTACAAGCTTGTTGAAGAAAGAAACTTTAGCACAGGCTTGCGTGGTAGCAAACAAACACTGCCTGCATTTTAAAATCAATTTGTTGTGATCAGATGACCATGTCATTGCAATGAAATGCTCCAGCATTTTCTGTACGAAGACCTAAAGAAGCTATTGCGCAAAATTTGCTTCCATAATGGCCTACAGTGCTGCTGTTTAGTTTTAGATAACGCCTTGAGCATTATATGGTCACATATGTGTTGTTGACAATTAAACGTTGCCCTGTCATGTCTAGATTGTTTGCTAGCACCTTAGTTACAATCAAGCCATTTGTGAAGGTTCACTGTTGCAAGATTTTATCAGAAATCTTCTTTCTAAGTGAACATGTCACTAGCCAGGGCCTGTATTACCAGAAAAATGCCCAGAAAGACGGAAAATCATTGCAATTAGCCGAATGTAAAGTGTCTGGTGCAAATTTTCGGTTGTTGCGAGTGATACAAATGGGTCACAATGTCACACTGTCATTGTCACATCAAGAAAATATCATTTTAAACTAAGTTACTTGCGATGACGTTTTCAGTAGAAACAGGGACTCCTTTTCATTAATTAATAAGTAGGTGAATTATTTACACACACGCGGAGCAGTGTCTGATTGAAGGGTTTTTCGATCGAGCCGAATTTTTCTCTGCAGAAAGCCTCTGCAGTTTTCAAGAAAGTGCTTTATAAGTTTAAGAATTAGATGGGTAGTTTTGCATAACCAGACATTTGATGTGCTTGGATGATTCACTTCACCCTGTCTCGCCTTTGAATAGTAATGATCTTATTCCAATATCAGTAGCAACTATAATTGATAATAAACATCTGCTTGCTGTGTTATGCTATGCTTCGCTATGATTGTGATTCAAGATTCATTTATTTTTTAATTTCTTGACGAAACGAACTTTTCAGTGTTCTGTGTTTCTAGCATCTGATTATCAGGCTACTTCATCATCATCATCATCATCATCATCATCATCATCATCATCATCATCATCATCATCACCATTACCATTACAATTTTCGTCACCCAACAAATTCGTGTTGATCTCTTTCTCCAAGCTTCTGAAGGCACGACGCCGTTATTATTGTATCAACTGCTACTAACACCAGATATAATTAAGTACAGTATTTTTCAAAATTTAAACGTTAGATTGGTTTTAGTGACAATGTTGCATCCTATAATATTAGCTTTGAGAACTAAATGTAGATAATTATGCAGATTAAATAAGCATATTTGAACGAAAGTCCTTCTTAAATCCGGTCAAACAGACTCAGCATTTCGTATGTGAAGCTTATGCTGCTTGGAGGAATCTTGGTTTCGTTGGAAATTTTGTTAATCTCGCTCAGTTCGGCTCAACCTTGTCCAGTCATCTGGTCACAATCTATATTTTGGAGAGGCCCGCTACATATTTTTTTTCAAAGACGCTATTAAGCTCATGTTGGACGGGGTGGGGGCTTTTTGAGCTCTGCTTTTATTTATCAATTTCCAACCCATGACGCCTCCAATAGTCTCCACGTATTCTGGAACACAAAAGGATTTATTGTATTTAAAAACATTTCTGCTGTTGTTCAAACATACAAGAAACTCCTTCCCCTTAAAAATACTGCTAGATAACTCCGCTTCTAACATACATGTATTGATTTTCTTCTTCCAAAGGGATAAACAGATATTGCTCCACGGTTTTAGGGAAGCGTAAAATTTAATGCTATAGGTGGTGCAAAACTTTTGACAGATAATTTGTTGTCTAAAAAGGAAAAGAAAACGGGTCTGTCATTACTGGCCAAAACCAAGCTAAAAGATCATCATGACCCTTTTGTGAAATAAAAAACGTGTATTTGATTTTATTTACTTGCGCGAATAGAGACCAGTTCGAACTATGAGCTTGTGTGCCCAGCTTACTCTATGATTCATTTGCTATTTCATTCAGTGTGTTTATGCACCTGCTCATTATATGAGAACACGCTCGTTTATGCCGAATTCGTATTTGCAAAATAAAGTTCACACGCTAGTCTCTACGAAGAAGCAAACTTGTCTTATGAAAGCCAGCCAAGTAACTGCTAGACAGTGTATTTAACGAAAAAGACAGCTGGTTATTGATTTAATTATATGGAAAAAACCACGGTATTGCAAAAAATCATATAGTCAAGATAATTCTGCTGTTTGGAATCGAAAAATGTAACTTAACTTTACAACAAGTGACCTTTGGCCACAGATGAAAGGGTGCAGAAAGTTCGTCAGCTAACAAAGAAACACTTTCTTCATAATTGAATGGTACGTGCGTTCTATTTGTTACGTGCTGGTCAAGTGAATACAGATTGCTTTCTCTCTGCTATTCAGCATTCTACTTCATCAAAACGGAGCTCTAACAGCACAGAACATTCAGCCATGCAAGTATTTTGATAAGCAACGTGACTGAAAATCAGCCTTGACACGTGCTTAAATGTCAGAGATTTGAGATGAAAGTTGCGCGAAGTTGCTTACTAATGCCTCTTCTAATAGAGAGTTTCACGCCTCGAAATCAAGGCTACAATTTCATCAAAAATGTAATCTTTTTTAGATAGCCAGTGGTCTTCCTTTGAGCCCTCGCATTGTTTATTGTTAGTTGATAGATGCTTAGCGCCTACGTTTGTTATTGACCGAATGTGAAGCTGCCATAGAAAAGCGTAACGGTGCTATCTATAGTGCTCAAACGCATAAAAATCTTGCAGAAGTGAGACATCTGCAAATTAGAACACGTCACAATGTTCTGTTTACGTTTCTTCAGACACAATTTTTCTTTGTCTTTCTGTCTCCACACTCTCTCTCTTCGGTGTGCGTTTTTTCGACCAATCAAACGGGGGTACCTACTGTATTTCACGCACTTCCAATTGTTTCACCGAACAAGATAACCCAGGTACTGATGCCTGAACGAGGACGCTTTTGACTTAATTACATTTATGTTTAGTAGAATTTCTAAAGCAACCTAACTTCCTTTCATGAATACCATTTCGGAGTTTTATGTTGAAGAGGAGCAAAATTCAGAGGTGACCTTGATAAGGGAATGAAAACCATTAAGAATTTAAGAACATTAAAAACGAACATGGAAAAACTGTTCTCGTTGAAGAGGAGAACAGAAAATGACTTTTAGAAAACTCTTGGTGTTTGGCAAGCATTCCAACAAGTAGGCAGTAAGTAGATAGATAATCCTTTTGTTCAAGTGGAGTTTACTGTCGTCTTCTTTAATGTTTTTGGTCATGTTTTGTTTCTGTTTGTTTGAATGTGCAACAGGCTGCTGTTTGCCAAGGTCAGGTTTTTTATGAGAATGATTTCAACGACAGTTTCTGCAGCATTCACCTGCGTAAGTATATATGATGATGTTTAAAAACTGATTCACTTCTTTTGTTGCACAGTTATACGTTGCGCTTATCGGCTTTAATTCGGAAACTCATTACCAATGAGCAATGAGCTTGTCTATTCATGTCTCCTCCTTTTCATATATCGAACAAAACCATTGATAACATTATTCTATTATCTACATCATCGCCTGCGATAGTTTTCCCATTCCTATTTCGAACTGTTCTTGTTTAAACAGGTTCGTTTTAGCGAATACATTGATGAGCAGTGACCTACTCTAGACGACTATTTGGTAAGTGAATTTACAATAGTTATGTGCCTTGCTTTTATGTAGCAATTTGTTTAACAAGTTTGCGAACAGGTCAGTAATGCTTTCAACCAGTTTCCCTCCTAGGCGCTCATAATTTGTTAGCTTTATTAAAAACCATAGGAATCAGGAGGTCAAATGGTTCTCTTTAGACGGTTTCTCGTTTTCAGCAATCGTGCTTTTGATTCCCAACCATAGAAATGTAAAATTTTACTGGCGCTGCAATAAATCAAAGTTAAGTGCTGGTAGCTTATGGTAATTTTTAGTGAATTTGCTTCACGCCTAAAAATCCAAGTAAATAGGACATGGCGTAGGTGTTGCATTTAAATCATCGTCATCGTGGTTCCAGAAACGTACCACAACAACGTAAGGTATTTTACGTCATTTAGCATTCGCTGTTTGGGGAAGTTACCTCAGCCCACTTGTAGAGCTGAGCGAAGGGTCAACTCGTTTATAAAAGCGTTCGTAAAAGTTTCTCGTTTGCTTAATTTGCAGTTAACTGCATTTCCAATCACGATACGGCACGTATTTATTTAGGCAGGGGTCTGCCCTGTCTCTAATTACTGAAATTCATCTTAAAGGAGAGACGGAGCCTCGGATGAATTTTCGCGTCACTCCGGGTTATAACCCTCCTCAGTGCGGCATGAAAATAGAATCGTTGGCCAGTAGAATCATTGAAAGGAGCAGGAAAACCAGCAAAACTGTAAAAATAATATTAATCATTACAAACAGAACGTAGTCATGATTTTGGATGTGAACAAGCCATTTGGAAACAATAAAAACAAGTTGATATGGTATAAGTTTTATGGTAACCAAGGGGCTAGTACGGTTTCTCCTTATGGCCGTTGTCAAGTTTAAACAATTTACTTATCTTTGTAAACAATTGTCGGCGCACGTGCTGTGCTCTAGATTGCAATTTAAGCGTTAAATCAGAAACATATCATAATCGCGTGTAGTGTAAAGGTTTTGTGAAAAACAGGTAGACTTTCGAGCAGACGTAAACATTGCAGGTCAAAAATGAAATTCGATAAGGAACAGTTGTTTTTGATAATGGAAAAACAGTTGTAGGAGCATTTTTGATAATGGAAAAACGGTGTATGATTCATGTGCATGTGTGAAAGATGATTGATCAAAATCTAGCCTAATTGAAATTGCGAAGGATCAGCATTCAACCTTTCTATTCATCTTTTATTCATTGATTTCAGGAGGCTGTTCCCTCGGCTGTGCTCTTGCAAACTGCCCTATGAAATGGTGACATCCTCGGTGGTGTCGGTACCAGAATTGAGCCTTAATACACAGCCTATTTTCCAGATTATTACTGTTATAAACCAGCTTTACATGAAATGCTAGACAATTAAACTCCATTAGTTTATTGATTGGATGCAAGGCTCCCTGAGTTCCCTCTCCTCTTAGGTTTGCCCCCAAAAGTCTTCAAGAAGTGCATTCAAGATTCCTGTGACTACAAAATTCTCTCTGAACGGTTCCAATAATACTCTACGTGAAAATGGCTTCCCATTTTTCATTACGAGAATTTGACACAATCGCTCCAAAATTTTATAAGATACATTTTGGTGTAGGCTTATGTAAGTATTTAATGAAAGCATCGACCTTAATTTGCAAAAGTGTTACAGAAGCATTAATGTTCTCAATTTGTGCTCAAAACCGATTTTGTAGAGGTATAAAAACCGAGAGAAGTAATTATTGATTTACCTTTCTGTAAGAGGTTTTGTTAAAAATTATGCTTTCAATACCTCCTGTTAAGTTCCAGTTGTCTCATCCAATGATTATCAATATTTAGAACCATTTTTGGAATGGCCGCTAATTACTCTACTTTAGATTTCTGTTCATATGCATCCCTATTCTAGTAAATACTAAATTCTCTACAAATTGGTCAGTACATCAAACTATGTAGTGGCACTAGCCTAAACTAGGTCGCTTCATACTTTTGTTAGGGGTGCGGCTGCAAATTTCATTTCATCTCTTATTGTTTGGAAAATTTGAAGTCCATTCGTTCCTAATGTTGCACATATCTCAAAATTTATTTATTCAACTGCTTGCAATCAAGTGATTGGTCAAGATCAATAGATTACAGCTTGCTACGTCATTTGGAATACGTGGCGGGTTAAACTGTTTTTCTTTGCTTGGCGTGTGATCAGGTTTGGTTAAAAGGACATTGCATCTTTTCTAAATTTCATTGTGATGCTCCGTATGTTTTAGGCTGTTTTTATTTTGTTAGTAAGTCTAGCCTTAGTCTACTCTATGAAGCGTCTTCTTCTGTGTCGTAACATGCCTCTTTCAAGTGTTATCCCTTTTTCCATGGCTGAAATCTAGATGTATGTCTCTCTGCTTTTCTCAAGCTAATGCTGGATTATCAACTCAAAGGCGATGATTTGATGTTGGATTTTTGTTGGTTTGTAAACATTTATAACTGAGCATGAACTTGGAAATGAGCATTTGCTCGTGAATTAGGTGATCCTAAGCTTTACTACAGGCAATTTTACTTGCAGCTGCTTATGAAGTCATTGTCAGCAAACAATAAAACATCACAGCGTTACTGGGCATGTTTCGGCTTTTATCGCAAGTACTGACGTAGCTTTTACACTGTGTTTGCCAACTGCTTGGCGGCTGACTTGTTTTTAAGATCCGCGAACGTTGCTAGAGGTGCATGAAGATTATATAGTTACGAAGGAACTATAAATTTTAAAGGCACATTTTCAAGGAAATTTGATTGAGTTTATAAGCTGTTAGTCACCATTAACATAGGATTTAAAGGTCTGTATTCGCAATTCTTTGTTGTATTCTCTCAGTTACCTTGTTTAGTACATGCTGGATAATATGATCTTAGTGTCTTTATCACAGAGATCCCTCACACTTTTATTTTTCCATGGCATTCGTTGCATAATTTTTTAAAATTGAGCAATTCAAATACTTTAATTTGATTTACGCAAGGATAAACGGCACAAAAAAGATGTTCATAACAGGATATGGAGAATCTCATGCTTTAAGAGAAATTATAAATTTGAGAAAGACTCTAAAGAACAAATGTTCAAGCCTTGAAATTTTTTTACCTACAAGCAAATTCCTGTTAACCTTTAAGCCGTTGTTTTCATAATTCTCATAAGTCGTTTTTTACAAAACAAACACGTGGCTAACTTTTTCTTCTTATTTTCTAAATTTTGCGAGACTTCCAATCTATGAGCCACCTTCAAAGTCATATGCTTACAAGATCCTCTGTATATGCACATAAGCAAGCAGTAGTTATGGAAGGTATATAGTAATTGGAGGCATCTTGCTTTCATTTCCCTTTTACGACTTAAACGTAGAAGCAACTTTATTAAGCAGTTTTTCTTGATGATCTTGATATGGAATATCTAAATAGTTTCTGTAAAAAGTAGTTACTGCTGAAGAGTTGCATGGACTCGACTTTCTTTTTCTTCATTGACATCTGTTCCAATTTGTAGCTGTAAAGATTCTCACGCAAATTTCCACGTTTTTTTGAAAGAACCACGATTTGTATTTAAGTCGCTTGTTATAAAACCCTTTTTTGGTTTTTTTTGTTTCTGTCCAAATTATATCTAGAATGGGTTTTGCACACATAAGTATCTTGAAACAAATATTGCTACCTTAGACTATCTTGATAACTATTGTTATGAGGAATTTTAGGTACCTTTCCCTGTTTATCTGCTATTTTGCGCTTTTTAATTTCAATCAAACTTGTTTAACAACCTTCTGAATAAAGTGAAATACAATGAAGAAAGTTCTAATAAATGAACAATGATCATTATGAATTCTTTCTTTTAAGCTTCTAGATGGTAAAATTGCTGATTAAAGCTAACCCTTTATCTATCTCCATTGTAAAATTATTTGCAATACAAAATTACAGAAAATTTAGAAAAATAATGAAACAGCAGCTAAGACACTACAGAACCCCCACCCCTGACACATAATTTTTGCACAAATTCAAGTTACAATGTGTTTCTATGACCTTGCACCCAGGGCCGTCGAGAGCGAGCAAGGACCCAAGGATGGAAGTAGCGACGTTGCACTCATTGTGAATACTGATAGCGATTCTCCATCGTTTAGTTCTATCGACACCTTTCTCCAACTACTGTCTCTTGAGTTCAATAGTGTCAGGTTTATGTGGTTTTTATTTTACTAAACTAAACAGTGTCTTGATTTCGTAAATCGAATGCCACGATCTTTCCTTTAAATACACCAATCATGAAATACAAACTTAAGCTGTTCTTAGTTTTAAAATTTCAGTTGCAACCAACTGCGGATTTTCCATGGATGTCAGGATAATAGTCTCAATTTTGATTCAACTCAAGATCTCCCCTTCATGAAAATGTTTACTGTTAAAGTATCAAGCAATAACAACGATTATTTTAGCACGTGCTTTCAATTAACTTCAACGAAAAGTGGAGGGTATCATGGCTCCCCCCCCCCCCCGTCGGAGGCCCTGAGTATGGCTTCAAATACCATTGCTGTATAGTATATAGTCGTGACTTGCAGTATTCTGTCGATAAACGTCAAGGTATTCGCCCGTGCCAATCGACATCATCAAACCGTAGCACTAATTATTAAATCAAAGAATGTTTCTTTATAGTTATGGCATTTCATTGAAAGTTTAATTTTTATCATACGAATTAACTTCTAAAAACTCACGTTTAAGAAGTTAGTATACGTTGTTTCTAACCCAAACTAATTACTGATGTGTATAAAAACGCTTGCTTCTGCGACGCGACCTTCTCCTGAAATTTAACGATATATCACGAATTACAAATAACTCTGTGCATACTGTCTTGAAGACCTGTCAATTTTCCGCTGAACTGACAAAGGGTATTCTACAATAGACAGTGGATTTGAAATGACCTCGCCATATATAGATTTACAACAAAATAAGGGAGCATGGCAGTGTCGTCAAACAGGCTGCTTTTCGAAGGTTTACATCTTGGACATTCACTCTGAAAGCACTTAAAAATTTTTCCTTATGTATATTTTAAGTAGTGTTTGATGACAAAAAATGCAGTAAAGAGCTGTTAAGCTATATTTGAAAATATTCCGATGGATCTTTTACCTTTTCCTGCTCTCGAAATAAATGTATTTATCTTTGCCATCCTGGTCATCAGTTTTTTGTTATTTTTCGTGTTCGGTTCATCAGTTTCACAGCCATATTAGATTATTGAAACACGATAGAGACCAACTGGCTTTCAGTTGATACAATCTTTACCGAGTGGCAATAGATTTTTGTAAAAATCAGCATTTTGTGGTAAATTTTTATATGGTTATCTCTTTATGGTGTATATAGAGGCTATTTTGTGACGTAATCAATATATTATCATTAATCGACTGTGGACCTCATGTTGCTCCTTGGTTCCGTAAAGAAGTCTTTGCCATGGAATACCTGCCAAAATCTTGTACGAACATCGTAATTACCAACGTACTTTACAATGCGTTTTGAAAAGTAAAAGTTTCTTGGACAGGTTTTCGTGACGTCAGCATTGCGATAATCAAGTCCCACGGGGAGGGGGGAGCACTCTTTAAAACTCAAGATAAGGACGCTCATTTTGGCAGATTTTTCGTCTATCAAATAAAATTACAGGCCTTAAATGTCAAACCCGAAAAAAATGACAGAATCATTCTTGAGCCCCTATTACTATCCTTTTTGTTCAACAAGTTAAGTTGATCAAATTGCACCTCACCATTCAAGATAGTAAAAAATGATATTGAATTTAGTGAACATCACAGCAACTCCTCTCTATCTATTTGACTCTGAAGTTCTCAGAATTTTCATCCTGCGCGCAGCCTCAACATGGAGTGTTGAGATCTGAATTAGTTTTATCTACATTTAACTTTGGTACCCCAAAAAATGACGCAAATTGTCAATAAACCCAAAAAAATGACGGCAATTTTTTCAACCCCCAGATACTAATGCTTATTTAGAGAGAGCCATCAAAATGATATTTTTATAAAATTTATATCCAGAAAAATGACACGAGCGTCCCTATCAAAAATAATTACAAGCACCCCCCCCCCCTGGGAATCAAGTATCATGAAATACAAGTCAACGCAAAGCCTGCGGCGGTGAAAGCGAAGAGCAGGGGACTGACGAATCGAATGTTTTGGAAGAACATGCTACGCTTTCTATAACAGAAGACTAGCAGAAGCATGGAGAGCCAATAGTTTTTGAGTCACTCTAAAATGCCCAGGCCATGTTTACTTTTCGGGCAGTCTAAGCGTTATTAACATATAATTATAGGAAGCCAGTTTCAAGGCATAACCTTGCCGTTAAAATAAAAGCTTTAGTACTTCAAGACCTTAATTTCCGCTATTGGCTGGAAATAAAGTTTAATGCTTATCACAGACGATGATGATGTGTTGCAAATGCTGGAAAACTGAACTTGACTTCAAACTCAATAAATAGCGCCCTCAAAGCGGCTGTTAACCAGAGCCTTGGATAGTTTTCATAAAGATAATGGTTGGCAATTTGCCCAGAATCTTTCACATTCTGCAAATCTTTTCAGCATGTTTCATCTCTATTTTCTATCAATTTTTATTCCACCCTTTCATCGTTTTCTCACACTGCTATAACAGTTTTACCACAATGCTGAAAATCGGGCTTAGGAAAAGTCCATTTGTGCCCTTTAAATCTATTCATTTACTCAAAATTATCTGCTGACGAAATAGGCAACGTGAATAGTGCAGTCTCTGAAGTGTTGCAGTCGTTATCACATACTCCATTATACCTTTCCAAGTATTGGAAACATGAATTGTGCGATGTTTGGAGATAACATGTATTCGCACCTCGTATTCATGTTGAGAACATCTGCGCCTTGTGATAAACCCAGATCTGATAGCAAAATACAGTTTAGTCGAGAAAAACAAGCGATTTTTAAGAGATTACAGCTTTCTTAACCGTGATCAAGCCGCTGAGTACAAAAAGCTCTAGCATTAAGCATAAAGACACCTAGAAATTTGCCACTTATTGCGAAATACTTCAAAGTTCTTTGCAGGGCTCACGTTGGTGCTGGGAATTCTACATCATCTCACAGATGCTTGCTGTAAATTTTTAGATCACATACTGTAAATATCTACCTCATAAAAGTTCTCTTGCTTTATTTAAGGAGCGATTAGGAAATCTTGATATGCGAATCAGTTCTTTTTATGCAAACATTTGGCGCTCTTCTTGTCAAAGTACACTTTTGGATCAGTCTCAGTATTCGGTATTCACTAAGAGTTTTGCCATTAACACGCAGGGATTGGAGGGTGGCTGTTTCTAGCTTAACAGGAAAGCTTAGAAAGCGCGGTAGCTTAAGTCTGAGAACCATATGAAGGATTGAATACCTCTGACCATAAGATAACGAGGTTTTCAATATTATTGTCAAGATTTGCAAACTTGCAGCAAGCACCAATCCAGCGCTAGAAAGTTCCCACCTTTTTTCTAATTCCAGTTTTGAAATCGCTTAAAACAATTCCTTAACGACCCTCTGGCCCCTGGTGATTATACAGTTGAAAGTAGCAACTGATGCATTTGGCCAGATTGCATGTGGTACTATGATTGGTGTTGTTGAAGCAGAGAATCGTGATTCACGCTATTGATATCATCAGACCCCTTCCTAACAGACGACCAATTCTCACTAACAAGCAAAGGTAAAAATCGTACATGTGTGCTGTTAATGATTCCCTCTAGGCTGGAAGTTTTTGTCGAAAGAAACCTGTTGTGTGTATATGGCTGTTAAAGTTAAATGTGAAATGTAAAAATGATTATCATCAACAAATAAATGTTGAAAACTTGGTTTCTATGATTTTATATATGATTTAAAAACACATCACACCTATTGGAATGTTGGTGGCATAGATTAGTGGTTAAGGCGCAGGTCTACGAACCTTGAGGTTTGAGAGCAAAAACCGCAGTCAGAACCTTCCTCCAAAAACTGTTCAGCAAGTCCAGCTTTTGAGGTCTGTAAACAGGTACTCAGGAAAAATCCTTAGGGCACTGGCCTTGACCCTCCAGACCGACATCAGCTAAGAGCAGGCTGCCACAACATTAACCTGGGCTGTCAAACAGCAATTGTTTGTGTGTTTAAGTATTTAATAATATTCAATAACATTCAATAATTATACTTTGGTATCTATTCATGTTTTGTAAAAGCAGTTCAGTTCGCATTCATTAATTTCTTTCTCTCATTGTCCTAGATGTTTCTATTTTCCGATTTACGGAAGCTCGATCGAGAAGAAAGTGACTCCGTTTCTGGGGTATTAAAACGTACGTCAAGCTTAAGAAAATACCAAGATATGCGTCGATGTGCCGAACCCCGTAATAAAACTTCTGTCAATACATGCAACGTAGTTAATCGTGAATCATCGTCAATGGTACAAAAACTCGACCAAAAAGACAGCGACTCTGTATCTGGGGTAATCAAACGTACATCAAGTTTACGAAAATACCCAGAGATGCGTCGTTGTGCTGAATTCCGAAGAAAAAGTGTTGTCAATACATGCGCATATCTAGCCAATCGCCAGATGAGCAGAAGTGTGTCCATTGACAATTTGACTAAAGTTTCGAGAGATTCTGACAAAGAGACGTCGTTTGTGATGTTGACAACGTCGAATAAATTATGCGAGGCGCAGCCTTTGAAGTCCAAACGAAAGGTTGATTTTGAAGATAACTGGGAGATTTCTCAAGAGTGTCATCCGGCTTGCTGCGATGAAATTGCGAATGTCGGTGACGATTTAGTGGACGAAGAAACAGTTGAAAACATAGATGATGACCTGAATAAACCTAATGATTTTACCGACAAGACGACGAATGATGGTGAATGCTTACAAAGCCATCCTTTCTTTGACTCCACACAAAAACACGAAATCTCGCATAACTCAGATTCTTTCTACATTACTTTTGCGCTCCCTTTAAAAGCTTCGCTAGTTGACAGTCAAACATCAGCTAAAAGAGACGATACATGTTTTACTACGAATTCCCAACGTTTAATTCTCAACGTAGGTGGAATGCTATTTGAAACATTAGAGACGACACTTGCTGTTCATCCCAACACCCTTCTTGGTGATCCTGATAGGCGCGTCAAATACCTCAACCGACACACCGGAGAATTCGTCTTCCACAGAAAGTTTGAGTCATTCGATGCCATTCTATTCTTTTACCAGTCAAACGGCATTCTTTCAAAACCACAGACGGTTGATCAGTTAACTTTTGAAAGTGAGTTAGAATTTTTCGAGATCCCGAGGAAGAATTCTGTAAGCATATCACGGAAACGCCGTGAGTTGATTAGGCCCAAACGCTTCTTGCCGCACCGCCGGACGCCGCAAAGAATTTTACATCACCTATTCAACCGCCCGTTTACTTCCCCGTCATCAAGTGTGGTAGCTATATTGACCATTCTCGTCACCCTATTGCTTACAATTGAATTCTGTGTATCAACCCTCCCAAGATATCGACTGATTGGTCCGAAAGACCCAGTCAGTCTACTACCCAAAGAAGGACAGTTAAAAGTTCTCATCGGCATTGAAGTTTTTTGTATGGTGTTTTTTAACATCGACTTCCTGATACGACTTCTTGTTTCGCCTCGGCGTATCAAATTTCTCATGTCTCACCTTAGCATTATCGATATGATAACTTTGCTTTGTTTTTACATGTCTCTGGTGCTGAGCAGCTTAAACATCGACCACAAAATTAAAAGGTATGTTTACCTGCTTAGGCAGTTCCGCATTTTGCAAATGTTTCGCTTGGCTCGATATAGCTCTGGTTTTCGTTCCTTGCTTCTTACCATCTCCAACAGCTTGGTGCATCTCGGATCTTTTATCTTGGTCATTCCAGTTATGAGCATGTTCTTCGCCTCTATGACTTTTTTCGTTGAAGATGGGCATTACAACTGGCATGAGCATTGCCAGAATAAATGCCGGCCATTCCATGCCAATCTGTCCGACTGGTTCTGGTACTCTGTCATCACCATTACGACTGTTGGGTACGGTGATGTGTACCCCAAGACTATACTAGGCAAGATGATTGGCACAACCTGTGCCATATTTGGTGTTATATTATTTTGTTTGTTAACTCCTATCATATTCAGACACTTTGTTGAGCAGTACTATATTAAGAATCTTATGTCCGGGAACCTTAAAGAAGAAAGACGAAAACTTGCAGAGAAAGTAAAAGAGATGTATTACGAACAATACAATGATTTCTATGATTAAAGACATACGGATGCAGTGTATCTTAGATATATGCGTCCAGATTACTTTATTTTGATAGCTTGCAAAGAAGGTTTTCTTTGTGCTGATTTACGCGATTCCCTTTGTGCAGATTGTTGCTTCATTTATCGCAACTTCCCACTGCATTAAATCACAACAGTGTGTCCCTGACCAAGGCACTATTTACTTGCCAGTTTCTCCTACGATTACTTATTTTACAAAACTGTTTGCAAAGTTGATCTTTTCTAAGAAATTCTTGCTGTTGATCACATTAAAATAATGTGGTCATGCCGATAACAGATGGCATCAGCTGAGGACACTTGTTAAACATTACTCAGTGCCCGTTAAAAAAGCAAAGATAATCTACATGGAAAAATGTTCATGGTTTCGGGCTAAACTGGCGTATCATTTGTTTGCCATTTTAGTACACTGTGCTTTTATTTTGCGAAGATTAATGTTTAGGCATTTGAACAGATTCACAAAAACGAACTATAATCACTGTATAACCTTACCGAATGAAGATATATGCAAAATTGCGATATTATCAATCTTATCCTGATTTTCTCTAACCAATCAAAAGCGATGTTTTCCCATTTTGATTACGTGTAATCACGCAACTTTGCCGACCCCTGTTCGAGGAGCTATAGCACCCTAGCATGTCCTATATTCTTGTGCCATCTTTCAACAAATGGGCATCACATTATTTACTATGGTGCTGCCTATCCCCAGGAGATACTTTGCAACACTTTGCAGCATCTATGACACTCAACATCCAAATAGAAAATCAGGCCTTAATAATTGAGGGTAAAGAAAACAATACTAACTCGTTTGTTTACCTAAAGAAATCTTCTACAATTTACAAGACGATGTCGTTTTGACAAACAACTCTACTAATTTGATGCAAATCGCAATTAAACTGAATAACAACACTATAAACGACGCTAACTTGAAAAGATAAACCACTCAAAAGTTAGAGAATTATAAAATCTCAATACATAAAAGGATTACTATCATTTAAGCTTATCCGAAGATCGTTGTACCATGTCTGTTATTCTAGCTACACAAAGAAATTGGTGTCTTGCAAGGCTTCAACAGCAGGAAGTCAAACCTAACATCGACCAGGACCTTCTAAATATCGCACACGTTGTCACAGAATTCTATTACGTACTTAAATGTAGAATATCAGCACTTTTGATACCAGATTATCCCTTAAGCTGAATTCACACTGGAAGCGTTTTTCTTGCCGCTGCCCAAATAAGGATCGCGTTTATGACGCACGATGACGCAAGCCTTGCTGCCAACGCGTTTTTTTCCAATGCGGAAAGTTGGATAAATCCAACTTTGCTGCATCAAAACGCTCCACAACAATAGCCAAGAGATCGCAAATAGACAGAGTTTAACGATTTATCATCGAGGCAATAAGGATATATCATTGCTTGTGTGCCACAAGAAAGCTAGATTGCAAGGATAGAGGAATACGAGAAAATACGTGAATGCAGGTTTGTGGTGAATGCAGAAAGTAGTGCCTGCCGCCTGCCGAAAATGATTATTTTGCTTCTCAAAGATGGACTAACAACTTTGAGGAGGTCATCGAAGGTCAAGGGAAGCATTCGAAAATAATTGAAATGCATCTCCTTGTTTTGTAGCCTCATCTCTTGAATAAGGTTATTGTTATGCCCTTTCTGCTCTTAAACGGTAATGATAGGACACTACTAATAATATATCGTCATATGTGGAAGCCATATTTGCTTTGAAAAAAATGCTTTCTATGTTCACATGACCCTTGCGTTTTTGCAGCACCACAAGTTGCCGCGCCGCATCGCGCCGATTGATGCCGCCTCTAGTGTGAATTCAGCTTTAGGGAGCATATGTTTGATGCTAGTATGTGGTGCATTTACAGGTGCATTATATTATTCATGCACTTGATTAATTCATAATAGGGATGATATGAATGATTCGACAAGAGTTTTCCAGCTGCCAGGAAAATGGCCTGCTGTAAGAATAAAAAACTTTGCACAATGTGTTGAATATCAAAGTATAATAGCCTTCATTAAAGCGAATGAACAAGATTAAAAGTGGCGAATGCACAGATACTTTAAATTGCCTATTGTATTTGGCAATTGGACACATGCCGAAAGAATGCAAAGTGACAGAAAATAATGGCGCCTGTCGGTCTCTTTATGTTCTATTGATAGACGGACGCTATTTAGCTTGGTTCATTCACTTTAAGGACCTTATTCTTTATGCAATTTTATTTATGATCATCTGTATCATGTTCTGCTCATCATAATTTGCGTTAATTTTTTTATTCTCTAAGTATTACATCCTGATTTCAAAACCAGCGTGACCATCTCTGGAGCAAATTGCCTGATGGCAATTGCAACAAGATCGTTATTGACAATCTGCTAATGACAATACCATAAAGCCATTGCTTTTTGGTTCGTTTAATCCAGTTCTTTTGCGCAAGGTAAACCAGTCAAAAATTTCAAGTACGTTCGTTTTCAAAGTGCAAGCAATTTTAACTGCTTAATGAAAATAAGTTTTGTTTCCACGTCGATTCTTATCGATACAAGTGAATTTTTACTTTACAGATCTGGGACGATTATGCCAGAGAAATGGGCATTTATGCCACTTTGTTGAATCCAATTTTTCGTTACATTTACATTATAGAAACGTTTGTACCTCATAAAAGCTGAAAGTTTATACATTCAAAACTGTAACTTTGTGCTAAGTGTCAAGTGGAGCATCCTATTTCTATAAAATTGTACGCCCCTTTGCCAGTGTCTAGTTTTGAATGATTCAAAAGGCCCTATAGCCCATCATGTCTTACGTCCCTTTAAAATAAATCTCCTTCATGCTTTCGACAAACGCTTTCCTCTCGTCGCTTTCGTTTTCTGGTAGGGTCTTTCGCAGATAGTAACATTCAATGAATTTGTTTACAAGTACTGGTGAAGGCAAGCAGAACAGCAGAACTCCAAATATTGCACAAAGCGTTCCACAAAATTTGCCAAACACTGTTTGCGGGTAAACATCACCATAACCCACTGTCGTCATAGTTATAATGCTATACCAAAATGTGTCTGGGATGCTTTCAAAAGATTTGCCTGAAAGACCTCTCGCAAACGATTCTGCATAGAAAACAATAGTTGCAAAGAATACGGCCATTATTGCTATTACAAGTAGAATTGACTTGAGGTGTACGGAGCTTTCATAAATTGTCATCAGTAGTATTCGTAGTCCCTCGTTGTACCTTGTCAATTTGAATACACGAATTATCCTCAATAGTCGTAGCATCCTCAATATACCGAATGTAGTGATTAAATTCTTTCCAGCGCTTTTTTGTCGAATAATCAATGTTACATAGAAGGGTGTTACAGATACGAGGTCGACAAGGCCAAGATACGAAAATGCGAATCCGAAAACACTCGGTGCTGAGAAAAGCCTCATTAGGTACTCAAACGTGAACCATGCTATGCAATAACTTTCAACAGTATACCAATAGTCATGGCCGTATATTGTTTTCGTTATTTCTTTTGTCGTGTTTCCTTCCGTTACATTGACGACTGTCTCAGTTTTGCCTGGCTTCAGTTCGGGGATTGTTTCAAGGCAAAGAGATGCCACAGATATTAATATAATCGCAGTGCTCAATAGTCCTACTGCAGAAGCGAAGCAAGACGAGTGCGGATACTCAAATGTCGACCATAAGTACTTGCGAACAAAGTTTCTCGGCATTTCAGGCTCCTTTTCTTGTTCTTTCAACATATTCTGCTCAAACTGGTGTCTTTTATCAAATGGTGTCGTTATTCCAAAGAACTCGACCTCTCCCTGGAAAACATTTCTCTCAATGTTTTTTGGTCTGGCCAGTATTCCCTTTGATTGATAATAAAACAGAATGGCATCAAAAGATATTGGGTCTCGGAAGAATCGAAGCCCGCCAGAACTGGGATCGTAATATTCACGTCTTCGAAGAGGATTACCAAGTAATGTATCTGGAAACACGGCCAATGTACATTCAAGGGTTTCATATCTGTACCCGCTCATGATAATTACAATGCGCTGAGGCAAATACAATTGCATATTTTTGGTTATTGGAGAAACCAATTCTTTGCTTTGACTCTCAGTGAATTGCTCATTTGAGTTATTTCTTCCTGTACTATGTGAAGTACTTACGTGATTTATATTAGGTGTTGGCATCAAATCGCGTACAAGCATCTTTGCTGTTGATTTATCCTGAAACGACGGATAAGGGTGATTAATATTACATGCATCCATATATATATATATATATAAGTATTCAAGAAAAAAACTTCTAAACGTTTCGACTTTCGTCTTCATCAGTACTTGATACATTTATGTGGTGGAGCTTATGAGGGGTCGAGCCCGCGCTCGCTACATTGGGTGTCACACAACCAATCCACTGCGCCAATACGAGACCGATATTTCAATGCGGTACAGAATCTAAACAAGAAAATAGTGCATAGGTTGTAATCTTCTAGATAATCTATGCAACCCAGATTGAAAAAATGACCATGATGGACAGACAATACAAGTTATATCGAATTTAAGGGAAAGAGTTGTTTCCCGTTTTTGTATTCTAGATAATCAGATAGTAAATGAGTGTCACATCAAGGTCAATGACTTTTTTCGGCACAGTGCAATTTCGGTTCACCTGACCATCCTCCAAGAAGAGAAAATTACTAGTAAGTTGATATAAGGGAGGGTTCCTGTACGTGATTCGAGTACTACCTGGATAATCTTGATGTCTTAATGTCTATGTTAAAAAAATTTAGTATTTCGTTCTTGGTACGATTCACTCTGTCCCACTTGATTGTGCCTATCAGATGTATGCCTTAAAGTGATTAACTATCAGGCCTAAATGCTTGCAGACCAGACCAGCGCTTATTTGAGCAGCTCAAAATTGGTACCTGAGGTTAACAAGCATTTGACATGTGCAGTCCAATTCCAGCACAGCTACCCATAAAAGTAGGATTTTTTGCTCTTGGTAGGCTTTTGAGTTGGAATCATTTACAATTTAAGTTGTGCTTTTACATTTAACAATACCAAACCGTCGACCCAGAGTCAAACGTAAAATGTGATAAAGCATCATGCGGCGGAATTTGATAATAGGAAGGTCTTACATCACATTAAGGCCTTCCGCCCAGTTTTCTCCAAGGTCATCTAACCAAATTTTTAGATATGTTTGAGAGTTGCTAGAATGAACAGGTGGAGTTAGCTGCAGGACATTTATTTGCGGATAACCTAAGCAAAGCGTAAGATACTGAGGAGTGATGATAAGATTGGCATGTGGTATAGGGTGGAGAACGACAAATGAAACAGGTTTTCTCTCCTATCTTTCACATAAAGACGACACAGGAAACTTCTATTTTATATGGGATGCGCGTAAATATTTATAATAATGCGGTAGGGTCTACCTGTTTTCATTCATAACGTAAACAGAATGCAAGTCATTTTCATTCAAAGTTATGCAATTCGATCCTGACCTTAGTATCATAACAGTTTTATGATAAAGTTGAAACATGTGGTTGACGATGACGTGATATTTTTCTAAAATACCGTTAAAGCATTCTTAATTTATAATGTGGTTGGAATTTCACCATTAAAAAGTGTTTTCCATCGTTTATTGTCGTATGTTCATAATGAAAATGCAAATTATCTGCAATTGATACCGTAGAATCACGTTTCTGTGGTTATATCAATTAAACTATGAGTTAAAGTTCATGATTAAACTTCATTCATATCCAATCACTTGCATTTGTTTTCGTTTTGTTATTTTGAAAACATCTATAGTTACCATAGAAAATAAATATTCCTATGTTTGGACACCTGAGGATTGGATTACGTGTGAATGGAAAGGGGTATGCTGCTAAAATTTCAGACCATTGAAAAGCAAAGGATAACATATTGCAGCTGTAAGTTTCGCCCTTTAGCAATGCTCTTTCCACAATTGATATGTATCATGTATATTAAAGCTCCGTGATATTTTCGTGCATGCCTTGGTCCTGCCTACAGCGTACCCTAAATCAAGTTAAACCTTATCATTGTGTCACCAAAACCACATAATGTCGTGTTGTTCCGCTCTCGCCAATTATTCACGATTTTTCCTAATTCATAGGTTTCCTGCTAGCACTGAAAGGTCTACCAAATAGTCTATTTTGCTGCAATACATCGCATGGAATTGATTATATTGCCTCATGCAGAGTACAAAGTATTTTATCGTGCTGAGATAAATCTCCTAGGTTTTTACATAAAAGAGAAGACATTGGTTGTTTAGAATTAGCTTTTTTATTGATGCTTGTTGCAGTTTCACAGATCAAATTTCATGATATTTTTTATAACAATATAAACAATCCTTATTTATGTATCTTGCATATTTACGCGAACTCAAGCAAATTGTTATTGCCAACTAGAAAATTACATGATATGATTGAGAATAATAATCATTTCTGTAGAATTTCAGTTCTAATTCAATATTCTTTACAAAATCTTAAACAATTGGCACGTGTGGCTAATTCTTTAGTCGAAAATTTCATTTTTTTTCATTTCAATTTTATCAAAATGTTTTTACTTACCCACAGTGATGAATTATCAAATCATGCAAATCTTATAGAAATGATTGTTAAATAAAAACACTACGAGTCCGTGATTGTTCAGTGACCTGTAGTCTTCGCACAAGACACACAACTGCTTCTCAGAGTTATTCTGCGCTAACAATGTAATAGTGCATTTATCTGTGTTTCTACTAGATTGTTATTTACTCACAAGTATTCAACTGCCAAAAAGCTGACAAAGCTTGGCAATTGATTTCCGAGCTTATGGAAATCTTATGAAAATGTATAGGTAGAGTCCGGTTTTACGAGAAAAGCTCTTCTGGCCTATGTGTGATTGGAACTTTGTTGAAATTTGACTAAGTTTTTTCAATCCAGTTGATCATAACTGTCGAACATTAAAGGAAAGTTAAAATTAGGGAAACTGTTACGTAAGTCAAAGGAAAAGATGTTAATTAACCACTATTCTTTTTCTCAATAGAATAGTAAATTATAGATTTTAGTGGAGAAAAGTACAAAATTCCTGACCAATACGGTCTTTTTTAGCTGCCAAGGGAGAAAAAAGCGCGTATTTGATGATAATTCCACATCTTCTTGCGACCGTTTCATACACAGGTTTTATTACATTTTTCGTTTAACGACTTCTATATAAGTATTCTTTATTCTTCTATATTCTGACGATAAAGAGGAATATTTTGACAAGCCTGTACCAGGCATTTGGTTATCAAGGGCAACAGATGTTACCACAAACAGCCAAAGCATACATGATTAACCAAGTATTTAGAATTGCAATGAGTCATTTTTAATCCCTAAACTCATAATACTGATAACATCAAATTATCTATGCGTAAGCGTTTGGAAGGTATTAAAAAAATTTTTTGTAATTAGAAAAGAAATTAGCTAAGGAAATTGAGGTTGGGAATAAGACGAGTCAGGCGTGAACTGAGGTTGGGGATAAGACAGATTTTAGCAACTTGTTGAGTATAACTCTATAGTTCTTGATTCATTCATTATGATAGTTATAAATTAGCTACTGACATGAGTAGACCTTATCATAGTTGACAATTTTCTTCATTCATTGGTCAAAGTTTTGTGTGGTGGGGGATGGGAGTAAAACACTTCTAAAACTATCTAGTGGGTTTTCGCTTGCATTGAGCTATGTTTTTCTCTGAATTAGGTTTTATCACAAGCAAATTCGTTGAAGTCGCAACAAACAATGCAAAAGCAGAGCAAGAAGAATGTTATAGTTGTAAGACGATTCCATGGGAGTCACTGATACAATAAAAATTGAAATACCTTCCATCTCACACCTTAGTTTCTTTGTTCATTTAAGAACGAAATGATGCCTTGTAGAGGATTGAATAACAACGTGTTGTTGATTCGGCCAGAACACGGCTACAGACCGTTGCCATTGGCTTAGAGGGGGTGAAGATTATGCTTCTAGATTAGACAATAGTTGTGTAGTTGATTGAACTATGCATGAAGGCAAAGTTTTTCTTAGTCTCTGAAATTTCAATCCTACCAAAAGCTAAAAGACTAAAGTACTGCAGTGTTACGTGGTAACTTTTTGTTGGGATTTCTCGTTTATGTCCTCCTCCAGAGCTAACTTGACTTTAGGCGAATTGTAGAGTTTTTATTAGGAAAGCATTTTTGCACAACTTTTCAACTATCATTCTGATTTCAAGCCATAGAATTAGCTGTTGTAGCCTTCAATTTTGTTTGTTATTCCTGTTAGTTTAAGGATAACACGTGGATGTTTAAAAACAAGCAGATTATTTCCATGACGATTGATCCATTGCCAATGATAATGTAGCAAATAAAGATCACTGGAGTACAACGATAATTATTTTAGAATTTATTGAGAATTATAAAAACACAAGGAATCCATCTGTATCCTGTAATATACCATACCATACATCATGGTCTTGACGTCAATTTATCTTGCTTTTGCACCCTTCTCATAAATTATATGCTGTGAGGCATTTAGACTTTCTAAACCTAATTTTGAAATGTTCCACGATGGTTGATTGATTGCATGAAAAAGGCGAAATCCCTAGTATGATCATTTTTATCAATTTTTAATTTTGTCTTTCACGTAGATAATTATGAACCTAGGGAAAACTGGATCTTTTGCATTTTTTGCACTATATGCAAAGGAAAATGAACTGATAACATATAAGATAGAAAAATCAATATGCCCTGTTGATTAATCATACAGTCAAACCAGTACAATATCTTTGGAAACAGTCATTTCTTAACTCAATGCAGTGTTTGTACTATTTATTTAGCTGATATGGCCACTGATGCTAGAACCTGAACCTTCAAGAGTATTCCTTTTTTATATTAAAAGAGCTCGGATAGATGGACAAGTTGATTGGCAAAGCAGGTTGTGTGGAAAAACCTCGGCCCATCGCTCGAAGTTGGAGACTTCAGATTCGCAGCGTTGTACAATCATCGCCCTTGCACGCTACTTACAAGCACGATGATAAAAGCATTTCTTGGCAGTAATGGGACTTTCCAAGTGAACATTTCTGACTATTATGATACGATGATTATGGCATCTCAAAGTTTAAATATGTGCTAAGCTTTGTTCTAGTATTACAACTATGCGTATATTTTGCAAGAAAAAAGTTGCAAAAAGGCTGCATACATAATTCACTGACCCTTTTGATAGGATCGTGAAGGCTCACTGAGGTAAACACTTGTTAGCTTTAAGCGCAGGTTCGACCCCTCCTAAGGTCGAGACTAAATATTACAATTGGGTAGCACCCTCATGGTTAGTATATTAATTCCATGTCAGCCATTGCCTATTTGAATGTACGTATATATTTTATATATGCAAGAGGTTCTTTAGCGTCTTATAGATAAACCTCACTTTTTCCGTACTTTTATTTCCTGGGCACTCAGACCTAGGTTGTCTAAGTTCCTGCTACACTGCGTTTAACTCTAAATACAACCATTGGACAACTTCCTAATTACAGCCGAACCGATCTGGTTCCACAAATTCAGATAAAACAGCTCTGTCATAACGACATCGAATATTGTAAAGCAAACTGATAAAAAATTTTTATTAAGCAAAACGCTTGAATTTGATTAAATGTTCGACTATGAACTAAATCAAAAATTAATCCCGCTATCCACGCTGGATTCTAGTCAAAGTGATTAGCGTCGCTATCAAATCGTCTATGTAGAAGTTAAACTTTTCTTTTATAATGTTGTAACCTTAATGCTTTATTCAAAGAATAATTTTGGCATCGATCACTATTAAACGACTAAAAAGCTGCTAAAATCACACAATTATGTTTTATGATTGTAGGTTATAGCTAGATAATCATTTCTCTACGTTATCACTGACTTCCGTACCGACAAATCATTAAAAACGTCTCCGAATCGAGCGTACCATCTTACCTTGAATATAAACCGTTCAGATTCCCTATTTGTTGAATTTTCTCCTTTGTATGGAATAGTGTTACTTACACTTAACAAGCTACTGTTATTAATATGCTTAGATGCAATCCTGTACACTTGACAGGAAGATAAAGCAGTTGTTCCTTAAGCATGCGCTCAATATCATCTCCTAAGAACTAATCTATCCGAAGCTGCTTTATTGGTTATAGCAAAGACAATGCGATCTTTTGTTTTCAATTGATTAAGTCAAATAGCAGATGTGTTTAAGAGTATACTGAGCTTGAACAATGCACGACTTTTCTAAGCGTTCGTCTGAAGCCACACACCCATAGAATTAGCGCAATGTGATCTTGCAACTTATCTTAATTAATATGATGTGGCAGAGATCAACAAACAAGTACTTTCGAAACAAGACTTTGCCAAAAAATCATGTTTATACCTACTTACAAAACTGTGCCGTCAATGAATTTGTCAATTACTTAATACGCGCAGCATGCTATTATTATGAAAACATATCTAAGGTACTTTAGCACAAACTCTCAACCCTTTTATCTTTTATCTTCTCCAAGCTTGCTGACGACTTCATACCAGTACATCCAACGTTGCGTGAAGGAACCATGCGAATTAAGAACAGCACTTCTAAATCAATGTTTGGTCGAGGAAATTAGCACTGAACTATGCATTACGGAGGTCCGAGAAAAGCTTTTGAGTTCATTAAGTTCCAGGATCTTGGATTTACTTATTATTTGGATTTATTTCATACCAGCATTTTTACTCTTTTCATCATGATCTTAAATGTGCTAAATATTCCACCTAACTTTAAGTATCTTTTGTATCAATTGTTATTTTTTCGTTTTGACATATACATTTACAACTGTCAATCAATAAAAACAACTTTACTTACGGTGTTCGATGTCATGACTGCAGAAACGTTTTATTTTGACAAATAAAACTGAATTGTTTGATTTTTTACAACACGTTTAGCTGTTCATGGGATGATCAGGAAACTGTTTCCTGCTGTCAAGAATATGTGTACGACTGCATTGTTTGCTATAAGCTCAAGCCTTCCTGTTAACCAGGAATGCAACATAATTTAGAATGAATAATGAAACGAATTCGATGATCCAGTTGTTGGACGTGGCGACATATATGTAATTCAGATGCTGATTCATATTTTATACTAGTTGTGGCTTTTCAAATTATAATGATATCAGTCGTTATTAACTGGGAAGGCATCATAACTGAAAAAACATATGTTGTATAGTGTTTCTAGAATTGATGATGTTGAAAAACAAACTTATTTTGTCTAAAGACATATTACATTCTCATTTCAAATTCAGATTAGTTAAAGGTCTTTTCAATACGTTCAATTTTGCATGTTGATGGACGCCGCTAATCAAACATTTGTCTTATTTGCGTTGTTATTTTTTGCCTATTGTACAAGAGCTTTTAATATGTACTTGAGCGGGAATGAGTCTTTGGCTATGTCTAGGCCGAGGACAAAATTGAACCGCTTCTCTACGATGAAACGTGGGTCGGGCGCAGCGACCAACATTTTGCTAACTTCATCGAGCGAAAATTAGTTATCACGATGTTTTCCTTGCTTTTCGTAGTCAAATAAAAACTGTTGAATGTGATTCAACTTCCTCAGCTTGAAAATGTGTTTTAAGGAATACGAAGGCAAAGTTTGAAAAAAAACAGATACCTTTACCAATGGCTACTTAAAACTTGGGAGCATTCTGTTTTGATGATTGCTATACATACATTTCTTATCCCGTAATGAACA